>CM051462.1:227028767-227688793 GCA_028095005.1 Rhynchospora pubera | reverse complement strand
AGACACAATAAGTCTGGCTAAAAAACTACCCTGCACACAGAAAGAAACAACCATGGATAAAAAAAAAACTATGAGAAATCTGCCCTGACCTTGTTCGACAACGAAACAAAAATCGAACCGCGCGCTGTTTATCTGTGTACAATAGTGCTGACCTGAAAAAAAAATAGATACGATTTGTATGAATAGAGAAAATAAGTACAAAAAACAAAAACATCCACACGAACAACAGAGAACAGGTTGAACACAACTAATAATATTAATTGATCATAACATTCAGGTTCCAGTCCAACAGAAACAGCCAGACTATAGCACTAAAAGAGGTAAACCCGAATAGGCAAGCTGAAACCAGAACCCGATGAAATATTAGGTAAAACTACTGTGAAGGAACACACATGTCCAACAAAGATAGATCAGCACAGAAGAAAACATTTTTGTCTATCAATAAGTCATGATAATTACCCCAACATAAAGAGCTGGACCAGTAAATTTAAAAACAAAAATTTAAACAATAAGTTTTTACAGTATTTTAAGCATGATAGTTGAGTCTCTGCGTGAGTTGAGTGTATAAACAACAACAAAGAAAGAACCGTTCAATTTTGAACTGTCTATCTGAGGTCGAACACGAAAGGTTAAACAGCAATATTCGATAACAAACAAAACATCTATAACAGACAGCTTAATAGAGTCCTTTTATCCTCTTAAATCGGCATTTTTAGTAACATGTAAACCCGCCGATCCCTAAATAAAGTCCTTGTTATATACAGCCAGCAAGATCGAAACAAATAACATGATCATGTTAAATTGGTACTGTGAGAACAAACACCATCTATCCTGTTGAATACTCTTTTATTCTGTTCAACTGGCATTTTTACAAGGAACACTATTTACTGTGGGTGTAGTCTACCATGTGATTATGCCATCTGTATGCAACAGAATGCAACAATGCAGCAGTAACATGCTTAAAAAAGAAAACAGAAGAAAGCCAGAACAACCGAACAAATGACAGAGCTATCCTGTATAAAAAGAGAGATACTTTACCAATCCTAAAACCGATAAATAAAGTGCTTCTCATTTATGCTTGTCAAGATTTCAATAAACAACATGATCATGTTAAATCAGCATTTCGGCCAAAAATTCTATCTATCCTTTTAAATAGTTATTTTATCATGCGAAATCAGCTGTAGTAGACCAGCTCTTTGAGAAGAAAAAATATTTCTTGTGAATCTAGTTCACTATATGATTATGCTATGTGCACGCGACCAGACGCACCATCATACGCGTAATGTCTGAAAAAAACAGAACACCAAAAAAGCAATAAGAACCGAAGAAAGCATGCAACCATCCTGTACAGGAAGAAAGATAGTTTGCTCATCATAAACCCGACATAAAAAAATGAAAAACAACAAATTTTCCACGAAAGCCAAAGACTAAACAGATTTTGCAAGGAATAAACTGTTGCTATACACACAAGCTCGACGACAGAAACTGTAACAAATGTATACACAGGTCCAACGCAGATAAACTATTAGTGGACAAAACCAGTGCCTCTATAAATGAGACCAAAACTCTCTTTTGTCTGCCTTCTCAGACGAGATGGCTGGGAAATTGTACCAGAAAGAATAAAAAAAAAAACAGAATGGTGTGACCAGAAGAACACCTACATATCAATCACACTATTTTTAACATCACGCGAGATAGACAAAAAGCAGAATAATGATTCTTCACATGCAAAAGGCAGAACACATAATTTTTCACAATGCCAGCAAAAACGCAGTGTCTATCCTGGTAAACAGCAAACTATGATTGTCCTTGTCCAAAACCAGCATTAAGCTGGGTGCTTTGTCATAGAATCATATTTAGGGATAATTTTTTGAACCATATATTTGCCGTTTTTTTTTTGGATCAGTTCTTTTCTAACCACATAATGCATACAAAAAGTGAGAAAAATCACCAAAGCAGGTTACAGAAGAAGAAAAATCAGCACAAGAAGAACAAAGAACCCACCAATAGTGGATAGTCTGAGGAGGAGGAAAAGGGACGGTACAAAATAGAACCAGAAACAAAGGGAGGAAATATAGGCAGAGATCCGCACAACAGGCGGAATGACAGCAGCTTCCAGCCCCAAAATGCAAATAGTTCTAGACCAATACACCAAAGGCAGGAGGGAAAAAAATACAGTACCTGAGGAGCACAGGACCGATAGCAGGGAACCCATTTGACCAGAGCGAACGTGCGACAGCACGTCCTGTCGAGCACACCAAACCACAGAGCGATCGACAACGCAGAAAGGCAAAGGCGAGAGGGCAGGTGACCTAAACCGGAGAAATTGTGCTTGTACTGACGAGCGACGTCGGAAGAGGACAAAAGAGCGAGGCGTGGGAAAAAGGCAACAGCGCTCCCAGCGAGCATCAGACGGCTAAGACAGAGCCCCCGTCGGATATCATCCCTGCGGAACTTTCCCACCCACAGAGGAACGACACAGATGAAAGCAACCTGATGGACGGCCAAGATTGAGGCGCTATTGGTCGAAACCTCATCCCCTGCGGAACTTTCCCACCCAGGAACCAACGATGCAGATCAAAGGACGCCGATGGACAGCCAAGATCGAAGAACTGTTCTTTCCACAGTTCGTCACGTGCATCGCACGAAAGGCAAAATGTATATGTTTCTAATTGGATGAAACCCCAAACCAAGTTATTTATTTGAAGAAACCTATGCGCAAATAAATGAACGGCCATATGGCCTACGGGCTACGGCTACGGGCTTTTTACCTAAAATAAAAAATAAAAAAATTGAATGGCCATATGGATATAGTTTGTCCATAAGACATCAACCATAAATTAATGTGTACGTTTATTTACGCATCTACATTTTTATCGTTTAATCTACTCAACTTGCGATTTGATCAGAATGCTATTTTATTTTCATTTTCATTTTCTTCCACTGCAAACCTGTCCAACAATTATATATAATTTAAGTTATTTGATAAGTTCTATGAATTTTTTTTTTAAAATATATTTTGTATTTTTATGTTGAGAGCTTTTTTGAATTTTTGTTTTTTATCAAATTGTATATACATCAGTATCAGTATTCAGTATTTATAAATAAAAATCCGTGGGAGTACCGTACATTAAAATTCATCCGCTCTGATATTTAGATTTCGCAATTTTTAATATGATGTAACCTATGCGTCATATTGTGTAGCAGTTCATTTTTTCTACAAATTAACATCGAGATCAACCCATTGTATTTTGCGTTGCACGGCAGGAGTAAACGTTTCCTCCTTTCTCCTCACCTCCTCTGCCAATCGCACCCCTCCTCCCCCAACCCTTCTCCCGTTCTCCGTAGACGCCTCACACCTCTCCTCCTTCTCCTCCACGCGCTATTAGTATTCCTTCCTCATCCGCCGACCTCTCCGCAGTCTAGAGCTAGATGTGGGTTGAAGGTGTCAGATAGGAGGAAGTCCATGATTGCGAATCGGTCAAACCCTAGGTCCTCTTTCTCTCGCTAAGATCTCTGGTCGCAAACCATGGTGAAGCACAAATCTGAGGTTCGTGAAGCTTTTTTTTTTTCTGATATAGTTCATTCGTGAAGCACAAATCTCTGGTCGCTAACATTTTATTTATTTATTATTTTTTTTTTGGGGGATGGAATTCCTAGCTGTCATCGATTAATTCATAACTTTCAATTTTTTATTTGTTTAAGACTTTTAAGTAGATTCCAGGTGCAAATAGTTGATTTGTTCCTTCTTTTGCAAATTCTACTAAAATGACAAACACTGCTTTGATTAGTGGGATACTTATTGATTTAACAGTTGGGATCTAACTGCTACAAAGAGAACCGACTGTTAGTTTACTAATTCCAAATGGATATTAAAGAATTAATTTCTTTGATTAACGTTTCCCTTTCATCAAATTGGAACAATAAAATTTATTGAAAAAGAAATGGAAAATGGATGACCTGTATCAATATTTTAAGGGATTAACCCGGTAGAACTTGCGTGCATGGATATGTGTCACAAATAACAAAAAATTTATAGGTTATTGCTTATTTTAGGTGGGTAAAACAGCCAAAAAATGATGATTTGTATTATTTAATTAGGTGGGGAAAACACATGCAATTTTTGGGGATGCATTTCCTGTTATGTATTTGTATGCTTTGTTTGATTTTAATTTAATTGTTAAGCATGATTAGATGACCTTAAACTTTTTTTAAAAAAATGTATAATATTGCTACATTCTAGGAAAAGATATTTTTATCCTTTTTGTCACTGATACGAACCAAATTATAACTTATTTATTACATAAATATATATAATCTATGCCTAAAGAATTGCAGAAATTAGTTAACATTTCATCTTTAAAACGCTTGACCAATCTACAATAATACTCCTATGTATGAGTTTCTTAATGCTAACAATTCAAGAGGGACCCATACTGGCCACTGGTACTGATTAATTATGATCGGAATAGTTGGCTTACCTATGAAATGATGAATTTCATCGTGCATGCCACCATATACCAGTATGGAAGAGGCGTATCTTCTCAAAATCCAACTGAAGCCAATTTATGTAAAATAAATACAAAACATGTTTTCTTTGTTATTTTGAATTATTTGTTATAGCTAAAGACTTCTAATAGAAATCACAGATATACAAAGGATACAATTAAGCTTATAAAAAAGCTATTAGGAAATAAAATTCTTAAACTTCAAACCCAAAAAGGGGGATTCAATTGCATATCGATCAAAGCAAAACAAAGCCAAGTACATTTGGTATGCTAGGCTCTCGTACCAAAATGGGCAAAAAGAAATAAAATTAAGAAAACAAAACTAGAACCAGCAACAAAATCATGTACTGTAGAGTGGAGCCCAGTACTTGCTACCCAACCACATACTACAAATCAAACTAACAAAAAAAAAAAAGAAAAGAAAACACTGTACAACTAGCAACTATACAAAATAAAAGAAAAAACTGGTACTTGAAGCCCTCATGCTAAAGGTCGGTGGATTCAATCCTTGCAATAATTTCACCAGCATACAATCCTTGCAGTTTTGATCTCAGTGGATTCATTTTTAAGTAGAGCTAGAAGAGATGAAAGAAGAAAAAGAAAGAAATCAATCATTGAGAGGTGCAAAAAATGAAAGAATAGGATGAAAAGAGAGGACCAAGTAAACAATAGCTACCATTGAAGTAAATATTTTCTTCCTTCCTTTCTTTTGCGGTTAGTTTATCTCTTGGGTGTGTGTAATTTTGTGCACTAAGTTAGATGTTAACATAAAAAATTTGGAGAGCTTAATTAGGTTGAAAATAAATCTATTTATTTATTTATTTTGCATCAATAAATCAGAGATTTTGTACTTCAAGAAATTATTAATTATTTTGTGCTTAATTTGGTGTGCTTAATGAGGAAATGAAGTTTGAGTTTGCAACAGTAGTGGTACACGAAGAAAGTATGGAGCTTCATATTGGTGCATGTAGTGATGGTATGAGAGATGATAAGTTAATTTACAAAATAAAGTGTGCTGGTATCAGAAGAGGATTTGACGAATAACTAGGTAATCTGGTGTTTCACACTCTATTTAATGTTGGTGGACAAACTAAGTAGTGCCATATCAAAAGTCTTTGGTTAGCATATCATATGGTAAATTTGTTGCCCTTCATTTAATGCCACATTAGTTGTGGTACAATAAAATCAAAGGGCAGTCATCCTTAGTGCGTGTAAGTTGGTCCTTCTAGAGAGATATTCCCACTATCTAATTACTACATTTTTGTTTTACCTGTTGAATTGATTTGAACTAGGTTACTAAACACTAACATTTATGTTTGTTTGGTCTTTTCAGCTTGCTACATTTTTCTACTCATGTTAACGTCATCCTTCGTTCTACAAAAGTGTTGTGAAATAAGTTTTATCATAATTTAGCACACTTTAGATGCCCATATAAGACATTAGAAAATCCTATCATCCGTGTGTGAGTTTAGCTTTATTTCTATAATTTTCCCTCTTTGGCTGCTATGCTTTTAAATGCAACGATGATAAAAACTGTATATGTCGTTATTGTAGAGATATTATGTCTTAAGGGCTGGAAGGGTTAGCACTGTAATTTATTATGGGCGTATTGTGCTTCCTTCATGTATATTCCCTGTACCGGGTCCTGCTGCATTGATTCATTAATAATGTGTTTTTGTTTTCTTCTTTTGTCTTTTATTCTGGATTGAAAATAATTGAAAGTCTGGATCGAGCAAAGCTCGATGTGCCCCTCTTTGATAATAAATAGTTAGTAATGTGCAGTTTAACTTTCAATAACTTTCGGGTAGAATTTGAAAGATAGCTCTATCATTTTTGTTATCTATTTTCCAGTTACCAATTTATTTTATTTATAATGTAACTGCTATAAAATGTAAAGAACTACTTTTCGTTTATTTTTAATTTGGCATTAATATACATAGTTCACCTCTTACTCTCTCTCTCTCCCTCTCTTTTTTAAAGTTCGATTTGTTGTTCTATTAACAATCAGAATATAGAAGAGTTAACTGATACGAGTAAATAATGATATTTAATTAATTTAAATTTAGGGAAAATTGGATTTTTGCCACCTCAAAATTTATAAATTAGAAGAATGCCACCACAAAATTGAACTTTTGAAAAATGCCACTACAAATCAAACTCATTAAGAAAACTGCCACTTGTACCGTATAAATCAACTTATTTCATACTCAATATTTAGTATAGACCAAAATACCCTCCCATCCCATCTCCCTCCTCTCTCCCGTACAGTCCCCCCCCCCCCCCCACTCGACTCCTTGATCTCTCTGTCCCTGATCTTCTTTCATTCAACCTCTCTCCATCACTCTTCTCATTGAGTTCGCCCCACCTCCGAGGAGCCTCTAACCGTCATGATCTGCCTCTCTGCCCCAAGCTTTGTCGCACCAACGCAGCATATCTCATCCCATGCCAATCAGGCCCTCTACATCCAAGCTATGTTGCTTTTATGTTCGTGCAAATGAAAAGTTGATAATTGTTGATTGTTGAATGTTGATAACTGGTAATCAATTTTGGGTTTTTAATGGAGAAGGAATGGGCACCAGTTAGATCGATAGAACAAGGAACGGGGGCAGTCAAGAAATTAGAGTTGCATCATTTTGATTCGTTTTAGTTTGCCTATTTATAGCAATTTAAGAAAATAACAGTTGATTGGAGCTTCCAATTACCTCCTCTGATTTTCATATATGACCGATTTTTTAGTAAAGAGACACATTTTAGGGAGACATGCGCATGTTCGTGAAATTTAGTATAATTAGGTAAATTTTGACAAATCAGAGTTAGAGATTATATTGGTTTTACCCCAAAATATTTATCAACCGATATTGAGTGAAAGAAGAAGGGCAAAGAAGAGTTGAGTGGGATGAATGGACAGGTGAGACCGTGAGAGGAGGGAGATGAGATGGAAGGGTATTTTGGTCAGTACAAAATATTGGGTATGAAATAGGTTGATTTATACAGTACCAGTGGCATTTTTCCAAGTAAGTTTGATGTAGGGGTAGGGTGGCATTTTTCAAAAGTCTAATTTTGTGGTGGCATTTTGCTAGTTTTGAAATTTTGAGGTGGCAAAAATCTAATTTTCCCTTAAATTTAATATTTAACGTCATATATCAATTACTCGATACGTTGAATTATTTAACGTAATTTTCTCATTTCAAATTTCCATCAATGGTAACCGCTGGTAAATATAGAATATGTAATATATCCATATTGCTAATTGTCATTATTACATAAGAATCATTTCTAATCATTTTAATTAAAACTATGTTATAAGTCATCATTTTAGCTAGATAAGCTATTACTTATTTCCAATAGTTTTTTTTTATACGATTTATGTTTTGGTTCTATTTGTTAATGCTTTGCCCCAAAAAATAGCAATTTGTTCGATATGTAAAGACCAAAAAAAAATTAATATGCAATTCTTTTTTTCAATTGATGGATTAATGATCACTTTTGGTGTGGCAATTTATTCGAACACATATGATCATCAACGACACAATTTGCACTATGGTTAATAGATGTAATAAACTAAACTGCAATAAAATATATTGTAACAGTAAAATTCAATAAAAAGACGAGTGGAAACATAGGTCGCGCAACGCGTGACATTCCCCACTAGTTATCATAAAACTACATAAAATCAAGTGCCGCCAAATTAATATACAAAACCCTCGATGGCGACGGCCGTTGCTATCGCGTCACTTAAGCTGTTCTATCCCTCCCGATCGCTAGTCTTTACTCGCTTCTCCCATCTCTAGATCCCTCTTTCCATGTCTCTGGGCTCTTCTTTCCCACCACGTCGCTCGAGTTCTCCTCTCCTTCTGCATCGTCGAGCTCTCCTTCCTCGCTGTGCTAGCTGATACAGGCAGTGTGCGCACAAGTACCGGCTTAGATGGTGCTATCATGGGTAGCAGGTAGGTGTTGGCATAAAGCGAGCTGATACTGGTTGGGCTGGTTTTTCTGGTACAACGGTACTAGTACAGGAGGCGTTTGCACAGGTACAGGACTAGTGTATGTTATCCATCCCTCCTTCACTAGGTTGCTATGTAATTAGACAAAAAATGAGAAACAATGAATATTATTCTACGAAAGCAATCATGCTTGCAATGCATCTTAACTTTCCGTTTATAGAACAAAATCATAATTGGTTCACTATGTTAAAATGTTACTTATCGACACCAACCTTACAACTGTAATTGCAATCCAACAAAAAAATAGTACGTATAAACAAACTAAGTTAGTTACAAATTGAACCATCTTTACAATAAAGTCGGCTATATATACATCAAGTCATCAAGTCATCAAGTAATCAATTTTTAACTACCAAACTGAAACTGTAAAAATACTTAATATCGTGAAAATCGAAGTTGGTGTTTTTTCCATTCATGGCTCAACCAATTAACCATGCTCGCAATAGCAGCATCCAGCTAATGTACACAAAACGTGAAGCTCTCTTTTTAGTTCCTCATTCAACTAGCCTCTGTTTGGGTAGAGTGAACTGATATACTTCCAATGTCCTCTGTACCGGATGACTCTAGTATCTAATTTGCAGGTTGTTCTACACAAACCCTGAAAAATAATAAATAAGGAAGATTCAGTAAACATCATATGAATATAAAGAAAAACAATAAAATCAAAGGGGAAGAAAAACAATAAAATCCAAAGGGAAGAAAATAAAGCTAAAGTTTGTTTTATTGCCAGACAAAATTTTTGGTCATTCTATTCTAGTTAATCTTAATTAAAATATCATCTTTTGTTTCACTGAATGATAAAAATTACAAAGTATTATTGTTAAAGTTAAAAAAAGCTTGAATTTTACGTACCTGTACCAAATGTGACACAATATTTATCAACACACGGAGACCATCCAAGGTATTAATTGACCAGAACTTTGTTGTATAACTGCTAAATTAAACCATAATACTTCAGGGTTCAGGGTCAAAAAACAAACGCAAGGCATATCAGCTACAAGAAGTTGTGTCCAGTTATTGGATAAAAAAAATACCCCAAAATTTCCATAATGTGGAACAACATAATATATCATCAATATAAAATCAATGAACTAACAGTATTCATTTCTTAGGATTATTGTACAATAATTTTACTGCTTTCAGAATAAAATTAACGTATACCTTGATGAGGTGAGATATAGTGCTTGAAAGAGTCAGAAAGGAGAACTTGAGCGACGGAGAAGGAGAGAGTTAGAGAGAAAAGCTCCAGCGATGAAGATGGAGAGGACAGCTCGATGATGACAGGGCTGAAGAGGAAACAGCTCGTCGACAGGAGGGAAGATAGAGTCATATCCCGATGCTGGGAGCGAGGAGAGCTCGTCGACGGGAGGAGAGAAGAGCTGATTGGCCGAGAGAGAGGAGAGCTCGACGACGGAGGAGCGAGTCAAATTAGGGAACGGAGGAGGTCAGACCTAGTATTTTTCTTTTATTTTCTACATAGCGATAGATGAAATTGTGATCCAGACTGCTCATCAAATATTGATCTAACGGCTTAGAATTGGTGACATTTGGGGCAGCGAAAAATTGGAGGCACCGGAACCGTACTCTTTTTTTATTAGTATGTGTCTTGTGCCTAGAGCCGCAAACGAGTCAAATACGAGCGAGCTAACTCTAGCTCTAGCTTGACTTTAGTCGAACTCGAGTTAGTCGAGACGAGCCTTAACGAACACGAGCCACTATTGAGACATAAACGAGATTAATTATTATAATTTTTTATATATATTTTGTAAGTTTTAAGTAAATAAATTGTAAATTAATTAATAATTATTTTTTTTATATTTAATTCATAAGTTTTACTGAACATTAACATTTATATCTAAGAAATAAGTATATTTTCTATCAAATTGAGTATTAAATATAATAAATTATATAATAAAATCATATATCTAGCTCGAATCGTTATCTTATCGGGCCTTAACAAGACAAGCCGAGCTAGCTTGTTAAAAATTAGAGTTATAACGAGTCGAGCTAATACAGGCTTTTGTCGAGTCGAACACGAGCAAGTCACGAGCTACGAGCTTTTCTTAAACCCAGTCAGTGCCCCACTTATATAACCTAGCTAGTACCATCTCACAGTCATTAGTCAAAAGTGATGAGAACATTTAGTAACCCTTTATTTTTTTCTGTTCAGGACATATAGGGCCCTAGAAACAGTTGGGAAAATAATTGTAGAAGAAAGGAAATCCATATGGACAACCTTGAGTCCTTGACGGTCCGCGTGGCAGATATGAAGACATGATGATGATTTGCCTCCCTTAATTTTCATTTTTTAGCTTGAACAAAATATAAACTTTAAAAAATGGTTTCCAATAATTATCCAATGCTATTTGAACATTTTTTTTTTAACATCTCTTATTGTTCTTGGTATGAAACACGAGAAAAAGTTGTAGTTATTTTAAATTTATAAACTCATTTCGGACTGTATAGGGGCAATTTCAATAACCAGAAATAGATAGTAGATCGCGTATTCACGAGTCCAATCTTTTAGTTTCACTAATAGAAAAGATTGCTAGATAACTAGACCATTATATAATACTAGCTATTAGTATTGCTCTTCGCTCCATTTATTTTTATTTTTCAGCGATTTTTTTTTTGTTGTTGCTTTTAGTATTATAGTGGTTTTTTTTTTGTGTTTTGAGAAATACATGCAAAACCAGAAAGTGTTGCTCCGAATACCAATTAGAACGACAAAATATCATGAAAATAAATCTTTGTGCAAATTATAAATGGAGAGGAATGCAGGAAAAAAACCATTTTTTTTTTTGCTTCAATTGATGTTCCGAATGTTCTTTTAGATCTCAATTTGTAATGAATAAGAGTGAAATATGCCAAATATATAAATACAAAAGAAAATAAAGAAAAAACTAAAGGAAAAGGATGTTTGTATTTAAAAAAACAATAGTGTAAAACCATTTAACTTATTTTTTTTTTCCGATTCTATGGCATAGTTGAAGTTGGACATGGGAAAAGAATAAGTATCGCAAAATCTTAGCTTGAATGGTAAATTAATAATTGAACAAAGGATGCTTGGATTATCTTTGTTCACAATCATTGGACCGGCATACCATGAAAGCTTGGCTCAGTATTGATCTACCAAATGCACAATTCTCTCTCTGGGTGTGTTTGGATAGGCCGGAAATAGAGAATAGGAATAAGAAATTTCGGTTTGCGTGTTTATTCTTATTCTTGTGCAACCTAAACAACATAAGAATGAGGAATAAAGACCCTTATTCCTATACTAACAAAACCATGGTATAAGAATAAGGAATAAGAATAAGCACGCAAACCGAAATTCCTTATTCCTATTCTCTATTCCCGACTTATTCCGTTGCATCCAAACACACCCTCTGAGAATAACATAAAAAGAACCAATCTACGAAAAAAGACTACCATAAATGCGACTCAGCAGCAGCTTCATAAGAATATGCATAATTAATTTGAAATATTCTACTCGATGAGCTTTTAAGGGTTTATCGTGATTAAATTTATGTGAATGAATCTCGTTTGATGGGAATTTCAGACTTTCCATCAGCGCCTAATTTCTCATATCACTTTATTCCGCAGATAATTCCTTGAATTGGTTGTATTAGAAATATCACTAGTTATTTTAAATTTATAAACTCATTTCGGACTGTACAGGCACAATTTCAAGAACCAGAAACAGAGAATAGATCGCGAATTCACGAGCCCAATCTTTTAGTTTTAATAATAGAAAAGATCAGTAGATAATTAGACCAAACATCAAATCAAAACATATATTAATCCACAGAATAGAATTCGGATCCGAATACTGTTTTTTTTTTTTTTTAAGTTGATTCAAATACTGTTGGCAAACAGTTTTTGGACAGTAAATTTCGCTTGATCTTTTGTTGCAGAATATTGGAATGTGGCGGGTTCATGTCCTATGTAATTCAAATTTCTTACTTATCTAACATACAGAACCATACACAAGTTTGTCATAGAAACATAAAAAATCCACTTAGTCACTTTTAGTCGTCTCTCCTGTCGAGACCACACGGGTGTCACTAAGGATCCTATGCTTACACCCATGAGCAGTCTTCACGAAACGGGTCTTTCCCAATTTATTTTTTACCCGTTACGCAAGCTATTCCAACATTTCCTCCGGTCACATGACTGGGGCCCGCCGTGACTACTTGCCTGCAGGAAAAAAGACAGGTTGATCAGATATTATAGCTGATTAGGAAGCACGCGACGTGAAAAGCCTAGCTATTTTTTTTCTTTGAAATTGTATGAAATTGCAAAGAAATTCAATTAGGCACCAGGTTCGGGAAAGCAAGGAGAGGAATCGACTTTGTGAATCTAAGTTTCCACTATCTTTGCATCAATTTGAAGACATGAACAAATTTTTAGAGCATTTTCTGATTGAAAAACAATAACTTATCCAATAAATAAATATTGTGCCCATGCTATAAAATTATAATCAATCCAATAACTCTAAAATTTTTCTTTTGGACTAATACTTTATATAATTTTCCTAATTACATGTAATTATGTTATTGTGTTTAGTCGATTTGATAATTTTGAATTACATTTTATGAATTTATACATTATTCACAATCAATGAAAATATATAAGTTTTGTTACGGAATGCGTGAATATAACGAAATATTATTTGGTAGCAAACAAAGAGAAAAAAAAAATAAAGAGATTGCGTAAATTATGAAAGATAGTTTTGTATATGATAGCAAATTTAATGAAAAAATATCAAAAAAAAAAGTTGATCGCGCAACGAGCGAATTCCCACTAGTTATATGAAATTCGAGGTACAGATGCAATAGCTAGCTAGACCATTAATCAAAGTTGCATTGCCTCTAGGCAACTTGTTTCATCTATTTAGCTCGCCTATTTCCTACGCTCAATTCATGATTTGGAGGTATTAAGTTAAATAAAACCACAGAAAGCCTACTGATTACTTGCTTTAATTTGTTACAACTTGGATCATGCATGACTTTTTAGCATGGGCGGAGCCAGGATTACTACTTGGGTGTGTGCGAGATCCGAAAGCGTGAAACATAAAATATAGTAATGAAAAATAATGTGATGAATTAGTAAGAAGAGTAATAATAAAAATTATTAACATAAAAACCTACTGTTTATAAAAAAAATGAAGATTAATTAAGATATAATCAAAATAAAACCTATAAAACATACATCCATTAGTTTAACATAGCTTTATAAAATCAATATGGAATTATATAATTAGTACTAGCCGAAATTTATGTTGCATTATAATTCCGTTAAACAAAAATTTCACTAAAAAATATATATGTTTTTTATCGCATGTTTATTTGTTTTCTATAAAGATCAAATTATATTAATTTTGTAAAGATGAAGAGGAGTTGGAAATAATTAAAACTCTTTGTGAATTTTGTACAACGTGCAAAATTTGAACATCTTTGTCTGCATATTGTATATTACAAAAGGAAACCCATTATTTGATATTTTATTTAACGGAACTCAAATGTTAGAGGGGGGGGGGGGGGGCTACTCCCTTCGTCCCTGCTTTCGAGAGAGATGATTTTCTTTGGATTTTGAGTAATATTTCATGATTAAAGGTTTTTAAATTCGAAAAATACAATCCGGAGAACTTTTGTTTTCTTAGAATGGCCCAATGAAAAGGTTATTAAGGACCTATGACAAGTCAGAATATACAAACTATTAAATTGGGCCTATAATCAACTTTTGGGCTTATTTATTTGTAATACCTGAACTTCTGATAATCAATGTCTACGACGAGAGGAACTCCTAATAACTCATTGTAATGTACACTAGTAAAAAAAGAAATTTGTTCTTAAAGACAAACTTGCAATATCCTTAATTTATAACCATACTTGAAACAAGCGTCAATAGCATGTCATCGAACAAAAAGATTGAAAGAAAGTAAGAACGTTTCTCCATAATTTTCAATTCTGTACACAGATTTGAAGTTTTGAACGCAGGTTTGAAATGAATTAAAGCCCTACTAGAATAAGTAAAATTCGCTTCATTAGCTTTTAACCGTTTCAGCGAGTAGCGACCAGCTGAATTTAATCATTTAACTTTTGTAAAAAGAGAAAGTTTCGGTTCCACAATTTTAAAGAACCATCAAATATCACAACTTTATTTTTTCATCAACAATTAAAATTATTAAAATTTAAATGTTAAATCCAAACCGTTGATCTTGTACAACTTAATGAGCGATGCATTTCCATATAAGTTTTATTAAATTTGGACTTCATTTGATATTTGATCAAGATGTTAAAAAATAAAATCTTGTTAACTATGATAAATTAATTGTAATACGTTCATGGTTTGACATCTTGATCAAGTATCAAATCAACTCTAAATTTTATAAAACTTATATGAAAACACATCGTTCGTTAATTTGTACAAGATCGACGGTTTGGATTTAACATTTAAATTTAAAAAAAATTTAATTATTTATGAAAAATAAAATTATAACATTTGGTGACACTCTAAAGTTGTGGCATCCGAACCTTCATCTTATAACAATTAGGCCACGTTCGCTTCAGGTTTATTACTTCTTTAATGAGAAATCTGGTGGTACTTTATTTAGTTGACATTAAACACTACCAAATGACAAATTGAGTGTTGGCTACATAACTACATCACATTATCGTGCTTCCAAAAAATTATCGGTAGTTGTCTATATTTTACTAATCAAAGACCGAAAAAAAAATGTTATTCATGTAAACTCCAATTCCTAGTATATACATGAGTACCATTTTGCAAACAAAATAAGTAATTCTGCCCTGATCTTATATATGCTTCCTAGTTTCACTTTTCAATTCCTAGTATATATATCCATTCCCCTTGCTTATGGTCTTGTTTGGATGGGGTTGGAAGAAGGAAGAAAGAATAAGGCCCAAATTTATTATAAACAATCCAAACTCTTCACAAAGTTACACACTTTTCAATACTTCTTCCCTTCTTCCCACATCTATCCAAACGGAGCCTATGCTTGGAGCTCATGGAGAGATAATTAGTAGATTACAGTAGCAAAAAAGTTGGCATGCAGAATATTTTCTCTAATTTTTAAAGGAAGAAAACTTCTAAGAAGGGAGAAAAATATAAATATATATATATATATATATTAAAGGAAGAACGTGCCACCATTTTTCAATTCTTCACAGATTAAAACACCTGTCTAGGCTCAGTGGCGAAGCCAGGATTTCGTGTCAGCAGGGTCCGTAATTTTTTTTTTGCTGAAAATATATGTATGATGTAACTTTTAATATAGACATAGTATAATAATATTTTTTAAATAAAGAACTCTAAATAATGTGATATAAAAAATTCATGAGAAATCAAATATATATTATAATAACAATAGAAAATCTAAAATAATGTACTTAATATACAAAATAATAATTCAAAAATCAAGACAATAAAAAAATACAACAATTTCCTATGAATTTTTATTTTTCTCATAATTTTACATAATAGGTTCATTAGAAATCTTATTGAACACTTTTTTTTCTATATTATAGATATATAAAGATATGAGGCATACAGAGGAATTTGGCCACTATTCAAAGCACAATATTTCTTATCTTTTGTGGCGCTCGAAATTTGTTTTGACAAAAATAGTATTTATGATTTTTACTGGCAGTTTTTATATAATATCCGAATTGCATTTTTTATCTTATGTGGTAGCTTTTGTTTATTATGTCCTAAAGTTCGCAAAATATTATATAGATGAATCCTGGAATGCATGAGATTCACGCTAGTATATATATGCTACAAATAATTATTTATCCAAATATTTCATTCTATTCTAAATTTTGTCTTAATAAAATTAATTGGGGATGAAGGAAGAAGACGATTAGTCAGGAACAAATGCTACCTGGATCCCTATGCGATTTTTTAGACGTCGTTATACAATTCAAATCAAACACGACATGTCTAGCTGGGTCCTTCAAATTTTTTAGATGGGTCCTTAACTTCTTGTGACCTTTCTTTTTAATTACAAACAAATATACTATTAAGAAAATATTTTTTTTGCGGTGGGTCATGGACCCACCTTTCTCCATGTAGCTTCGCCCCTGTCTAGGCTTAAAACCCAATTAGTTAAGAACGAGTAAATTTCGCATTATTTTATTCATCCTAAATAGTTACCCTGTCAACCGTGGTGATAACTTAGGTGAAAATACCATTCCGTTTATCATGCCACTAAAAAGAAGTACAATTTCAGCGTGCGGTTATTTATTTCATTTAACGTTTTATTAAACGGTATGTACAAAATACCAAATTTCAATAAACGACATGTATAAAATCGTTTCAATCTCCCTGCTGTTTGTTGTTTTGTTTCATTAACGAAAAAAATTTCGCTACCGTTATTCATTCCGTTAACCTTTAACGAAACGCAACGTGTTTCCTTGTTCCGCTGACAGGCCGATATATAGTTACACAACATTGACCAGCTGGATTTAATTTTAGTTGGTTTTAACAATTGGGCCACGATGGCTTCGGGTTGAATAATATTTTTAATGAGAAATTCGGCACACTTCGTTGTGGTAGCATTAGACACATAACAAATTGAGTATTAATACATCAGTCTCGTACAACAGACTCGTAAGTTTCGGACTATAATAATAAATAATAAAGACAAACAACAGATAATACGAACGCATATATATATATAAGCGATGCTCAACTTCTGTTCTCTCAAACCTTACAATAATTAATTACATCATTTATGAATTATCATGTCTTTTTGGTAATGATTCGTATATTTAACAACTCCATATTTTTCGTCTTAGGGGAAACCTTGTGTTTTCGGCACAAAAATAAATAAATAAATAAAGATACGTATACAAATTTCGTAGGAGAGCAAATGATATAATTAGCCACTTAGATTTTAAACATTACACAATATTGACCAGCTGGTTTTGATTCTATTATTCTAATTGATTTTATAACAGTTGGGCCACGTTGGCTTCGGGTTTGAATACTTGAGAAATCTGGCGCCACCTCGTTTTGGTAGCATGAGACAATACTAATATACAAAAAAAAAAAGTTTACAAGTAAATTAATGAATTGAGTACTATTAGTAGATCGTGTCGCGGACTCCAAATATCGACTAATTGCTCATTTGCTCCTATCTTCTGGACATGCATATATATTCTATGCTGATCTTTTATTCTCTCAAAGCATAAAAAATTACATCATTTATGTGTTGCATGGTTTACAGTTGTCTACCCAATACTCACGGAAACTAATCAAAGAGTTGACTATAAATTACAGTTGTCTACCCAGCTAGCAATACATTACACCCCTCCCACTTCACGAAAACACTCCTTGTATAAATGTAGCTCCTGCCTCCATTTTAGATGAACTAGCTCAAATGAGAAATACCAACTAAAATGAAAAACATCCATCGAGAGCTATTGCTTTCCGTCAGTATTTCACTAATTATCCTTGCCATACTCCAGCCATGCATTTCAGCGGCTGCAAGCGATGCACGCACCAGAGTCAAAGGCAGCTACGTACGACGCCGCCAGCTGCTCCAAGACCAAAACAACCACGTTGACCCCACCTTCCTATTCCCTAATTATCAGCTCAAGAATGCATATGTTGCATTACAGGCATGGAAGCATGCAATCCTATATGACCCGTACAATTTTACTTCCAATTGGATTGGTCCAAATGTGTGCAATTACGCACGCGTGTTTTGTGCGCCTGCCCCATATAATTCAAGCCTCACTGTGGTTGCCGGCATTGACATAAATCACGGTGGCATTGTGGGCTATCTACCAGAGGAGCTCGGCTTGCTTTCCGATCTAACTCTACTTCATGTCAACTCAAATAAATTTTGGGGAACAGTTCCATTGACATTTGATCAGCTCAAATTGCTTCATGAGCTTGATCTCAGCAACAACATTCTTTCTGGTAAGTTCCCCAATGTTATACTACGACTCGCTTCGCTCAAGTACCTTGATATAAGGTACAACGAGTTCGAGGGGTCTGTGCCAAAGAAGTTGTTCGATATGCCATTAGATGCAATATTTATAAACAACAATAGATTTCAACATGACATACCAGACAATATTGGTAACTCGCCAGTGTCTGCTATGGTCCTTGCCAACAATCATTTTCGTGGTTGTCTACCTACTGGAATCTCTAACATGTCAAATACACTGAATGAGTTTATTCTAATGAACAACAGTCTTAGTTCTTGCATTCCAATGGAGATTGGCCATCTCAATAATCTTACTGTTTTCGATATCTCATATAACAAATTAAAGGGTCATTTACCAGAGTTCTTTGGACAATTGAAAAGTTTAGAGCAACTTAACCTTGCACATAATATGCTCGTAGGAAGCATCCCCGAATCTATCTGTCATCTACAACATCTTAAGAATTTTACATTTTCCTACAACTACTTCATTGAAGAATCACCGATATGTCTTGATCTGAAGGTATTTGATGATAGTAAAAATTGTATCCCTAGTAGGCCAAATCAGAAGTCACAGATACAATGCAACTCTTCCAAAATGCAAGAAGTAAATTGTGACACTTTTATATGTCAGAAGTTCACACCTCCCTTATCATCTCCCTCCCCTCCACCGTTATTGCCACAAACTCCTCAAATAATTCCAGATATTACATCTTCACCACCACATCCTAAGTACTCTTCACCATTACCACCACCACCTTCCTTAAGTCCCCCTTCTTCACCACCACCTTATTTATCATCACCTCCACCTTCCCCTCCACCTACTCCATTCTGTTCAACGCCAAATCATCCTTCAACACCATTACATCCTAACTCTCCCCCTCCACATTCACCACCACCACCACCACCACCTCTACCTAGTACTCCACCTTCGTTACCACCTCCATCTTCCCTGCAGTCACCACCTACTTCACCACCAGATAGTCTTGTTACACCGCCATATCCTAACTATTCACCACCTTCTTCTATATTATCAACACCACCACCTCTAATTTCACCATCCCATTTAGCTCCACCGCCAAATCATCCTACCTCACCACCACATCCTAATTCTTCACCACCACCACCGCCCCTTTATTTTTCGCCTCCACCCCCTACCCTATCACCACCACCTCCACCGTCTCCTCCAAATTCATCCCCACCACCGCCGCCTCCTGCTTCTTCACCTCCACCGTCCCCTCCAAATCCACAACCCCCGCCACCCATCTTATCACCACCACCGCCTCTTAATTCTTCGCCTCCACCCCCTACCATATCACCACCACCGTCGCCTCATACTTCTCCACCTCCACCGTCTCCTCCTAATTCATCTCCACCACCACCGCCTCCTGCTTCTCCACCTCCACCGTCTAATTCATCCCCACCACCATCGCATCTTGCTTCTCCACCTCCACCGTCTCCTCCAAATTCATCCCCACCACCGCCGCCTCCTGCTTCTCCACCTCCACCGTCTCCTCCTAATTCATCCCCACCACTGTTTCATCTTGCTTCTCCACCTCCACCGTCTCCTCCAAATTCATCCCCACCACCGCCGCCTCCTGCTTCTCCACCTCCACCGTCTCCTCCTAATTCATCCCCACCACTGTTTCATCTTGCTTCTCCACCTCCACCGTCTCCTCCAAATTCATCCCCACCACCGCCGCCTCCTGCTTCTCCACCTCCACCGTCTCCTCCTAATTCATCCCCACCACCGTTGCATCTTGCTTCTCCACATCCACCGTCTCCTCCAAATTCATCCCCACCACCGTCGCCTCCTGCTTCTCCACCTCCACCGTCTTCTCCAAATTCACAACCCCCGCCACCCACCTTATCACCACCACCGCCTCTCGATTTTTCGTCTCCACCCCCTACCCCTTCACCACCACCTCCTCCTAATTCATCCCCACCACCGCCGTCTCCTGCTTCTCCACCTCCACCGGCTCCTCCAAATTCACAACCCCTGCCACCCACCTTATCACCACCACCACCTCTTGATTATTCGCCTCCATCGCCTACCCTATCACCACCACCCCCTCCTGATTCTCCACCACCACCGCTTGCTGATTATTCGCCTCCACCACCTCCTCTTGATTATTCTCCACCGCCGCCTGATTCGGGTGCGTTTTGGAGGTGAAGAATTCGGAGACGGTGGTGATGATACGATGAGCGGTGGAGGCAGAGAATCAAGAGACGATGGAGGTCGAGAATCATGAGGCGGTGGTGGCGATAGGGTGGGAGGAGGAGGCGAAAAATCTGGTGGTGGAGGTGGTGATAAGGTGGATGATTGTGGTGATAAGGTGGGCGGTGGAGGCGAAAAATCAGAAGACGGTGGTGGTGATAAGGCGAGCGGTGGCGTGGGGTGAATTAGGATGATGTGCTTGATTCTTCGCCTCCACCGCCTATCATATCACCGCCGCTTGATTCTCAGTCTCCGCCACCTACCGTTACACCCTCACCGCCTCCTGATTATTCGCTTCCATTGTCCAACTTATCATCACCAACACCTCTTGATTATTCACCTCTGCCGTCCCACTTTAGCACCACCACCTCCTCCGATTTCATCCTCACTACCGCTCACCTAATCATCACCGCTGCCTCCAAATTTTCTATCTCCGTCGTTCTTCTTGTCACCACCACAGCCTCCTAATTCTTCATCTCCACCGCCTCCTAATTCTCTATCACCAACGCCCGCCTTGTCACCACCACCTCCTCCAAGTTCTTCACCTCCGCCACCCACCTTATCACTATCGTTGCCTTTTAATTTTTCGCTTCCACCGTCCTGTCTCTCTAGACCGCCTCATAAGTCTCCACCTCCACTGTCCATCTTATCACCACCACCATCTTCTAATTTTTCACCTCCCCCACCTATCTTATCTCCGCCACCACCACGATCGCCACCTTCTCCATCGCCCCACCAACATCGTGTGAACCACCTTTGTAATTTTTTCAGATGGTCAAAATAATATGTTGATATCCAATGCATAGAAGCTGGTTAAAAATTCTTCTTTATTTTGTATTTTCATTTTTTGATTGATTGGTGATTTTTTTTTAGTGTATGTATAAAAAAAATTTAATGAATGAATATCTCGTGTAACATATTTTTGAAGTGCTCTTTTTAATCAAATTATGTAAGTCGCAATTCTAATTTTCATTTTTTTAAGATATCGAACATTTGATCACGTTTATCCTTTCCAGTTATGAAATTTACAGAGAAAAGCTTTTGATTTGTATATTCAAAATTTTTATCCTTCATATATTTTTCAGAAGGGATTGAGCACCTTCATGTTTTTTATGCTTTCAATTTATAAATCTAAAAGGTGTCAGGATCATTATTATTTTGTTAGAGAATCATAGATAATCTCTTTAGGAAAAGGTCGATCCAAATATAACTGTACACGTCAGGATTCGTTTACTCTCTTGTTGTTTAAGAAAGAGCCTATATACTTGTTTCGGACTTCCGGTAGATCGAAGAGGTTTTTATCGGTTGTGGTTCTTTTTCAATTTTTAGTGTAAACACCTGTTAATAATCAAGCAAATATGTTATAAAGGATTTGAAGGATGTGTGTCTCTATATATATATATATATAGAGAGAGAGAATGACTAACGCGCCATCGATGACACGTGCCATCAATTTTCTATCGACTTATTTTTCGAGATCTAAAATTCAAAAGGTCGATCCAAACCGTTCAAATTGATCACAATATTGAAATATCCTTGGAGACCAAATTTTACATTTTTCCAATTTTTTTTACTATTTATTATGATATTTTCAAATTGGATGGTCTGAAATACTCTAATCATAATATTTTTAAAAGTATCATAATAAATAGCAAAAAAACTCGAAAAAATATAAAATTTTCTCTCCAAGGATATTTCAATATGGAGAACAACTTGAACGGTTTGGATTGGCCATTTGAATTTTCTCTCCAAGGATACTTCAATTGCTAAAATGCTATGCATAGCACGGATACCCCTCGTACTACGGATTCATTTTTGAATTTCATGCTTCAAGCAACAGATCCAAACCGTTCATTATCTTCTTCATATTGAAATCTCATAAGAAACCAAATTTTACATTTTTTTATTTTTTTACTATTTTTATCATATTTTTTAAAATACTTAATCTAATAAATTCTGGACCCTTCAATAACAGTGATTTTCAAAATTTTGAGAAAAATAGTAAAAAAATTTAAAAAAATATAAAATTCGGTTTCTAATAAGATTTCAATATATAGAAGATAATAAACGGTTTGGATCGGTTGTTTGAAGCATGAAATTCAAGAACGAATCCATAGCACAAAGGACATCCGTGCTATGCATAGTATTTTAGCAATCCTCTATATATATATAATATAGAGTTTTGCTATGGTGAGTCGCGACTCACAAGAGGGTCCGTGAGTCGGACTCAAAACTCCTAAATCTTGTTCGAAATGACCGATCCAAACCGTTCAATACGATCTCCCTATCGAAACATCCATACTGGCCAAATTTTATATTTTTTAAAAAATTTTAAGTATTTTTTTTCAAATTTTTAAAAACTGCTATTTTTGAACGATTTAGAACTAATTAGATTAACGATTTTCCAAAATTTCAAAAAAATAATTAAAAATTTCAAAAAAATGTAAAATTTGGTCAGCATGGAGGTTTCGATAGGGAGATCGTATTGAACGGTTTGGATCAGTTATTTTAAACAAGATCTAGGAGTTTTGAGCCCGACTCATGGACCCTCTTGTGAGTCGCGACTCACCATAGCAAAACTCTATATATATATATATATATATATATATAGAGGATTGCTAAAATACTATGCATAGCACGGATGTCCTTTGTGCTCTGGATTCGTTCTTGAATTTCATGCTTCAAACAACCGATCCAAACCGTTCATTATCTTCTATATATTGAAATCTTATTAGAATACAGGTTCTGTCATTCCAACCGATCCAACCCTTCGCATCTCTTCTTTACAGGTTCTGTCATTCAGAATTTATGGTTAGATAGGAACCGTTTGGTTTTCCAAAACAATACCAGTATAGTTAGGCAAACTATTTATGCTTCAGCTTTGACCTCTTTCGTGCTTGGACAGGTGGAACTGCTGCTTTTGAAGAGCAATCAAGACTGCACAGCTTATAATCCTTCTTGCTGGCAATAATTATCTCAGTGACTCTGGTGCAGCAGTAGGCGTAGAGGATGTAGAACGTCAGCTGAGCACTGCTGCCAACAATGTTGATACTGATGAAGACATTTTGAGTGCTGACAGTACTTAATCTGTTGTTGAATATGTCGTTTGTACTTGTAGTTTGGCTAGGTTTGTAGTATGGCTGGTACATGTACTTGGGTTTTTTTTTTCCCTTCTCGTTAAACCTAATTTGTATGAACATGTATATTCGATTCTGGTTTGTTTTATATCAAAGAAACTTAACCAAAAAATAAAAAAACCTATGCCTAAGAGGAGGGCATGCTTGTTATGACTTGAGGCTCCAATATTATTTGTATAAAACTGATATTAATGCTTCTTTGTACAAACATAGGCACAGTAATCAAACATTGTAAAGTACTATAGTAGGTACAAACACATGCTGACTTGCATTCATTCATTGTACAAGCATGGTATACTAGCAAGTATGGAGATTATTAACGCATGGTATACAAAAATTCAGACAAGCATGGTACAATAGGTGCAGTAATTAAATATTTTTTTGAAGCAAGATGGAGGTCTGAGCCCCCATCTTTCATTAAATAAAAAGTTCATGTACAGATCTTAGCAAGTTGCTAAGAGGAAACCAAAATTAAAAAAGAAAAAAATTACAAAAATCTACAGTAATAGAAAAGAAAAGCTGATTAATCTTCAAGTGACATCTCGTGGTTCAGTATTTTGCATTCAGGATCTGCTTGTGATACTAAGTCTTCAAGGCGTAGAATTCAGATCCTCTTTGTCTTCACTAATCGAGCTTCTGCAATTTATGCATCAACAAAATTAAAATTCAGAGAGTACAATTTTGGTCAGCAAAGTAAAGACAAATCAGTAAGATGACGGAAACAAAAAACAATCAAGTGTCATACCAGTAAAAGAAAAAAAAAAAACATGAAAACATTGATAAATGGCTTGAAAGGGCCAATCAATTCGGAAAAAAAGACATTTCAAAAAAGCCACTAGAATGATTAGATCGATCCACAGCCTCAGTCAATTTTTCCCAAAATCACATAAATACACGTTGCAATTTGAAATAACTGTAAGCCAAAGAATGATTTAAAATCGATAAAGAAGATCTTGGAGTAATTCTTTAAAGAGAGTAGAGAAGAGATAATGTGTAATGTAAAATGTATTATGAGAAATTGTATCTACAGAGAAGGTCAGTAGACCTATATATAGGCAACACAGTTGCTGTACAATCAAGAACCCACTGTTTTAATTACATACAGATTAAATCCCCGTCTATTACCTACTACATCATTCTAAACTAACTGTTATTATTATTGTTTATACTATTACTCCCCCCACAAGCTGAAGGAGCACCAGACACTTGAAGCTTGGAACGCAAATTCATGAAACGAGCAGATAAAAGTGGTTTTGTTAACACATCTGCGATCTGATCCTGAGAAGAGAGAAATTTTACTTGAAGCTCTTTGTTGGCCACCCTTTCACGAACAAAATGATAATCAATCTCGATATGTTTGGTACGGGCGTGAAAGATGGGGTTGGATGCTAGAAACGTAGCACCGATATTGTCACACCATAACACGGGTGAATCATGTACCGGCATGTGCATTTCACGAAGTAAGTATTGTAGCCAAAGGATCTCGGCACATGTAACGGCTAGGCTTCGATATTCCGCTTCGGTGGAGGATCGAGAGACGGTGGGTTGTTTCTTTGCGCTCCATGACACAAGATTGTTACCAAGGTATATAGCGAACCCCGTGGTAGAGCGACGGTCATCGGGACATCCCGCCCAATCGGCATCACAATATGCATTGATTTGCGGAGGTGAGTTGGAGTGAAAAGTGAGACCAAAGCCAAGAGTACCACACAAGTAACGCAAGATTCTCTTTGTGGCTGCCCAATGGTTTATGGTTGGCTTGTGCATGAATTGTGAAACCCGATTTACCGCATAGGAAATGTCGGGTCTAGTCAATGTAGCATATTGTAGGGCACCAACAACACTACGATATTGACTAGGATCATCAAACAAGGAGCTGTCATTTTGAAACAAAGGTGGGGTTGTTGCCATTGGAGTTGGGGCGGGTTTAGCATTTACCATATTGGCACGAGAGAGAATGTCTAAAATATATTTTGACTGAGAGAGGTGTAATCCATTTGAAAAAGAAGAAAGTTCAATACCAAGAAAAAAATGTATGGAACCAAGATCTTTGAGAGAGAAACGAGTATGAAGAAGGTCAATGAATTTGGAAATAAAAGAAATGCTCGAACCGGTGATGAGAATATCATCAACATAAACCAAGATAATGGTGATATGATTGTTATCATGAGAGATGAAAAGAGAGGGATCATATTGAGACTCATGAAAATGAAAATCAAGAAGGGTAGAACGCAATTTATTAAACCAAGCACGAGGAGATTGCTTAAGACCATAAAGAGATTTAGAAAGCAAGCAAACATGGTTAGGTTTAGAGTTGTCGATGAAACCCGGAGGTTGGTCCATGTAAACTCGTTCGGTAAGATCCCCATGAAGAAAAGCATTATTGACATCGAGTTGACGAATGGGCCATTGATGCGAGACGGCAAGAGAAAGTACTACACGGATAGTGGTTGGGCGAACAACGGGACTAAACGTGTCAAAATAGTCAACTCCCTCTTGTTGATGATAGCCTTTGGCGACTAACCGTGCTTTGTAACGCTCGATAGAACCATCGGATCGCCGTTTGATTTTATAGACCCACTTGCAACCAATCACACGAGCATCAGTCGGAGGGGTTACCAAAGTCCATGTTTTATTTAGTGCCAATGCATTGATTTCGGTTTGCATGGCCTCACGCCAAACAGGAAGATGATTTGCCTTGTTGAAGGTGGTTGGTTCTTTTTCTATAGATGAAAGGTATGCAACATGGTCTGGATAATATTTTGGTTTGCGAGTATGGTCTTTAGAGCGGGTGGTCATCTTATGAATAGAGGTGATCGGAGGTTTATCAGTAGAAGATGTTGAACATATTGGTTGATTTTGGGTTATAGCAGTTGGAGGGATACGGTCAGACTCCTGGGCAGCAGAATTAGCATTTTGGTCAGCAGTTGGGGCAGCGGAAAGGTGAGAATCAACGCAACCAGAGATGGGCTCAGCGACTCGAACAGAAGTTGAGGCAACGACACGAGTAGGTGTTGAGTCAGCGACACGAGTCGGTGTTGAGTCAGCGACACTAGTCGGTGTTGAGTCAGCGACACGAGTCGGTGTTGAGTCAGCTGACGTGGTCTGAACGACACGAGCATTGCTCACGTCGCCAAAATGTGTATCCAGTGGAAGGTTTGTAGAAAGCACCCTAGACTGCATTTTTCTTAACAAAACCAGAGAGAAATTGCTCTGACCCGAGTCAGAGGTAGGGCTGGACATTGGTATACATTGTGGATCATTTTTAAAAGGAAATTGAGTTTCATCAAAAACAACGTGCCGAGATATATAAATTTTATTCGTTGGTAAATGAAGACAACGAAAACCCTTTTGTAATGTGGCATAACCTAAAAAGACACATGGCAAGGCACGTGGTTCAAGTTTATTTTTATTGTACGGTCGGGTATAAGGAAAACATAAACAACCAAGTATACGTAAAGATGAGTAGTCCGGTTGTTTGTTATACAAAAGAGAATAAGGGATATTATCATTGCAGTTGGGGAGTCTATTAATAAGATAAACTACACTAGAAAAAATTTCGTCCCAAAAGGAATTGGGAATACATGCCCGAGACATAATAGCAAGTGATAATTCAACAACATGGCGATGCTTCCTTTCGGAAACACCGTTTTGTTCGGGTGTATACGGGCAAGTCATTTGATGCACAATTTGAGGAAAGGTATTAGCAATTGGTTTATATTCGGTACCACCATCGGTACGCAAGGTCTTAATAGAACAACTAAAGAGATTCTCAACTTGAGCCTTGAAACGAGTAAAAATAGTAGAAACTTCGCTTTTGTTAGCCATAAAAAAAATCCAAGTAAAACGAGAAAAATCGTCCACAAAAATGATATAATAACGAAATCCATTGTTTGATACAAAAGGGGAGGGACCCCACACATCGGAATATACAATCTCTAAAGGAGAAGAAGTAGAAGAAATAGAAGAAGTAAAGGGAAGTTTATGTGATTTTGCTACAATACAATCATGACAATGTGCTAGACTAAAAGAGGAGCAAGGCAAAGCGAAATCTTTCAAAATCTTTAGTGTGGTCGAATGAGAAGGATGACCAAATCTATCATGCCATATGGAGGCGGTGGTACGAACTCCAAAAAGGGCTTGAGGTAACTTGGGACAAGGAGAAGATGTTTGAATATGATAGAGACCATGCGAGGAAGGAACCTCAAGAAGAATTTTGTTGGTGAGGGGGTCCTTAAAACAACAACAACCAAAGGAAAACATAACAATTAGGGAAGGGTTATCTCTAATTAACTTGGAAAGACTAATCAAATTCCTAGAAAAGTTAGGCACATGAAGAGTATCTCTTAGTTGAAACGTAATATTAGAAAGAGTAATAGAAGCGGTACCAATGTGGTCAATGGAAAGACCCGACCCATCTCCAATTTGCAAGTTGTCGGAGCCGGTGTAATTAAAGAAGGTAGACAAGTTGTTGATGTCGTTTGTAACATGGTGAGAAGCTCCCGAGTCCAAAATCCACTCGTTGGTTGGTGTAGAGGTGGATGGTTGTGCTGTATATGCTTGGAAGCTCGACATACGCTGCTGGTACAAAGGATCTGGTGTGTAGCGAAACCTGCAGAATTTTGCAGAGTGGTTCGGTTTCTTGCATATTTGACACACTGAAGTCTGAGCTGAACTAGCAGAAGAATTTTCTTGGGCACCAGAATTTTTCGACTGGAAATGAGAGGGCCCAGTTGAATTGGGCTGGGGAAGAGGCAAGATTGGGCCTTTATTGTAAGACACATGTTGTATGAAGGGAGCACGTTGAACTTGTTGACCTTGTTTTCCTTTCTGATTTCCACGGTGAGAATTTGAGTAGAAGGCAGATGGAAGAGAAGCGGCGGAAGCATTCTGACTATTGAGAAGTGCCTCGTGACTCAAGAGAAAGCCTTGAAGCTCAGAGAAGGTGAGAATATCGTGCCGATTTGAAGTGGTAATGGCCGCTACAAACGAATTAAACTCAGGACCCAACCCATTTATAACTGTGAGAACCAAATCATCATCTGACACCGGAGTTCCAATGAAAGAAAGCTCGTCGGAGAGTCGCCTGACTTGTTGAAGGAAAACCGAGCAAGCGTTAGATCCCTTAGAGATGTTTTGCAGCTGCCGTTTGAGCTCCATTAGCTTGGCACGAGAGGTGAACGCATACTGTTGTTGCAAGGTTGACCAAAGACTCGAGGTAGAAGAGCAAGACACCACGTGAGCTTGTACTGATTCGGAGAGAGATGATCGGAGCCACCCAAGTAGAAGTTGATCTTGACGGTTCCAAGAAAGGTAAGATGGGTTGAACTCAACTTGACCACCAGAATTGTAAAAGGTTGGATTTGGTGAAGATGCCGACAGAAATGGTGTGAGATTATGCCCATGAATCAAAGGCAAGACTTGAGCTTTCCACATAAGGTAGTTGTCGTGTGTCAGTTTGAGAGAAATCGGGGTAGTAATTGACACAATTGTGTCAAATAAAGGCGAAATCGGATGGGGAGAAGGATTGAAGGGGATCTGAGTAGGTGGATTTGGCGGAATTGGAGGTGGAGGTGGGTTGATGGATGGTTGAGCAGGTGGAATTTGTAGTGGCGGAAGGTGGAGAGAAGATTGAGTAGGTGACATTGGGGGTGGCTGAGGATGGAGATCAGTCGACATGATCGGAGTGGAGGTGGGGATGGCGAGTGATGTAGCAGAAGGGTTGAGATCGGAAAGATTCCTGGCTCTTGATACCATAAAGAAGATCTTGGAGTAATTCTTTAAAGAGAGTAGAGAAGAGATAATGTGTAATGTAAAATGTATTATGAGAAATTGTATCTACAGAGAAGGTCAGTAGACCTATATATAGGCAACACAGTTGCTGTACAATCAAGAACCCACTGTTTTAATTACATACAGATTAAATCCCCGTCTATTACCTACTACATCATTCTAAACTAACTGTTATTATTATTGTTTATACTATTAATCGACAAAAGTACCTCTTACACAAGACCGATTTGTACGTTCGTTCTATTGCCTTGGGTTAACCTAGGATTTTATGGCGAGATGGGGAGGCAGCGAGAAGGGCGTCAACGAAGGAGAGCGCTTTTTTTGTCCTAGGACCTAGGTTTCTTCTTTCATGAGAGAACGATGTTGAGCATTAGATCGATTGAGGCGTATTTCTCTATGGTTTTGTTTGAGAGAGAGACAGAGATGCGAAGGGAGATCCGTTTGTGATTTTGTGGAGAAAAGCTGGAGTCGAGTCTCCACTGGAGAAGAGAGAGGCTAGCTAGGCCAGTGCTTTTGTTTGTCCAAACGGGAATAGAAGGATTGAAATATCACATTATAATGGAGACGGAGCGAATTTCACGGATAGGGAACGGAAATAATTGAAGCCAGCGCCTCTATCCCATCCATTCATTGAAATCTTCGCACGAATCCTGAAAAAATCGGACAGTCTTAAAAACTAGCTTACAAGAGGTGTTTGCATATGCATGGTAGTATAGCCATTCTATATATAGTGGATTGATAAAATACATTCTGGTGTATGGATTGTCTCCCGTACACCAGAGTCGTTTATGAAATCCAAAAATCAAACAGTCGATCCGAACCGTTCAACTTGTTCTCCATATTGAAAAACTCTCGGAGACCAAATTTTATATTTTTTCGAATTTTTTTGCTATATATTATGATATTTTCAAATTGGAGGGCCTGAAATACTCCAATTGTAGTGTTTTTTGAAAATATCATAATATATAGCAAAAAAATTCGAAAAATGGTAAAATTTGGTCTCCGAGAGTTTTTCAATATGGAGAACAAGTTGAACGGTTCGGATCGACCGTTTGAGTTTTGGATTTCAAAAACGACTCTGGTGTACGAGGACGATCCGTACACAAGAGTGTATTTTATCACCCCTCTCTCTCTCTCTCTCTCTATATATATATATATATATATGGCTAACGTGCCATCGATGGCACGAATGGCACGTAAGCAATATATTTTTTATTTTTAATTATTTTTTCAAATTAAATTTTTTTTTTGAATAGTTCAGAGCTAATTAGATTAATGATTTTCTAAAATTTCAAAAAAATACTTTTAAAATTTCGAAAAAAATATAAAATTTGGTCTGCATATATAGAGATTTTAATAGGAATATCGTATTAGACGATTTGGATCGATCATTTTTAATCAAATCTAAGAACTTTAAGCGCGACTCACCGTAGCAAAATTCTTTCTCCCTATCAGACTCCAGAGCACACAGGAGGTATGTCTGCTTCAGTTTTTTAGCCGTCGGATTTAAAAAACTGAAGCCGTTGGATTTAAAATCGGAAGGTTCAGATTCAGTCGGTGGATAAGAGATGAAGTCTCATTTTCTCTGCGTTTTTCGGCCGTTACTTCTTTCTTTCCGTTAGGCTATTAGATCGGGAGAAAAAAACGAAGACTCTTCGTCTCTCTCTGACGCAGAGGGAAGATGCTTCTCCTGCACTCGCTCTCCTCTCTTCCTTGTTTCCGATCAAAATCAAGACACCTCCATCGCCTGACCACCTCCTCTTTTCCTATCAAAAAACGAAGAGACCCCTCCATCTCTCTCTCTCTGTCTCTCGCAGAGGAGAAGAGAAAACCTTAATCTCTTTTCCTGATCGAACTCAAGCCAGGATAGATCGCTGAGGGGAAGAAAATGAAGCCACACTCTCTCACGCTTCGAAATCCTAACTTGATGAAGAGAATGAAGATCACGCCTCTCAATCGACCTCAAATCTGTAAGCAGCCTGTCGATTTTTCACTCTTTTGAGCTATGCTTACTGAAATTAATTCAAATCTGTAAGCAACCTCTCCCCTCCTTTCCGATAAAAATGAAGGCACGGTCAGATCGCTGAGGGAAAAAATCGTACATGTATCTAGTAAAAGAAGGGGCGAAGTAACCTGTATCTGTAAAAGACTTGACGAACCTGTACCAAAAATTTGTTTTAATTTGGTTTAATTTGCTGCTAGTTGGTTTAATTTGGTTGAACTTGCTGCTATTTGTAAATATGGTTTAATTTGTTCTTGTAAGAAGGATAAATCTGAAAATTATGTAATTGAATTAAGAAGTTCTAAATTATGTACTAACGAGATGGTACCATTAAAATTTCAGTCGCTGGTCGAGCGTGATATTGACATGTAACAACCAAAGTTGAGGATATTTCTTATGTTGTATTGAATAAGTTTTAATCTATGCGCATGGTACCAAAGTTGTGTACCTGTGCTTGTTTTGCATTTATTCACTTTTAGTATATTGTTTCTCTGGATAAGTTTTAATCTATACGCAATATATAGTATATTGCTTCTCTGGATGCTTACTTCTTTAACATACGCAACCTATTGAAAGTTTGAAACACACCAGCACATAAATATAAAATGCTAAATGCAACAATAATTCATGTACCTATTGAACTTTTCATTCTATAACATAGGATCAGAGTTTTAACCAAAATATAACCATTTCCAAATCTATAACAAAATAAACCTTTCTATATCTATTCTATACCAAAATATAACCATGCTATACCAAAATACAGTGACGGAGCTATGTAGGGCAAGCCCAGACACGTGACTGGGCTTGTTTCCCGAAATATATGGCCTGACAAGGTATTTTGCTTGTTAAAATATCAAAAGGCCTGAAAGTGCCCGGGGTTGAATCAGATATATGACTGGGTTAGGCTAAAAAAAAGTAAAATGTGCCTGGGCATGAGTTTAGTTTCTCTACTGCATGCTCTACTTCCCAAACGAATTGACTGATTTTTTTTTTTTTTTTGAAATAAAGAGCCCCAAGCAGAAGTCCCAATATCATTAACCAAAATAAAGAGTTAGAATCATAGAGCAATGACTCAGAATTACAACCGAAAAGAAAAGAAAAAAGTCACCACACAAAATCCTAAAACAACAGACAATACACAATGTTCTGAACATGCAAAGAAATAACTATAACCTCTAAGCATCCGTATCATCAGTGGCATCAGTTATATGGCCATCTTCTCCAGGACCCGGCTGAATAACCACCAAAGGTACACTAGGGCGGATTGAGCTATCCCCTGCATATTGAGTCAAATTTTCCTCCAAACCAGTGTTAAAACCAGTCCAATTACAAAAAAGTTGCAAAATATTATAAGCAAGTGAACTAAAGGTGAAATTCCCTTTGTCAGCAAAAATACAATTATTGCGAGAATTCGACATAGTCTAACAGGTGATAGCTAGCAAGTTCCCACATAAAAAATCCTATCTGTTTTATCTGGAACCAGAGATTAGTAATAGACGATCTATCAACTACCAAGCCTATAGAATTAAACTGATCAAAGAAATCCCGAAATATATTCATATTAGGACATTCCAAGAACAAGTGATTGACTGATTCACTATTATTACAGAAGCAACATTTATTAGGACCAAACGAATTGACTGATTTCATTTCACTTTCTCTTCCGTATATTATATTTGTCCATAAATAAAACCATTAGGTGGGTTTTAATGAAAGGGAAAAAGACAAAGGCTATGCTATATGCCTATGGGGCCGTTTGGCTCGCTTAGGATTAAGAAAAATAGTCTCTTTCTAGACTAAAATTTATTCATAACCATCCAAACTCTTCACAAAATTACACACTTTCCAATATTTTCCGCCTAGGAATAGACTATTCCTCTTATTCCTAAGCGATCCAAACGGCCCCTATATGCTTTAAAAAGTCAGACTTCACTACACACACGGCAACACATAGATGTTGTGTATTGAGACTTCCAGATTTTATTCAATTCATGCTCTTACAATTAGAGATAAATATAATAAAAAACAATTAAACTTTTAGAAAATATATATTTTGCAATAATACTCTTAATCATATTATAAAATAATGTCTAAAAGTCTAAGCCTTTTATCCCAAACAAGTTGGGGTAGGCTAGAAATGACACCTCCGACCCTAGTCATTTCTTATATATATGGCTAAGTTTTTACGCTGGCTCGCCAAGCCTATCGCAAGCATGCGGGCTTGAATCCTGGAGCTCTTAGAAGAGAGCCAAGTGCTCTTACCACCTGAGCTACTAGACCACATGCATATTATAAAATAATGATTTATATTAAATTTATTATTAAAATTTTTATTTTAATATTTAATTTATTAATTTTGTGATGGTGTCCGGACTTAAAATTCGGCTGGATCCGTCCCTGCCAAAATATAACCATTCTAAATAAAAAATATAACCATGCTATACTCTAGTAATTACAACCATTCTGATTTTGGCACTTAGTTTGATCAAATAGACTAAAATGTTTGTTCATAGAATTTATGATGACAGAACCAAAGAAGTCTGCTCATACCAGTACTAACTGGCACCTGAAACAAAATCAATGTGGTAATTATTAACTGGATTAGGGCATGTCAAGCTTTTAATTTAATGGTCTGTCCTATCAATCAAAGAAGAATAGCTATTTCTGTTGTTGTCTCTTAACTCATCATAAAATTAAAGATGATAAAAAAAAAAACTCAGTTTGTATTTTAATCTTTTTTTCCTTGCTCTTTTGCCTTACGTGCTGGTGTACTAATCATCTCCAATTGGCTATATATGAGAAGTAAAGATGGTCCTTGCATATTATGTTAGGCTCATATATTACCTAAATAAATTAATTTGATTAATAGTTATGGAAGCCTCATATAGTATCTTTTTTTTTTAAATGGTTTCAGTATTGAAAATGACTTCAATCATTTATCATCTATCTGCACTTCCTGTGCTCTCTATAGGTACTTCTTTTTGTTATTTTTATTGTGCTACAACATGGTTTATATTCAAGGCTAAAGCTGAGGTTTCTTTGCAGGACCAGAAAAACACTATTGTTTGAATCCTTTTCCTCAAGACTGATTGCATAGTAGAAACTAGAGGTACAACAGCTGTTCCAATGAAATAACAAGGTCGTAAAGAATTTACAATATGTAATTTGGGTGTTAGTTATTGTAATTGTAGGTAATGATTTTGTTGTTAATTTTTAAATGTAATGTCTATTTGGATCATATGATTTACCACTTTTGTATCCTCTGGAGATGCACTTGTATAGCAGATGTATGGATTACTATATATTGCTAATCTTCATATCTTGTATTACTATAAAAGTTATAATTTTCTTTGAATAGTTTCTTGTTACTTGTGCAATCATTCATGTAATTGTTAGATTCATGTACACCCAAGTAATAGACGTGTTACTTTTGGCAGTTTTTTTTTTTAAGTTCTAATTCAAAGTATTATATCTGTTGTGGCTATTTTAGTTAATTAATCTCTTTTTTTGATCAAACATGGTTCTTTCAGAGGCATAAAAATAGATTGTTAATTCTTGTCTATAAATATAGTAAGATTTCTTGTTGTTGGTTATATGTTCTACTTTCCTTTGTGTTAACATCACATGCTTGAGTTGAAATTATCAATTGATTAACATATTGCGTCTTTCTAGGATTGTGAATAGCATTTAACAATAAGATAAAAGCGAGCTTCTTTTGGTGAATATTACATATCATTGACAATCCTTGTCGGACTTTTACATAGCATAATCAAAGGGGTTTATTTACGCAAAGGGAAAGTTTATGTTGAAACACAAGTTACATGGATTCCATATGTGCTCAGTTTAAACAGCACATAAAATGCATAAATTTAATATGATCTCTCTATTAAAATCTCCATGCCATGTCCAGTGAGTGTGGCACGCCATAAATTTGGACAGTGATGGTGCCTCAGGCATAGAGTTCCTATCATGGCGATATGTCGGTGATCACAACTCCCTGACAGTTATGATGGTTCAATAGTGAGTCTTCGAGCATGGTGGAGTGTTTGGTAGTGTTTTTGCATCATCAATTTGATCGCCAAGCGCCTCTGATCATGGTTCTGAAAATCGAAATCGGAATCGAAATCGGAATCGGGCTATTGATCTAAAGAGTTAAATCGGATGAATCGGAAAAATCGGATTTTCAACGAAAATTATATTTTATGCAATTAAAATTTAGAAAAAATTAGAAAAACATATTTTGTCAAATGTGAGCTAAAAGAATCATCAATTGGAAGTATAAAATTAATTAAAATATAAAAATTATATCATTATGGAAAATATTGCGATACTTTCAGACTTTTAAGAAAATAAAATTTTGAAAATAATTAAAATAATTTTTTATTAATAAAAAAATTTTGATATGCAAAAATTAGTTAAAAAACCCTAATGTCTGAGTTAGGATCTTAGAATAAAAATATTTACAATTTTTCTATATTTTGGATTATTTTCTTCAAAGCATGGTTTTGTTTAAAATTATTTTTCAATTCAAGAAAATCTGAACTGTGACAAAAATCAATGTTTAAAAATGCGCAACTGGACCTCTCCAGTTAGAAACTTTCTCCGGTTCTCCCCCAAACCCATCATTCATTTTTCTGCCACCATCATTGCATCGCATTAAAAAAAAAGGGCTGCCGAACAACCCATCAGAGGGGACGCCACCCTCCTCCTTCGCCTTTCCCAAGCTCTTAGTCTCTCACTAGTCTCTCTCGCCTCTACACACCTCAGGTCCTGTTTTCCCATCCCTTCTCCTCAATCCGTTGGTGAGAACTACCATTAATGGCGGTTTTTGAAGACCTTGACCCGATTCCGCCCCAAACCACCTAAAATCGGCTCGGCCACCGCCGATTCCGATCCGATTCGGCCGATTCGAATCGGAATCGACCGATTTTTCGAACCATGCCTCTGCATAACCTCGATTTGAAACCAACTATGGTGACAAGCTGTTGACTGCAACTTGCTGGCAATGTAGAAGGCTTGGTGAGGTATGGCTGTATGGGAGAGGGCGTTGGCACGCCATCAAGGCATCCTGGAGTTGGCTTTGGGTGGTATATGGTGATGACAGTATTGAAGTCGCCTTGCATGGATTGTGAGAGTCAGGAGAATACACCTGTGAGAATAGTGGCTTGTGTCTGAAGCAAGGCACTCTTTGAGCTTGGTATATGAGCACTTCGAACCCCTGGTCCCTGCTTGGCATGGCTTATATAGGCAGCGATGACAGTGACTGCCTCCTCGTTGGCTTGTGATGCGTTGACGAGGTATATATGGTGATTGGTGAGCGACACTCCATGAATTCCATAACCTGCTGTCCATTCTTTTTATAGCACCTGTTGTCCATTCTTGTCCACTTTTTAAAGCACCGATCAAACGGTCATGGTGCACAGAGCCCTCTATGCATCATGGTTCACAATAGATTTACTCATATATATATATATATATATATATATATATATATATATATATATATATATATATATATATATATATATAGGATTGCTAAAATGCTATGCATAGCATGGATGACCTTCGTGCTACGGATTCGTTCTTGAATTTCATGCTTCAAATAACCAATCCAAACCGTTTATTATCTTCTACATGTTGAAATCTTATTAGAAACCAAATTTCACATTTTTTTGAATTTTTTTACTATTTTTCTCTGATTTTTTAAAATCACTGTTATTCAAGGGTCCAGAATTTATTAGATTAAGTATTTTAAAAAATCTGAGAAAAATAGTAAAAAAATTCAAAAAAAATATAAAATTTGGTTTCTAATGAGATTTTGATATGAAGAAAATAATGAACGGTTTGGATCGGTTGTTTGAAGCATGAAATTCAAGAACAAATCTATAGTACGAAGGCCATCCGTACTATGCATAGCATTTTAGCAATTCTCTATATATATATATATATATATATATATATATATATTGCTATGGTGAGCTGCAACTCACCAAATGGTCCGTGAGTCGCGCTCAATATTACAAAATTTAGTTCAAAATTATCGATTCAAACGATCTAATACGATCTCCCTATTGAAATCTCCATGCAGACCAAATTTTATATATTTTTAAATTTTTAAGTATTTATTTCGGATTTTTAAAAACTGCTATTTTTGAACGGTTAAGAATTAATCTCAACTACTTATAAAGCATCAGTTAAACAGACATAAACTTCAAGATAAAATGGAGTTACACCCCTCTAATATCAAATATGGATCATTGATTTTGTTAATCTACTATGATCTACGGTTCAGATTCAAATATCAGACTAAAAAGTCAACCTTTTATCGTGAACTGTCTGGATGGTGAGTTGGTAAAACCTGTTGCTGCGTTCGTCGAAGAACTCGAGTTCGATTCACGTTCGCATTTACGCTAATTTCTTTTTTTTTGTTTTTAATTCAAATATGTGTCCGCACATATCACATATTGAAACAGATCTCAGAAAAATAACCCGGTGTCACCTTCGCTGCCCCCTCCTCACTTTCCCATCGCGGCCAGATAAGGAACATTCCACAACAAATCAAATTGCAGCGGCTAGGGTTAGTAAATCTCATTCAAAACCACGACGCTTTCTCTCTCTTTTTCGCTGCCGATCTCTCCCTGGCTCCATGCAGACGTGCAGTCAGCGCCGCGTGCGCACGCACGTCCGCTAGAGGTAGTGCGTGTTTCCCTCTCTATCTCTCTCTCCGCTATCGGTTCACTTGATTCCCCTTTCTTCTCATCTCTCTATCTCTCTCTTTGATGGCTTAGAGGCGACTGATCTGCAGCGCTGGGAGGAAGAGAGGCCGTGCCAGTGACGATGGACGACAGTGAGAGACAATTCATGATGGTTTCCTTCCGTTTAAGAGGCTTACTACTTCCGATCAATTACTGTACTTATTCACACTTCATCATTAGATAAAGGTAAGCGGTGCTTTTGAGCCTTTGGTTTCTTCTCTTCTCTTGATTATTCTCCTTTACTTTTCTTAGCTTAATTTCTATTTAGGATGAACCTTGATTATATGTCTCATTTCGTTCTCTTAGTTGAGTGATTTTGGAGTAGTTTTGGTTTGATTTCAGTCTCTTTTTGTTTCAGGCGAATCTAGACACTCTCACCTCTTTCCCTCAACTACAGGTTCTTCCTCACCTCACTTAATTGTTGAAAACCAGAGAACTTTTCCCTATTTCCTTCAATTACTAAATCAAATAATTATTTAGATTTTTTTCAGTTTTGATTTTGTGGCAGTGGCACCATTCTTGGTGACAGATGGCCGATTGCCGGTTACACGATAACCTGAATCATTCGCCAATGTACCCATGAGTGACATGAACATGAGACCTGATCTTTCAAGAAGCTACCCAGGTAGGACCTACTGTTTCTACACAGGAGAAACAGTGTATAAATTTGGGTATGGTTTGAGCTAATCAAATTTCTCTTACAAATTCTTATCTGCAATTAATGAACTCATAGTATGAATTTGTTATCTGATTCCATGTGCATTTGTGGAACCTCAATTAGAGCTGAGATTAAGTATGCATAGTGTGCTGGTACAAAGAAAAACCATTGTGTCCCAATTGTTGCCGAGTTAGATTCTGAGGCATCGATTCTATCACCGGTGAACATCAACATCCGAACCCTAGCGACTCAACAATCACTTTGCTCTCTGGTATGCACTTTTAAACTATTTGTGCTAAAGAGTTTCTTCACCTTCTATATCCACTCAATTAATCTCAAATCTCAACTATAGTGATTTATTTTTTTTGTCTCATTGTAAGTTTCTAATCCTCATTAGATTCTTTCATAACATACGAGCCTCTATTCCTTTGAATTTGTCTCATGTGATAAATTCTCATGATTAGTTTGGGAGATATAAGAAATTAGTATTTGAACACACAACTATATATAAGTAAGTGATGATATTTTCTCGATTTGAAAACAAGTATTCAGAAAATAAGTGTTGCTTATCGATCGGTATACTGAACCACAATTCTTTGTCATTTTTTTCCTATTTTCCAATTTGCAGAAATAAAAATTGTGTCTATTTCAGTTATATCTTATCCGGTACATTCTAAATCATGTTGCAGTCTGAGGCTTTATGATTTTTGTTTTTGAGGCTTGTATTTGAAACACTTGTAGTTAGAGCATTATCTGATCAATTCTATGGTAGCCCAGAGCATCACGAATCTGTGAGGCAACAGGTTATTAACCAGGTCAGATTTTAATCATGCTTTTTCATTTTATTGTATTTATGTTCTGATTTACTTATTTTGGTTCTTGTTTTTTTTGTTAGCTTGAGTCTAATCGTGATTTATATGGGGGATATGTTTCAATGGAATATGATGATTATCTGAAAAAACTCTCAAAGTATGCAGCTCTTCTTTCAAACAATATTCATATAAATTTTCCTTCTCAATTTGTTATATATTCTCAAAGTATAATTTTGTTTTCATTTTTGCAAAACCATTGGATATTGGGATAGTAGTATTGAACATATGAAATAGTTTGCACAATAATCCTCAAAATTTTATTTCACTACTAAGATTTAGTCATTTATTACACGAGCAGCTTTCTGATAGCATCAGTGAGGAAAGATATTTTTACTGGCACGGTCAACTGGTATAAATTCCTGAAATTTAACTCCTGTCTGAATTCAGAAAATTATTGAAATTAATTTGTATTTTAAAGAAATTATGAAAATTTTACAGAAGACGTGTATGACCATCATGTATCTTCAGTAAAATTTTCAATCATTTGTGTTTAGCCGTTTACAAAATAAAATTATTTTTTAATATATTGCCAAAAAAAGCAATTTTGCAGTTTGCATCAGAAAATCAGTAAATTTTTTAAATTGATGGAACATAAGAATGCATAAATGTGAAGTAATGTTCTAATGGGCATAGAGCAATTAATTTCTTGCTACATTTTGAGAATTTTGACCTTGAAGAGAACTTAATTGTAGCTATATCTTTTACAATGCAGAAATCAAGAGCCGACGCATAGAGAAAGCAACTATATCTTCAATCACAACCTTGCAATAACACTTGTTAATTACTCATCCACAGTACGTACTTGATCCTAAATATATTTGCAAAAGATCCATTTTTTTTTCCTCTCTTAGAAGTTTGTTTAATTTTTAAATATATACTATTGATGTAGTAGCTCTCTTTTCATGGACTCGTGAAAGATGTGCTGATAAAATAAAGGTACAAAAGACCCATCTTATTTACAGTAAGGAAGGAATATATTGCAAATTTCATTTATTTATTATGCTGGATTTGCAAATGGCATAAAAGTAAGCTTTAATACTTGTAGTGCAGTCTAAGTAACTTTGTGTATTTTAAAACTAGCTTGCCAGTAAGGAAGATTAGTGGATGGGAGTTACTTATACTGTTTGATTTAAAAATTATTTTCTAACTGTTTCCATTAATAAGGGAAAATTAGATTTATGCCACTCCAAAATTGTAAAATTAGAAAAATGCCACTTCAAACTTGACACTTAGAAAAATGCCACTCTAAATCCATTTTATTCAGATATTTGCCACAAATATACAGTATTTTAAAATATATTTTTGTATTGACTAATATACCCTTCTTCATGTTCTGTTCCTTTCATTTTTGTCATTCGTCTCTTCGTCCATTTTGTATGCTTATTTTGGGCTAAATTATCTGGTGGCTAAGTTTCTTTTGTCATTGAAGCCCGTATGCACAATTTCATACAACTAAGTCTAAAGTAGTTTAAAAGTGCAGACCTGAAAGAAAATTAAAAAAATGTAATGCATCGGGAGAGTAGAGCCATCTGATGGATAAGAATGATTTCTTATTTAATTTAATAGAACTTGATCTGAATGGGTCGAACAAACATATAGTTTTGTCTCAAGAATTGTACCATTAAAAATCCAAAAAAGTAAAGAGAAAGATAGAGAAAATGGAATTTATCTAGGCACCTAAATTTTGACGGAGAAAAACAACAAAACTTTAAAACTCGGACAAAAGACATGAAAACTGACAAATATTAGATTTGATCGTTTGGGTTCTTTGCATGCGCCACACTGGTCTCCATCTATGGCGTAGAATAGACGAAGGGACAAGCGATAGAGAGTAAAGGAGGAAGAAGAAGAAGGGCAAATTAGTTATACAAAAGTATATTTTTAAAATCCAGTATATTTGTGGCAAATATCTAAATAAAATGGATTTAGAGTGGCATTTTTCTAAGAGTCAAGTTTAGAGTGGCATATTTCTAATTTTACAACTTTGGAGCGGCATAAATCTAATTTTCCCTATATTTTATCCTGTGCATCATTGTTAGAGAAAACGTGGCTTTAGTGAAGGGATATTTGTTTTGGATTTAGTTTCGGCCATGTTCAGTCACTAGGTCTCTTAATTATGGTTTCTGAGGTTGGTTTGATTCCAGTCGGGGCCAGACCAAGTTGCAGATTAGTAATATTCCACTCAAGTGCATTTCAGGTTTAATCTGGTGTGGCCAGTGGTTTAAAAAAATAATAAAAATTATTAAGTAAGAATTGTCTTCTAATCTGTGAGCTTTTTCAGTTAATGAAGAAAGTTGTCTTTATCTATCAGGGTTAACAACTTAATTGAGCTCAAATGAATAATGTTATAGTTGACATACCACTATGGAGAATTGTTGCTGCTGACCCAGGTATTGGTTCTCAAAAGATCTAAGCACAATTTTGAGTGAATTTCGAATTTTGTCAACTGTTAGGATGATTGAAAAATTCAGTCTGGGTGCTTCTCAAAACTAATGACAAAACCACTTCTTGTATGGAGCATAATTTTGAATTAATAACATTCTTTTCTTTCTGAATTTGAATCTAAGAACCGCTTCCTGTACCTGAACAATTTAAAACAAAAGAAAATTGCTGATTCAATATTTTAGTTGCTATGTCCTATTGAATTTTACTAATTTATTTTTTTTCTTTTTGTTTTTTCTTTCTACTTCTCAGGTCCGACTTGTTAGGAAATGCCCAATTTTTAATTTATGTGCTAATTAACAATTATTAAAAATCATGAAACATCATGTTCGCTTAGGGTACTGCAAACGTGTTGTGTCTTGATGTCGTGTCAAACACACACATATTAGAGCTTTTGTCTTGTCATGTTAACATCAGTTTTAAATGTATCATATCGTGTCATATCGAATAAAGGAATTGACTAATGCGACACTTATTATGGCATGACACGTCTAACTCAGTGTGTCGACATGACACGATGCATTAAGCATGTCAGAATATGTTTTAAATTTTTTAATTGAAAATCATTAAAAATAATTTAAAAATGACAAAAAAGTTTTTGAAGATAAATTGGAGGTCTAAGTCACCCAACTTATTTTTAAATTAAATGTCTATGAAAGACCCCCAGTCGGATTTCGAACCTACGACCTTTCACTCAAGAAGTCAAAGTGCATTGCTCTTTTAAAAATGACAAAAATATTAAGAATTATGGCGAAGGATAGGAATTTATTCTAAATTTATATATAATGATTAAATAAGAAATATTAAAACCTACTAATGTTGGGTTTTTGATGACACGATATAAACAGTGCCGTTTGTTTTTTTTTTTTTTTTGTCCATGGCTTTTTACTGCCCGTCTGATCATTCATCCGACGGTTGTCTGGCATTGTATAAAATATTATTTCCGTGACGTCAACTGTATTTTGCGTGGTTTGCGAATAAAATAGTGTTATACATGGGAGAATCATCGGCCGGCACCGTCAATAAAATAGCTGTATTTTGCGTCGCAAATCAAAGGCTGTAATATTGAGGGTTGGGAATCGCCGCAACAGTGAAACGGAGAACGAAAGGAATTTTAGGGTTCGAAAGCAGCTGGGTATTTATTTGATAGAATTCTTACATTCCGGTCCCATGTTTTTTTTATTTCTTAGAAAGACCTTATAGAGATTTCCAAGTAGGAGAGATTGTTCGTCTGTGGGCTCCCTTTCTATCATACATGCAAGCACTTGTTAGTTGTTACTTGTTACTGATCCATAGAATGTCTTCAACAACCTTTTTTTTTTATTTGTTTTCCTTTTTTTTGTGTGTCACCGTTGACATCATTTCTATGGTTCATTAGCCTTCATTTGCTTCCACCTTATAAACATAATTCGACATGTATTATCACTTGTAGGAGACTGAAGTTAGGAGTAACCTCAATCGACAATATAGAACCTTAATGATCATTTAGTGCACAAAACTTAGAGAAAATGAACCAAACTAGGTATAAAAATAACTACTGTGCAGAGCCATGGAAACAGTATACGAGCTTTCTTTTTCCAAATGAAAAGTATTCATTCAGATGTCAGGTCTTAAGCTGATAATTTCGATTTTCATTTGTGGCGTGTTATCCCATATAAAATTGAAGTCAGTTTTAAAGGTGTATGGTTCCAACAGGAAAATTTTTAAACAGACCAACCATCATCAACCAGTTTTCTAATTTGTTCCATTTCGTCACACATGCTTTGTAATGCTTCACGGATCTAGAGACTATACTAACACTATTCTTAGTTTATTTTGGTTCGCTTGCAACTTGCTTTGTGTTATTACATTCCATACACTGACTACGATGCTAGTCCTGACAAAAAAATAAATAAATAAATAAAGGTCCAAATGTCCAAAATTGAATAAGCTAATAATCAAGAAAACTAAGCATACATAGATTAATAGACTTACGGAAATAAACACAAAGGCAATACTAAACTTTGATTTTCCTGAAAAAAATCCAGAAAATATAATGACCAAAGAGGTAAATCTAAAATGGCCAATCGATCAAATGATATTTATCAAAAGGATTCTAATACCCTTCTGTAAAATTTTCATCTTTTCTAGAGCTATTGATCATGACAAGAAATAACACCACCATCAAATCAGAAAATGCAAAGTATAAACAATATTGACCGGAGTATCAAACTAAAAAACATCCTAAGCATTGTGAAGAAACATGTGGCAGAGGTTCTAATGTCCTTCAATCTAGTTACCATTAAACACCTACACGAAATATAACCCATGAATTAAAGACGAGTAATTTATCTCAAATAAAAGGGAGCAAAAATATGCCCAGTTTAAACAAGTAAAATTCAGTACAATCTCAGATTATTCTTCTTTAACTCAACTTTTTTGAGTCTCATAAATACCTCACGGCAAGATAAAAGATAATTGAAGCTCAAAAATAATTGGTAAATTGAAATTGAACACTACCCCCACTCAGAAACTAAATTTCCCACAACCATAGGCCCAAGTTTTATCTTAATTACTGGGTTAACTACCAATAACCGGCATAATAATCCACTAACAAGGAATCAAGTTAGATTAAGTCTGCAATTCAGAGGCTAATCAACAACCAGGACATTTCTGTCCAGGAATAGACCACCCAAACCAGAAGTAATATTAACCATACTTTGACCAAAAAAAAAAATTTTCTCAATGCTTATTTATAGATATTCTAAATTAAAAGAACACATTGACAATCCCTAAGATATGGTATTTTCTTATCATGCATTGCCCTACTAAAACTACACTTGATCAACATTCAACAATTGAACTAATTATTTTAATATCCTATGTCATTATTACGAGAGGAGATAAGAAACAAATACCAAAAAAGGAACTGAAACAAAGACTTACTCGATCGAAGTCGAGTTAGGGGTATGGGTATCTCCTTAAGTTCCCGCCTAATGCATAACCATTCACCGAGTAAAGACATAGCTGCCAACCCGCTAAGGTTCACAACCCACCATGTCAGAGAAACAGGCCAGCCACCATATATTATGCATATAAAGAGATGTATTATATATAAGGTCGCAGAGAAATCTAGGCACTTCTTTGCTCTCTCTATCACATATAGCATATACCCTGCACTGTTAAGAAAGAGAAGTACAACAAAACAAGAGTAAAAAAATTTAACATTTGCTTCAATTTTAGGTCCAGCTTCAACAAAATAAAAAACATTTTTGCTTCAAGGTGATACTAATAATAATGTCCACAATAGATAAGAGTTTACTTAAAATTGTGCCAGACATAATTACTGAACTACTGTTTAGTGAAGATCCAACCTTAGGTCAGTTTTCTTCAAAGTGTTCAACAGTGAAAGCATTGATTTCTCATCAACAGATACAAATACACAAATATCCATATCAATTTGCAACTAAAAATTAGAGATTATAATTACCCCGCAAGAGAGCTAAGCAAGAAGGAGACAACCACGAAGCAACCAGTAACAGTAGAAACAGTAAGCGTAGAAAAATCAAAGAAATATACAAGGCTCATGTGCTCGACACGTGTAGCAACCAGCACAGACAAGAACAACCCTAATGTCAAGTAGAACAAACACTGGAGACACACGATCTGAGCCACGATCAACCATGGATCCCACACTATCGCGCCGTAAAACATCCCCAATCTACGCAATCCGCTAATTCTCCGAATTCTGTGCTCGATCCCAGTCGAAACCCTAGCTTACGCAAATCCGCATCCGGACGGATCTCTCCTCCATGCCAATTCAATCGATCGAGTTGTACTGTATTGGAATTCCGATGGAAAAGAAGAATCTTTGTGAATCGGAAATTGGGTTTCGGATCAAGAGAGAAGGTGAGGTTGGTTTGGTAGAGTCGGAGCAGATGGCGATTCTTCACTGAAGGAGAGAGAGAGAGAGAGAAAAGAATATGCTCCGTTTCAATAGATAATCATATATAGATCTCTAATTTGTGAGAGTTGGAGAAACTTCTAGTTTGGTGACCGTACGATCTTAATCGTACGAACACCTATTGACAACCATGGTCAATGATAAGTTATTGCTTTGCACTGTTCGATGTAAATCGAACGGTTGGTTGATATAATAACCGAACTAACTTCCTTATTGGGCCGATCTAATTTTAGAGTTCAGACCGAACTAAAATAAGGCCCATATGTAATTAACTAACAAATCAAGGACTCAGATACAAACCTTCCAGAAACCTAAAACCCTTCTTCTTTCCTTTCCTCCAATCTCTCTCTTGCCACTACACTCTCTCACCACCGCCCGATGTCGATCCTACGGCGCACGCATCAACCTCTCCTCTCTCTCCGTCACCACCTCCGTTATCTTTCAACGGCCACCGCCGCTGTGTCTGTTCCCTCCGACTCGCCATCACACTTCTTCGATCCGCTTCAACCTCTCGACTACTTACCGGGTTTCCCCAGACCCGATCCGAAGTACAATGAGAAGATTCTAGCCATACCCAGAACCATCTCAGGAAAGAACATTGCAGCGAAGGAGAGAAAAGCGGGTCGGGTACCTGCTATAGTGTTTGAACAAGAGAATGGACAGCAGGGAGGTAACAAGAGGCTAATATCTGTCGATGCGAAACAGATTCGCAAGCTGGTCGATCACTTGGGCCGATCGTTCTTTCTCTCGAGGCTTTTCGAATTGGAGGTTTGGTCCGAATTTGCTGGTTCTGGTGAATTGGTGGAGAAAGTTCGAGTATTGCCTCGATTGGTGAGTTGGATTTGATACTTGATGATTTGGAGTGGATGTACCAGTTGGTACCAATGCATTTGTAGTGGTACCAATTTGTTCTTAGTCTGCTGGTAAATCCTTTGCTAAATGTTTACCAAAATCAACCAGACCTGGAACAAAATTTTATTTTTATATTGTTAAAAATATGTGAAATATATTATGTTCTATACTTGATTACAATAGTATTGTTAAAGTAATTATTGTTTGTCATGGGGCAGGTACATCTTCATGCTGGAAATGATGCACCCCTAAATGTAACATTTTTGAGAGCTCCTTCTTCGGCGTTACTGAAGGTAGATGTACCCCTTGTTTTCAGAGGAGAAGATACTTCCCCTGGTCTTAAAAAAGGTCTCTCTCTCTCTCTCTCTGTGCAAATTTTACCTTAGGGCTACTATGAAAAGAAGGAAAGGAGAAAAAGGGTCTACTGTGAAAAGAAAATGTGGAACGTCCCTCTTTATTCCAAAAAAAAAAAAAAATGAAAAGAAAATGCGGCAAATTATTGTAAATCTGTTGGCCAAAGTGTATTGATAGGTGTTAGTATTTAATCTCAAAAAAAAAAAGTGTTAATACTGGAAATCACTGGTTTGGTTGTGCTATGCTAGACTAAGCATTAACCCTAAACATTCTGATCCATCTAGAAGCCTAAAACATTGAATTAACCCTCTTGAAGCATAAAATGTTAACTTATATCTTTTCCCCCTGTTATTTCTAATTGGACATATACTGTGGAGTGTAGACAGATAACTGAAGTACAATAAACAAAATATTGCAGGTTCATACTTTAACACAGTAAAAAGGACGGCAAAATTTTTGTGCCCGGCTGATATCATACCGCCATATATAGATGTGGACATAAGTGGGTTGGATGCAGGCCAGAAAATAGTTTTGGGTGATCTAAAGGTGCATCCCGCACTTAAATTGCTCCAATCACCTGAACAACCAGTTTGTTCCATGGTGGGTGCTCGGGCACCTGAGCAGAAGAGATCCAAATAGTATTTAACATGATTTTACCTTTCTTTGTTAGAAAATCCATTTTGTTTTTCATCTTTTCAAGTGAGGCAAGAAATAGGGTACTTTGAGAGAAAGTGGTCTGTTTTATCTATAATTAGAGGGAGGGCTGCTTTTATTCCTTTAATTTTTCTCTTTCTGAATAAGAGGAAGACTGTATAAATTTGAGTGTTTTGAACCTCTTTCCTTTTTCATTATTTTAGCTTTGTTTTTAATGTCAGATACCAAATGTTTTCTATCCTTCATTTTATGATATGCATATTGTTACCAAACTACTTCAGTACTGACTGACTTCTTTTTTCCCAAAAAAAAAAAAAGTACTCACTGACATTGCAATATTATTTACATAAAAATTCAGTAGTTTAAAATATACAGCACACAAAATGGCACTCCAATGTTATAGCCGGAGGCCTACTTGTGTAAAATTTATAATTACAATGCTTAAATGATCCATAGCGAGCCGCTAAAATACAACGATCAAAACTGAACGGCTCCACAAATCAGCTGAACACAATTTCCATGATAGCATGGGAATTGGGGAGGATTTGCATTTCAAAAATTAACATCAAGGGAAAAGTAAGTTTTAGTGAAGTAAAGGATACTGTAGATTTCGCAAAATCTCCTTAATGATTCTTGCTGACATCAAACACCACCTAACAAAGGATGGCCAGTTTTTTCATCTTGAATTATTCATTGATAGGTAGGAAAATGGGACCAACATGTTCGTATGAATTAGCAACTGGAATAGTTTCTTCATCGACCATTGTCTCATACCCGCTCTCTCCTTCAATGAATATATCCCGGCATTCCTCACTGCAAAATGGTTTATCCCTGTACATGCACAAGAAGACGATGCTTAGTTATTGAAAAAATTGTTAGTTAAGTACTTTCATTTATTTAAGCATAAAAGAAAATTATTTGGAGAAGTACAAATGAATTACATCATTTAAGAAAAAAAATGAAAATATATGAGCCGTTGTTTGTATTATAACTGCACAAGTATGGAACTAGGGGATTAATTTTTGGTTGTAATTAATAATTTATAACTATTTTCTAATGATGGAGAGACAAACAGAGTTAGAAAATGAACTGTTAACAAAAGGACCAAATAAATGAGCATTTTAATGAGAAATTTAACTTGAAATGAAAATAAACAATTAAACATGAATATGAGAAATCCAAGAAATTCAATCATTGTAGGCTTGAATATGAGATATCCTCCAACAAATTCAAATAACATAATATGCAGACTTACATGTATATGAAAACGTCTCGTTCTTCAATTATATCTACATTGCAGAGGCTACAACCGCCCATTATGCTATTACTTCTAAAAAGCTCCAATAAATCTGAAATATTGTTGCTACCAAGAGGCGAAGTATTGCTATGTGTGAGAAAGGCAAAATGATCCCCAAATGCTGAGGTCAGTAGTGGTTCAAACTCTGTGTGAGAAAGGCAAAATGATCCTGTCAAAGTACCACTGGAACTGGTATCTTCTCCGTTTGAGAAAGGAGATAGCCATTCTTCATAAAATCGATCACATTCATATTCATTCTGTGGCACAACATTTGGGATGTCGATTCGAAATTCAGCCTGTGAATGTGCACCCTCGCAACCTGACTTGCCTGGTCCAAGACCTGATTTTGAGTGATGTTTCTCATCGTAGCATCGTGATTTAGGGGAGTTAATGTTTAGGTATGAAAAATCAAGCTCAATGGATCCAATGTCTGTTTTCAATTTTTGTTCGCCTTGTGTGTAGGCTTTAGGGGAATCGACATCTAGATACGAAAAATCGAGATCAAAAGGTGAGGTTGGGCTCCAAGTTGCATTTGACTCATGCAAGGCCTTATCACTAAGCTTCACACTGAGATGTTTATCAGCTATTTGTGCATCATGATTCGAGGAGTTAGCGGATGCGACTTGCTCTGTCATGACCCTAATGAATGACATACATAGATGCTATCATTATGGATCTCATTGGAGTAAATCCACGTAAACCAAGCAAAACACAAGAATTAAAAAGTGCTATAATATTTTGCAGATTATTCTACTGAACATTCATGAAGTTCTCAAATAGAAAAAAGGGACCTAAAATTTCAATAGCAACAAAGAGGAATCAAGTTTTTGCATTAGAAAAAAAAATATAAAACATGGATATCTATGTCACAACAGAATCAATCCAAAAAAAAAATCATTTTTATCATTAAAGAAGTAGATTGGACGTCTTTTAGGTGAATAGAAAAATGGAGCTAAAGAACAGAACAATTTTTTTTTTAAGGAAACTGAAAGCCTGATCTAAATAAACGAGTTTATTACCTTCCTTTTCAAAATGATAGAACACAGAGAATGGTAGAATTGAAGTTGGAACCTTTTCTCTCACTACAAAATTGATGTTGTGCAAAAATTATATGTTAAAAAAACCCTTTGTTTTTTGCAAAACTTATTGATTTTTCCTATTTAGGCCTCCAACTTATAATAATGGCATTTTAACCCTCATTTTACTGTACATGGAAGTCTTTTCCCGGGTTTAATTTGAAAAGATATTATGCAAAATTACCTCAAAAGTCGTGCTTATTCAAAATAACAATATGATATGTCATGGACGTTTGTAAATTAATTTGCTAAAGATAGTTTTACGTTCTTTTACTTGTGGAGAGAGAGATCCCACTTAATGTCCTCTTGATAGCCGTACAATGCTAATGGGGATATTTGTCCTTTTTTCTTTCAATAGGATTATCCAGGTAGTGACGCTTGATTGGCGCGCACAATAAGTTTTCACAAAAGAAAATAAAAAAGCAAAATTTATGGATTAATTTTGGATGTCCTTCGCTACCTCATTTTTGCCTACTGATACATGCTTGCAAAGGTTTCCTTTCGATGCCAAAAAATTGAGAGACATAGTATGTCCAAAGTTTTTTTGTTACCCAGTAGTTTCTCTGTTTTATTTCACCACTAGCATTAGAAAAAAAAAATGGAATACGAATATTGGTGTAATGTAATACTCACACACTTCAAATTTTAGTGGATGTCACAAATCAATAACATGACACCTCTCAGAGGCGCCTCGGAAAAATGTGTCACATGTCGTACAAGAATCCTTCAATGTACACAAAAATTGTGGCTCACGGACATAGAAGATCAAAGTTAAAATGAAAAAGGCAGAAACACTGCGGGAAGCGTGGACCGCGTGGTTGATTCGAACCTGAGTCGAACGCGTTTGACATGCGAAAACATATCACTTACTCAAAATGCGATCGAAACATAATTATTATTCATGCCAAGCATATAGGATTAAAATGGGAATTAATAGAACATTTTTAATTTAAAACTTGTCTCTTACTAAATTTAGAAATACCAAATCATTAAACTATTTTGTATAAAATACAAATTAAATAATAAATCTCATATAATTTTAATTGTAAAATATGTAAAATTTATACATCACAAACTATTTAATTCAATAAAATTTCTATTTCATTGTATAATTTATTTATGAGTTATTACTCAAGAAAAATTTACGAAAATATTTGTATGAATATTATTTTATAGTATTATATTCTTTTGGTTAGAGTACAATGCATATACATTTTTTTTTTAATTAGAGTACAATGCATATACATTTCTTTTTGCATCTGACTTAACTGGATAGGCACCTTTCGAATATTCTCACTTAGGAAATTTACCCCTCTAACAAACTATATATTGTTTTTTTAAAGGAGAACCACTGCTTGGATATATTAGCTGGCAATAGCATTAGTGATATTATATTGACTAATTATATGGACAAATTTAAGGATTTAAGTGCACATATTATTATCTCATTGCAAAAGATTTCCTCGCAATTTGGCTTTAATTATCTGGAAATTTTGAAGATATATGACCGGTTTTGCTCTATATTGAAACTTGAAAGTGTCTTTTAACATTCAGGATGCTCTAATATAGTGAATAATATATAACTTTTTTAATATGTTTTACAAGTTCTGTGCATAAAAAATATAATTAATTATGCATCGGACCAAATTTCAACAAAATTTCGCTCCAAAGAAAAAAAAAACATTTTCCTTATTGTATTATTTTGTTTTCACCGTTACATCTAACTTGTGGTATCAACCTGTTTAGCACATATCGAAGTACCCAAAAAGAAAAGAGAAACACGGATTGACTTAAAAAATTATTCCCACTATTGTTCATTGAAATTAAATATTAACGGTTCAAAAATTATATATTTCCTTCAAGCAAATATTACTTAAGGTTGCAGATATCTTAATTTTACATGCCTCCATTATGTTAACGTTTTAAACCCTTAGAAACTCAAAAGTTAATCATCAAAATGGAATTACTTTATATTATGTATATTACTTTCTCTACACGACACAAAAGTTTAAGAATTTTCACTTTTTCTGTATACAAATGGAAAATTTTACAAAATAAATGTTTAGAAATTGTCCACGTCAGTGGATATTTACAAGTTCTTGATATCATCAAAATATTATAATTTGTTAGGTGTGCATGTAATAAATGATATAGATCATATATAACATTTTTTTTCTTTCAAAGTTTGAGTTAATGAGAATTATAGTTTGAGTTATTAAGACTGAGTTCAACATATATAAAAAGTTCTTAACTTCTAAGGTTTGAGTTATTAAGATTTAAAAAAATGGATAAACAATGAGAATAAAAGATAAGGATTGAGGAAGCAAAAAAAAAAGTACAAGCACTTTTGATATTTTTGCTTTCATTTAAAAAGGAAAAAAAAAAAGAAAAGATGTTACACCTTCAGGATTAACGAACCAAAGTGGGGAAGAACTTAAAGGTTTCTTCAGCAGTTTAACATCAGAAAAAATGATGGCACGCGCACGACCTTGATGCTAATGCTCCAAAAGATCATGATGTCAAGCATGTCGAGGACTCTTGGTTTTACATACAAAATTAAACAGCATAAAAAAAAAAAGATACAACTCTACAATGTTTTTTGTAAATCGAATTATTGCAAAAGTGGGGGGTCTGGCTGCAGTTGTTTTTTCCAGAAAATACATATATGCAAATTTGTTTCCAGCAATGAAACAGACAACCTAGCCGCTTTTTCCGAAGAGTGAAAAAATTCTTGCCAAAGACATGTAAATTACTACTGACTACCTGATTTCTTGCTACATGAATCAAAGAAGGCAGAAACGATAGACTACCAAAATTGTGTTGTTTTCTCTATACATCTCTCGATATTTGCATTTCAATTTCTCATTCATGTCTGTATATATACACAACTTTAATGTACATTGCAGAACTACATATACTGACGCAACCAATTTTTGCACAAGTCAACCACCTGGGGGGAATTAGCAGTCATTGCCTGCACAGTAATTAGACAAGAAAAGACGATCACGTTACAAGGATAGCACAGAAACTAGTATAGTAACCAAGCATATTTAAATCATCTCATATGTTGACAATATAATAACTGACACCTGTTCAGCTATCAATTTAATTTTAAGAAAGTACAAAAAGTGGATGACCTGGTGGGCGACGTATTGTACATCAGCAACGCTTCCACTTCTTGAAGCAACCTGAAAGGCACCTTTGAGCCGACCACATATCACAAGAGCAAGTACTTTCCTGCATTTGCTTAAAGAGAACAGCGGTCAAAAAGCCAATTTACATACTACAGGATGGCTCTTTTTGAATAAACGTTCAGACTACCTGTGGCTGCTCTTTATCATATCTACTAGTTTATCAGGCCGCTCTTTGTGCTTAGTGACATAGATACTTATTGCAGTACTTACAACCTGTTGTTGACATAAAATAATAACACCAATGTTCATAATATGCATCAATCTAGAAAATTCAGGTAGAAGAAATGGGAGCACATTATCAGAAAGATGAGATCCTTTCTAAATTTCATTATTTTTCTCTATCATTTCCCCTCGTAGAAAGACACCAAAGATGGATCCACCATCAAAGGGTTGCTATTATTAACATTCTGATTCCAAACCATGAAATCCATACTAAAATCTTATTATTGGCATTGGCACAATTGCATCAAGTACATTTCCATGAGGCATATAAATTCTAAACATTTGTATTTATTCCAGAAAAGCCGAAATCCATACTAAAATCTTATTATTGGCATTGGCACAATTGCATCAAGTACATTTCCATGAGGCATATAAATTCCAAACATTTGTATTTATTCCAGAAAAGCCGAAAAATACAGGGATAGAATTTTTACTGAAGGAAATTTATTATTTTTCATCAGAAACTTAAAAATTGATAAAAGTAGTAAAAAGCCAAAGTACCTGGTCCCACTCGTCATCTTCTATGGTGCCTTTAATGTTCTTTAAGAACTCTGTTATCTCTCTGCTTCTTTTCTTTAAACCAAGGTTAGTTACTACTCCCGCGTATATATCCACAGCTGAAAGTTCGATAATGATCACATATGTAAAAGACTAAAAGTGTAAAAGTTTATCTTGAATGAACAAGTGACTTGCTATTGCTAGTAATAGTAAAAATAACTACCAACATAAATTTTGTCAACAAAATTCATTTTTTAATCCATTCAAGCCAGCAGAGATACAACCAAAGAAAGGGCCAATGTCAAACTAGCATAAAAATCTGATTACTATTGAATCATAATAAAACCTACCTGGGAGATTGAACTCGTGTAAAATTTGGAATGCCAAGTTGAAATGCTTTTCCGCCAGCGTCTCTACAACCACACACCTTCTCCTGTGGTCACAAGTCATACATCAAGTTATTAAATGAATAATAGGCTTCTAAAAGCTTGTGATGCGCAAAAAAGAAATACATTATTAATCACTTTAAGAAAAATTCATTACATGATTGCACAACTCACAAATATCATGTTTATACTGGCACAAGAGATTGAACGGGCATACCAACACAAGAAATATCATATGCGATGGTAAAAAAAAGAAATACATTATCAATCACTTCAAGAAGTGTTCATTACATGATCACACTACTTAGAAAGATCATGTTTATACTAGCACAAGAAATAGCATGAGAAATTTCTTCACACACACAAGTTTATATACAAGGCATGAAAAATTTTGTTTTCATTTGATCATTTATCTATAGAAAAAATTGAGGCATAACTAAAACGAATAGAAGGTAAGGTAGAGAAAATCCTGTCCAAACTTCTGAAATTATCAAAACACTACAGGGTAACAAAAACTTCGTAATAAACAAAGTACTTAAGAAATTTTAAACCTGAAAGTTTCAGGATCACTTGGGTTTCCAAACAGAGATGTTTTCCACTGAGGCCCCTCGAAAGCATTTAATGCTTTAACCACATCGATCTAATAACAAAATAATCAAATATCAAGAATGCGCACATAATATTTAACACCTTAGTTGGGGCAAGAATTATGAAATTATGAAAAGTACCTGAAAGGAAACACGGGGTGAGAACTTCATAATCATTTCTTTTGTCATTTTATCTGATGCACTCTTTATACGGGTGGCATTCTTTGGGACCATTCTAGGCAGGGGGCCTGCTGGCCTATCTCGTGCAAGTGCAGCTTCATCAAAATGCACCTATGTCCAAGACAATATATTTTCAGAGAAATACAAATTAGTATAATTTTATGAGCAGGCGTTACAATTTACAATTGCATATCTAGCATTCTGTCTAGAATTTAAACTTTCGTTTATAAATCATGTGCAATGTGATTGATGCTGCAGTAGTTTAGTTGTAAGATGGCTATAAATTTATCATCATGTACTCATTTGAATAAAACATAATGGGCATTCAGCACAGCAAATTAATTCAGTAAACAACAAAACAATACTAGACTTTAAAACTTGCATGACATACAGAAGCTATAGAAAGCAAAAATAAACATCAAAACACTAAATTTAAAAATGAGGGTTTAGACCAGTACTTTTGCATTAGCAAGGTGCTTCAGAGCTTCCTCCTGAGACATCGAATTCATAAATAACTGTATGCAGCAGAGACCAGCAGCAACATCATCTCCTCTTATGACCTGGCACCACAGAGATGGGTTTGAGTTAGAATATTCATTCAAAAAAGAAATTATACTTGGAGAATTTATTCTCATTGAATATTTTCACAAAAATACAATGTTTCAATACTGATATTGTGGATAGTATTAAGATGATTTTGCTTTAAGTTTGTTCCAATATATTATAATATAGTTAACACATATATGTATGCACACACACAAAAAGAAGCAATTAGCATATATTGTGGATAGTATTGAGATGATTTTGCTTTTAGAGTTTGTTTCAATATATATAATATAATTAGCACATATATGTATGCACACACACAAAGAAGCAAATAGCATACCAAAAACTGATATAAATAATTGAAATGACGATGTGTTTCACAGTAGTTGCATATGCGTATAAGCAAGTTAAGCACGTGCTCTTTCATTCTCTGGTCTTGCTGTACAGCTGGAGATTCCATACTTGATTGCAGTGTGCCAGCCAAATCTGACATGGCACCATAACCAATGCATAGCTCACACAAATCATCAACTGAGCCATAATCATTTGCCAGAGAATCAGCTCTTTGGATGGAGGATGTGGATCCTGCCCCACCTCCCTCCAGCTGTAGAGAAGGGAAACTTGACTGCAGGAAGAGAGAGCATGCCTCCTCATAGTGGCCATGCTTGAACATGAACAGAAGCAGCTGTGGCCGTGCATACTGTCAATATGAGAAATAAAATATAATAAAAAGACATGCACATAATTCATCAGATACCACACGTTCTACTTGACTGTACAACTGGCTGCAGGCATACAATGATATTTTCCGTTTTCTTGCATCTACATAGTCAAATTTCTTTCTTCTTCTTTTTTTTTTTAAATTACATTTTGGATTTTGTTTTTTCTTATAAGTCACTGACTTTGTCTTTGTGTGGGTCAATGGAGGGTGTAGGGGAGTTGTGTCTTAATTTTATACTGTGAGTCATCACACCAAGCTAATTATAGTACCAACTGTTCTTGGTAATGGTAAGTGTTTACATGAAACACCATAAGTAATAACATAATGAACATTAACCAAAGGAAGTTAACCAGAGAAGAAGAATAAGGTGTAAAAGACAAAAAGGTAAATCAAAACAGAACAAGTAGAAAGATAGCATGCCTCCTGCAAATAGTGGATGCACTCTGCATAGCGAACAGCATCAAGATTGCTCCGTGGGCCTGCAATGATATCTGTGCCAGACAAAATGGAACGGCTGTTCATTGACTGCCTTGACCTCTCTGATCTTGGAAAGGTAGAGGGCATATATAAAACGTTTAAATATGCATCAGCCGAGAGAGAGTCATCTAGAATACTTGCTGCACTTTTCGCCAAGTTCTCATACCTGCAATAGTTTTGTTTAAATACCTACCTAAGGTCATTCAATGTGTCATTTTATCTTTTTTTCCTTTTAATCAGAATTCTATTTCCTGTACAAGCATGTTTCTGTGTATTTGGGTAATTTGTTCTCCAGCCAATAAAAAGGAGATCATATACCAAATGGTGCTTAATATTAAGCAGGTATTAGGTATTTCTACCAAACATTAATTATTGGTACTGCTAAACTCAACGGCTATCTAAACCTTTGATTTAAACAAGAGAAATAAATAACGAAAGAAGGGGAGCATTACATGGAACGAGCAGATGAGATATCCACAGGTGGGCTTCCTTCAACAGCATTGATGATTTCTAAAACAACTTGAGTGGGGTCTCCATTGTATAATTGCACAGCTTGCCTGTGTTGTACAATGAACAGAAGTAAGACACATAACCTAAACAATTCTCAGCTAAATGGAACTAAAAGGAAATCATATGCAGATAAATTTCACTCACTTGAATTTGACACGAGCTTGAGCATAGTGCTCCATACGAATTAAGGCATGACCCCATGCATTCCAAACAGGAAAGGCATTGATCTGAGATTTAAAAATTGATGTCAGAAGAGTGAACCAGAATAAAACAAGAGCAAAGAAAGAAAGGACCAGAAACTTACCTCCATCAACCCCCCCCCCCCTCCCCCCCCAAAGCCTAAATCTATGGTGGAAATATAAACTTTTTAAGGATAAAGCCGCTCAAAAGCACCCTTGTTTTCTCTCTAAAAAGGACTAGACATCGAGTTTTCGATCAACACATTTCTAACACCATATGAAGTTTGCAATTAAATTTCAAGTAATTTTACAGAGTCTTTGCATAAAACAAATAGCTCCATCAGTAATTTTCAACATTTCCTTTGGATATTAGAAAAGCATTACAATTACCTTGCATTTCTTACAAGTGTAGATGGCCATGCTGTACAGCTCATCCTTTATCAACCGATCTCTCAACTGACTAGATGAATCCTTGTCAATGGTGTCTTCAAGCGAGGCTGAAATTCCAGAACCCAGCAAGCTCTGTAACAGCTCAGCCCTACCCAGCCATAGCTCAGCCTGGCCCAAAAGATCTGAAACTTCACCTTGACTTGGGCTTGCACTACCAGAAGTTATTGATGCACGGTCACCTTCAAGATGGCTGCTTTCAGAACTACTTAATGTGTCAGAACCAATTGTTGGTGTTTTTCTCAGCTGGCTTCTTGCCTGTGCTAATGCCTAAACACCAGATTGTTACATATCAAGCAATGGAATTCTAAACAGGGTTTGCAGTACATAAAACTTACCAGTTAGTACTAAAATTAACTTATCCTTTTGCTTCCAACTTTTAGGCTGATCCAATCTAATGTCTCTGCCTCTCAGGTAAAATGTAAACAAGGTGCATGAATTTTACTAGTGTCCTAATTTCAGATAATGGTGTTTTTACAGGTTCCTTTGTTGTGAAGCCATTATATTAAAAAATTATAACTAAGAGTATACTGAAATTTCAATATAATTTTCTATTATCCTATATAGCCAAAATCATGATTTCAAATCCATGTGTAAGCATGAATGCAATGTAGGAACCAAAAATCTAAAAGAATGTTGGCTATGAGAGTAAACATACCTGCACATAAGTCTCTGTGGCGTGATATGCCCGTGACATGATTTCCATTGAAGCACAACGTGGCAGATATTGGCAGCTTAGTACAGTTTGCATCTGACTGATGCATAGGTTTACAGCTCCTTTGGCTGCCACCAACTCATCAGAACACAAAGAAAGCAAAGCCTTGTATTCATGGAAAAGGGGGAAAAAATAAGTTGGAAAGTCCAAAGTAGAACAAACAATCTATCTCAACAGCCATTTAACCCAAAGGTGAAATGGAGCGAACAACAGCCATTTAACCCAAGGATCAATCCTCTCTCATGCACAATAGATTTTCCACTCTTAGTGAACAACGAGCTTCATGTTTAAGGTACAATAGATCTTCGGCTCTTAGTAATACGTCTTGCAGGTAGTTAGTTACCAAGATGCAAATAAAAACATAAAAAAGAACATGAATATTTATCTGGATTGTACTCGTCAATATGATACTACCGGCATGTACACATAGCTACAACTGACAGGTGGTAGTGTTATAAAACTTAGATAAGTTGAAGAATGAAGAAACACCTTGAATAGTGCAATATCAGGAGAAGAACTATATCGATGAACTGATCGTATCTCATCGTCCTTTACCGGGTCACCTGTTAAAACCCACTCTTCTGAAACTGAGACAAACTGGACCCTCTCCGACACGTCATTAGGCAACCGCTCCCCAGGCGAGGCCCGTTCAATTGGCCCAAGATTTGAGCTCTTTCTCTTCCTTTGGTCACTATTTGGTGTACTCTTGACTGGAGTGCCGGACCCACCATTGTCACGTGAGCCCCATGAAAATGCTCTTTTTTGAAGGTTGCCTATACTCTCGGTAATGCTAAGTTTAGGCGGCTGTGCAGTAGTACTCAGTTTCTTCTGCTTTGGTCTTGTGCTAGATATCGATATACGGTTTTCTCTGGGAGAACTTACATTAATTGAGATAGCCTTTTGGGCATACTTTAGGATCAGGCTGTCATCTCTCAGTGAGGGAAATTCTTTCAAGACCTATAAAGCAGAAAAAATTGAAATCCACACAAATATGATGCAAATACTAAAGGGATTGGCAAGGATAACAATAGGAGGAAGTTCTCTATTGTTGTTTCTGGTTGACTGATGCCCATACTAGAACAGTAGGGTTACTTTTTGATAATGTTTTCCCAAAAAACAGTCACAAAGGTGTCAATGGCAAATAACCATTCACAAAGGGGATGAATTGGCCTCAAGGGCAACCCTCACTTTACCACCCAACCTTAATAGGTCTAAAATAGATTTTCAATAATATATAAAACAGGAATTCTAAAAAAGGCTTAAAGAATAAAATTAAAACAAAATAGGAGGAAACATGCAAGAAAAGCTACCAAAGAAGCAGATTGGAGCTGTTTCATCATCAATAGAACTTCTAGAATCAACCGGGGGTACTCGTGCAATGCAGAGCATTTCTGTTGCTGAGGCAATGGCAAAAGGGCCAAGACACGCAGCCCCAGGGCCCATGAATTAAGCCTCTCTAGATCAGTTGCTGAAAAGTTCCCAGCACTTCTTTTAAGGAAAAAGTGCACCTGTGTAAAGAGAAAGTGCCAAATGGCATGCAGATGAGAATGAAACACAACTTGGTGCTTTTTTGGGCTTAAACCCATGTTGAAGTTCTTCCCACTCGAATAGTTTTAACTAACTAAGAATAGAATATTAAATTTGCAGAGGCTGATAATTTGTCAAATTGTGTGCCAAATTGAAAAAAATCAAGGTAGTAAATTTGTAGGGAATTGTTCGGGAGCAGTTACAATTAGTAATAATTCCATTCATTATCCTGAATTTTACCTAACTTTCTCTTGGAAATTTTGAATGTTTATTCTGCATCAGTGTCCATTGTTTCTTAAATTTATAGAAATGAATATACTAAATAATATTGCAGAATTTAATCAATATATGGCACCAGGAACTGTTACATGCCAAACAGTACGGTAAAAAATAGTCTTCTTGATTATACCAGAAGCTGCTTGGATCGCAGATCAGGCAAGAGCTCCATGGCCCCAATGGCGACAGGAAGGGCGTCATCAGAATCACGCAAGGAGGAGAGAAAGCGTGAGGCTGCTGCCGGGCCCCCACCACTTAAAGGATCAGTGGTTAACAACTTGACAAGCTGGCGTCCTTGCAGTTCCCTACGAAAATTGGCAGATAGAGATGCACTCTCTGCCACTTCCAGAGCAGCTGAAACAGCACCTTTACTTGCAAGTCTTAGTGCAAGTCCTTCACCATCAGCCTTGCATGAAGCTTCCACCTGAGAATTGTAAGTGATGTTTTACACAACATTGGCATCTGAGCTAAGATACACAAGTACCAACTCTAGATATGATGGCATCAGTAGAATGCATATGCTAGTACTGAGAGGCAATCAATGGTTTATTTTATTATAATCATTTCTTTCAATGCCACATCTCGAAAAGCTGATCTCACACCAGGTGATAATTTATGCCTTGATTGAACACTATATAGTTAAATAAATTAGAAAGAAAAATGACCTCCTGCCAATTGTTATAACGGTCATCGGCACTTAATATGTGGCGGTATCTCTGCAGAGCTCGTCTCTTCTGAAAAATCTGGCATGCAAAAGTCAAAAATAAACAAGTATAAATTCTGGCAGTGTGCATATATTACAAACATAGTAGACATTCAAAATTACCTCACTCCGCAAGGGATCAGCTTCAGGCAGGTGACAAATGCACATGCTGAGCACATTGATTGCAGCATCGGAGTCCCAATTGTGCAGATGCCTGTATCCATCCGTCATCAGAACTTTTACACTATACCCACATACTAAAGTACAGAAATTTTAGCAGTAGTTGTAAGTAAAACTTGAGATGATTTTGAAGCATAACCCAGCAATGACCATACAAGGAAACTACCCAGATTGGAAGCAACCTCGCCTAAAGCAATTTGTACCCAAATCTAAACCTACAAACTATCGCTTTTCCATTTTAAGGTTTAAACCTACCAACCATCACTTCCAACTTTGGATCAAATAAATAAAAACAACAAAAGCCAATTTAATGCAGAATTTGAGTAGCCCAGATCTAACTGGCCTATAACCTGAACAACCCCAAACCTCATTGATCATCACATCCAAGTTTGACTTAAACTTGACTAATCTATGACCTGAAAAACCCAAACCATCTTGACCTAACACTCAAGTGAACCTGGAACCACCTAACCTGCAACCCGAATTGACCCAAACCTGAGATAGCCTGAGACCAACCCTCTCCTGACCTGAGACAACCCAGATCCAAATTCTAACCAAAACCCAAATGATTCGAACCCAACCTGACACAACCCAAAACCAACGTGACTTCCCTAATTGTCACCTCTAGTAAAATTAAAGGAGAACTGATGCAGACATAAATTCAATGTTTTTTTCTAAATTACAAGGATTCTTATTCATTCCGGCTGTAAGATGTTTTCTCAAACGTACTTGAGAGCAAGATGAGCAGCTAGCTTCTTATCTCTGAGCCTCAAACAGTATTGCCACGTGCCACTCTCAAAATTATGGGAACTAGACTGCAATTGGTCCTGTGTCTCTTCGACGCTTTCAATCAATAGCTGAAGCAACTGATCAGAGGCACCATCTCGAAGGCATTTATCAGACACCGCCAAGGCATCCATCAGTTTACCTTCATTAATTAATCTTCGGATAAAGAAAAATGATGTCAAATAATATTATCCACACATGCGAGCGCAGACAAACACACACACACACACACACATACAAACAAATCTGATATCTGATACAGAAAATATCTTGTACATTTAAATGCCCAAGACACCCAATTCTTCATGAATAATGGAATGAGGCCATGAGGGTATATTGAGCATTAAAAAAAGGTTGAATGGATATCAGGCATTTAGAAAGCTCCTGTCTTTCGTAGGACAAGATATTCTAACAAATATACAAGATAGTTCCAAATTTAGGTAAGTTATGGAAGGAATTTCAACTTTATTGAAAAAGAAAAAATTGAGTACTTCTCAACTGCTGCTTCATATGGGCCTTCGTCATCATCAAATGAAATGCAAGTATTCTGATCAAAACATACATCTGCTATTTCAGATTCTTCTTTTGGGGTCAAATAACCAAGGTCGATACTAGTTGATAGATTTTCAGCCTTAAATGGTCCATTTGCTTTAGTTTCAGTATCCTGTTCGGGCTCTCTTAACCTCTTAAGACGAGATCTCTCCTTCTTTTGTTCAATACCAGTTTTGGATGCTAAGGCGGATTCTGAAACTCGGTGAAGGTTCGATTGCACCTGAATCCACCGGTTCAAGGTTGGATATCTGCATAAAAATGTTTATAATATCATTTGGATAATCTTTCAAAGACTCTCTTTCCATCATGCAAATTGAAACACAAAGTGAAAAAAATTAAGTTAATTCCTTCTGTATTATTGCTGGCAATAAGTATATTTCCAGCAGAACAGACCCAATTCTAAGAGGACTGATACATTCCAAGAAGACAAGGACTGCACACCATCAGTTTGAGAATACTACTGGAAATGAGGGATAACCCCACCCTCATTCCGAACAGAATACTCTCAGAGATAGCATAAGATTGCAATATACTGCCTTCAAGGTAATAAGAATGAATATACCTTTCAGACTGCTCTAGAGCAAACTCATAATATGACCGCTCAGCCTCACTATCTCCAGATATTAAGGAGCTTCCAAAAACGCCTGCCAAAACTGCCCTCACAGGAGAGAGATTGGCCAAAGTCTTCAAAACCTCAAGCTGAAGAGGATAAAGTGGCTTCTGAAGAGTTGTCAGTGCCGACTTATATGAAACCTCACTTTTAGGTGAGTTAGTGTTTTCAGATGTTACGGGATATACTGGCATCCAGGCCCAGCTGTGGCTCGACCGTGGTGGAAAAACTGGGGGAACACATGAAGAGATGATCTCGTGCACAAAGTCTACACCCATAGCTTCTGCAGCCTTTTCAGCCGCATCAGTGCTTCCCCTCTCAAACACCAGTTGTGTCAGTAGCTATGAGCAAAAAGAAAGACATTAGAGAGAACAGAATGTAAGCTCTTCAAATTATAATAGGAAGTAATATTTTTTATAACCAATGATATTTAGGAGGATGAAAATGAAATGTACCACAAGTATTGTTATGGCCACAATACTTTTCTTATTTGCTAATTGGAATATTTTAAAGCTCTTTCTTTCCTTTGAGGGAGTTGGGGGGACCTTTGGCCAGTACAAAAGCAAATTACAGTACCAGAAAAGTAACTGATGGTAGGTAATGCATACAAACAAAAAGACAATAGAGTAGCAGAAGGAATATATCATTGCTTACATCTTTAGGCCAATCATAGATAAGAGAGAAATAATTGAAATTATGTGTTGTATCAACCCCATCAAAAATGTCGCCTATAGTTGCGATATATATTATGAAGTTTGAGAGATAAGCAGAAGGATTGGCAGGTAAGGGGGTGAAGATCCTATTGCAGGATTCCTTGCTCTCCAAGCCATTTTCAGAAATAGGCGGAACTGTTATTGGTTTTTGAGCAACTTTACTGGCAGATTTAAGAACCCGGAGCCCAAGACCGAAAACCATGCCTTTCTTGTAACAAGATGCTTCTCTTTTTGAACCGTCTGAGTCCTCATCAGTAAGAGCTTTAGCAATATTATGCAACTTGCCTGAAAATTCAAAGATATTACAAGTCCATAAAAGAGAAATCTCTTTTAGTCTGTATCAGTTGTACTACCCAGGAAGTGTTCAAGTCTTCCTATACTTTGGCTCGCATGTGAGCATATTTAAGTTATCCAGGAAGTCTAGTACCAGTAATAACAAACCAGCTAATCCAAACAACTAGCTAATTCATTAATTTACACTTCCACCGGCACATGGCACTAGGTAACAAGCCGTGTGCAAGTTTACAGAAAGTAGTACTAATATTCGAATAGTGTAAATCAATATATGTACAGGCCAGTACAATAATTGGGATTCTAAAATTAATACTATAGTTACCATTCAAAAATTGAGTTTTCCCTTTGAAGGCATCATCTATGGTCTGGTGAAGAAGAACAAGCGGACGTTGCATTTGGCCTAATTTGCTGGTATCATTTGATGGTGAAATAGGGATATACTGAACAAACATATCCTGGATGCTCTGAGATTGCTCCTGAGAAGGAAAAAGTCATGCAATGTCACAGTTCGGCAAAACCAAAGTTTTATATGTGAAATAGGTCTCCCATCACTGCATGGATTACTACAACAAAATTACAGTACTGATGATGTTTTATAATTAGTAAGACAATTTGCTCTAACTATTACTGACATTTTTCCTTGCAACATCTATTGCTCTGAGTTTGGTTTCTAACTATTTGGATTTTTTTTCAAATTGATATTTTATTACTTTCGCCCTTTCTTTTGTTTGATAGCTGACTAAATGAGAAATAACAATTCAACACTGGTGGATACAGGCGTCATCAATGCAACAGAAAGTTGCATACATTTAGACATATTGTATGTGTATAGGTAAATATACATATGAGGAACCTACTGATTCCAAATTTTCTTGGAGGCGTTGAATAACACGCTTCATCATAGACACAAGTGCTGCTTCTTGTATCTGTTCCCAGTAAGTGGGTCCCACCTTGGGGGGCTTTCTAGTATCAATCTCAGACAATAGCCTCCTTGTGTGATCAAGAAGCACTGTGCATTTATCTCGAGACGTCGCAATAGTTGCGGCCCCATCAATGTAAAGAAAGGCAGTGGCTAACTGTCCAAGCTGATCTCGGTAGGATGAAGCATTCAAATCCTACATGTCAGAGGAAAATTGCACTTGAGGCACAATAGCTACAAAAGTTTGGCATATCTTCATTATTGCACGATTTTTTGTAAATTAAGCCAGCTTTTCTACTAAAATTGCAGAACAGCAAGCTTTTCTTACATTTGCAAATATCATATTCAATGCAAGTCAATTTCATGATCCTGAAGATGTTGATTGCCACAAGCAAATTACAATTCATTCGGTTTTGTGGCCAAACGAATACCACAGTTACAGTAAATAACAAAAATGCAGCTGCTGTACAGCACATATTACATTTCCGTGTATTCTTTTGCATTAATTTATTTTTGTGATTTGTTTAATGTGTGGTTGCATTATGTATGGCTTTTACTGTACAAACTTGTTATTAAAAATCCTCCCATAGTAATCACAATCTACTTATAGCCATACTTCTTTGGGGGAGGAATCAGCAATCCATCTGGTGAGTTTAAGGGTAGCTTTATCTTCAGGAGGCAATGAAAACCTAAGAGCGATTTCTTCCCCTATGCCATATTCTCTCCTTTGCATGCACCTGTTCACGATGTCTTTTATCATGAGGATCATAAATTTGGAGGAGATACGATAAGGGAGGAAATCATACAATCTAACATGAGGAATATAAGTAGCATAAATGTAGCATCTTTTATTTAATATAAAGTTATGCGAAAGGAGTTACAATGCTTGTAGTGCTACAGGATTTTTGTACCACAAACTTGCGGCACAAGCACACTAGCCCACTAATAGTACAAATAGTTTATGACAATTCAAGCTATTGAATTTGATTTCTCATGTTTTTATCTACATGCATGAAAAAATATATTGTAAAGTTTCGTTTGTTTTGTTCAAGATCAAAAGGATGAAATAACATCGCAGTAAATTGACTATATAGATTAAATAACATCGCAGTAAATTGGTGCACTGATTTTCAGCCTCTTAATCTCATGCAATATTAAATACAAATTTTCAAATCTTTTTACATGCATGTCAATCACACAAGGTAGATCAAAAGTATGGATTGTGGAGGTACATTGGTATTGCTAATAAAAGAAAAAAGGAAATAATCTTCAGACTACTTCTGGCATACATGCTCTCCTTGTATGCAGGAAAAACTAAATCATTGCTTAAACATATGGGATGTCATTGGAAAGAATGTAGCACAAAAACCATTGAGATGGTCCCTAAAATATGTTAAAAATACTAGTCAATCACTATCTTATGGTCTTTTGTAAAAAATTGTAATAACGATATCATGTAAGAAAAGAATTTTGGGGCCTAGGGAGTTGTTTTGTGTTCCCTTTTTTCCACATCTAAGCTGAACCTTGATCATGCTCAACAGATTAAAGACACACTTACAAGGTTAACAATTTCGCAGGGGAGCCCCTTAAGATAACCAAAGCTTCTCTCCAACACCACTTGCGAGAAATGGGTTTTAACCGTTGCAAAAGAGAGAACCTCCACCCCATATCGTCTATAGCATCTCTCGCATTAGAGAGCCTCCATTCAAAAGCTTGCTTTACAGCTGAGCCCAGTTCAGCTTTGAGAAGTTCAGTCTTGGTATCTATGCCTGCCAAACTCCTCCTCATTATGTTGAGTAGAGTTTTGATAAAGGCCATAACCATGTCACTGCTAGCCACTTGTGAGGTGCCTCGGTTGAGGCTTGAGAGGGGGATGGAGTCCGCTTCTTTGATGGATATGTGATCGATTTGAAAAAGTGATGACACGATGATCACCATGAAGACCTAAAAATGTGATATATGGAATAGGAAATGTAGTTAAAAAAATAGAAAAAGATAAGTTTCCACTTTGAAGTTGACTCAGTCAATGAACATACTAACCAAGGAATAACATATTGTGCATAACAAGTACTCGTATGGTATTAAAACACCTGTTGGCGTTCAACCAGACCCAATGTATGGATTTTACTTATCTAACCTTTCTTTCCTTTTTCTTTCTTTTGTAAGCTGAACTATTAGTCTGTCATTAAGTTGGAATTCAAGTATAAAAAATCTACATTGAAACAACAAAAATAATCCTAACTACCAGCTGTTAAATATGCAGAAAAAGAGAAATTAGACTCTAAAGATGGAAACTGAAAAAGGAAAAACCTTTCTAGAAAAATCTTGAATAGACTCAATATGACTCTGCATCTTCCCTAGATATGACATGGCTATCTGAAAATCTTCTTCCTCGTTGTCAGAACTCCTTCCAATGTAACTTAGAGAAAAAATAGCAGACTCAAGAGCATATTTCATATGAACAAGCTCTATATCTCGCAACCTGTCAGACAATGAAAATTTTATCAGTTAGGTGATTAATTTCATCAGTGAGATACATAAAGTGAGCACCATTCTATCCTGAAGCCTGATTGTTTCAGCTTATTCACCCAAAAATGGTCACCATGTAGGGTAGTAAGGCTAGTTGCAAAGCAGAATCAAGCTTTTATCTTTCTTTTCTTTTGGTCCATACCTCCTTTCAGCATCTCTATCAGAGGAAACTGGCTGGCTCTTGATAAACTTAATTACATCTTCAAATCTTATCCCGGGTACTGCCTCAAACAAAATCTTAATAGGAGATTGGAAGGATAGCTTCTCAAGTATCAAATTCTCAACAAAAGAATCTACACAGCCTAAATCAGTCTCCTCGGAAGAAATGGTGTCAGTTTCAGAAAAGAATAGCGTATTTCGTAGACCCCACAGCTGACCAGATTTTTCATGAGCAATATAGTTTGCCACATCAAGCTCAAAACATAGAAGATCACAGAGATGGTCGAAGCATGACAGCTGACGATAAAAAATGTTATTCTCTTTTAGAAATGAGGATAGAATATGGCTATACAAGAGAATACATTGCATTACAAAAGATGATGACCTTGTACCGATCAAGTTCACTACCATCATTGTATCTGGAGGTAACCTATGGTGCTGGATATAACCAGTCACACTTCAGGGATCTTAATATTCATTTTTTTTTTTACCTTTTCTTAATTAATGTATTGGATCTTTGCATGACAATCACTATTTGATCTATAAGTTAATTATGTTTCACAGCTGCAATTGGGTCATTATGAACTGGCACCAGTGGACCATGCAACTTACATAAATTAGTAATCATTCTTGGTTCAAAAAAAAAGTTCATCAAGTTAAACAGCATTTCTCGTGAACATTACAAAACAACAACAACAACAACTAAGCCTTTTGTCCTAAACAAATTGGGGTAGGCTAGAAAAGCAACCCACCAGAAAAATCATCAAAAAATAAAATAATATATAAATGTACTAAGGGGCCGTTTGGATCGCTTAGGAATAAGAGGAATAGCCTCTTCGTAGGCAGAAATTTATTCCTAACCATCCAAACTCTTCACAAAGTTACACACTTCCCAATGTTTTCTGCCTAGGAATAGGTTATTCCTCTTATTCCAATATATAGGACGGATGGGTCCATCCAATATGATCGTTTTTACGTTTTTAAATTTTAAATGACCGATCTGAACCGTTCAATATGTTCACCATATTGAAAACTTACAAAAAACCATTTTTTACATTTTTTCTAAATTTTTTACTATTTTTTTGGTATTTTTTAAAATACATGATATAAACATTATGGATCGTCCAATAACAACGATTTTCTAAAATACCAAAAAAAAAGTAAAAAATTTCGAAAAAAATGTAAAAATTGATTTCTTATAAGTTTTCAATATGAAGAACATATTGAACGGTTCGGATCGATCATTTGAAATTTAAAAACATGAAATCAATCGTATTGGACGGAGCTCATCCATCCAATATATTGGACTCTAGCATTTCTCAAGTACTAATAACACTAATAAATAGGAAAATTTTAAATTACCTTCTCACTGGGTTTATCATGGAGAAAGAGTTTTTCTTCCGTCAGTAATTTTGATTTACTTCTCCAAAATAGCCACATAAGCTTCCTTCGTAATAGTATGTTACCAGATAGCATATCCCATCCCAGCACAGCAACCAAAGGGTAAAGAAGAGGAAATAGAGATACAACCTGGAAAAGAAGTATAACTGTATAAGTGAAAATCGGCCTCATTTCTACGCAGATAACCATATACAGCAGATACAAATGGAAGCTTTTTATGCACATAAAATATACGGCAGGTGGTCATTCTACATATATGTAGAGTTTCACTGGTATGGACATCTGTACCAAAGAATATATCAACTTATAAAAGGGAAGTTTCATTAATAACACAACATCAAATATATATAAATATTAAAAAAAAAACTAAATGGAGTGTTTTGGAATCAAAATTTGAAGATGAACTTAAAACTGTTAGGCATGAAACCTAAGCTTAAAACTATTTTAGATTTGGAGATGGATTAGACATGAAAATTAAACTTAAGACAAAACCCACATACATCACTAGCTTCTTGGAGCTGCTCCTTACGGATTAGATATAGAGAAGTTTCAACCACAAGCTCAAGCACATGTTTTTCTGACACACGTGAATAATGATATAGGTCTCTTATACAAGCCCCAGCATACTTTTCTCGTTCTTCGGCTGTTGTTGCTAGAAACTTCTTCAGGGGAAGTGGAACTGATTCAGAAGTGGAAGAAGCACCATTTTTCTTAATTTCTTCCAAGAAAACTTCATCTTGAATCACCTATTAAATTGGCAAATGAACAAAAATGTACGTCTCGAAAAGTACAGGTTGTTTTATCGAAATGGTAAGTGTGTTGTTAATTTGTTGGGTTTAATTGCCTTTTCTTTCTTTGACCTTCTTCTATGTGTGTATATGGAGGGGTTGGGGAGGTTCAAGGTCAAAGCAAAACAGGAGCATGTCAGTATACCGTGTCAGACAAACTTGTACAGGCTTTGCATCATGTAAAAAGAATAGATAATAGAGAAAAATGCACACCTGGAGCATGTGTAGAAGTCGAGTACAGCTGGATTGAACCAGACCTGCATATACCTGACTCATATTTCTCCTTGATACAAAAAATGTGCTGTTATAAGAACAGCTTGCAGAGCAGCACTTCATGACTAGTTCTTTTAAGGCATTTCTGTATCAGCATATGAAATTCAAAAGAATGTTCACATCTCTGGAATGTGCAAAAGTACTGCTAGCAATTATTTTTTAAAAAGTCCATAAATCTGTTAAATAATTCCTGTGCTTTGATCACTAAGGAGGAATATACTCACAGTTATCACCTTCCTAGATTATACGAATAAGCACCTTCCTAGATTATACAAATAAGGTCTGGTATCACAAGTACTGGCATAGCTAGTAACAAACAAAGTGGGAAGACAAGAGGGTGATCAACCACTGGATGCAATTTAACCCACTGGTCACTCCCCACAAGTTTGGAAGAGTGAAATTCTAAATTAATTTATTACTTAATTGTGTTGTATTATGAGATGTATATATTCATACTACTCTACATTGACTTACTTGTATTCTTCTTCTTCTACTCCAAAATCATGATGAAGGAACGGAAGGCGACAAAAAATCCCCTCAATTACATCACTGTCCAAGCAATCCTTAATTTCTCTCAAATTAGCCAATTGCACACTCTTTGGTATCCTCATAATCGCCTCTATGCCCTCCCTAGATGAGCCCGATTCTTTGAGTTGCAAAGATGCTTGATTTCTGATATTGACAGAAATTGCATCAAAAATATCAGCATTTTTTAAAAACACCTTCCAAAGACATGTCAATTCTTCCTCTGACACCTCATCCAACTCGTTTTTGCCTTTCAATCTTTCTACTCCCAAATCTAACAGCCTACTTAAAATGTTTAAACATTCCTTTTCCGAGTCTGTATCAATCTCTTCAGTCAGTTTAGATAAAGCTGTCTGTATTAAAATCAAAAACTCCACTTGAAGGCGATTGGAGTGAGGCTCGTTGAGCTCGAGAGAGGCAAGCCAAGCGAGGTGGGAAGGCGAGGGGCAAGTGGTCGACCAGTGGACGCCTTCCACCTGTCCTCCCTCTGACACAATCGTACGGAGGAAGGAGGAGGCAAGGTCGGGATGGCGTTTGCGGAGACTGAGGAGAGCGGCTCTGAGTGGCTCGAACTGAGCGAGGAAGAGGTGGTTCGTTGCCACGCGTGAGAGGAGCGCGATCTCCTTCTCGGTCGCCATCGACGGAGAAGGAGAGACTGGTTAGGATCCTTAATTGCTCTCTTTTAGGTTTTCTCCATTAGCATGAGTATAGAGTAGAGAGAGCGCGATTTGTGAAGTGTTTCCGATCGAAGGGGATGGATGTGGAAGGAAGGAAGACGGACGGAGTTTCTCGCGAGTTTTTGTATATCTGTGGCGCTTCAATTATTGTTATTCGTGATGTGGATCATAAATACTTCGCTTGGCTTGAAACTTCATAGCTAACGATAACAAAGATATCGAATAACATTTGTATTATAGTGTATTATATAGCAATACTAGAATCAAACACATTTGACGTCAATTACAATTCTAAGTTCAACTATTGAAATTTTAAATGATCGAATCGAACCGCTCAAAATGATTTGTTTGTAATAAAATATTCTTATAGATCAAACTTTTAACTATTTTCTCGGATTTTTAACTATTTTTTTATTTTTAAAATTGGAAAGTCCAAAACTAATTAAATTGAGAATTTTCTAAAATTTAACATAAATAGTAAAAAAAAGTAAAAAAATGATTTTCATGGAGATTTTATTCTGGAGAACATAAGCGGTTCGGATTGACCGTTATAATTTCAAAAATTGAGATCCCATCGCGTTTGACGGCTCAAGTGTCAAACATGTTTGAGTGTAGCACTCGTGTATTATATTTACATTATTTTTTGAGAAATGACCGACCAAACCGTTCAATATGTTCTCCATATTGAAAACTTATAAGAAATCAATTTTTACATTTTTTTCATATTTTCTCTTTATTCTTTACATTATTATTAAGTTTCAAATATCTTACTTAAAAAAGATAAGAATTGGTGAATTCGAAATTTTAGAAAAGAATATCAATTTAAAAAAAACTATATGAAAAATATAAATCTAAAAAGGCGCTTATTAATCCCGTAATCCAACTATTTCCATCATTGAGTGCAGTCCTTATGGATGCCCACGATCACTTACGGTGGATGGAACGTTTGGTTGCTAAGGGCTTTCATCAACAAGAGGGAGTTGATTTCTTTGACACATTTAGCCCGGTCGTACGCCCTATGACTATTCGAATTGTCTTATCCCTTGCCATCTCAAATCATTGGCCCATTCGTCAACTTGCTCGAGCATTTTGAAAAGAAATATCACCGTCCTTTTTTTTTACTGCCGGCGCATTACTGAATTAACTCTTTCTTCTTACTTACTTTTTTTCGGGATGAATTTCCAGTGATGAAGGGATTGAACGAGGAGCTGTATGAGGTCAAAATCTCATGTACGGTTCTGTAGAGTGACAGTAAGGGTAACTTATCTGTCAACTTTTCCACTATCAACCCCAAAAAACCAAACTCTGCCTTACGTAAAGTTGCCAGAGTACGATTAACCTCTAAAGAGTTTTGATTAGCACTTAGAGCATTGTCTTACTAATCTTAGTGTAGCATCTTATCTTGTTGAGGATATTATTGTCTGAGGGAAGCCATAAAGATTTGACTGGCTTGGTCTTAGCCTACTCTTACATTTACTATTTTTAATTTCTTTGTTTTCGGATCCGAAAACCAAAAAGAATTGATTAAAGCTAGTTGTTTTACTAGCGTGTCCAAATACTCCTTGAAACCATGTCTATATGTAAAAGATATTCTTTTTTTCCGCGTTTCAGTTCCTTACGTGTACGTACAACTACAGCTCTAATTACTTCTGATTTTTCTAGAGACATATTGGGAACTACTTCTTAGCCTTATTTGGAGTTCTAAACAGTCTAAGTAGGAAAGAGCGTATTTTTATTGCTATTCGAACTCTGAAAGGTAATTTGGTGAAAGCTCAAGAGAGAATGAAGTATTATGCCGGTGCAAAAATTTTTACTATTTTTTTTTTTGTATTTTAAAAAATCGTTGATATTGGACGATCCATAATTTTTATATCATGAATTTTCTAAAATACCAAAAAAAATAAAAAATTAAAAAAATGCAAAAATTGTTTTCTTATAAGTTTTTAATATTGAAAACATATTGAACAGGATCTGTCGTTTGATTTGAATCGTGAGAATGATAGTATTGGACGGACCTATCTGTCCAATATATTAGACACTAGTATTTCGCTTTTTCTTTATTAATTCCATGAATTAATTTTACTTGCTCACTTATACGATTAATAAACTATTTATTACATGTATATTATTAATGAAATATACAAACAGTTTTGCACTGTAACCTTCTCATCATGAAGCCTATTTAAACACTGCTCGAGGCTTGATTAATTTTCTAAAGGATGATTTGAGTTTAGAGAGAGATTTGATTTCATAGATATTCTGTTTGACAGTTTTTAGAGTTATTTGGGATTTTTGAAGTATCTGTATAAAGACGAAGTTTCGATTCTGATACAAAGATACAAAGCAGTATTTATGAAATTTAGGGTGTATTCTCTTTCTGGCGTGTTTGGAAGTCTTGAACAAGCCGAACAAGCTCCGACCAAACAAAGCATCCTCGTTCATGAACAAACTTGTTTATGGCTTGTTCTAGGGTACGTTTGGATATAGAAAGAAGGAAGAAGGAAGAAAAAAAATTATAAACAATTCAAACTTTTCATAAAGTTACACACTTTCCAATATTTTTTCTCACTTCTTCCCTTCTTCCCTTCTTCCCACACCTATCCAAACGGAGCCAAGAAGAAGAAAAAAATTATAAACAATTCAAACTATTCACAAAGTTACACACTTTCCAATACTTCTTCCCACTTCTTCCCTTCTTCCCTTCTTCCCATACCTATCCAAACGCACCCCTAGTTCCACCAAAATTACGGAACTAGAACCAGAACAAAAATAATAATTGTTCTAGTTCATGCAATCATGTTTTGACAAATTCTTTTTGGCTCCGTTTGGATGCGTTGAGAATAAGGTAGGAAGAAGGAAAAAGGGAAGAAATTTATTGGGAAGGGGTAAATTTATTGGAAAGTGTGTAACTTTTGCGAAGAGTTTGGATGGTTAGAAATAAATTTATTGGTAAAAAGTAGTTATTCCTTATTCCTTATTCCGGGAAGAAGCCATCCAAACGGAGCCTTTGTTCGGGTGTGTGTTTTTGTTTGTACTTGAGAATGTTAGACATGGCCTCAAGTAGCTAAGTTGGCATCAATGTTTTTAATACCCTACCGGCCATCAAACCGGGCAAGGTAGCGGTATGCGGTTTTTATCGATTTACCGGTTTGTGCCGATTTTGTATTGGACATAACATAATGTGGGTTCCGTTTGGGTTTCATTTGGAAGAAAGGAATAAGGAAATAAGAGAATAAATTTATTATAAACAATTCAAACTCTTTACAAAGTTACACACTTCACAATACTTCTTCCTACTTCTTCCCTTCTTTCCACACCTTATCCAAACGGAGCCATGTATATGTAACAACATTCATTAACAAATAAGGCCGCTCTGCCTGGTGGCTGGAGTTATTGTCCCCCACAGCACCCATCCTTGGTTCGATTCTCTATAATATGTATACGGAAAAGAAGAGGGTAGCGAAATGGTAACAGACGATATTTCTGAAATATTCAGTATTTGACCGAATTTATCGGGTTATTGACCAGCGAGTATTGAAGGTGTTTTCCTACCGGGTGGTGACCCGAAACCCGATTTTACCGGAAATTTTCGGTACCCGGTAGGGTATTAAAAACACTGGTTGGCATTCTTATGATTGAGGCCGTAAAACTCTTTTGTCTGAAATAGTAGTTTATAAACTTGTGTTACTCATATTTTGTTCTTCTCTCTTGAATTTTGCTTTATAAATTATTAACTGTTTTTTTTTAAGTATAGTTAATTCGCTCTATGTTTGGAAATAGGCTCACGAACAAAGAACTATGGGGCCGTTTGGATCCCTATGGGATTTTGGAAAATTTCATCTTCCTACCATAAATTTATTATAAACAATCTAAACTCTTCACAAAATTACACACTTCCCAATAAATTTATTCCTAGGAATTACAACTTCCTCAAATTTCTTAAATTCCTAAGCGATCCAAATGGCCCTATGATTAATTCATAGTTTTTAGAGTTCTCCGATTTTGGAGACCTTAGAACTAGCCTAGTTTCTTGTTCACACAATGTTTGTGGAACGTCCAACTAGTCTAGTTTCTAGTTCGCGTCATTGCTAAACATAATAATTGAAATGAAATACCACAATGTAAGACAAGCTAGTCTAATGAGAACGACCGGAAGGAGAACTCAAACCTCAAAATTGTAAGACATGAATTTAGATATTCTTCTTTGATGATTGAGGGCAAATAGAGAATTAAAAAAAATTAAAAGAGAAACTTCAATGTTGTCTCGCTCCAAATTTAATAAAGTGTACAAAGATTAATGGGAAAAATGATAGCATTATATCAAATGTTATTCACTTAAAAAAAAATTTGAAATTAGTTTTTTTTAGGTTTTATCTCAAAGGAGACTGCATTTTAATCCAGCTCTATTGCGAATACTTAAATGTCTAAACATATTATTTTATTCTTAAATCTTTCGCAACTTTGTCTATCATACATACATTCAGAAGTTAAATAAAACCTCGTATATTTTTACATCTGATGAAATGCGTTGAAATAAAAACTTTTTAATACGAACTGTGAATTCAATCATGTGTGGTCAAGCTTCTTGCATTTCAGCTGCGTTTGTACCAAAGTACAAACACATATGCATTTAGTTTGACTTTTATCAATGCATTCTTGGGGAAAAAAAAATATACGGGCCGTTTGGATCGCTTAGGAATTTGGGGAATTTGGAAAAGTTGCAATTTTTAGGAATAAATTTATTGGGAAGTGTGTAATTTTGTGAAGAGTTTGGATTGTTTATAATAAATTTATGGTAGGAATATGAAATTCCTCAAATTCCTTCGGGGAATCCAAACAGCCCATAGAGTTGTCAAAAACTTTAAAATATAAATATTATTGTCAAATATTTTAAAATTGCAGGACGGGCAAAATTTTCTCCCAATTGACCCCTTCATTCATATCTAACATATCTTGTCCCCACACCAGTCGGGAAATTATTTTATTTTATTTTTTTGATGATAGAGACTTACATTCATTGCGAGTAATTCGCGGAAATTGCTATTCATTATTAATTGCCAACTTATATATGTCCATCCACCTGTTAATTCCTAAAATTTGGACGAAAAATAAATCAGGCTCAGATGCCAGAGCCAGACTACCCCGAATGGATTGATATCCTCCGCAGCACGAGGGCAGTGCTTCATCAGGACCATCCGATTAATAATGGATGCCCCGCAATTAAACCACTGCCGTGATCCATCCACCTGTAAAATTTTAACTTTCGAAATTAGATGGGACTGTCGTGATGAAACCACTGTTGTGGGTAACACACACTGCAGAGGCTAGTTGTCTACCCAAAACTTCATATTGTTCTGAGTAGTACATATGTCGATCCCAGTCCACCTTTTTGGTCTAAATAATCTAAAAATTAAATAAATGTGATCAATCCTTATCATGTGGACCGTCTGATCTTGATCGTTACCATAGACACAGTCTTTGCTCTTCCGGACTAGCATCCTCTATTCCTCTGTAGACATTTTGAGGTGTGCAGAGCCAGACTTTTGATCCGAACCGTCGAATACTCAGAATCTAATTTTGACGGATCTAAAATTAATCACGGTACACTCATCATTTATCGGACTATTCGGAACGAAAAAGGATATGAATTCATCCATCTACTATCGTAGCGCATCACACCAACTAGCGGATTTCTCGCAAAAATAACCAATAAAAATAAGAAATAAATTGCTTAAAACAATAATAAGAAGAAGAAAAAAAAAAACACACACACACTACACACACATCGACTTGGCGGGAAGAACTTTTTGCCTTTCCCCCCTTTGTTGTCTGGCAGCCTCCTTCTTCGACAAGCTTTCTAGGGTTTGTGCACAAAACCCCTCCCCTTCTCACTGTAACCCAAATCGATCAATTCCTTTCCCGATCTAAAGATCTAATCTTAACAGATGCCGATCTACAAGATTAGGGGAATCGATGTGGATTTCCCATTTCAAGCCTACGATTGCCAAGTTGTCTATATGGAGAAGGTCATTCAATCACTTCAAGAGGTAATCTCTTTCTCTCTCTCTCTCTCTCCCTTGAGCCAATTAGCCCGAACAAATTGTGCATTTTAATACTTGGCCTTGGGATAGTCATTATTAATTTTGTATTGGTCAATTTGGACTTGTTTTCTAGCTCCAACCTTCCCAGTACTATCGAATTATCTTGTTTATACTGGCAAACAAGCCTCTTTGTACCACAAATGGGCACTTCTCAAGAATTGCAATTTCAGCCATGAAGCTGAAATTTCTTCGTACTTGCACACCACTCACCACCATACTGTTTGTAGATAGTGAGTATATTAGATATATTGATATATCAAGAATTTGTGATTCACCATGTTAGAAGTTAGAACCAAATGCCATGATAAACATCACATGTGCAGTTAACACATGATCAAGGCAACTGACACGCATCCAGTTAGGCGAAAGATATGCTCAAGGAAAGCCAAGCTTTCATCAAATAATCATACAACAATGTTACAATGCCCTCATTGGTTATTTGTTCCCAAAATGAAGACTTGTTCACCACAATTTTTTTCCAAATGCCTCTTAACTAGAAAGAAAGTTTAATTTTCTTTTGTATTTTTCTTAAGCATTCTCACATCTCACATTTCCTAAGTTTTAACCTTAGGGAAAAAATGCATTGCTGGAGAGCCCAACTGGGACAGGAAAAACACTGAGCTTGTTGTGTGCCACTCTCGCATGGCGAAAGACCTTTGGTGAATTCTCTACATACCCTAATGAAGATAAGGGATGGGGCTCGAGCCAGCCAAGCAGTAGCCAATCAGTTTCTTCAACTCCCTCTGACAGTCAAAGATCAGGTTTACCGGTCATAATTTACACCTCCCGTACACATAGTCAGCTGAAACAGGTCATCAGGGAGCTAAAGACCTGCAATTATAGGTGAATTTTTTTTCGTTATTATAAAGCATAGTAAATTATTGTGTTTGTTAGAGTTACATTCAGAACTTGGACCAAATTTAGCCTAAGCTACCATCAATCTAGGGGCATAGTTGATAATTGATCCTGGATGTACACCTGAACCTTTTCAATTGCGCATCTGTTTAACACAATTAATTCTTACCTCATGCATTAACAATAAAGAAAGTCAGGAGAAGAAATTAAAATTGAGTCATAATTATGTTCAAGCTAGTATTAGTTGCCAAATATAGCTGTAACACAAGTGATGGGTGATCAGAATGCATTTTTCTTTTCAGGCCAAAAATGGCAATATTGGGATCACGAGAGCAGATGTGCATTCATGATAATGTAAAGTTGCTTAGAGGTAAAGCCCAAAACCACGCATGCCAATACGTATGCAAAAAGAGAAAATGCCGTCATCATTCTCAAGTATCAGGTACTCATTACAGATATACCTCAGTTTTTGGAAATATTATTCTACAGTTCCAAACCTCAAAATTCCACTTGCACCCTTTTAAACAAGAAATATGTAATATGCCCTTGCAAAAACTCAGAATTCCACATCCAACCTTTTAAACAAGAAACCAGTAATATGCCTTTGCAAATGTGCTGATATTGCCTTCACTCTCTAATAAACATGAGGATATCTCCTTACTTCCTTTGCTGTTAGCTTTCAATGTTTCAAAACTACCCTGATATTTATCTTCAAGGATGAGTGTGGTAGGAGGTCAAATGTTGAGTTTTTTTTTTTTTTTTTTCTCTCTCTCTTTTAATTAAAGAGCAAGGGATGTTTTCGTTTTATTGGAGTATATGGGTTAATGACTTAACGTTGAGGTTTTGGACAATACAAATATAAAAGTTGGCGACAATTATTCTCCATAGTTCTGCTTACATGCCACACATGGGGTATTTCTTTATTCTATTTTTTCTTTTATTTTGTTTTCACTAGTTTTGTATTCTGCAATATAATGTTTAGAATTCATGAAGAAGCACAACCCATTGGGCAACGAGCCATTTGACATAGAAGATCTGGTTAATATTGGCAGACACAAGGGCCCGTAAGTTTGAAATTATTTTCAGATCAACTGTACTCATATTAACAAATTTTACTTAATGATCATGATGTTACTGCCACACTGGCTGATACATATTAGTGATAGAAATCTTGATCAGTTTTGCAGTCAGAATCATGACAAGTACTAAAATTGCATTGTAAAACTGCAAGTCTGCAACAGTAGCACATAACTTCTTGTTATGACCTTTTGCATTTTCTATACTTACTGTCCGATGCAGATGTCCTTATTATGTATCAAGGGAGTTGCACAAAAGCGCCGATATATTGTTTGCTCCATATAATTATCTGATTGATCCGGGGAATAGGCGTTCTTTAACTGGCATCCCTTGGAGTAAAGCTGTCCTCATATTTGACGAAGCACATAATCTGGTATCACAACATTAGTTCCTTTTGTTTTCTCTTTCTTTCTCTGTCTGCCTTTAGATTGAATGAGATATTGTAGGCCTTCATTGCAGGAGAGTATATGTGCAGATGCCGCCTCATTTGACCTTCCATCAACCTACATCACTTCTTGTATCTCTGAGGCAAATCAGTGTATCGACCTTTGCATAAAGAAAAGAGCAATTGAGAAGTCGGCTGATAAGCAGTTTGATCCAGACAATTATGCTATTCTAAAAGGTAATCGATCTTCATTGCAAGCTCTTGTACTGATCTCGAGAAAAGAAGTTGATTGTACTAAATTATTCAATTTAGGTGTGCAATAATTAAGCTAGCAAGGGTGTACGTGTGCTTACCAAATTACAAAGACTGCAAAAAAGGAAAAATAAAGTTAGCATTTTAGCAGGTGTTACTTGTTACCTCTTCTTATAAAATAATTTTTTTTGTATTTTCATCTCTATTATTATAGCTCTGTTGATGAAGCTTGAGAAAAAAATTGGGGAGGTGGTCATTCAATCCAAGGAGCTGGGCTTTACTCGGCCTGGGAATTATATTTATGAGTTTCTCTCTGACCTCAACGTTACATATGAAACTGCTAACATGCTAATGGACACTATTGACAATGCTGCACAGTTTCTTGAGGAAGGTACAACCGATAAAACAGGAGAAAATTGAGGTTCTTCCATAATTTTAGAGTTTTTTTTTGGCTTCAGATATATATTTTTTTATTTACAAAAACATACATTTGATATTACTCTAATAGCTTTTTCATATTTCTCTTTCAATGGATGGAAATTGATGAATTTCTAGTCACTCTATTGAAAAATAGAATTCTTTAATGTTACGTACATATGAAATGAGAGGTTTTTAGTTGAACAATCCTTTCCAAATGTTAGCCCCCCAATAAAAAGGATTAGAATTTATAATGGCATGACAATTTCAAACTTGATACGAGCAATATGAGTTGGGTGTTAAATTAGAGGTTGATGGAAATGTATAATTATTCATATTCCAAACAAAAATGGATTGTACCTTTCTTAGGTATAGTGGAATATGGATAAACCGGTACTTTACTTTCTTCTGTCACCTAAACCAGCGCTGACGTTAGTTTTCGCCTTTGATTTTATTTTTGTTTGTCTGTCTTCTTTCTCAAATAGCATACATCATGAATTCATGATTATGTTAAGCTTCCCCACCAACAACCACAAAAGAAAAAAAAAAGAAAAAGAAAAGGGACTTCCTAAGGTGAAGAGCTATAACTGTCGATTGCTGATATTTAATGGCATTATTATTTACTCTGCATATTGGCAGCGAATAATGCTGCTAGTGGTGCTGAAGCAAAGCCAAAGGGGACTGTATGCAGATTAGAAACTATAAAGGATGTGCTTAACATAATTTTCAGAGATGGTGGGAAATCCCATTCGTTGTTTTACCGCGTAAGTTATTAACATAATAGTGTTTTTCTATTTCTCTTTCATAGTCTTATGTTCATAAATTCCCTCACCTTTGTTTACATCCTTTTTGACAGTTCCATGTGCAAGAATCTCAATCCAATTATTCAGAATCTTTTAAAGGTTTGTTACCTCAAATTATTTTTCAAACAATGAGAACGAGTTTAATTTAATGTGAATCATTTCTTTCGAAGCTATATCTTTAATCTATAGCATTATGATTGGTCTCTTCCTTTGTTTTAAATTTTATTACGTTTATGTTCTTTTATAAATAAATGTATGTGCTTTCTTTCTGCAGCAAAGAATTTTAGGACTCTTAGCTGGTGGTGCTTTAATCCAGGGGATTGTTTTGAATTTTATTACGTTGTGTTCTTTTTCTGCAGCAAAGAATTTTAGGACTCTTAGCTGGTGGTGCTTTAATCCAGGGATTGCTATGCAAGAATTCGAAAAGTTGGGGGTGCGTTCCATAATTTTGACTTCTGGAACTCTATCTCCTCTTGATTCCTTTGCTTTGGAGCTAAATCTGTAAGTAATGGTGTGGTTGTTATGGATAATACATGCAAGTTACTATTTGGATCATCCTAAAGGGGAAAAAGGTGATCATTATCGCCAGTAAATTGAAGTATTTAGTGATTATTCTGCTTCCTCCATATAACAAGTTAGTTTTATTTTCTGTCTGTTCACTAAAAGTTATATTACATTGTGTGCACAGGAAGTTTCCAATCAGGCTCGAGAACCCTCACGTAATAGATTCTGACGAAATATGGGTCGGGGTTGTACCAACAGGTCCTTCTGGATATCCATTAAACTCATCATTCCGAACCCGGGATTCTCTCGAGTATAAGCAAGAATTGGGGAACACCATAGGTATGTCTTAATGTTTTCTCCACGAAGTTTTCTGTTGATTTGCCTCTGTATATAACTTTCAAGTGTAAATTGAGTTTTTAACCAGTGACAATAGATGGGGGACTATGGGTACTTATGCAAAAGGAGGTTTTAAATGGGTATAATTGCGAAGGCCCTAATTTATGGTTTTATTTCAGTGAATTTTGCCAGAATTGTGCCAGATGGGCTTCTTGTGTTCTTCCCTTCATACTACATGATGGATCAGTGCATAGAGTGCTGGAAAAGTATGGTATGGTGATATAACTGGAGCATTTTCATGATTTTGATAATTTTCTGAATCTGATTAGTAATATAGTAAACATATCAACCAATTTTTATTCTAATTTTTGTTGATAGAGCCATGCAAGTTCAACCCAAGTTCTTACCATTTGGGAGAGGATTTGCAAGCACAAGCATCCTGTTATTGAGCCTAAACAGTCAGCGCTCTTTTCCAATGCAATTGAGGTAAGTTTTGTCATTGTTCTCTGTTAATGTAAGATGTAACATTATTCTTGAGAACATCTTTCATCTTGTCTCTGCATTTTCTTTTTTACAGGATTTTGAGATGAAATTACGCAATCAATCCACATCTGGCGCAATATTTTTTGCTGTGTGTCGTGGCAAAGTTTGTGTCATTCTTTACCGTTCTTTATTAATTAAATTTCATTTTATTGCTACAATTTAGAAATATGATTTCTATTGTTTTGGTGTAGGTCAGTGAGGGTCTTGATTTTGCTGACCAGGCTGGCAGAGCTGTTGTAATAACTGGAATGCCCTTCTCTACAAAAACTGACCCAAAGGTATATTCCTTTATAAAAAATATTTCACTGAGCTCATTGATTTCATAGCAGCATGTAAGCGCCATAGATACATTTATGTTTTCTTATTATATTACTAATGTTTCATTTTTTTTTTGTGGTGGCAGGTTCGTCTGAAGCGGGAGTACTTGGACCAGCCAGCTTCCAGATCAAAAACAGATCTCAAGGTATTATGTATCTTTAGAAATGTTTATTTGTTGTCCTGCACTAAATCAATTTTAAAACTTCCATCTCCTACCCAGTTCAGATTCTTAGATTGACAGAACCCTTTTAGCAACACTGCATGTCTAGTGCAAGTTAAAAAAAAGAGAGTAAGAATCCATAAAACATGAGCATTAATTCTGGCTATTTTTGGTTGGTATTTTACGATGCTAGTCCTGTCCAGGAGTGAGCACCCTAACAAAATATTAGATTGATTTAGTTGGAATAAAGAAAGCATCTTAGTTCCTTTTGTTTTTCTTAGCAATTTATATATTTAACTGATTATCTGTTTTTTCTCCAATCTATATAGGGATTAACAGGGGAAGAATGGTATGTACAGCAAGCAGCTAGGGCTGTAAACCAGGCTGTTGGGCGTGTCATCCGACATCGCCATGATTATGGCGCCATCATTTTCTGCGATGAAAGGTCTTATTATAAATACCAAGAAAAATAACGAAAACAAAATACCTAACTTTAAGAAATTATTTAAAAAAAGGCTTGTTTTCTGTTCTTGATGAAAAGGAGCTATTACCCTTTTGTAAACCTTTGACTCTTTACTTGTTTAATTACAATCAAGGTAAAAGCAATGGTCAGCTAAGTAATTTATAATAGATATTTCTAAATGAGATTAACAATTTATTTTTTAAATTTTTGTTCAATGAGCAACATAACCCAGACCAGTTGTTGGTTATTCCATATGAACTTGTCATTTTTTATTGTCCAGCACATTGTTACATTACCAAAGGCATAAGGAACCTTCTTTGAATTGTTCTGAATAAATCAGGTTTCTCTTGAAAACTGAAGATAGAGACTCATTTGCTATTTCTAGATGATATATGGGGCTGCATCGTGAATTTTCTAAAAAGAAGTTTTCAATGTGTTATTTGTGTATGTTGTGTTTTCTTTCCTAAACGTCACACACTTCTTTGTTAGGTTTTTGCAACAAGGCCGTCAAGAGCAGATGTCATACTGGCTCAGGCCTCATGTCAAGGTTGATGCGATGCGTTTAATTTTTATTTTATTTTATTTTATGTTATTGTTATCCACCCTCATTAAATTTTAAAACTAAAAACAACATTTTTTGCTCTGTACAGGGTTACTCAAAATTTGGGGATGTAATATTTACCTTAACAAAATTTTTTCGAGAGAAGAAAGATTCTTTAGTGTTGAGACCTAAACAAAAGGAGATCTTTCTCGTTGATGAGTGCTGCTCTGGTAATTTCACATAGACCTATTGATTTATTTCATTACATGCTGTCAGCCATGAAATCAGTTGAAATGCAAAATAAATTAAACTTCCTAATATTTCTCTTATAGATAAAGATGGGCTCCCACAGATCATGGGTTCTTCATCACAATCTCCAATCAATTCTGTATGTTTGCACCATTAAATATTCATGTTACACAGTATATATTTTTTATTTCAAAAGTATTGAAATTTTTTTTCTTTTCCTAGGTTTCGATACCTGTTCAAAGTTCTTCTGGAAAACCTCGGTTACTGATACAAGCAAGTACGAATAGGACCAAAACTGACAACTATATCCCAGTGGGATCCATTCCTCCAGCTAATCGGGCAACCCTTCCAGACCAATTTAACAACCTTCAGCAACAGTTTAACTATTTTAAAAGGGACCTTGAGTCTCATTGTGTAGAGGTGGTTGACTTGAGTAGTGAAGAAGTACTAAAGTTGCCTTTCTCTTTAAAAAAGCAGAAAGTTTTGGAAACCAGGAATGATCATTTGGAGAGGGAGAATAAAAGAGCATTGCCTCTTTCGTTATGTGGTAAAATATCTGAAAAGAAAGAGGTTATCTTGGGGAATACTTCAAGTGGCACTTCATGTAGCGGCGAAGTGGAGAGTAGAGGCTCTGCTTTCTTGACTCAGGTAATTTCTTTCTCTTGCAGCAGTCAATGCTCGGAACAAGCATGTACAAGCTTGTCAATATGACAAAGAAGGATTATTTTGGAAATCAGGAACTTGCAATTGAAACAATACCTTTAATTTATTTAAAATTTTATAGGTCAGAGAGAAGCTGAGTGTAGCTGAATACAAGGACTTTGTGGGGTTCATGAAGGCACTCAAATCAAAAACTATGACTATCACACCTGTACTCGAATCAATCGCAAAATTGTTCTCATTTCCAGGGAGGTTTTCACTGCTTAAGATGTAAGATTCTCATGTTCATTTTCTTACTTGTCTGATGATCATCAACATTCCTTTTTCATATTAACCAAATGTTCTTTCTTATATTTTGATGTACTTTGAGAAGGTTCAAGGATTTCGTTCCTACAAAGTATCACGAAAAGTACGAGGAGCTCCTTAGAATTCATCGACCCCAAGACTAAGGTACGAAGTTCTCCTCCAATTTAAGTTGGTATGCATAACTGGGTGTTGTAATATCAATAATGACAGAATAAATTTCCTTGGTTCAGATCAGCAAGGGCAAAGGTGCAATGACTTTGTGCCAAATACTTACAGCGAATTCTACTAATAACATAACTATTCAATTTTTTATCTTCTGATTGTAACAGTATATATGTATATACTTTTTTTTTGCCCTTTTCTTAATATCCTTTTTTTTTCTATAGGACAACTGGGTAAAGCCTACATCTGGACATTTTAAATGGTGCAAAACCATAAAGTCGACTTAATTTGTATATTATTGATTTCTTAATTATTAAACCTTCCCATTTATTGAAGAGCAATTTGTTTCATTTTGCAATTTCTTTCTTTATTATTTTTTTTTGAGAAAAAGGATAAAAGCCCGTTTAATTGCTGAAAAAGGAAAAATGTAACCACTTGCAAATTCCTTCTACAAAACCTACTCTATTAACGAAAACAACACACAACATCGAGAATATCAACAATACAACGATGCATCATGCATGCTTTCAAGCTAACCGAATCACTGTGCGTCCTTATCGGCTTGTGTAGCTATCCACTTCTTTTGGATTCCCTCCTTTTTTTCTTTTTTTTTTTTCTTTCTTTGAAATTGGACAACTGTATTTGCTTCACAGCTTTAACTTCAGTTGCAAACACGTCCTTTTTTTTTCTTGTAGGCTTCTATCTACGACGGATGCTCTCTCCTATAGCATGATGTCATCTTTTATCTTATTTTCATTATATTATTTAACAGATCTCTAACTTGGTTCATTTTCAAATGAATCTTCTTCTGCCTTCTAGAAATTCCTCGTTTGATTTCTGTCTCCGTCATTTTGTAATTTTTGCCAGACACTTTTCTTTTTCCTCACTTGTAATCGATCTGTGTACACTTGTGCAAGCAAGGTGCATATAATGCCAAGGTAAAACCTATGCCAATCTTTGCCTTTGTTTGGATGAGAGAAGGAGGAAGAAGGAAGAAGGAAGAAAAAAAATTATAAACAATCCAAACTCTTCACAAAGTTACACACTTCCCAATACTTCTTTCCACTTTTTCCCTTCTTCCCTTCTTCCTACACCTATCCAAACGGAGCCTAAAATACTGGTTGGTCGAAAGATAATGCCTAGATTATATATATAGTTTTCAAGGGAAACAAAGAAGATACAAACGAAAGTGAAACTAACAAAAAAACACAATAGATCTAAATTCTGAAACAGTGCTAATAACATTTTGTTTGATCCAAAATTTTTAGAAGATTGTTGCATCAAATGTTTTGTTTTTGTTTTTTTTTTTTTTTTTGAAATTTAGCTGCTGTCAAGGTTCCCAAAAAAAAAAAAATTTGTTGATGCAACAATCTTCTAGAAGATTTTCTAGGAATTGTTGGCTCGGTCAATTAAAGTTGTCCTCTTTTGCTGCTACTTATGGCCACCTCCTCATTAGAAAAGTTTTCTCTCTCATGGCTGGAACTTTGATGAAATTCTGTTGTGATGTCGTTATATGCTCTAAGGATAGACTTATACATATGCTTCTCATTCATCTCTAAGCAACGAAGCAGGAACTCCTCCAAGAACTCCCGATCCACTGGTTGAGTTTTTTCTGCAAGGTGAGCCTCCAGCATATTCATCATTGAACTTCTCAACTCTTCGTAAGAGTCGTTGGACGAGGTCACCACTACCACCCCTTCATAATGGACACTAATGTCGTGAGCTACTACTGATGGTTCCATTGATGGATTTGATCCTGACAAAGCCAAATCAGCACGACTTGTTGCAGATGGCTTTGACAATGTGTCGGATAAAGAAGAGTCAGTGTCATCATAGTAGGAAGGGAAGTTGTTCAAGATAAAGAGTTTGATGTCACGGAGTGTTGCCTCATGGCATTTTATGTTTTGGGCTTGCTTGCTGTTTGATATGGTTTTGGGATACGTGCATGCGTATGTCAATTGTAGGCGGTTGAGAACCTTCCTTAGTTGCTTGAACAAGAATAGCTTGATGGTCTTTGGAAGCTTAATCTTGTTCTTCATTGTCGTTTCTTAGCTAAAGGAAGAGATGCAAATAGATATGAAGTGTTGAATCTTTTTAAGTTGGATTTGGTTTTGTGTAATTGACAGCAGCATATATAACAATATTTGGTGAATCTCTGATTCGGATAAACTAAAAATTTACTTTGCCAAAAAAAAAAAAAATTGGCTAATCACAGATTCGGATAACACGAGATGCTTTACTGTTCCAGTCTAATTTTGTTGATGGCTTTAATTGCTCAATTATATTTTATTGGTGTTTCATATATATATTAAGGAAGTAACATGGAGCATATCTTGTTCAAGGATAAATTTAGGTAGGGGTAAATATAGTTTTATATAGTTCTTTTCTTTTTTAGAAAATAACATTCCCCTAATCCACATCTCTGCTCTCTTCTGCTACTTGCCTACTTGCAACTTGAGAGTGTGATTTATGCACCATCCGATCTCTTAGGAGGGATTTTATGAATCTAAATAATATGTACAAATCTTTGATTATGATATGATAAATGTTTAGAATGTATTTTCTTTCATTTTTCTTTTTGAGGGAAGTGGCCAGAAAGCACTGTCGAATATAATTTATGTTCTATTTAGATGACTTGTCAGAACTTAGATGTTGAATTTACTTTCTGTTAACCATCTGAAAACTACCATTTAACATCAATCTACGAAGGTAACTAGATCTAAACCCAACATTCCAAGGTGTTTCAATTAGGTTGATGTGCATCTAGGATCCCTTGGTAGTTTTTAGCACCTAAAGATGATAACGTCATCAGCACCTAAAGATTTGACGTATTTATTTTTTTAAATCTTTACACTAAGGATAATTAATTATTTCAAATCGGTTAATCCTTATCTATTTTTTTATCTAACTTTATGAGATACTAAAATAGATTATCAAATTTCCTAATATTAGGAACATCCTTTTTTTTTTTTTCAATATACTAGCAAGTAGCAAATACGCCCACACATTGTGTGGGCAAATTTTCATAAAAATCACAGTATGAGAACAACTTTTAAATATTTCAAATTTACAACTCATATGATAGGCTGTGTTTGGTAGAGGAGTAAAAGAAGATTAAATTTAAGGAGGATTAAGTAGTTAAGTCTCTTTACTCCACACGTTGTAAGTCATGTTTGGTATGAAAAGTAGAAGATTAAGTGAGGAGCAAGTGAGATATAAAAATATTATATAATTACTGATTATAAATGACCAAAATGTCCTCTATTTTCTTTTTTTTCGCCAAAGAATGAGGGTATGTTGAGGAAAGAAATAAAGTGTGGGACCTGCTATTGAGGACTTACTCCATGGATTAAATTTACTCCACCTATCAAGAGGAGGAGTAATTTACTCCTCTAATTTTGGTCCTTACTCCACTCTACTCCTCCCTTTTTACTCTTTGTTTGGGAGATTAAATTAGATTAAAAGTCTTACTCCTCATTTAATCCTCAACCAAACACAGCCCATTAGATTATTCAAGTGTCATGACCATAATATGATAAATTCAATATATAAGTTCAAATTATATAAAAAGACGATCTATGAATTATTTCATAAAAAATTATATAAAAAGACGATCTATGAATTATTTCATAAAAAAAATGTAAATTTCCATTATAAAATTTATTTCCCTTACAAATTTTTTTTTTCAAGTAACTCATGTACTATCTTTTGCTTCACGTTAATGTTTCAATGTTCAAACAATATTATGTAATTTTCAAGATTATATTTTGATAAAATATTTTGTAAATGTTGTGGAACATCAGTCAAAAGCTAAAACATAATCAAACTAATTGAGAAAACAATTTGTGCCTTTGCTCCATGTGGCTTCCTTGATTTCTTAGCAGAAGCATCATCTGCATATAAAGTGCCAGCTAAGAAATGATAAAATAAAAGGATCCTTATTTTTCCATATTTTCACAAGCGAAAATCTTATTAAGAAAACAACAAGGGTAACTTCCAAGTTGATATTATATTACATCTAACAAGCACAGGACCCTTAATTGGGCGATCCTTCTAAGGCTCCCATTTCCTAGAAAATATTCCTCCTAGATTCCTTAGCAGTTTTCACCCTGGCAGAGAAAACAGATCCACAAATTAAAACATGCATAATGAAACAATCAACTACTTGGCAACATAAAAGCAAATAAAGAGTCATTCAGTTGTATAGTAGAGATTTTTAATACAAACATGCCTTTCTGGTAAAACATGAGCACTTTTGAGTTATTTTTCTCCTTTCAGGTATTTGGTGCTACCGTTGAAATTTCCGAACTTAATATTTGGTAACAATTAATGATAATCAAAATAAGAGAAGAATTATGGGAAAACTTACTCGGCTGAGGTCTTGGACTATATCAACAGATGTCAGGTGGGTCCACTCAATTTGTTGACCATGCCATGCTGGTGCAATTGAACCAGAGTCTTCAAAGCTCCATCTCTCATGTCCTCTGCAATCCTCAAATAGTCATTATTAACATTCTGTTTCGTCTCCTCTGCTTTATAAACTAACTCTCCAGCTCTTGCGTAGACTGGTTTTAGTTCCTTGTTCAGATCTAGATGGATGCGTACCTTGACCTTATTAAATTTGGCCGGTGGGTGGTTCATACCAATGCATGCCACAGCAAAAGATAAAACTCATACAACAAAATAAAATACGTAAACTATGATGTAGGAAATACACTACCCGTACTTTGAATTGCTCTTCCTTCTCAAAACTTGGCAAAGCTGTGACTCCACCTTCATTCCAAGAGAAAGGGAAAAAAGTTATCTAAAAAAATAAAAGTTGCGTCGAAAAATTTAGATAAATAAAGAATTAAATATATCTTACATTAAAAAATTCACTTAGTGATGTGTCCTTGTGTGCTGACGGCTTAGAAATAGTCCCATACCTTGCAAATGGTTTGATCAATCATATTTTGATTAAAATTTGTTTCCATTCATTCAGGAGTTTGAGAGCCTTCTTACAATATGAAAGCCAGATAAATTATTAAAAAAATTATAATTAAGATAATATGAGATAAAACTAAGCAACCTGGAGAAGTTCATCATAAGACGAAAAAAAAAAGGATATGAATCACAAGGTTTCAATTTGAGACAGAAAGTATAAGAAAAAATAGACATTTAAGGTGTCACCTATTCTCTTTCCCTTCCATCTGTGCTTTCCAAGTCCATGACAACAGTACAAGGCTCAATACCAATGCCCTTTGCGATCCATATGCCTTTTGTAGTCTGGCTCCTATAAACCAAAGAAAAATCAGATTCTTTGAATATTTTTCTCCAAAGAAGCAAAATTTAAAGATAAAGTGTTTGGCAAGGGCTTCCATAGCAAAAAGCTCATCCCTATACTGGATATAAACAAGTATCAACCAAATTCAGCCAATTTATGGCTTTCATGTAATTACAGCTGAACAAATGATGTTCATCTCAGTGTAATGTCACATCCAATTCCCATAAAAATAGAAAAATAAAATAATTTACAGCAATAAATGTGTTGTTAATTTGGTTTGACATGTTGAATACCATGCTCGAACAAAAATTTAACAAAGGATTTGAAAGCATTTCAAAGAAGAGAAATATTGTAAAGCTTACCTGCCTATGAACACATCCATTTTTTTGAAAGTAGTCATGAATAGATGATTAAGAAATGTGCTTTTACCTACCACTACCAACCACCAAATAAAGAGAAAGCAAATTATCACGGAGACTCGTAAATAACACAAGTTACCCATTTCTAAGTACCATTCCTTCTAACAATGGGAAGGGAAATATCAACACCATTTCAGCACTTCCCAACTTCAATTTAACACTACTCAATTCAATAAATATAAGAATCAAAACAATTAGTGAAAGTAACTAAAATTGAAAGGACGATGAGAAAAATGAACAACAATGCCTCTCGATGGAGAGCACTATTCGGGGGAGAGGTGCATCAACAGGTGGAGGATAACGATGAGTCGATGACCACGGGGGATTGGATTGGAGACTTGGAAAGGGGAAAGGGGGGAGGGGGAACTGGGGAAGCAGCGCCAGTGGCATACAAAACCACGTATTTCTGTGTTTTCAATTTAACAAACCTATCTACTAGAAAACCCCAACCATAGATAGAGACAGCGGAAGGATTATTTGCATTATTCACAATTTATATGCGTATTTGTCTTGTATAATTCAATCTTTTTTAATAAACAAGATATGAACCAAATTCTAGACAGTATAATAAGTTTAAATGTTGATTATTGTGATGAAATGACTTAGAATGAATCCATAAACGAATAAAATTCTCAAATAACACTCATAATTGCATTATTTACACTTTATATGCGTAATTGCCTTGTATAATCCAATCTTATTGATTAAACAAAATATGCATCATATTCTAGACCTTATAATGACTTTAAATATAGATTATTGTGATGAAATGACTTAGAATGAATCCAGAAATAATTCAAATGTTCAAATGATATTTATAATTGCATTATTTAAATTTTATATGCGTAATTGCAATGTATAATTCAATCTTTTAGAATAAACAAGATATGAATCATATTCAAGAGAGTATAATGAGTTTAAATTTTGATTACTGTAATGAAAAGGCTTAGAATGAATATAGAAACGAATGAAATGCTCAAATGAAACTCAGAATTACATTATTTGCACTATATTTGCATAATTGTCAAGTATAATCCAATCTTTTGAATAAACAAGATATGAATCATATTCTAGAGAGTATAACAAGTTTAAATGTATATTATTGTGATGAAATCAGTTAGAATGAATACAGAAACGATTGAAATTCACAAATGATACTCAAAATTGCATTATTTGCACTTTACATGTGTAATTGCCATGTATAATCCAATCTTATTGAACAAACAACATGTGAATAATATTCTAGAAAGTATAATTAGTTTAAATGTAGATTATTGTGTTGAAATAATTGAAATGCTCAAATGATACTCAGAATTGCACTATTTGTATTTTATATGTGTAATTGTCATGTATAATCCAATTGTTTTTAATAAACATGATATGAATCATCTTCTAGATAGTATAATGAGTTTAAATGTTGATTATTGTGTTGAAATGATTTAGAATGAATCAAGAAACGAATAATATGCTCAAATGATACTCAGAATTGCATTATCTGCACATTATATGCATAATTGCCGTAGATAATGTAATCTTTTTGAATAAACAAGATATGAATGAAATTCTGAACAGTTTAATTAGTTTAAATGTTGATTATTGTGTTGAAATGATTTAGAATGAATCAAGAAACGAATAATATGCTCAAATGATACTCAGAATTGCATTATCTGCATATTATATGCGTAATTGCCATAGATAATGTAATCTTTTTTAATAAACAAGATATGAATATTATTCTACATAGTATAATGAGTTTAAATGTTGATTATTGTGATGAAATAACTTAGAATGAATCTAGAAACAAATGAAATGCACAAATAATACTCATAATTGCATTATTTGCACTTTATTTATGTAATTACATTGTCTGCACTTTTTTGGATTACTCAAAATCCAGAAATGAATGAAATGCTCAAATGATACAAAGAGTTGCATTATTTGAACTTTATAAGCGTAATTGTCGTGTATAACCCAATATTTTTTAATAAACAAGATATGAATCATATTCTTGATAGTATCACATGAGTTTAAATGTTGATTATTGCGATGAAATAAATGACTCAGAATGAAACCAGAAAAAAATGAAATGCTCAAATGATACTAAGAATTGCATCATTTGCACTTTATTCGCATAATTGCCTTGTATAATCCAATCTTTTTGAATAAACAAGATATGAATCATATTCTAGATAGTATAATGAGTTTAAATGTAGATTATTGTGATGAAATTACTTGAAATGAATCCATAAACGAATGAAATGCTCAAATGACACAGAGAGTTGCATTATTTGCACTTTATAAGCATAATTGTCGTGAATAATCCAATATTTTTGAACAAAAAGATATGAATTATATTCTAGATAGTATAATGAGTTTAAATTTTAATTATTGTGACGAAATGACTTAGAATTAATCCAGAAACGAATGAAATGCTCAAAGGATACTAAGTATTGCATTATTAGCAATTTATTTGCATAATTGCCATGTATAATACAATCTTCTTGAATAAACAAGATATGAATCATATTATAAACAGTATAATGAGTTCAAATGTTGATTATTGTGAATAAATGACTTAGAATGAATCCAAAAAAGAATGAAATGCTCAAATGATACTTAGAGTTGCATTATTTGCACTTTATTTGCGTAATTGTCATATATAATCCAATATTTTTGAATAAACAAGATAGAAATCATATTCTTGAGAGTATAATGAGTATTATTGTGTTGAAATAACTTAGAATGAAGCTAGAAATGAATGAAATTCTCAAATGATACTCACAACTGCATTATTTGCACTTTATATGCGTAATTACAAAGTATAATCAAATCTTTTTGAAATAACAAGATATGAATCATATTCTAGATAGTATAATGAGTTTAAATGTTGACTATTGTGATGAAATGACTTAGAATGTATCCAGAAACGAATGAAATGCTCAAATGATACTCGGAATTTTATTATTTACACTTTATTCGCGTAATTGTCATTTATAATCCAATCTTTTTGAATAAACAAAATATGAATCATATTCTAGAGAACACAATGAGTTTAAATTTTGATTTTTGTGACAAAATGACTTTAAATCCAGAAACGAATGAAATGCTCAAAGTATACTCAGAATGGCATTATTTTCACTTTACATGCATAATTATCATTTATAATACAATATTTTTTATAAAACAAGATATGAATCAAATTCTATACAGTATAAGTGTTTAAATGTAGATTATTGTGATTAAATGGTTTAGAATGAATCCAGAAAAGAATAAAATGCTGAAATGATATTGAGAGTTGCATTATTTGAACTTTATAAGCGTAATTGTCGTGCATAATCCAATCTTTTAGAATAAACAACATATGAATCATATTCTAGATAGTAACATGAGTTTAAATGTTGATTATTGTGATGAAATTAATGACTCAGAATGAAACCAGAAAAAATGAAATACTCAAACGATACTAAGAATTGCATCATTTGCACTTTATTCGCATAATTGCCTTGTATAATCCAATATTTTTGAATAAACAAGATATTTTTGAATCCAATATTATTGTGATGAAATTACTTGAAATGCTCAAATGATACAGAGAGTTGCATTATTTGCACTTTATAAGCATAATTGTCGTGAATAATACAATATTTTTTGAATAAACAAGATAAGAATCATATTTTAGATAGTATAATGAATTTAAATATTGATTATTGTGATGAAATGATTTAGAATGAATCCATAAACGAATGAAATGCTGACCTGAAAATCAGAATTGAATCATTTGCAATTTATTTGCGTAATTGCAATGTATAATCCAATCTTTTTGAATAAACAAGATATGAATCATATTCTAGAGAGTAAAATGAGTTTAAATTTTGATTATGTAACAAAATGAATTAGAATGAATGCAGAAACGAATGAAATGCTCAATGGATACTAAGCATTGCATTATTAGCAATTTATTTGCATAATTGCCATGTATAATACAATCTTCTTGAATAAACAAGATATGAATCATATTATAAACAGTATAATGAGTTCAAATGTTGATTATTGTGAATAAATGACTTAGAATGAATCCAGAAAAGAATGAAATGCTCAAATGATACTTAGAGTTGCATTATTTGCACTCTATTTCCGTAATTGTCATATATAATCCAATATTTTTGAATAAACAAGATAGGAATCATATTCTAGAGAGTATAATGAGTTCAAGTGTAGATTATTGTGATGAAATAACTAAAAATGAATCTAGAAACGAATGAAATTCTCAAATGATACTCAGAATTGCATTATTTGCAGTTTATTTGTGTAATTACTGAGTATAATCCAATATTTTTTGTATAAACAAGATATGAATCGTATTCTAGATAGTATAATGAGTTTAAATGTTGATTATTGTGATGAAATCACTTAGAATGATTCCAGATAAGAATGAAATTCTCAAATAATATTCAGAATTACATTATGTGCACTTTATTTGCGTAATTGCCATGTATAATCCAATCTTTTTGAATAAATAAGATATTTATCATATTCTAGATAGTATAATGAGTTTAAATGTTGATTATAGTGATGAAATGACTTAGAATGTATCCAGAAAAGAATAAAATGCTCAAATGATACTCAGAATTTCATTATTTACACTTTATTCGCGTAATTGTCGTTTATAATCCAATCTTTTTGAATAACAAAATATGGATAATATTCTAGATAGAACAATGAGTTTAAATTTTGATTATTGTGTTAAAATGACTTTAAATCCAAAAAGGAATGAAATGCTCAAAGTATACTCAGAAGTGCATTATTTGCACTTTATATGCATAATTATCATTTATAATACGGTCTTTTGATTAAACAAGATATGAATCATATTCTATACAGTATAATGTGTTTAAATGTAAATTACTGTGATTAAATGGCTTAGAATAAATCCAGAAATGAAAGAAATGCTCAAATGATACTGAGAGTTGCATTATTTGAACTTTATAAGCGTAATTATCGTGCATAATCCAATCTTTTTGAATAAAACAAGATATGAATCTTATTCTAGATAGTATCATGAGTTTAAATGTTGATTATTGTGATGTAATGACTTAGAATGAAACCAGAAACAAATGAAATGCTCAAATGATACTAAGAATTGCATCACTTGCACTTTCTGTGAATAATTGTCAAGTATAATCCAATATTTTGAATAAACAAGATATAAATCATATTCTAGAGAGTACAACAAGTTTAATTGTATATTATTGTGATGAAATCAGTTAGAATGAATACAGAAACGATTGAAATTCACAAATGATACTCAAAATTGCATTATTTGCACTTTACATGTGTAATTGCCATGTATAATCCAATCTTATTGAATGAACAACATGTGAAACGAAATGAAACACAGAATTGCATTATTTGCACTATATTTGCATAATTGTCAAGTATAATATAATCTTTTGAATAAACAAGATATGAATCATATTCTAGAGAGTATAACAAATTTAAATGTATATTATTGTGTTGAAATCAGTTAGAATGAATACAGAAACGATTGAAATTTACAAATGATACTCAAAATTGCATTATTTGCAATTTACATGTGTAATTGCCATGTATAATCCAATCTTATTGAACAAACAACATCTGAATAATATTCTAGAGAGTATAATTAGTTTAAATGTAGATTATTGTGTTGAAATAATTGAAATGCTCAAATGATACTCAGAATTGCACTATTTGCATTTTATATGTGTAATTGCCGTGTATAATCCAATATTTTTTAATAAACAAGATATGAATCATCTTCTAGATAGTATAATGAGTTTAAATATTGATTTTTGTGATGAAAGAACTTAGAATGAATACACAAACGAATGAAATGCTCAAATGAAACTTAGAATTGCATTATTTGCAATTTATATGCTTAATTGCCATGTATAATCTAATCTTTTTGAATAAACAAGATATGAATGAAATTATGAACAGTTTAATAAGTTTAAATGTTGATTATTGTGTTGAAATGATTTAGAATGAATCAAGAAACGAATGAAATGCTCAAATGATACTCAGAATTGCATTATCTGCACATTATATGTGTAATTTTAATCTTTTTGAATAAAAAGATATGAATATTATTCTACATAGTATAATGAGTTTAAATGTTGATTATTGTGATGAAATAACTAAGAATAAATCTAGAAACGAATGAAATGCACAAATGATACTCATAATTGCATTATTTGCACTTTATTTACGTAATTACATTATTTGCACTTTTTTGGATTACTCAAAATCCAGAAACGAATGAAATGCTCAAATGATACAGAGAGTTGCATTATTTGAACTTTATAAGCGTAATTGTCGTGTATATTTTTGAATAAACAAGATAAGAATCTTATTTTAGATAGTATAATGATTTTAATTTTTGATTATTGTGATGAAATGATTTAGAATGAATCCATAAACGAATGAAATGCTTACATGATAATCAGTATTGAATCATTTGCATTTTATTTGCGTAATTGCAATGTATAATCCTATCTTATTGAATAAACAAGATATGAATCATATTCTAGAGAGTACAATGAGTTTAAATTTTGATTATGTAACGAAATGAATTAGAATGAATCTAGAAACGAATGAAATGCTGAAAGGATACTAAGTATTGCATTATTAGCAATTTATTTGCATAATTGCCATGTATAATACAATCTTCTTTAATAAACAAGATATGAATCATATTATAAACAGTATAATGAGATCAAATGTTAATTATTGTGAATAAATGACTTAAAATGATTCCAGAAAAGAATGAAATGCTCAAATGATACTTAGAGTTGCATTATTTGCACTTTATTTCCGTAATTGTCATATATAATCATATTCTAGAGAGTATAATGAGTTTAAGTGTAGATTATTGTGATGAAATAACTTAAAATGAATCTAGAAACGAATGAAATTCTTAAATGATACTCAGAATTGCATTATTTGCACTTTATTTGCATAATTACCGAGTATAATCCAATATTTTTTTTTATAAAGAAGATATGAATCGTATTCTAGATAGTATAATGAGTTTAAATGTTGATTATTGTGATGGACTTGGAATGAATCCAGATACGAATGAAATTCTCAAATGATATTCAGAATTGCATTATGTGCACTTTATTTGCGTAATTGCCATGTATAATCCAATATTTTTAAATAAACAAGATATTAATCATATTCTAGATAGTATAATGAGTTTAAATGTTGATTATAGTGATGAAATGACTTAGAATGTATCCATAAAAGAATGAAATGCTCAAATGATACTCAGAATTTCATTATTTACACATTATTCGCGTAATTGTCATTTATAATCCAATCTTTTTGAATTAACAAAATATGAACCATATTCTAGATAGAACAATGAGTTTAAATTTTGATTATTGTGATAAAATGACTTTAAATCCAAAAACAAATGAAATGCTCAAAGTATACTCAGAATGGCATTATTTGCACTTTGTATGCATAATTATCATTTATAATACGGTCTTTTGATTAAACAAGATATGAATCCTATTCTCTACAGTATAATGTGTTTAAATGTAAATTACTGTGATTAAATGGCTTAGAATAAATCCAGAAATGAAAGAAATGCTCAAATGATACTGAGAGTTCCATTATTTGAACTTTATAAGCGTAATTGTCGTGCATAATCCAATCTTTTAGAATAAATCAAGATATGAATCATATTCTAGATAGTATCATGAGTTTAAATATTGATTATTGTGAAGAAATGACTTAGAATGAAACCAGAAACAAATTAAATGCTCAAATGATACTAATAATTGCTTCACTTGCACTTTATGTGCATAATTGCTTTGTATAATCCAATATTTTTGAATAAACAAGATATGACTCATATTCTATATAGTACAATGAGTTTAAATGTAGATTATTATGATGAAATTACTTGAAATGAATCTATAGACGAATGAAATGCTCAAATGATACAGAGAGTTGCAATATTTGCACTTTATAAGCATAATTGTCGTGTATAATACAATCTTTTTAAATAAACATAAATGAAATGAAATGAAATGCCCAAATGATACTCAGAATTGCACTATTTGCATTTTATATGCGTAATTGCCGTGTATAATCCAATCTTTTTAATCAAACAATATATGAATCACATTGTAGATAGTATAATGAGTTTAAATATTGATTGTTATGATTAAGTAACCTAGAATGAATCCTCAAACGAATGAAATGCTCAAATGATACCCAAAATTGCATTATTCTCAATTTATATTCATAATTGCCATGTATAATAATATTTTTGAATAAACAAGATATGAATGAAATTCTGATCAATATAATGAGTTTAAATGTTGATTGTTATGATTAAATAACCTAGAATGAATCCACAAACGAATGAAATGCTCAAATGATACTCAGAATTGCATTATTTGCACTTTATTTGCGTAATTGTCATGTATAATCCTATCTTTTTCATAAAACAAGATATGAATCATATTCTAGAGAGTATAGTAACTTTAAATATAGATTATTGTGATGAATTGACTTAGAATTAATTCAGAAACAATTAAAATTATCAAATGATACTCAAAATTGAATTATTTGCATTTTATATGCGTAATTGCCGTGTATAATTCAATCTTTTTGAATAAACAAGATATGAATCATATTCTTGATAGTATAATGAGTTTAAATTTTGATTATTGTAATGAAATAACTTAGAATGAATCCAGAAACGAATGAAATTCTTAAATGATAATCAGAATTGCATCATTCGCACTTTATTTGCGTAATTGCCAAGTATAATCAAATCTTTTTGAATAAACAAGATATGAATCATATTCTAGAAATAACAATGAATTTAAATTGTGATAATGTAATGAAATTACTTAGAATGAATCAAGAAACGAATGAAATGCTCAAAGGATACTATGAATTGCATTATTTGCACTTTATAAGCGTAACTGCCGTGTAAATCTAATAATTTTTAATAAACAAGATATGAATCATATTCTAGATAGTATAATGAGTTTAAACGTAGGTTATTGTGATGAAATGAATTAGAATGAATCACGAAATGATTGAAATCCTCAAATGATACTCAGAATTGCATTATGTGCACTTTATATGCCTAATTGCCTTGTATAATCTAATCTTTTTTATTATACAGAATAAGAATCATAGTCTAGAGAGTATATATAACGAGTTTAAATATAGATTATTGTGATGAAATTAGTTAGAATGAATCCAGAAATGATTGAATGACTAAAATGATACTCAGAATTAAATTATTTATACTTTATATGCGTCATTGCCATTTATAATCCAATCTTTTTTATTAAAAAAGATAGGAATCTTATTCTACAGATTATGATGAAATAAATGTAGATTATTGTGATGAAATAAGTTAGAATGAATCCAGAAATGATTGAAATGCTCAAATGATACTCAGAATTGCATTACTTGCACTTTCTATGCGTAATTGCCATTTATAACCCAATATTTTTGAATAAATAAGATAGGAATCTTATTATAGAGATTATAATGAACTAAACGTAGATCATTGTGATGAAATAAGTTCCAATGAATCCATAAATGATTGAAATTTCTAATGATACTCACAGAATTGCATTATTTGCAATTTTTTTTTTTTTGCATAATTCCCATGTATAATTCTATCTTTTTGAATAAAATAGATATGAATCATATCCTAGGGAGTACAATGAGTATAAATGTAGATTAATGAAATAATTTAGAATCAATCCAGAAACAATCGAAATGCTCAAATGATACTCAAAATTGTATTATTGTGATGAAATAAACAAGATATGAATCATATTCAAGATAATATAATGAGTTTAAATTTTGATTATTGTGATGAAATGACATAGAATGAATCGCTAAATGAATGAAATGCTCAAATTATACTCTGAATTGCATTATTAGCTCTTTATATGCATAATTGTCATGTATAATACAATCTTTTTAAATAAACAAGGTATGAATCATATTGTTGGAAGCATAATGTGTTTAAATGTAGATTATTGTAATGAAATGACTTAGAATGTATCCAGAAATGAATGAAATGCTCAAATGATACTGATAGTTGCATTATTTGCAATTTATGAGCGTATTTCCCGTGTATAATCCAATCTTTTTGAATAAACAAGATATGAATCATATTATAGATATTATAATGAGTTTAAATGTTGATTATTGTGATGAAATGACTTAGAATGAATCCATATACGAAAGAAATGCTCAAATGATAATCAGAATTGCATTATTTGCACTTTATTTGCGTAAATTCTATGTATAATGCAATCTTTTTGAATAAACAAGATATGAATCATATTCTAAAGAGAGTACAATGAGTTTCTATTCTCTCTCACCCCCATCAACCCATAGCCGACACGTGTCAACCCTCCATTTCTCCCTCTCTCCCCAACTGTGTCTACTCTCTCTCACGCCACCCACGACCAGACATGTGTCCCACCCACTTACCACTGTCCCCTCTCTAACCCCGAATTCAGATCTGGTGCCGCACGGCACAGCGTGTAGCGCGGCATTCTAACCGTCTGATCAAGATCCAATGGACAAGGGAGCCCCGTGCTTGTAACCTAGATTGATAGGCCCGTAAAAAATGAACTGTCCAATCAAGATCAGACGGCTCGTATGCGCGCTACACGCTGTCTCGCGCTACAGCGGATTCGGATCCCTCTAACCCCTCTCTCTTTTATTTCCCACACGTTGTCTCTCTTTGACCTCAAAATAAAAATTTCTCTCTTTAAACTAATTATTATTAGACATAATATATTTTAACTAATTTTTATTGTATATATATTATTACACATAATATATTTTAACTAATTTTTATAACTTTATTTTACAAATTTTTTGTCATGCAAACCATCAACAATAAAAAAAGAAAACATTAAAAAAATTACAAATCAAATTTAAAATAGACTACAAAATTATAGTTAATTATTTGATCTATAAATATAATATATTTTAATGATTTTTCATAAATTAATTTTACAAATTTTGGAGATGAAAACAATGAAAAAAAGAAATAATTTGGAAAAAAAAACCGTACTTGGACCGACCTTGGACCGGACTGGCCGGCCTGAACCCGCCAGTTCACCTAGGGTGGGGTCTATTTAGGGTTTGGAGTTGGACCAAGGTTTCGGCCTGGTCCGGGATAACTCGTGGACCGTAAGAGTTTGAACCGGACTGGCCTGGACCGGACCGTTTTCAAAACACTAGAATTGAAACACGCGCATCTTAAATAAGATATAAGACATAAGGACAGTTGTTGCGAAAGACGTGACAATAAAGCCCACTAGTGTGCTTTAAAAGGAAAATTAGTGTCAGTAAAACAAAATAAAATAAAAAAAATAAAACTACTTGCACTTTCATACCATTATTATTTTGAAATATACAAAGAGTTTTGAAAGGTGTGACAGTAGGTCACAAAGATAATATGAAGGGAAGTAGGAACCATAAAATATGAACTCCCCATCTCTATGTGTGGGGATGAGTCATATAAAAATGATCAATCTTGTGATCTTGCAATACGCAAGGCAGCTCAGTGTGAACAACGCTCGGTAAACCTCCAGAAATTACAAAAAAAAGAGAACACGTAGTACCAAATACAAATTTAATAATTTATATAAATCAAATTCATGATTTACTATGAGGCGACATGGTATTTATATTCTGTACCTACTCTGTATACCTACGTTTCAAAACTTTAGATATTGGAGCAAATTGATACAGTAAAGGTATATAAAAATATATCGTAAAACACATACTTATAGCAAGATAGTATTTTAAAATTTTCAATCAAAGCAAACCAACACTAAACAAAACTACTATTCTAGTTATTATAGAACCGTTTAATTGGACATTAGAGGAGTCAAATCCTTTCTTTTCTCTTTCTTTTTTTGAACAGCAAATCAAATACTTTCTTTGCCAATGTAGCTAATTAAACTTGTCATGCAATTTGTCAATTCAATTTTGTTAATGTCTTTAATTGCTCAATAATATTTTATTATTTTGTAATTTTTGGTACTAGAGGGGCTTATCGAATTTTGCTCGATTCTGGAATTTATATTAGAATATTTTTTTTATCATATTTGTGTTATTTAATTATGTTGAGCTTTAGATGTAAAATTCATTTACGTTTCTATTTTGGAAATATGAACCAAAGCGCATTTTGGATATGTATCAATAATAGTTTTGTGTAATATATATAACTAGGTGGGGAAACGCGGCTTCGCCGCGCCTTAGCGGATTTTTTATATTTCAATTTTAAGAATCACTAATAATTTGTCATTAAGTCTAAATCCTGTACGACATGCTTATAAGTGCAAAGGCAAAACGCCATAATTTTTCTTTTCACATAAGCTGTAAAATATTAAGTGCATAAGCATCATACATAAATTGCTTTAGCATCCATATACATTGAATTTAAAAAAAAAAACATATAAGCAATTGAAGAAATTCAAATAGAGCGATAATACATTTGATCGGTATTAATAAACCTAGCCATTCCCCTTCAGGCAAAAAGCGAGGAAAATTTTTCACTTTTTGAATAAATCAAGCTTATATGAAGTATAAACATTCAATTCAGCATTATTAGAGAGATTCTAGCCCCATGCTCCAGTGCATATTCCACCATACCACATCAAAGATACTGGTACTCGGTAACAAAAACAGACTTGAGAGGAGCGTGGACAGGTCTTCTAACCAAATCCATCTGACCCGAAATGATGGTGGTTTTGTCGAAGACTGCAGCCATATAGTGCCACTTCACTGCATCATAACATAAATTTTCATAAAAAGTAGGTCACCTCAAGCATTCAATGTTTATTGCCAATGATAAAAAATAAATAATAAAATAATCATTTTTCTACGGAGGGAGAAGGTCAAATTGGTTTTTCTAATCGATTTTCATCTAAAAATGTCTGTGTTCTATTTAATTGCAAATTCAAAGCATCTTAATGCTAAGAGTTTGTATGTTTTATGATCGGTGCTGAGGGTACTGGTCAAATTAATTCCTTAAAAACCGATACTAATTCGTTTGCAGTAAAGTTTAAGGGTCGAATCACGGGGACGGACTATTCCTTTTCTAAATTCAAGCAGTTTGTATTAAAATAAATTCTTTTGATTAAATAGATAATTTTAAATTTCAAACAGATCAAATCAGAAAGGCGAATTGAAAATCTTGGAATTTAAGATTCTAATTTCCTAAAAAAAAAACTTAGCTAATTGAAAGATTAAACAATTAACAAACGATTAGGGGTTCAGGTTGTCTAACTTTTCTTGTCTGTCAAGGTTGGGACGGACCGTTCCATCTCTGGAACGGGCCGTCCTAACCCTGTCAGATGGTTGGAACTGTCCGTTCTAGGCCAGGACGCCCCCTCTCGGGCGGTCCGTCCTGACCTTGGAACGGGCCGTTCCAATCATCTGATGTTTGTTTTGTCATCCTACTTAGTTATTTGCTGAGTGTTTTTACGTGGATTAGATCAAACCTAACCTACAGACTTGCGCTCTAACTCTCGTTTAGGTCAGGTTGTGGGGTTCTGTTTGATAATTCCTAAAAACTCCTAAATTTCAACTCTCGTTTCTTGATTTAGGTGTTTCTAATTGATTTCTGGGTCTTGGTAAACTCTCAACCTCTCGGTTTGTTGAGTAAAACTTCTAATTATTTGAAGTTTGGTTAAATCCTTTCGGATATTGCCTACCTAATTGATCTAAGTGTTTACTTGTTATTGCAGATAGACTTTGTTTTAACAATTAAACTAGGCCTTTGTTTAACGTAATAGCCAAATCTAACATTAACAATTTGCAACAAAAAGATAGAATTAAATTTCAGAAATCAAAAACGCAACTTAACTTAGCAATTAATCAAGAATTCAAACAAAACAAACAACTAAAAGAAAAGTTATCGAACCATAGCCCCCTAAACTAAACTACTCCATGCAAGAAAAAGCAGGTTTCATCATACAAAAACACAAAGAAAAAGGAAGAAAACCAAGTTACAACAAGTTGTGCTCGAAAATCGTCTATCTCCTAAGCTCTGTCCTGTCTGGGGCGGCCCGTCCTGATCCTGGGGCGGTGCGTCTCAGGCTGGTGGATGGCCGTCTCGACAGGGTGGTTGCCTTGCTCCTTTCTGGCTCTCCCAACTTAGCAAATCTCGACTCCCTTTGGCTTGGAGCCAGGACAGAGCTTATATAGGCCTCTTGGGAAGTTCCAAAACGTGGCATTGTGGCTCAGAAAGGCGGTGGAAACTGAAGAAACCGCCTCACCAAATCAGGCGCTCTATTTTTGGCAATCTCGAAATAGCTCTTCTGGCCTGGCTGTGGACTGGGACGGCCTGGTCTGAACATGGGGCGACCCGTCCCAGCATGGGCTGATTGTGTCGTCTGGAACTCCTTTGATCGCGTCTGCATTGAGGTGGGACGGCCCGTCCTATGATTGGGGCGGCCCGTTCCACCTTGCTGGATCTGTGCAACTTAGTCGATTTTCTCCTTTTTTCGCGCCAAAGTGTGATGAACCTGTATAAAAAAACTTGCCGGGCTACGGCTGAACTTTCCTACATCTAACATTAGCACAATTCAAAGGAAAATGAGTAAAAACACAAGTAATTTGAACGAAATTTGGGGCTTATTCTGGCTGAAAATCAAGTACGAAAACCGTACATCAAAATCTCCCAAGCTTGAACATTGCTTGTCCCCAAGCAAAACTCTAGACTCAGACCTGAATTAGACCCTAATTGAGTTCAAGTACCTGTGTACTAACTAGTTCAAAGAATCCTTCAAGCTAGACTTAGTTTATTGTGACTTTAAGTTACAAGGGCATTTTCATCAAAAAGTTTTTCCATTAAGACCAAAATATTTTATTTTTGAGTGACTTAACTTTTTCTGAAATCAAACCAAAGATCCTCACATCACATTGACTCTGTTTCATTTCACTAAGCATTAAATCAGTTAATTCTTCAAAGTTTTTATTTAGTTAGAAATCAAGTAGAAACGGGATCGAACCTGCTTAACTCAAATAATTCAGAATAACTCCAAGTTGTTTTGCACAGACTTACGATACTTCAAACCAGAAATTTAAATAACTTAAAAGAAAAATTATTTACAAGATACAATTCTCCTGGGGCAAGGAGGTTTTTCCCGAGGCGGAGAAGTCGGCCAGATAAGAGCGGATTTTTAGAGGATTTTTCCTCTTTATTATTATTTTTATTTTTTTTTTATACCATGAATCTCTTTCTGTTTCTTACCCATGGTTTATGGAATTCTTTTAATCCGCAAGTACCTATAGCCTCCTACAGTGTCCATGGCACTGCACCACTTTTTAGTTCCCCTTTTTATTTTGTTTTTGGTTTTTCCATTTTTTTTTTTTATTTTGATTTTGAAAAGAAACTTGCGAAGGTTTTAGTTTCTGAAAATCTGTGCAAACCATCTTACAGTTATCCTTATTTTTGAGTTACTCAAATGATCTTAGGCGAACTAAATCAAGCCCTTTGCCGGCTCTATTCAATACAACCGAATAATTGCTTTTGAAATTAACTATCCAATGCTTAGCAAAATTACTCCCAAGTCACATGAAAGTTACTATCCTTAGCTTACCTCAAATTAGTTTAGTCAAATTCATTTTGCAAATTTTCAACAAAGTTTTTAGTTTTTCTCAGAATCTGCCCAAATTTCCTAAGTCACAAACATCAAGTTTAGCTAAATGATCCCTAGAACTATCCTAAATGCAACTTAGAATGATTTAATTATGCAAATCCTACATGTATATACAAAAACTGCCAATGCATTGTGTCTGGAACGGCCTGTTCTAGTGTGGAACGACCCACTGGGGCGGACCGTCCGGATGGTGGGACGGACCGTCCCAGACACAAGACCAGTTTCAATGCCTCAGACAGTGCTGGAACGGGCTGTTCTAGACTGGGACGCCCTGTTGGGACGGGTCGCCCCATTGGTGGGACGGTCCGTTCCAATACTGTCTGAAACTGGCAATATGCTATGCAGATGCTCTAAGTTATCCGTTTTTTCGATTTTTCGATCCTTTAACCCCCCCCAAGCTTATCTACTGGACTGTCCCTAGTCCTAGTAGATGCAAGAAAGAAAATAAAGGAGAGAAAAATAGAAAAACGTACCTGTAACTGGCTCAGAACTGTGGTGGGTCATGGGGCGGAGGAGCTGATGGTCCAGGGCCAAAGATGTGGCTCGCGAGGCGGCTGAGCAGATCATCGTTCCGTGCATTGCGCTCATCTTGCTGCTGCCTCCATCTCCTGTTCTCCTCCCTTTCTTCATCAAATGATGCCTGCAGGTTCCACTGAGTTGTGTGGATGTCCTGCAGCATGTCAAAGTAGCGCTGATCCGATCCCCTGCCGTATCCCGGCTGCCACTGCGGCTCAAACCCTCCATGTGGGCGTGGCGGTGAGGGGGATGGATGAATGTCCTCCATACGGATCCCGCCCCATGTGAAGTGCTCGCCCTGAACATCATCAAAGGGCTCAATGTGGGGCAACGAAGGGAAATGGGAGGGATGCTGAGATGGGTGGCTAGAGGCAACTGCTGCCTCTGCCTCTGCCGATGTACCGGCGCCTGCTGCCCTAGCAGCGGCCTCCATCTCAGCCAATCTGCGCTGCATCTCTTCCTCCTCATGGTTGATCAATCGCCCATCTCTATCAACCAGAAGCCAGGTCCTTTTGTTTTGGAGATCAATGGACCTGGTGAATGGAAGCGGGAACCGATGGCGGCTATAACAAAACTGATACTCTGATCCAACCTGGGCCACCATCCCCATCTCAACCAGCTGTTTCATGCCTAGCCGGTTTGGTCCTCCGCTTCGCCTCAGCTCATCCCAGGGCACCGTGACATCATACTGGCGGATCAAATGAGTCACGTACCCGCCAACTGTGATCTGACCTGTGCCTGCCCTGAGATTGTTGGCCTGTTTCTCGAAATGCTTCATCATGAAGTAGGCCAAATTGAGCTTTGCCTCTCCCTTTGGATAGAAGATCTGGTTGAGGATTGCTTGCTCACCACGGGTCAACTTGACACCCGACTCACCTTTGGCAAAGATGGTGAGAGAGAGCATCCGCTGTATGAAGCGGATAGTCGGGTGCTGGATGTGGGAGGAGCGGCGGGTGTTGACTGGCTGCTTGTGCTCCAAAGACAACTCCTCCCAAAGGTTATCCTCAAAGAACTCGTCAGTGATCTCCCCATTTTCCAGCCCAAAGAACCGGGCGAAGTCATTTTCATTGCAGATCATCTTCTTTCCGTTTGCACGGAATGTCATCTGCCAGAGATCATCCTTGAAGAAGAGGTCAAGGGTGCAGAGGAACTCCATAGTGAGGGCCGTATAGGCTGGAGCTCTGATTTTCCAGAATCTCGGGCGAAACCCGACAGATCTGGTGAGACGGAAGAAGTCTTCGCGGATGCCAAGCTGATCTAGCACCCGCAAATCTATTGCCTTGGTGCTTTGGAAGTGCTTGTTGCGGAGGTTTTTGAACCTTTGCTTGGCATCTGAGCCCTTGAGGCGGATGTGCACATCGGCAAGTTCAATTTCTGCGGGCTGTGAGGGGTAGGTTTGCGTCTCAGGGACGAGATCCTCCACCTCTTCTTCTTCTGCCTCTTCTTCCGCCTCCGCTGCTGCATTGATCTCTGCATCTGTGGCAGCGGGCTCAGGCTCAGGTTGAGCTTCAGGCTGGTAGGACTGAGCCGTATCAGCTGGCTCGGTCTGATCGTCAGCCATGCCTGATACTGACTCTAGCTCGGACCAGTAGTACACGTAAGGGGATGGCTGCCTGCGCCTGACCCAACCCGCGAATGGAATGATCTGGTCTGGGTCCTCAACTGTGTATTGTGACTGAGATGCAGGAGGCGGGTTTACCATGAACTCCCGCGGATCGAGCGGGTATTTGTCAAGCGGTGGAATAGGGCTGTCTTCTTTGGTTGACCACCCACCGATGCCCCTGGTGAATGATCTGGGCACAAGGATCTTCCTCTTTCCAGGCTTTCGCGGGAGATCGCGAAATAAATATTTTGTGATTTTGTCTGAAAGTCTCCCTGAACTCCTCCTCTGCATGGAACGGGTCGGTCCAGAAATGGGGCGGTCCGGTCTGTCCTGAAATGTAGTTTTTTTTTGGCTGTTTTATGGGTTTGGGGCGGACCGTCCTGATGGTGGGACGGGCCGTTCTGGACTAGATGGATAAGGGTTATATATCTGGAACGGGGCGTTCTGGTGTTGGAACGGAGGGTTTATGGCTGGGTTTGTAATTGGGACGGGCCGTTCCAAATTTGGGACGGTCCGCTCCAATTATGGTCTGGGCAGAAAAAGGGCCAAGTACCAGAGGGTTTATCCACCGATTTTTCGATTTCGAAATTGGTACTGATTTTTGGTGCAAACTGAGTGGAATTGGTGTAGGGAATGTAATGAGAGGAGAAAGGGTTTGATTTTACCGAAAAATCCAGAGGAAATGGCGGTGGAGGCGCGGCGGCAGTGGTGGAGGCGGCGGATTCCGGTGAAATCGAGAGAATGCGGCGAAAATGGAGAGGGGAGAGGTGTACGGCGACAGAGGAGAGGTGAGAGGTGTGGGTAGACAACAGATCCGATGGTGGAGATGGCGGGGGTGCGGCGTGGCAGCGGGTGGGTTGCGGTGGCAGAGGCGGATTGGAGCGAGAGAGAGAGTGGGTGAGCGAGAGGAGAGGGCTAGGGTTCCGGCGAGGCGTCGGCGGCGGCGTCTCGTCGGATTTCGCGAGTAGAGGAGGGTAGGGGTCGGGTGAGAGGGAGAGAAAGAGGAGAGAGGGAGATGGGTTTAAATGGGTTTGAATGGGGAGAGGGAGATGGGGTATAACTGTTGGGATAGTGGGTTAGTGGGTCGGGTTTGGTTAGTGGGTGGTTACACGTGGTGAGCCCGCATGACAGTTAATTTTCGAAATGGGGCGGACCGTCCCATGATTGGGGCGGACCGTTCCATTGGGTAAATTCACATGTTCAATAGCATGGCTGTTCTGCTCCGTCCTGGTCCAAACCTGGCCGTTCCACTGGTTGGGACGGGCCGTTCTGATGTTGGCGCGGGCCGTTCCAATCAGGCTTTTCTCCCCCAAGCTTGTCTTTCTTAGTATCCCATCGATTTCTTCATGTTTTCTTCCTGAAAGCAATCAACCACATCACAGATTGAGCCAAATATTCTGGTTATTTAGCCTACTCCTAATTTTTTTATTTTTTTGTTGTTTTTCAAATTTTTATTTTGTTTTTGACTTTTTGACACAAAGTAAATTGAATAAACTTAATATAAATTTAAAAACTGAACCCTTGGGTTGCCTCCCAAGAAGCGCTTGTTTAAGGTCTCAAGCTCGACCCCTGATGTCTACGTCTCTGCGGGTGAGGGGTTAGTCAAGAATTGGACTTCCCCTCCTTCTGTGCTAGCATTTGGATTAACGTAGAACTTGAGCCTCTGTCCGTTCACCTTGAAGGTCTCATCTCCTTCCTTGTAGATGTCGACAGCTCCAAATGGATAGACCTTCTTCACAACGTAAGGGCCTGTCCATCTAGACCGGAGTTTGCCAGGAAATAGCCTCAACCTGGAATTGAACAGAAGCACCATATCTCCTGCTTCAAAGGATCTCCTTTGGATATGCTTGTCATGCCATAGCTTCGTTTTCTCCTTGTAAACCCTTGCGTTGTCATATGCATTTAGCCTTATCTCCTCCAGCTCGTGCAAGTCCAGAATTCTCTTCTCTCCAGCTGATTTATAATCCATGTTGAGTGCTCTTACTGCCCAATATGCCTTGTGTTCCAATTCCACTGGCAAATGGCATGTTTTTCCATAAATCAGCTTGAATGGGCTCATGCCTATAGGAGTCTTGAAGGCTGTCCTGTATGCCCATAAAGCGTCATCCAACTTTAATGCCCAATCTTTTCTTGTACTGCTCACTGTTTTCTGCAGGATATTTTTTACTTCTCGGTTTGATATCTCGACCTGGCCACTAGTTTGCGGATGGTAAGGGGTTGCCACCTTGTGTCTCACTCCATACTTCTTTAAAAGATTCTCAAACTGTTTGTTGATGAAGTGTTTGCCCCCGTCACTAATGACTGTCCTTGGAATTCCAAACCGTGGGAATATGACCTTGGTAAAGAGCTTTTTGACTGTTGCTGAATCTGCATGCTTGCTCGGTATAGCTTCCACCCATTTGGACACGTAATCAACTGCTACAATAATGTACTCATAGCCACATGAAGAAGGAAACGGTCCCATAAAGTCAATTCCCCAAACGTCGAAGATCTCAACCTCTAGAATAGGATTCTGGGGCATCTCTTGGCGTCTTGAAATGTTGCCTGTCCTTTGGCATTGATCGCAAGAAGAGATAAATTTTCTTGCGTCCTTGAAAAGCGTGGGCCAGAAAAATCCAGATTGCAAAACCTTGGCCGCGGTCTTAGACACTGAGGCATGTCCTCCGTAAGCTGAAGCGTGACAATTGTGCAGGATTTGCTCAATTTCGCTCTCCGGTACACACCTTCTGAACATTCCATCAACTCCAATCTTCCACAGGAAAGGGTCCTCCCAGAAGTAGTATTTTGCATCGGCCATGAATCTCTTCTTCTGCTGGAAGGATATCTGATAGGGCATAACCCCGCTTGCTAGATAGTTCGCAAAGTCAGCATACCATGGAGTCGTCTGATTTGGGGCGGACCGTTCCAGATTGGGGCGTGTCGTTCCATCTGTATCGCCTGGCTCAGACAGGGTCGTTCTGGCTGGGACGGCTGTCCTGGCATCCTTTGCTGTAGATGAGGCGGACCGTTCCATGCCAGGGCGATCCGTTCCAAACTGGATTGAATACAGATGTTCGTCTGGAAATGAATCGTTGATTGGCAGTGTTTCGGATTTTGTGCCGTCTGCTTTGATCCTGGATAAATGGTCAGCAACACTGTTCTCTGTACCTTTTTGTCACGGATCTCAAGATCGAATTCCTGAAGCAAGAGGACCCACCGGATGAGTCTTGGCTTGGCGTCTTTCTTCGAGAGTAGGTATTTGAGTGCCGAATGATCGGTGTAGACTATAACCTTTGAACCGATCAGGTAAGACCTGAACTTGTCTAAGGCAAAGACTACTGCAAGAAGCTCCTTCTCTGTCGTGGTGTAGTTGATTTGGGCTTCATCTAACACCTTACTTGCATAGTAGATGGCATATGGCTTCTTATCCTTTCGCTGTCCGAGTACCGCTCCAACTGCATAATCACTGGCATCACACATCAATTCGAACGGTTCATCCCAATTTGGAGGTTGCAAGATCGGGGCTGTCACGAGTGCCTTCTTCAATCTGTCAAATGCATCAACACAACTTTGATCAAAGATAAATTCTGCATCTTTCATAGTCAAGTTTGTTAAAGGCTTAGCAATTTTAGAGAAATCCTTGATAAAACGCCTGTAGAAACCGGCATGACCAAGGAAACTCCAAACATCCTTTACACAAGTTGGCACCGTGAGCTTCTCAATCACTTCCACCTTGGCCTGATCAACTTTAATTCCTTGTTCCGAGATTATGTGGCCCAAAACGACTCCTTCTTGCACCATGAAATGGCACTTCTCCCAATTCAGGACTAGGTTAACTTCTTCACATCTCTGCAATACCTTTTTCAAGTTAGCTAGACAGTGATCGAAAGATGTACCATAGACAGAAAAATCATCCATGAAAACCTCCATGTCTTTCTCTATAAAATCAGAAAAAATAGCCATCATGGCTCTTTGAAATGTTGCTGGTGCATTACACAAGCCAAATGGCATCCTACGGTATGCATAGGTCCCATATGGGCATGTAAAGGTCGTTTTTTCCTGGTCTAGGGGGTGAATTGGTATTTGAAAGAAACCAGAATAACCATCTAAATAGCAAAAGAAAGAATGCTTAGCCAGGCGTTCGAGTAGCTGGTCAACAAATGGCAAAGGAAAGTGGTCCTTTCGGGTAGCTGCATTCAGCTTGCGATAGTCCACACACATTCTCCATCCTGTGACAATTCTTGTTTGGATCAGCTGGCCTTCGTCATTCTTTATCACGGTTGTGCCTCCCTTCTTTGGGACAACATGAATGGGACTAACCCATTTGCTGTCTGAGATGGGATAAATGATCCTTGCCTCCAGAAGTTTATGGATTTCTTTCCTCACAACTTCACTCATGTTCGGGTTGAGTCTCCTTTGGTGCTCCACAGTTGGCTTGGAATCCTCTTCAAGTAGGATCCGATGGGTGCAAATCGAGGGATCGATACCCTTTAGATCCTCAATCGAGTATCCGATTGCTTTCTGATGAGTTCTCAGTTCCTTTAGTAGCTTAGCTGTTTGATCTGCATCAAGATTGGCATTAACAATAACAGGAAAGGTCTGATCTGGGCCCAAGAATTCATACCTGAGATTGTCTGGCAGAGCCTTCAATTCTGGCCTGGATTTCGCATCATCTGAATTGGGGCGGGTTGTTCCAATCCGGGGCGGTCCGTCCTGATGGGTGTCCAGGCTGAGAATTTGTTGGATTTCAGCTGGAGATCGCAGCTGCATGATGGCTTGATCCGCCCTGATCTGGGGCGGTCCGTTCTGTTCGTCTCTGGCAGCCAAGTATTCAACCATTTGGAGAATTTCGTTGAATATTAGGTCTGCCTCCTCCTCTTCAGGTCTGGCCGAGAAGGAATGGTATGCCTGAACAACACGTGTGTTGAAGGATTCTTCAACAATGGCTTCCAATGATTCCACCATAAAGATTGAGTCAATATGGTTAGGCATCTTCATGGCTTTCTCTACATCAAACTCCACTTTTTCATCTCCAACCTCTAGGATCATCTTACCGGTCTTGCAGTTGATGAAAACTCCAGCTGTGGTGAGGAAGGGGCGACCAAGGATGACTGGAACATCTGGATCTTCTTCCATATCCACAACCACAAAGTCACAAGGTACAATCAAATCGCCAACTTGAACTGGCACGTCGATTGCTATCCCTAATGGCAGTCAAATTGATCCATCAGCAAGCTTCAAAGTCATGCGGGTCGGGCTCAGCTCCCCAATTCCTATCTGATTATAGACCGTCTCGGGGATGAGGCTAACGCTTGCTCCGAGATCCAGCAAAGCTTTCTTCTCTTCTGCATTCCCTATTTTACATGGGATCGTGAACTTGCCTGGATCTTTCATTTTGACCGGCATCTTCTTTGTGATCAGGGTGCTGCATTCTCCGGTCAAGGCCATGGTCCCGCATTCCTCCAGATTTTTCTTGTTGGAAAGGAGGTCCTTCAAGAATTTAGCATAAGATGGCATTCTGGTTAGGAGATCAGTGAAGGGAATTGAGATCTTGATCTGCCGTAGAATGTCTAGGAACTTCTCGTATGCTCTGTCTTTCCTGGCTTTGGCGAGCCTCTGTGGATATGGAACCTCAATAGCTCTGTTGGAAGGAGAGATGGCCCTCGGGACTTGCCTACTTGTGGCAGTCGCCTGAGTTGGGACGGACCGTTCCGGATTGGGGCGGTCCGTTCCATCCTCTTGTTCTGCTGCTGATGGGCCCGTTCCAATGTCTGCCTCGGTGCTGGGCTGGTTCGCCTGATCGGATTCTGCTCCGTCCTGAGGTGGGACGGGTCGTTCCAGAGTGGGGCGGTCCGTTCCAGATTGTCCTGGAGGAGAGTCTGAGGGCATTTCAGGCCCGTCATACCTTGTTCCACTCCTCAATTGATACGAAACGCTCTTCACATCCTCCCTAGGGTTTGGTTCAGGTTGGCTGGGGAACATACCTGGTTTGGTGAGAGCTCCGACGCTAGATTGAGACAACCTTTCGTCGAATCTTTGGAGAAAAGCCCCCATGTCTTCCCTGATCTTCTCCAACTCCCGATGGACTGCATGATTGAAGATTCCTTGACTCTGCATGAATTTCTCAACCATGGGCTGCGTGAGTGTCTCTTGGGGGCGTTGTTGGTTCCTTGGTGGTCCGGCTTGGCTGGGGTTAGCAGCTCCATTTGGATTTGAATAAGAGAGGCCTGGATGGTTTCTCTTGTCGCGATAAGCATAGTTGTTGGTTGGCGGGAAAAAGGAAGGAGGATTCATGAGTGCATTCACCTCTTCTGACTTCTCTTCTCTCTCAACCAAGTGACATGCCTTGGCCGTATGTCCTTCTTCCTCGCAAAACTGACACTTAGCTACCACCTCAGCTGGTTTCTTGTTGAGATTTTTGATCATGACGGTTAAAGAGTCCAGCTGCGATTGCATGTGGGTATCCCTGTCCACTTCAAGTAGTCCTCCTTTCTTCTGGGCTCTAACTGACCAGTTGGTTTGAGACCTGGCCATGTTCTCAAGTAGAGCCTTCGCTTCTCTGCAGCCCATCTCAAGGAATGATCCACCTGCAGTTGAATTAATATTCTGACGAGTCATATCATCCAAACCATCATAGAAACTGACAATAAGCCTATTTTCAGGTACATCATGGTGTGGACACATTCTCTGCAGGTCCTTGAACCTTTCCCATGCCTCAAACAGGTTTTCATCTGGTTCTTGTTGAAAGGTCAACAATTCTCTAACCAATTTAGTTGTTTTTACCCTAGGATAAAACCTATCTAAAAAGGCTTTGGTCAAGTTTTCCCAAGAATCAAACGGTGCATCGTTGAAACTGTTAAGCCAATCCTCAGCTTTGCCCCTAAGAGAGAAAGGAAAGAGAGTTAAGCGGATTATTTCTGGATCCACGTCTTCAGGGACAAGCGTTGTGCAATTGCGCAGGAAGCTTTGCAAATGGCGATTGGCATCTTCGTTGGGGGCCCCACCGAAAGCTGAGTCCTTGATCAAAGCGATCAAGCTTGGGTTGTAGTAAAAGTCACGGGTTCGCTCAGCCTTTGGTGGTCTAACTCCAAGTCGGACATTAGTCGCTGTTGGTGCACTGATCTCTCGAAGAGGTCGATTGGCCTCGGCTTCCCTTGCTGCCTCAAGGGCTTCTCTAAGGGCCCGCTGGACGGGAGTCTCCTCAGGTCTTCCCCCATTGCCATTCAAGTTGTCTGCCATGTCTTCTTCGGGTGGCGTCAAAGGTGGTTGAGTTCTCTCTGGGTTTCTGCGGTTGCGCTGGTAGAACTGGCGAAACGGCTGAATCAGAGAGCCTTCCTCCTCCTCTGCGAGTTCAGCTAAACCTGGGGCGGTGCGTCCTAAAATGGGACGGGCCGTTCCAGATGAAGATGGGCTCGGTTGTTGATTCTGTTCCCCTCCTCCTTGTTGACGAAAATTTGTATCGCGTGCGCTGCCTAGTTCTTTCTCCTTGTTAGCCAGCGTATGCGACTGCAAAATTTCAAAAACAAAAGAAAAGGTGAAGAGAAAAAGAATTTAAGTAAAAACAAAAGCAAAACTTAGAAAAAGGGCACCGTCCCCGGCAACGGCGCCAAAATTTGATCGGTGCTGAGGGTACTGGTCAAATTAATTCCTTAAAAACCGATACTAATTCGTTTGCAGTAAAGTTTAAGGGTCGAATCACGGGGACGGACTATTCCTTTTCTAAATTCAAGCAGTTTGTATTAAAATAAATTCTTTTGATTAAATAGATAATTTTAAATTTCAAACAGATCAAATCAGAAAGGCGAATTGAAAATCTTGGAATTTAAGATTCTAATTTCCTAAAAAAAAAACTTAGCTAATTGAAAGATTAAACAATTAACAAACGATTAGGGGTTCAGGTTGTCTAACTTTTCTTGTCTGTCAAGGTTGGGACGGACCGTTCCATCTCTGGAACGGGCCGTCCTAACCCTGTCAGATGGTTGGAACTGTCCGTTCTAGGCCAGGACGCCCCCTCTCGGGCGGTCCGTCCTGACCTTGGAACGGGCCGTTCCAATCATCTGATGTTTGTTTTGTCATCCTACTTAGTTATTTGCTGAGTGTTTTTACGTGGATTAGATCAAACCTAACCTACAGACTTGCGCTCTAACTCTCGTTTAGGTCAGGTTGTGGGGTTCTGTTTGATAATTCCTAAAAACTCCTAAATTTCAACTCTCGTTTCTTGATTTAGGTGTTTCTAATTGATTTCTGGGTCTTGGTAAACTCTCAACCTCTCGGTTTGTTGAGTAAAACTTCTAATTATTTGAAGTTTGGTTAAATCCTTTCGGATATTGCCTACCTAATTGATCTAAGTGTTTACTTGTTATTGCAGATAGACTTTGTTTTAACAATTAAACTAGGCCTTTGTTTAACGTAATAGCCAAATCTAACATTAACAATTTGCAACAAAAAGATAGAATTAAATTTCAGAAATCAAAAACGCAACTTAACTTAGCAATTAATCAAGAATTCAAACAAAACAAACAACTAAAAGAAAAGTTATCGAACCATAGCCCCCTAAACTAAACTACTCCATGCAAGAAAAAGCAGGTTTCATCATACAAAAACACAAAGAAAAAGGAAGAAAACCAAGTTACAACAAGTTGTGCTCGAAAATCGTCTATCTCCTAAGCTCTGTCCTGTCTGGGGCGGCCCGTCCTGATCCTGGGGCGGTGCGTCTCAGGCTGGTGGATGGCCGTCTCGACAGGGTGGTTGCCTTGCTCCTTTCTGGCTCTCCCAACTTAGCAAATCTCGACTCCCTTTGGCTTGGAGCCAGGACAGAGCTTATATAGGCCTCTTGGGAAGTTCCAAAACGTGGCATTGTGGCTCAGAAAGGCGGTGGAAACTGAAGAAACCGCCTCACCAAATCAGGCGCTCTATTTTTGGCAATCTCGAAATAGCTCTTCTGGCCTGGCTGTGGACTGGGACGGCCTGGTCTGAACATGGGGCGACCCGTCCCAGCATGGGCTGATTGTGTCGTCTGGAACTCCTTTGATCGCGTCTGCATTGAGGTGGGACGGCCCGTCCTATGATTGGGGCGGCCCGTTCCACCTTGCTGGATCTGTGCAACTTAGTCGATTTTCTCCTTTTTTCGCGCCAAAGTGTGATGAACCTGTATAAAAAAACTTGCCGGGCTACGGCTGAACTTTCCTACATCTAACATTAGCACAATTCAAAGGAAAATGAGTAAAAACACAAGTAATTTGAACGAAATTTGGGGCTTATTCTGGCTGAAAATCAAGTACGAAAACCGTACATCATTTTATATATATAATACATAAATAAGCCCTGATTGGGGATGACTTGGATCCAGCAAAACAATATATCAGTCCCAATCTGGTCCACTGTACCAGATATATTGGCAAACAAATATATTATGGTAACTATCCAAAACTCACGTAGAAATCTCGATGGAAATCAAATTTTAACTTTTAAAAATTATTTTTTACCACAATTTCAGTGGAAAAAAAATGAATATAATAGGACAAATAGGAGAGGAAGCCAGGGCAAGAGACATATAAAAAGAAAATGACAGGTTTAGACCTCATTGTCAGTACCATGTCCGAGTTGCACATATTGGCAGTCCTTTTGTACCTATAAATTTTAATAAAAATTATATCAATTCATACAAATACTTTTCTGTCATTTCTACTGGAATGACTTGTGGCAGCTAATCAGTATTTATAAATAAAAACCCGTGGGAGTCTGCTTATAAAATTTTCGACAAAACTCGACACGGCAGCGATTATTTGTTAGGATTTTAATCGTTCACTATTTCTGTATGAAGAACTCAGCTGGTAAATGTGTTGCTAACAATAATGGTGTTTAAAATGACCCGCCTCAACAAACAGTTGTTTTAAGGCAATGCATAAATAAGTATAATCCGAAAAAAAATCATCTGCTTTAGTATAAGGCTAGGTGAAGCACCGCTCATCCAACAATATCAATTCCATCTGCGCCGCTCACCTTCCTCTCTCCTTCTCTGATCGCCTCTCTCACTCACATCTTCTTCCTCATCGCTCATGCCACCTCCGTCTTTCTCGCCTCCAGCACCGTTACTTTTAATCCTCCATGGAAATCTTTTCGGCAATTACTATTGGAGGAGAAAGAGAATAACACCCATTGATTTCTCCAGGGAATTTATAGGCCAAATCCAATCCTACTCCATTTCCACTTTCTCTCTAGGATGCCGATCTGTCCCTTTCTTCATCACCTCCAAATTGACAGTGAAATCGAGGCACACAATACATGGAAATAGGAAGACGAGGTCAGGATTTCATGCTCTCTCTATCCATCCAAAGTGGATATCGGCAAAGACGTTGATCTCTCTCCAGGGTATTTCTCTATTCATCCTTAGTCAGGATTTCTTCTAATATTTTAATCTCAGATTTGTTCTGTATTTTCATTTTTATCAATTTTTGTAGATTATTTGGGGTAAATTATTGGTGCGACTCAATTATGAGCATTGAGCGCCAAAGGCTGCAACTGAGACTAATTTCAGAAGTAATTTTTTCTTTGCTCTTAATTTCAACTAATTTCAGTAACAACTTAGCTTAGTTTAGAAGTCAAATTCAAATAGTCTATGAAACGAGGCTTCATTTTTTTTTGGTCAGATGAAATATCGATAAATACAGAAGTGACTGAGTTTTGTTAGGAAGATTTTGACCATGTAAGTATTAACAAATACTTGATATTAATATGGTTATTTCTTTTGAATTTGGGAGAAATTAATAATTTTTAGTACTGTAACAGTTTGTCATGCCCCATTTCTATCAATCATCTCTTTTTTATGTTTTTGTTTACTCATTGTTAAAGTTGAATATAATGGTTAATAGGTGATAAACAAAATGTATAAATGAATTTTGGGGAAAATGTCCAATGACATCACTGCATAAAGCTTTTTAAAATGCTTCACTGGGTACAGGCATGCTGGTATTTTTGTGTGTGTATGTACCAGTGAAAGAGGTATAAATTATTTTAAATGATTGTGTGTAGTACATGTTAGAAATGGGAAGGATTGTGTACTGGTAATAAAATTGCGATCCACCACTCTATATTAGAACCTTTGAAATTATATTATTATTTTAGAATCATTGTTTTGATTTTGTTTAGCCGAAATTAATATGTGTAAGTACTTTATCTGTCAAATTATATGAGATAAAACAATAAACAAAAATTAATATTTTATCTCCTGAATCAGCATGTTGTATCTCCTAAATCTACTGTTGTAAATGTATTCCAACCTGTAGCAAATAATGTTTGGAAAAATATATAATAAAAAATGAAAGTTGAAAAGTGTCAGCCTGTTTTTGATATTAATGAATTGTGTATAACCAGGCAGATTTATTAACGCAAATCTTATCTATTTATTAGGGCAGTAAAATTGGTGAGCTGTGGTTTACAGTTTGTGCAATGCTTAAGGGCATTAAATATATTTATTTACTGCATAATTAAAGCATTTAATATTTTATTCTGTTATTATTTTTCAATAAATATGAGGTAAACAAATATAGGAGGAGGCGATGCTCTGAGGAAGAAAACACCTCTTTTGCTCTCATCTCTCTGGTGGTGTCAGAAAATATCATAGGTAAATTTGTTATTTGTATTTCTTTCTCATGAACATTCTAATCGTATAATTTGTGCATAGCATAATCCCATGGGATTTCAAATTGAGCCTTTCTCATCTATATTATTTATTATCATAGGGATTACTGGTACTGTTTTTGTATTGCAAATGATTGTTAAAGATTAAGATGATTGAGCTAAATTTACTGTTTATTTCTATATGTACAGCTATATTTGGCGGAGGTGAATAAGCTGTTTGATCTGGTCTAAAATCCCAGTGATGATAATTGCAATTAAGATTTGTGCGAGTAAGCAATGATATTGCCTGCAATCAAGGTTTGTGCAATCAAGCAATCAAAATATGTATGTAGTTTGTGTGATCGAGCTATCAAGTTAGCTATTCCTATAAAAATTTATAGATGACCACTCTTTGAAAAAGAAAAAGTGCACAACATTTTTTTGCAAGGATATGAAAATGTATAATCTAGAACATCCTGGAGATCCAGATCGGTGGCGCACCGAGCTGCTTAGGGATGAGAAATTAGATTTTTATCAAAAGCATGAAGAGGAATGTAGTGGGGCCAGCAAAAAAGTTGACAAATCTTGCAAAAAGCATTACTTCAGGGTCACAATGCCTTTGAGATATGGCGTGTAATATTTTTTAAGCTATAGACAAGCTTTTAGCTCTGTCAAATTAGTCGTGCAAATAATTAGTAGATTTTAGAAGCTATGTTTATGTTAATCAAATTAATAAATATTCAAATAAGGTTGTTTATGAGTTCAAGGTTATTTGACAAAAAAATATATTGAAATTAGATTGACGCAACTTTCATTTTTATATTTTAATATGCAAGTTTGAAGGTCTTATTTTTCTTAAATAGCACAAGCGTGAAGGCAAAAAAGAGATTAGTTGTAGTAACAAGAATGATGTCATTATTGTTAGAACAAATTAGGTCAAGTTAGAAACAGAACTAACCATGGTATAGGTACTTGCAGTCGTTGGAGTCATAATAGGGAGCTAAACCATGGTACAGGGACAAGTAGAATTGCAAAACTTGAAATATCTTTTTAGGTTGTAAATAGTACACGAGAGAAAAAATAATAAAGATATCTTATTTTTTTCTGTTTGTTTCATATTGTAGTATATAAAATATTGAAAATGTAAATGTTTTCTAAGTTTGTACTTCATGTACTACTATAGAAAAATATACAATTATGTGTATGGAAGTTGGAACAACCTCATGTAGAAAATGTTAATTTTATTGTTAAACGTATTATCAACAATAATTGCTTCCTTCAATAAATAAAAAATTCTATGTATATGAAATCCAAAGAGGCATTACAATTCATGTGCAGTATTTATTGGTACCTCTTTAGTCACAAAATTAATTGCTTCCTAATAATTTTGTTAGACTAATGTTTTAGAGAAGCCTAAGAGCCATCGCAGAAGAAGAGAATAGAGTCTTTAAAAGTTTGAAATGAATACTATTTAGTGCAACACCATAATTAAAAGTTCTAAGAGAATCCAAAAAACCGTCAGTTCACATTTAATTGTGCCTCGGTAAAAGGAGTGCAGATTAATTCTTGATTTAAAATTAAGGCAAAATTAAAAAGTTGAATCAAGATTAAAATGCTCCACGAGTTCTAAATTGTAATTAGAAAAAGACAAAATTTTATATAGCATAAAATTAGATATTATACTTAAAATCATATTTAATCTGTTGAAAATAATACCTTCTATAATTAGATATTATACTTAGATAATGTACCGTGCTTTAATTAGCAGTTAACTTACTACAATCTTTTAGTTTTCAAGGCTGGACAAACCAGCAATTTTTGTTAACTTAAACAAAATTATAGTACAAAATGAAAATTTTTTTTGTTAACTTAAGCAAAATTTAATAGTACAAAATGAAAAAAAAAACACCAAGAGGAAAAAGCACTATATGTGACTGGTAATGGTACCTGTACCTAATCGGTATCATAACCAGTAACAGTATAAGCTGGACTTGCTACATTTGCAAATGTCTTTGAGATATTTTTCTATAAAGCTTTGCAACATGTGGACTCTCATTTTGCTACGTGGAGGCAATAAAAAATTGACAGACTATATAGTGCTACCGTACCATTGTCATTGTGAAAAAATATTAAAAATATATATTTATAAAAAATTCATAGATCGAGCGAAGCTCGATGTTCCCACCTAGTGCAAATAAACCAAAAATATAGAAAGAAAATTTAACAATGAAAAGACATTATCGTTTGGCATAGCAAAATTTTAAATGTATCACAGGTCACCGTATTAAGAAGGGTTAATTAGATTTATGCCACTGTGAAAATTTGAAATTAGTAAAATGCCATTACTAAATGACAAATTAGTTTTATGCCACTGTAAAAAAGTTAAAATTAGTTTTTTGCCACAAAAAAATTGATTTGTCAATTTTACCCTTTTAAATATGCCATTACAAAAATTTGAAAAAAAAAATACCATCACTAAATGAAAAATTAGTTTTATGCCACTACAAAAATTTGAAATTAGAAAAATATCATTACTAAATGACAAATTAGTTTTATGCCACTACAAAACTTTGAAATTAGAAAAATACCATCACTAAATGAATGATAAATATATTTTATGCCACAATAAATTAATTAAAATGAGTTTTGTTCCATGTAAAAATATAAAAATAGCTTTATGCCATTAGAACGATGCATGAAATTTGATATAAGACTCGTGTATTAATAATTATATCAAGCTAAGTATATACAACAAAAAAAAGCAACGTCACAATGCTTTTTAACAACACAAATACATGCTTTTTAAGAACGTTAAAATGCTTTTTGACTCTTTGAGTGAAAGGTCACAGGTTCGAAACCCGGCTGGGGGGTCTTTCATAGACATTTAATTTAAAAATATAAGTTGGGTGGCTTAGACCTCCAATTTATCTTCAAAAAAAGAACGTTAAAATGCTTTTCTTTCCATCAGTATTTTTTTCTTTTCTTAATGTTTTAATATAATGAGGGTATTTTAGGCAACCAAAAAATATCTAAAATTTTGGAAAAAATTATAACAACAGGGACATGCTGGACCAGCAGGAAGGATACTTCTCTTTTCCGACATCTTTCTTACATAGGGTTTATTAACAACAAACAAGGGCAATATGGGATTTTTTTTAAATATTGAGAGCATTAATGATGGCATTTTTAGAATTAAATCTTTTTTGGAATGAAATAATGGCATATTTCTAATTTACATAATTTGATGATGGCATAAATCTAATTTGCAATCTAACAATGGCATATCCCTAGTTAGTTAATTTACACAGTGGCACAAAACCAATTAATCCTATTAAGAATAAAGTTGGTACCAGTACATTGAATCAAAATTGTCTAAGTTTTTCAATGGGAGTAGGGATGGCAATGGGCCCTGCCTGCGGGCTTTTATCCTAGCCCATACCTGGCCTGCCATTCCTAAACATCAGTCCTGCCTGCCTGGACCCATCGAAACAGGCCTGAGAAGTAATGCCCGGCCCACCCATGGGCCGTCCCTCTAAGCCCATACCTGCCTGTTTATACCCGTTGCTAAAACCCAAAGAAATACCCGACCTGTTTGTGCATACATTCCCACTTTAATCCGGTGAAAATTAAAAACACATACCAATATACCATGCATTTACATTGAAAAAAGTCGTACCAGTACAAATTCACAATATTTGACAACTATATCATAAATAATAAATACATCAAATAGAAGATTTTGACATTACAACACATGTATCCATTAATGTTAAAAAAAAAATCTACACAATTAACAACAATCTTAGCGCATACAAGTTAGCACCAAAACAGTATTGTAGATTTTTCGCCTGTCAGTCATCATTTTCCTAGAAAAAAGAAACAAAAAAAAAACAAATAACACAAGTAAACAGAAAGCAACAATATTAGTTAAGAGTTATTTGTTTATGTATTTTTTGCTTAAGAGACCCAAGTAACAATTACAGAGATACAAGTATTTAAAACAAGAAAGATGAAACTTAATCTAATTCGTTACCCATAAGTAACGTCCAGGAGACAAAAACAAACTTTGGGCATATTCAATTTATTAAACTTCAATTACAGAAGCAACATAGTTTCACATTTTTTTCATTATTTGCGCATAGCCTTATGAATAAAAAAAGATTTCAGATGGACTATGCTAAAAATTTTGTGAAACAAATCAAACTCAAAATCTTACAAGAGTATGCAAATAAAATAATTTGAGAACCATTTGGCTAAAGAGAGACTAAGAGTCAGAGAGAGGAGGAGGGTGAAAGAGAGAACTTACAAGATCAATGGCGATGGTTGCTTGAAGTAGAGATAGAAAGAAACACGGTGCGCCAACAGGTGCCCAAGAGAGAGAGAGAGAGATTGAGAACGAAGAGGAGCAGAGACATTAAATCGAAGTGGGTTTGAATGAGTGACGGCGATAGAGAAATTGAGATAGTGGATTAGGTTTTGGTGCTACCTTATGCAGTTATGCTCTCTGTACCTAATAGGTCACAAGTCTTTACAGGCTTTTTTAAATTTTCAACTAAACGAAACAGTCCAGCCCAAATAATGTATATAGACTCAATAGTAATATGATAAGCCCAACAGGCCTCCTGCGGGCTAGAACCTCAAGCCTAAACCTGGCCTTACCTGTTCGGGCGCCTGGCCTGTTTAGGCCTGTTACAACTTCGGGCCAGGCAGGCATGACTCTGGGCCAGGCAGGTATGGGCAGGCTTGCGGGCCAACGGGCTAAATTGCCATCCCTAAATGGGAGTTATACAGTATGGAGGAGACTTCATCGACTATAGCCAAACATTAAAATCAGCGCATTAATGGCATCATCAACCAAACAAAATAAATGGAGATGTCTCAATTTCTGCACAACATTAAGTTTGTCAATTTGACTTAAACCTCTTTGTTTCTCTTCTACCAGAACATGTGTATAATGATCAGTTGGAGGTGCCAAAAATGAAAACAACACAAAGAGAGGTATTCCTTGCAGAATCGGTAGCAAGATGTCTGTATTTCTTGTGGGCTTGTTGCATGGCAGTTAAGAAATGATTAAACAATATATTGTACTGTTATTAAAATATTTATATATTTTTCTTTCAAATAGATTGTTTAGTTCATATCATGATGTAAAGAAATGAACCAGGTCTTTTCTGACTGGATTCAAACCATTGATAAAGTAAACAAAAAGAGAAATAAAAACAGTACTATTTTTCTCTAGTACATTTTCAATTAAGAGATAATACTATGCATGAAGGGCAAAATTGTATTTTCTCAAATCTAATAGTGATGTCAAAATGTACTTAAAAGCTTTACTCATTGACAGTATGCACTCAAAAACTTGCATATCAATAAAATTTAGTATCAAACATGAACAAAAATCCTAAATAGATAATTTGTTAATATATTAAAGAGGTACATGAAACAGTGAAAAAAATATAAATATGTAACGTAATAACTAATCAGGTGGCCATCTTTATATGCAAATGACATTGTACAATATATTGTGGATCCTCAAGTATTCATTGTATCAGTGAAATCACCAAAATAATCCAAATATGTACTACTAATGAAGCAAGGATTTGGTATACTCTTTCTAGAAATATGTATTCCCCGACTTCCTTCATATCAATTGCCTCTTTTTTTAAGCCAATAGTAGAATCCATTGAGTTGAAATCAGAATCTAACAATTTTCCAAATAAAAATTCTAATATTTTATTTTGAAAATAGAATTAATAGGTTACGCAAAAAAATAGAAATTCAATTATCATCTATTGGAAGATCGAAAATTTCTTACTAATCACACCAGCAATTTGGTACCAAGGTCGACCTGTACCTTCAAAATTTTATGATATCTACTCTACACGAAAGAAATTTTATCATGAAATAATTAGGCACAGGATAACTAAAAGAATTGGCAGAAAATATTTCCAACGTGATCAAAAGGAACAGTACAAACAATACCGCAATCAATTTCGAGGAGTAGCCAGCGATATATGAAGGGATCAAGGACAGATTTGGCGGACGACCAGCAGAGGATTGGTTGTGGGCAGGACCGACAAGGGGCAGATTTGGCGAGGGTTTTGATGTACCGTAAATTCGCAAAAGAAGAGGGGTACCGTCGGGAGGAGGTGGGCCGCGGTTGGCAGAGAGGAGGAGGAGGTGGAGAGACAGCGAGAATTCGGCATAGAAGAGGACGTGCAAGATTCAGAAAGAGGTGGTGCGCCGTGCGCAAGATCGACGGAGGAGGCAGAGAGAGAGAGAGAAAGGAGCCGAGTAGCGAGAGAGAGACACAGACATTGCTAGGTTTAAAAATGAGGAAAAATTCGACGATCAGATTTTAGCGAAAAGAAACAACGGCTTAGATGCCGTGTCGCTGACCAAAAAAAAAACGGTCCCCGACACCCACGGGATTTATTTAATATATATATATATATATATATATATATATATATATATATATATATATATATAGATTAGTTACACTACTCTTTTCTATGTACTTTCACATGAGAGCACCCGATTAGATAAAGTTATTTCTAGCTTATTAACTCGTATCATCCATGTTACAGTAATGCCTTCCAAACATGACAAAGAAGTGGTAAATGGTATATATATTAGTGGCGCCAGTTAAACAAAACTTTCAGATTTCAAGGTAATGCATCTGAAGCTTGTTAAGTTGTCTAGGTAATACATGTTTGGGGTTCAATCAATTCTTACTATGAATTTTCATATAATTCTGACAGGTTATTTCATTGTTGTGATTTTTTTTTTCCTTCATTTAAGTGGGTTTTGATGTTTGATAGTAGAGGGGTACTATTCTGTTGAGTTGGAGATTTCTACCTCTGACCTAATTGTAACCGTCTGTGGGTTCCCTTTTTCGAATAAGAAAAGTGGCGGTTTTAACCATTTATTAAAGAAAAAAAGTTGTTGTCTAATATCATGCTAACTTATTGCTTTCAATTTTCAGATTTTAAAGCGCAACAATTTTGACATATCACTTTCCTAATTACTGAAAATTGGTTATATTCATGCTCATTACCACGCCGCTGGGTCGGAATCCAGTTTGGTGAGAAGAGTTGCTCTTGAAAATCTTGAGGATCATCAACTTAAAAAATTCCAACATTATTAAGTTGACTTAAAATGTGGTATTGGGTTTTAAGTTTATAATAATGGTATACTATGTTATCATTTCTGTATAAATACCAAATATTTAAATAAAGTAGCCTCAACTTTATTATATATTAAAACTGCAAAATCATCATAAGCCAAATTTCTGTGTAGATAAAAATTGAGAAACTATTGAAGTTTATATGAAGAAAAATTTAAAAATGTATTATATTGATTTAATTAGTCATTACTAATTGTTGGGAAGTATAATAATAGAGGTGTTATTTATGCAATTTATGTGCTTCACATTTATGTTACCATTTCAAATAGTATGTTCATTGCTATTATAATTTGTAGGTTTTGGTTATGCTGGGGGCATCTGGTCCACATGTTTTTTTTAGACATGCTAGATGCCCCATGTTTTTTTTAGACATGCTGGTCAGTGGCTGGCAAGCGAATCAGGTCCATATGTTATGAGGTCTGCTTTCATCATCACTTTCATCTTCATCGCTGATGAAATAAATAATTTGAGGCAGTATGCGCACAGGGTTCATCCATCACAACTAGGGGGTTTATGTGTAGTTAAATTATGTCACGGAGATCCAAATATTTATTTTCAAGTAGAAAAGATTCTGTAATTGTCTTATTTATAAATTTTATTTTTCTTTTATTGGGATTTTTATAGGAATTTAAATCGAGGGATGGTCCCCCTTTTATTTGGCTTTGTTCTAGTTTTAGATGTGACTTGGTAGGTGTTGACCCTAAAAATTAAACCCTAAAAATCAAAATTCAAACTGAAACCAAATTCAAACAGCGAAAACCAAATTTCCAAACTGTCAAAAGCCAAAATTAAATTGTGAAAAATATGAAACGAACTCCAAAAATCTTCAAATTTACCCAAAAATTCCTTAAGAATTATGATGAATTATCATAATTTTTAAATTCCAAAAATACCCACATAAATTCTAAAACTTACAAAGAAGCCCAAAAACTCCCCAAAATTACCAAAACAAATCTATGAGGAATTTACCAAATCCACTTAAACCATTAAATTACTAATATTTTTGTAAGCTTACCCATAAAATTTCATCCAAAAATACCCAAGGGAAGGCCTTCAAATAATTTATTTTGGTTGGACAGCCAAATAAATAAATGGTTTTAAGGAAAATCAAATGAAAACCCCAGAAAAATGGAAAAAGGGGTGGCGTGTGCATCCATTGGAGGGGATCCAGGCCAGATTGAAGAGGGCGCTGAGTTTAAAGTCTTGAGTGAACCTGGCTCATGCACCTAAAATTACTAAAACTTGAAATGTTTTATTGGCTCACGGAGAAACAAGAGCGCCCAAATCCCTCTGTCTCATTTAACCTTACAAGCAGGGCCCGCTTGTAAGAGGCGTCTCTTACCCATAGTAAAAAAGAAAAGGAGGAAATGCGATTTTACCATGGAGGCCGGGTAAAAAAAAAACGGAGAAGAGGAGGGAGAGACGACGTGGCTTCTTCTCCATCCACAAACCCAAAACCGCGCTGCCCAGCCCACGGTTTCCCTAAACCAGTGCCCTAGCGCAGTTGGAGGTGAGCCGTTGATGCAAAATGAAGGGTGAAGATGGCTTTCGGCAAAGAAGTGAAACCCTAGTTTCTTGGCTATATAAACACCAAATTGAAGACAGAAAGGGAGAGAGAAAGGGAGGGGCAAGGTTAGGCTAGTCTTAGAATATCATTTCTGTGTTAAATTGAGAGAGTTTGAGTGAAATTGTAAAAGGCATTTCAGCGAACAGTGAGGAAAAGAAGAGAAAAGGCGAAAATTGAGTGTTTGTGCTGTGTAATTCTCTGTCTACAAATCCAACAAGTGAAATTGAAATTGAAATTGTGCTGTTTTGCTCTTCTTCTTCCCTCCTCTCATCTCCTGACCTCTCCTCCCATGGTGTAGACTGAGGGGTCCTCAGATCTATGCTGAGGAGAGGTCACCTAGCTTGAGGTTTCCTCCTGACTAGGTGTAATAATGGTCTAGGCTGAGGATTCCTCTGTTCTAAACCGAGCTTCCATGGTTTGAGTTCAAAATAGCTCAAACTATGGAACTTTTGTATAATACACACAATTTCTATTGTTATGCTGCCAAAATCTAATTAGGTTGAAATTGCATACGATTTAGTGTTAAAGTGCTTGAAATCACATGAACTATGTAATTAAAAATCGATTCTGGACAGTAAGAAAACAAATAAAGTAAAGGAGGAGAGGTTAGGGACTTAATTGACTTGTTTTACTGACTGATAATTGCTTCATCTTAATAATGACCAATATTTCTAAATCTGTTGAAGATTAATAACCATCACTGGTTCATGTTTCTTTTATGTAAATGTTGCTAAATAAAAAAAATGAAATAATATAAGGATGTCTCTTGTTTAACTATGACAAAACTATTTCTGGTACCATGTGTTGAACCATATGAAATGTGGAAATGAAACTTGGAATGGCATATTGCTTAAGGTCTTCACAAGTACCAAATAATAAAACTGATAGTAGCTAATGTGTACATAAGAGTCAAATAAGTTAAATTGAGTACAATTTTGTAATCCCAAGCTGAACTGAATCAAAATTCTCTCTGTACCAACTTGAAGTGCTCTGTAAAGTCTAGTCAATTTGATTATTCTCGGCCACACATTTGATGTCTTGCTTTGTAAAGAAATTAGAAAACGTAAAGTGACATTAATATTCAATTCATAGTCAATTTCACAAAAATTAGGCATGCATTCATTAAATTGTGCCTCATAATTGTCCTTTCACGCTACTTTTATATCAAAGAATTCATCTCGAACATCACCAAACTCTTTCAAATAGTGTCGGTAAAAAGTTGTTTTCAAGCCGTACCAAACTCGGGGTGGCCCCACCAAATTGGGTCAACGCAAGACAAAACCTAAATTAAAGATTGCGGGGACTAAATTGAAGAAACTTTTTGTACAGCTGAAATAAATTTGAGGTATCCCGACCAAATAAAAGCGACGCGACACAAATGGAGGCTACAGAAGTGTTCTTCTCGACCTCACGAGTTCAAAGAGATCAACCCTGTCATCAACGACGGCCGGAATCGTCAAAATGCGAAACATAAGGACTTAGCCGGAAATAAAATAAAATAAAGGGTTTCTCTGCAAAATTGCCTCCTCCTTCAAAACTGCAGCGCCAAACTCTTCCTCGATTCGCTGTGGCAGAATCTCGTGTGGCAGATCTTTCTCATGTCAGAAACCCGCTACGTAAATCAAGCGAAAACAGTCAGCGCCCTGGCACGTCAGCCGCTATATCAGCGCCACGCCAGACGCTAGTCAGCAGCCACAACAGCTTCTGTGCACACGTGGACCAATTAGAAAATGCCAAATATGTAGAAACTTCAAAAATTCATTAAAAATAGTAGGAAACTCAGAAAAATTCAAATAAAATATCCATAAAATTCTAAAAATCTAAATAAACCAAATTCACTTATATTTTGATATAAAAATCTGTCAAATTGTTGGTCTTTTCTATTTGTGAAGTGTTTCCAATATTAAATAAATTTTATAAAATTCTAAAGTGATGTTAAATAAATTTTGTAAAATTCCAAAATGATTTCAAAACTCGATAAACTCTTTTAACAAGTTTTCAAAAATGAATATTGAAATTTTAAAATAAATACATTAAATATCAAGTATTTAAAAAAAAATAAACATGATTAGAAATATAAAAAGATATTTCAAAATTCTGAAATTAAAAATAAAAATAAAATGAAAATGGTAAAACCCAAAGAGAAACTTAAGAAATTAAAAGTCCAAACACGAAACCCGAAATCAAGACCGAAACCTCTTCAATTAAAGGAACAAAATCTCTTCAGTAAATCGAAGTCGACTTCAAGCGATTAAAAAAATTAGAAAGTCTCACAGGTGGTTCAAAATAACCCCGAGAAAACCAAATCCAAATCCAAATCCAAAGGCCAAAAATAGCCTAGAAAATCAAATTCAAATCCAAAGGCCCAAAATAATCTAGGAAACCAAATCCAAATCCAAAGGCCCAAAATAGCCTAGAAATCCAAACCAAATCCAAAGGCCCAAAATAGCCTTGAAATTCAAATCAAATCCAAGACCCAAAATAGTCTTGAAAATCAAATCAAAGCCCGAGGCCCAAAATAGTCTCGAAATCCAAACCAAATTCCAAGGCCCAAAATAGTCTTGAACCCAAATCACATACCGAGGCCCAAAATAGTCTCGATAAACTCAAATCCAAATCTAAATCATCCAAAGGACCAAAATAGCCTAAGGACCAAAAACAACGTGATGAAGGCTTAAAACCTAGGAATCAAATAAATTTATAAACCTAGAGCTAACCTCACTAGTCTTTTGGAGTACAGCTTTAGGGTCGAACCCAAGGGACGGTACAATTGATTACTGGACTTATCCTTTTTCAAAAGCTAGACAAGAATATTTTGGTGGAGAAATATTTGAAATAAATCTAAGTGCAATAAAGTAGATATTTTTGGTTGTTTTGTCAATTAAAATAAAGTAAACAACTAAAGTAAGGTTTTTGGGTTTTCAAACAGTATAAAAAGCGTCTTAGGGTTCAGGTTTCACCTTGGTTTGGACTCTAGAACACAAAACTTATCACTTTCGTGCATCGAACGGTGTTTTTCAAGCGTTTACTTCTCTGTTCGGTTCGAACAAGGATCTGTTCGATCCGAACAGAGAGTGAAAGTGTGTGGTTTTGACCTTTTATGATATTTTATGCTTTGTGCTAGGGTTTGTTGGCTAAACCTAGATTCACTAAACCTCAGCTGTCGCTTGTTGGACTAGAAACTGGTTTAATCACAACCTAACCTAATTAACTTGATTGGTTCACAACTTTTGGTATAGAATTCAATCAACTTAAGCTTGTTTGTTAGAGTTCATAAGGATATCTAGAGGTCTTTTGGACTTGTCTAAAAGTTACACTTTTGGTGCCAACTAATCTCCCCTTTCGGATCTACGATTTATCCCAAATACTTTATTTGAACTAATCTTGTTTATCCTAACTTAGACTTGACTAGATGCGGCCGTACAACTAGAAGGTGATTAGGAAATCACAAGCAATTCAAACAAGCAATTAACATAATTCTCAACAAAACATATCATATCATATCAAGTCAAATCACAACATCCAAACCTAAGTTACTATCTTACCCCTAAGACTACATAAATTTAGCCTAACATAGTACTAAAACACACAACAAATAACATAGAAATAACAAGATACAAGCCCATTGAAAATAGAGAAGAAAACATAGAAGAATAAACCGAATACTCCTTTATGCTTTCGAACTATGATATCTAGACAGTGGTGTATTGCAAGATGGTCACCAAACTCGTCTCCTTGCTGCCGTCGCTTCAAAGGACTAAGCTTTGATGATCTCCTGTGGTGGAATCGCCTAAGGAAGGTGGAATTTTGTGGTATGAAAGGTTGAATGCCCTTTCCTTAGGCTTAGGGGAGCTTATATAGCAATTTTCAGGTGCTTGGGAGGTTGCCTGGTCGTCAAGGCAAGAAAATATGCCAAAATACGAGTTTCCATGTTGAAAATACTTCCAAATATGATTTTTCGGCAGTCTGGTCGGATCGAACAGGGGTCTGTTTGGGTCTGACAGGCTTCTGTTCGGGTCGGACAAGCCTCTGTTCGGGTCGACCAGGGGTCTGTTCGACTTGACCAGAGAGCTAGTATTTCGGCCATAATTCCCCCATCCGAACTCCGATTGAGGCGATTCAAAAACCGTTGGAAAGCTTAGGATGAGCTCTACAATGCTAATGATTCTATTTGACCAATTGCTTCTCTTAATTTCTCATTAGCCCCAAGTATGAGTCATTTGGTCCAAACGGTGGTTTGAAAAGTGCCTTCAAGTGCTAGGAATGAGTCGTCTAGCGTACGTGCTACGTCGGAAATCCATCTATATGCTCGAAAATCATCAGAAATCATCAAAGTCCTGTAAAATGAGAGAAGAAACGACGGTAGAGCCAATTCCATGGAAATCATAGCAATCTATTGAATAATTCAATGGTTTGAGTGTTATTTGAGTGCCAAGTACGGTCCAAATGCCTACAAATAATGACGATATCACAACGCCCCAACACCAAGAAACGAAAACCAAGTTTGTCTTAAATAAAAATTATTCAAGCGTCCTCAATTGTGTCCCGTTAATTAGATCTGGTACACCAACCGAGTCTAGTTTAAATCAAAAGAAATAAACCCTAAATATTCTTTAGATCCCTTAATCAGAGGTTCTCGTGAGCGATCACGGGATAATTAACAGTAGGGGCTTGCGCCTACTGGAAAGAAAGGACCCACGAAATCAATAAACCTCTTTAAGAAACGACTCGTGTTTTGGTTCTCTTGTCGTCAAGAGATACTCGAACGGAGATCGAAACTTAAGGGGTGTGAATCTAAGGCTATGTTCCTATTTCTCGAGGAAACTCATTTCATTCTTCGAGGGATGACGAAAAAGCCGCAACAGTAGAATTTATTGCGAATTTCTTTTTTGATTTTAATTGCAATAGAAGACCGTAGAAGTTATTTGATTATTAAAACCTGTAAAGTTTGGCTTCAACTCTCTTCTTCATTATTTCCGACTTCTTTTATAGATGATGGCTTCTATTAAAAAATATCAGTCACTCAGAATATTCATTGAAGTATTTAAGGAATCAATTAAAAGATGGTTATCTCAAATTTATGTCCAAATTTTAAGGTCCAGTTGTATATAATCCAAATACAACATTTCCTTGTATTAAAAAGAACAGAAGTTTTTCTCGAAAAAGAAAAAAAAGAGAATAGAAGTGAAAAAAGGGGCATCGTGACTATTATATCATCACTAGATGACTAATTATTTTTATGTCACTATAAAAAAATAAATTATTTATATGCCATCAATCATTTAAAATGACTATTATATCATTTTGAATATGTCACCGTAAAATACTCAAATTCGAGATATGACATAGCAAATAAAGTAATTGATTTTTAATTGGAACTAGCTATCGCATCGTGCTTCGCGCGATGTAAGATTCATCCAAAACGACTATATTGTTGATATTAGTATATTACTTATTTGTCTAATCAGAATGTTTATCGGTGTTTCTTTTTATTATTATTATTTTTTTTTGGACTAATCGTGAATGCAATCAATTTTCATGGCAAGAGAGCATTTTGATTGGAGAGGTTAATACATGAATCAAAGCATGTAATAAACATCACAAAAAATTTAATTGAATAAAACCAGATTCAACCCCTCAATTTTTATCCAAACGGTAATCTATTTGCAATAAATATTTAACAGTGGATTTGGAATTACCTCAACAAAAATATAGTATAAATAATCTATTTTTAATCATCGATTGTATCAGTAAATATTAAAAAAAAAGTATAACTAACTATTTGCCTTGACTGCATAAGATGTGTTTGTCCTAAATAACCTATGCCAAAACAAAACTAAAAAAGGACACAAAAGTTTAATGCATGAATAAAGTAACCCTTGCATCATGGCAATGTTCAACTCCTTTGCATCAATCAACCCTTGTAAAGAGAGGAAAAGAACACTAAAAAAAATTTAAAAGTATTTTCGCAACATCAAAATAATTAAAATATGCAGATGTAGAAGTTGAGAATATAATTCGCAACATCAAAAAGTATTTTCGCAATATCAGAAATATAATTTTCAGATTACATTGCATACATAAGTTGAGAATTTAAGTAATATAATTTACAGATTACATTAAAAACCTCGTGGAACTATATCTACTACATATACCATGTTATTTTACTACTCAACTTGTAGATAGCATTTTATTGAATCGCATCATAATAATAATAATAATAATTATTATTATACTGACAAATGCTATTACCATAATGATTCTATCATTATACTAAAATGTTGGCTTAACAATACCACACTATGAATTTTAATCTGTATGTATCTTCTTTTCAAGTTTTTTAAAAATAAACATACCACCCTTACAAAATTTGAGATAATAAACTATAGGAAAATGATTAACATTAAATTTTGATCAGAGAAATATACTAACCAAGAGCGTCACAAAGATTGAAATAACAGATCTCATGATCATTGCAAAGCTATAAAATAGAGAGATCAGCATTAGCCAAATTACATACCATTCATAAAGTAAGTTACAGAGCATGACACATTCATAAACTCCCTAAAAACAAATCAAATAATATTAGAAGCAGATGAGAATCTGAAGTAGTTTGGTACATTCTAAGGAAAATACATGAGAAAATGAAACTAATGTCTTCAAGTATGGTAAAATGTTCAAGTAATGGCACCAACATATTAGGCATTTACATGAACATGATCACTATGTCAAATAGATGACAATAGAAAAAAGATAATCATTTTTTATTAATCGATTTTTTCTGTCATAATCTTAAATGTTGGACAATAGAAAATCCAATCCACGAACTGATAAGTTTACTAAATTGTAAGAAATAAAATAATTAATTTACTATTAGCAAATGTGAACCTTGATCTGTAACTGGTACCAACACTGATTAGATATCCATGCACATACCCTAAACAGAACCTATATGGACTCACTTGAATTGAAAGGTCATACCTCAAAATAATTTACAAAAGCATATTTGTGATGCAAATTTCTAAAGAATTATGTAATTGATCAAGCTCATCACAAAAAAAAAAAAGAAAGAGAAAGAGGAAGGACAATAATAGAAAAAAGCTTAAATTTTCATACTTGAATAGATCTGAACTTCTTCCTCCACAAAGTCAATTTTAGCTTGGAAGGTAAGTTAAATTCGATATGATACTGGAGGTTTCTTGATAGCTTAATACGCTGAATGAATGTACTCACACACGTCATCAGCCAAAACCAAAAGAGTGACCCTAAAAAAATCCAATTCAGAATATTGAGTAAAATCATAATTCTTTCCCTATGATAATTTACCAAGCTAAAACAATAATGTGCTCAATCCACAATAATAGATATTGACCTAAAGAAGGCTTCATAGCTATGAACATGCATATATGGTACTAAAAAAGGGAATAAACAAAGCAATTGACACAAACCTTTATAGTCTTGTTATGGTACATAACCAAATGGAGCTTGCTGGTCCGCTTGTGATTTTAGAACTGCACATAAATATATTGTAAATAACCTGAATATATAAATGAAATGAGACGACATATTACCTCATTTGAAAATAGCATTCTTTATAAAAATAGAGATGATGTTGTTATAACACTTTTTGTCAAAGAAGCCAAAAAAGAAAAATACTCAATAAGAATCAGAATCTAGAATTAGTCCATATGAGATCAGAAATAGAGATGTAGTTGTACCTCCTGTTGCCACCTTTTATTCATTGCTCATGCTCTACATGCTTATTTTCAGAAGCTTTAATAGCTTCAGCCAGAAACAAAACATCCAAAGAAAGGAAAAAAGATCAACAATGTTGATCCCTCCAGTGATAAAAGTAAAGCAATCATGAAGCTGAGAAACAATATAAGAAAGATGATAAATCACAAATAAACCGGAGATTGCAAATAATAAATGCAAAGAATCCCAATCAGCATTTAAATCCTTAATCAGCTAATTCTACTGCTGATCTTTTAACCCAAAGCATCCCAATTAACAAAGCTAACTGAGAACTGTCTGGCCTACGACATCTACCAGAACCGAGCAAAATAAATAATCAAGTTGCAACCGGTTCATAATTTAATAAATTGAGTCACAATACCAAAATGTAGCATCTCTAGCTTCATTCAACTTCACTTAAATGGGGAGAAACATGAGGAAAAATATTCAGGCGAGATAAGAAACCACCTGTGCAATTGTGCAAGACTTCCTATCACTTTACATTGGCAACTGCAGATACGAAAGCAAACTTTAATCAAATTATTATATCGAAGTGTAATTAATAAAATCAAACATACAATCCAGTCTGTAAAGTATAAGTCTAATTATAATTAGAAAATAGATAAGAGAACACTGAAAATAAATCGATTCAATCATACTTTGCATACAAAAATCAATTATATTATGGTACTTCATGATGAGGAAACAGTTATATGCCATGAAATTCAGATAGTAAAGAAGGGCATACCATTCATCATGTAGAGACTTCTTCTTTTTCATTAACAGACTTATCAGAAATAGAAAAAATTTCCACTTGAAAGTTAAAAGAGTCTATCGAACTTTGTACATTATATCAATTTACACACCCTCATTAATATTTTTTGAGAATTAGGTATGTTGCATAGCAAAATAACCTAGTGTAGGTTCTGCAACCTCACGTCTCCTTGAAGAGTACTTAAATTACAACACACGAACTAAAACTCATTACATGCAGTCTTTATATTGCTTCTTTGTCAAATTGCAATTAGAGACTCTACCTCAAAATTCCAAAGAATTGCAAGCTAGTTTGACACGCATGAGATTGAGATTTCGATGGATAACAGGAAGGAGATTGCAAGATCACATTGATGTTGCTCGTAGAGAAAAAAAAATTTTTGCTCATCAAACATTTTCAGTCAAGTAATAATATACTTTTGCCACTGTAAGAGCAAAGTTTTACTGGAATGCACACTTCTGACTAATCTGACCACAATTGCTAACAATCGGACAAAACATAATGTTGGATTTAATGAAATAAGGAAAAACTTGAAGATATGCACCTCTGGTTATTCTTCCCAAATACTTCCTTCCTCATTTCTCCCCTCGGTTCGAACAATGTTAGCTTGATCGACATTTTTCTAGTTTGAAATTGGAGTATGTATATAATTGGTAGTGTTACATTTACTGTTGCGTCTGATATAGGAGGCATTCTTATTATCGTTATTATTTCGCTTATTATTAATGCTCTAAGAGCATGTGACAAAAATAAAAATGTTGTTCTTCTTTCGTAATCTACAGTATAAGAGGGATCATATATCATTGTTATAGTATGTATGCTTTGGTGCTTACGTGAGGAAGCTGAGAGCATTCTACCTATTAATGAAGTGAGCGATTTCTTGAATCACTCAGATGAAGTCAAATTTTGGCCGTGAATGGCTTCAGTCCATAGTTCTTTGGAAGCAACAAAGGAAAAAGCTGCGAGAGGGTGATACATGTTGAAAGTAGAATGTTTAATTTGTTTATTGATCAGATTAGGGTGTTTAGCTGTAATGTTAAAAGCATATGATTAGATGTTCTTACTTTCGAAGTCGTCTTTCAAAACAGAATTTCAGATCAGAACAATTGGTTCTTTCTTTGATTGTTCGTCCAGCGCCACAGTATCAAAGAGGTGAAGAAATTGGTTCCATAGCGTAAGCTGAACCATGTGGCCCCTCAAAAAATTTGTCTGTCAGCTGATTAAAAAACCCAACCATAGAAAATTTTTTAATAAACAAATTGCCTTCTCATAAGCCACATATTAGGCAAACAAAAAAAACCATAATATAAAAACGCAGAAGAGCACATGTACCTGGCCAAGGTTGACCCGACAGTAGGGAGAAGAATGCAATACCAAGCTGAAGACCTGTGAACAGATAGAAAAGAAGAGGGGAAAAAAGAGGGCAGAAAATACAGAACAAAAATGAAAGTAAGAATAGATGAGGAAAAGAAGTGAAAAACCAAAATAATAAACTGCTGAAGAAAAATGCTTCCAATTTTTGCATTATGGTCAAAACACTATGGAACTATATGTTGGCTTGATGATTATAGGAATTGAAGAATTTTCTAAAAAAATAAAATATCCTATGACGGTGTAGTTTGAATTGAAATCTAAAAATATTTTGTAATAAATAATTACAATAATATCAAAATCTAATTTATTGACCTTTTAGAATCAAGTGTGTTTTAACAATGTTATAGGCTGGATCAACCCAAAAAAAAAATATTGAGCTCAAAGGATGATATTCACTAACCTTCAACATGCATATCAATTTGAATACGATCAATGTTGCTGAAACCAAAATTAATTATGGTGTACCTAAAGTTCAATAGAAGCAAATTCAATTAGCAAGAGATTGTATAATGAATAATCTGATCCACAAAACATTCCATGAAGTATATCAGCTAATGAAGTTTATTATCAGCATACCAAAGCTGATTATACATTGACTGAAATACTGTAATATACATATGAGGAAAATTTCAATCGGCACCATACAAATTACCAAAAACAAAAAGTTGGTACATCGGGAAAAACAAATGCAAACACTAAACACACGCAAATGCTTATTAATGCAAGTGACCATTCACCGACTTATAAAAGTACCTCCTAAAATAGATGTCTTGAAAATAAAAAAGAGGCAAATAAGAGAAATTAAAGAGAGAGAATACAAAACTACTACTGAAATAGACCCAATTTTTTTTTCTATTTTCCATGTTGAATGCTAAGATACAACTTTGACTGAAAAATTGCATAAGAAAATAGAATTGAAAGGTGAATAAAGAGAAATTAATGAGCAAACAGCTCAAATAAGAGCAATAGAAGAAAAAAAGAAAACTAAATTGAATCAAACAGAAGAACCAACCTGACATGGAGGAAAAAAGGACAATCGAGCACCTCTTCAAAAATCGATAGAGAAAGCCGCACCTGCAACCTGCATCTTCTTTTGGTCCTCAAACTGCCACTAAAGAAAGAATGCAGAGCAAAGATGCAGGAAGCCGCACTTGCAACCTAAGCTTTGAGAAAGCAAAAGGAAGCAGGAGGGGAAAGAAAAGAAAAAAAATCATGGAAAAAGAATAGGAAACACACCAAAGAAGAAGAGGCAGCAGGAAAGAGAGGAAGCTGGAGGAACTGGGAAGAAAACCCTCGCAGAATAACAGTCCCATCTAGACCTTTTTGGAGGAAGCGCATGGTCAAAATCAGGTCAAAATCATGGAAGCTGCAAGGGAATGAAAAGCAAAAGAAATTAAGCCAATATCATGGAATCACAAAATTGCAAGAGAAACTAAGCTTTGAGAAAGCTAATTTGCAACCTTAAACCGATGACAATCCTGGTTGACAGATAGACGAAGAAGAATGGAAATCACTTACTTAGGAGAGGCCATAGGCTCTCAGATTTGGAGAAACAAAGAAGAAGAAAAATGCAAAAAAAAAAATCAGGAGACTCGAAGGAAAAACCTGGCTTGGTCGGCACAGCCCCTTGCCAATAACGATCAGAGGTCACCTAGCTAGCACAGCCCCCTGCTGCTCCAGGCTCCAGCCTTCCTTTGGTCTCTATTTCTCTTTCTCCGTGTAAAACAAATGTGATGGCATGGGGAAACACACCAGGAGAAGGAGAAGGAGCTAGAAGCACTCCTGAACAAATCACCAGGCGCACCTGGAGCACGCATAGCTTGCCTTCTCTTCCCTGGTCACCTTCTTTAGTTCATGTGATCCGCGCCCACAGAAACCCAACGACTCTGTTCGGAAAAGAGATGGATTAGATCAGATACGGCAGAAAGAATGCAGAGCAAAGTAGCAGGAAGCACTAAAGAAAGCAACGCACGGAAACAACAAAGAAACGACAGCAGAAAAACAAAAAGGTCAGACGCAGGAGAGACGAAGTGGAGACGGACGGACCAGATGAGATCCATCGAATGGGGAACAGTAGACTCAACCGTTGCGATTGGAGATTTACCTACAGTAACTGCAGGCTTTGAAATTGAGATACTTACAATTGCTTTTCACCATTCCCATAACATTTATGTCTTTGGTCCCATCTTCCTCCCTTTCCATTTATGTCTCTGGTCCCATCCAGCGTTACTCTTTCCCATCCTGATTAACCAGCACAATTAGCACAAGGGTGATTTAGATTTATGCCACCATGAAAATTATAAATTAGAGATATGCCATCACTAAATGACAAATTATTTTTATACCATTATCAAATAACAAAGTTAGATTTATGTCTTCGGTCAATTAATATGACTATTGCGCTCTTTTGAACATGACATCGTAAAAGGAAAAAAATTAGTTTTATGTCACTGTAAACTTATAAAAATTAATTTTGTGCCATTAGAATCTTCAGTTGTCTCAATATCTATTATAAAAATTAAAGTTGGTTCAGTTTAAACCTCCAAATTGTTTGGTTGGGGGCACTAATCAAATAAATGGAATTGGGCAAAAAATACAACAGATTTTTTTTTTTTTTTGAAATACTAGGTAGGGGCTACCTAGGGGTACAACTAAAAGGAAGTAAAAAGAAAGAAAAAAACACATCAGGCGCAACTGAAAACCTCCTAGCAATTGTCTAACACTGTGTTTGGTTCAGAGGGTGAGGGTGGAAAGGAAAGTAAAAAATAGAGAGGGAAGGGATGGGATGGGAATGGGAAGGAAAGTATTTTCCTTTTCCCGTTTGGATGAAATATTGAGGGGAAAAGAAAAAAGTAATTTCCTTTTCTTCTTTTCTCATGTTTGGTTCGACTAATTTAACAAAGGTTAAATAGTATAAATGACTATTTTGTCCTCGATACAATTAATTTCTTTTCTCGAGTTCAGCACACTTTCATATGTACGGACCAATCTCTCAAAACTTTTTTGATATATTTTATTATAACAGTACAGACAAGTTTTCAATTAAAGCTTTATGCTAATATCTCTTGTAGATAAACATAGCATAATCCATCAAGGAAACAAAGTCACGCACAAGCATAGGACAAAGATGCTCATTTTCATTTACCAGTACACGTTACTGCCCCAAACTGTACCAGTACTTGCGCCAAACAAATATAGTGGTATTATGAAGTTAATCCATTTACTCCAGACTCAACAATAAATCAAGAACAGACCAAAATTCTCAATAAATTGACCAAATAATATTCATGAATAAGCACAAGTGCTAGATATACTTGTATCTAGATGAATTCCCTTGGAAATCGAAAATAAGAAATACTTAAAAGAACAACATCCCTACTAACATTTTTTCTTTAAAAAAAGAAGCATCTATGCAAATTCAAAATTAAACTCTAAATAAACAATCACATATTATTTTTGTCACAACTCCAAATGTGGCACACTAGCATCTATGTGCAAGGTTGAATGAGTTAAAGAAAAAGGAAAGGGACAAAACAAAATTTTTTAAAAAGGGCAGGACGTCCCTGATTTGTTATTGGTACCAGTACAGTGTTAAAACCTAACGTTCCAATACAATTCAATCAAATTGAGAACTTGCCCAACTCTACGAACAGTTGAAGAAATAAAATGGTGAAGGTATTTCTGGATTTGTGTATCCTTAAATAAATCAAATCAAGAGATCAATGAAAACATCTTTTAGACAAAAGTTTAGGAGAAACTAAATAACAAGTAATAGTACTGTGTCGCTTGAGGGATATATTGGCTGTGTAGCCACAACTTCATTTATCCCTTGTTCTTACGACAAGGTTCTCAATGGGATGCAAACACAAATAAACAACAAAAAACAAATTGCTGAAATTTGGAGACTAAATTGTTAAAATTGATGAACATATAATAGATACCTGTTAGAAGAAATTGAAGAAATCAGAACGAGGTTGAACTTGTGAGCCTGCAATGTCTAAATCAAACCAAAAATTTCAGGAACGAGATGGAGAGTAGAGACAAAACTAAAAAGAATTTAAAAAGAAAAGGATTGGAGAAATTAATAAAAAGAAACTAGGTTACCTCTCAGCAGCGATGCAGAAGAGAGGTAGCAGCGATGGAGAAATTAATAGGAGGGAGACCGTGCAAATAAGGAAATCACGGCGATCAAGATCGCGCGCCAAGCAAAAAAAATTCGCGCCAGGAAGGGTATCGGTGTCAATCTCCATCTCGACGATTTTCAACGATTTTCTTTTCCTTCATTCTCCGCCGATTCGGAGGGTAATAAATTTGTATAGGAGGGAAATTTCGGAAGGAAACTAAATCCCCTCGCATAAAAATTCCCTTTCCGATTTCCTTCCATCCAAACAGCCAAATTTTCAGATTTTTCCTTCGGTTCGCTCTCCTTCCCACCGTATCCCCCTCAACCAAACAGAGTGTAAGAAGAGAGTCGATTCATAGATTATCCAATGGTCATCCAAAGTTCTTGATTTCTGCCTGAAAGTCGTGTTGTTCCTCTCTAGTCAGAGGGCCCACAAGGTTGTTGCCATTAGAACATGCTTTCTTTTTTGATGAATTATAGAATCGAAGATGGAGAGAAGCTGGTCCAAGAAGGACATATTCATCACAGTAGCTGGCACAAGGAAGCCTAGAGACTGCCAAAGACAAGAAGAGAAGGGGCAAGGTAAGAGCAGGTGTGAAATCGTTTCACAAACGGACTGAGAGCACAGTACACAGCCAAGGGACACTAGTACATTGCGTTTGAGCAGCTGTTCCTGTGTTAAAATTCTGCCATGGCAAGCTAAAAGGAGGAACAATTTAATAGAAGGAGGGATCTTGATTTTCCAAAGGCCTGTAACGGGAAATCTCGTTTTACCAGCAGAAATAAGCCATTTGTAAGCAGAGGAAGCAGTGTATAGACCAAGTGAGCTCCATTTCCATATCACAATATCAGGTCTAGACTTTAGAGTTGAACCTCAAATTTCTGAGCACCTGAGATAGGGAGTGGTGGAGAAGGGAATGAGGGAATGCCACATCATTGAGGCCTGTCTGAGAGAGATGAATCTTCTAGCAGGCGGTTGTATGGAGGAGCCACAAAGCACTAGACTAGTACCACTGTACCACCCCAATTTTCAAACTAGAAGGAGGTGTTAAGGCCCGAGCCTATGACAGAGGCGGTTGAAAGCTGGAAAGAAGAGCGAACAGATAAGAGATCTTTCCAAAAGAAAGACCCGTTGGAGTTCCAAGCTATTGGGGGTATTGGGTCTCGTTTGGCAAAGAGGTTTTTGGCAAAAAGTGACCACAACGAGTCAGAGTTGTGGTACAATCTCCACCACCATCTCAAAAGAAGGGCTATGTTTTGTAGTTTTAAGTGCAGCACCCCAAATCCTCCATATGGTTTCGGAAGACAAACACGGTCCCAACAAAGTAAATGCATAGCTCGTCTGTTGTTGCTCGAAGAGCCCCAAATGAAATTCCTCCTAATACAGTCAATTGCTTTCACGACCCAAACAGGTAACTTGAAGACCGACATGAAATAAACATGTATTGAAAAAAGTACAGAGGCAGTCAAAGTTAAACGTCCCGCTTTGGAGAGAATTGCTGATTTCCAACCAGCAAAAAAATACAACAGTTGTCAAACATAATTAGAAATGGAAAGTGAAAAAACATATAAAGAAAACAGAATTATTTTCAGTGGAAAATATGCTGCAATTAAATTTGGTTTAGTTAAAACCACCAAAATTATTGCAAACTTTTTTTGAAATTGAAATTATTGCAATTTGTGTGAGCTTGAAATAAGCCCGTCTCAATAATTTTTTATGTTTGTTTGTGCATGTAAGCTTGAGCTTCTTTTAGGCAATTGACGACGACGCTCGTCCCAAATCACCGGTCCGCCAGTGGAGGCCGGCGATAAATGGTTTAGTGGAATTAGAAATCACAAAGAAATGCTAAATAGCAAAGAGGAACTCAAAGAGCCCAAAGGAAAATTTCATTAATTAATCAACTGTCTTTTACAATGAAAAGCACCCCTTTATATAGGAGGCGGCGCCTTGGACAACAAGTCAGTATATTTTCAGCAATAGTACCCTAAAAAAAGGAAATTTGCAGAAAGAGAAAGAAAATATAAAATTACAAATATAGTAATGTCCTAAACTAAAGATAGTCCTCGTCAGATTCTGAGATAGGTTCGGATGAGATTGAGTTCGCGTCGTGCTCGGATGCAACATCCCTAAGTATCCTCGGGAGAGGTCTTGGTGAGATACCCTCGGGTGAGGGTGAGGTCTCGAGTGAAATACCCTCGGGTGAGAGACCCTTAGGTGAGGTACCCTCGGGTAAGGTACCCTCTCGGGTTGGGTTCGCATTATACTCGGAATCCCAAGGTATCTCGGGAAGTATGGAGCGCCCCAACGTACTTCGGGAGAACGACTCGCGTCATGTTCGGATTGAACAATCCGAGGGACCTTGGGTGAATTACCCGCGTCATGCACTTGTGGACTACCATGAGGTATTTCGGGAGAAAGACCCCGAGATACCCTCGGTGAGATCATTTTTCGTATTGCGTCAAGCTCCCGGGGTAGAGCAAAGCTTGACCTCAAGCTTGCATTTTCATCGGACCTCAAGTTTGCATTTTCATCGGAGTGCTTATGAAGATGACGAACATCGAACACGCTAGAAATGTACATGACTTCGGAAAGCTTGAATCTGTAGGCATCCTTATTGAACTTCTTTAGGCTCGGATTTCGTCGAAACTTGCAACGAGTAAACTTGTTGTAATCACACCTCCGGTCATGATCTTTACTCGCGAAGACCCACTTGAGCTCGAGGATCTTTGTGTTCGGGCGCTCTTGAGCTTGGATATCCTGGAGGAGACAATGATACGTAGAAGCGTCTTTCGGGTTAGAGCTCGTGTCTTTAGTTGGAGGTGGGTCGAGAGGACCTCGGGTGATGTGCTCGCAGAATGTTCTAGAGATTACATAAGCTCGCTCGAGAGGACCTCGGGTGATGTGCTGGTGTATCACAAAAGGAGGATCAAGTCGCGAGGAGCGATTATTCATGCGGCTGCACTCGAAATCATCCCTCGGAGTGTCACATACCTCAAGCGCGGTCACTTGATCTCGCAGTTTATTCAAGAGATCTCGCTTAAGTACTTTTGGGTTCGGCTGTAAAAATGGATCACTATACTCTGATTTTAAAGTGGTGTTGCGAGTATCGTGCAAAGTTTCAGTCTTGAAAAGTCCTCGGGCGATGAGCTCACAATATGTTGGAGGAGGGTCGAGAGGACCTCGCAACGAAGTCACTTGAGCTGGCAGCGATGTCACCTGAGTTCGTAGCATTTTTGAGATATCACGCTTCACTGCTTTTGGGCTCAGCTGTAAGAATGGATCATTATAGTCTGACCTCAAGGCCATGTTGCATGTCTTCGAGGTTGAGGTTGAGGTAACACAAGGAGAGGGTAAGGGCTCGAAGGTGAGATCACTTCGGGAAGCATCCTTCTTACTTATTATGACTAGACCCAAGTTGAGATCAACCTCGTGGGCCTTCTCTTCATCTGAGGAAACTTCGTAGATAGTCTCGTGAGTGACCAGACTTTCCTCTCCAGTGTCGAGGTCAACTTCGTGGTCTTGCTCTTCATTGCCAAGGTCAACCTCGTAGATCTTCTCTTCGCCTAAGTTAACCTTGCAGACAACCTCGTGAATATCCACGGTGTTGCTCAAGTTAGTTGAGGTCGGTATGCTACAAGAGGCAGACGAGTTGATGCTTGGAGAATGTCTTGGTGCGTTGAGGTGTTTCGAGGTCTCGCTGTAGGCTCGGATTGGTATAGTTATAGGTATTGTGACCACAGTTTGAGCTCGGCTTGGTGTTGACACATCGCTAGGAAGCAAGTTTTGATCTCGGGTTTCTTGTTCTTTTATGGATTTCACCTCGGGTTGGACTTCGGGGTGAACCTCAGGTTGAATCTCGGGGTGAACCTCGGAAGCTTTATGGAATGTGTGCACTGACATCGCAGTTGTGTATGTTGAGCCGCGAGATTCATGATGGATTGTGCTCGGATTGGATAGCGGAGTGATAAACGTTGTAGCCATGGATTGGATTCGGCTCGAGGTTGGTACGTTCCTCGAAGGCAAGTTAGGACTTTGAGCTTGTTGTTGCTCTATTGCTTTCGCCTTGGCTTGGGCCTCGGGGAGGTCATAGAAGGTTTGCACGACAAGTGCTTCTCGAATCGAGTCACGAAGACCATGGAGGAATCGAGCAACTCGTTGATTCTCGGTCTCATTCAATTGATTGCAAGCCTCTAGCTGATAGAATTCGCGGGTATACTCGTCCACACTCCTTGATTCTTGTCTGAGTGACTGAAACTGTCGAAACAGTGTTTCTCGATAGTTTAGCGGTAAGAATTCCCGGTTCATCTCGCGTTTGAGTTCGTCTCAGTCATTGAGAGGTGGAAGGTTGTCGAGATAACGACGATACTTAAAATTCTGCCACCAAGTACTCGCTTGCTCTCGAAACTGAATGATAACTGAGGACAAACGCTTCTCAGGGGGAATTTCTTGTAACTCGAAAATCTCTTCTACTGTGTGCGTCCAATCGAGGAACTCTTCGGGCTTGAGCCTCCCAGTGAAGTCAGGAATCTCAACTCGGAGATCTTCTTTCCAGTTACAATCTCTGGTGTTGTCTCGACCTCGGATGTCAGGATTATAGGGGTTCGGAATGGAGTTACGGGCTTGATCTCGGGTGTCAAGAATATAGGGGTTCGGAATGGAGTTACGAGCTTGATCTCGGGTGTCAAGAATATAGGGGTTCGGAATGGAGTTACGGGCTTGATCTCGGGTGTCAAGAATACAGGGGTTCGGAATGGAGTTAAGAGCTTGATCTTGGGTGTCAAGACTATAGGGGTTCGGAATGGAGTTACGGGCTTGATCTCGGGTGTCAAGAATACAGGGGTTCGAAATGGAGTTAAGAGCTTGATTTCGGGTGTCAAGACTATAGGGGTTCGGAATGGAGTTACGGGCCCCACCTCGATCATCATTAGGGTTTAAGCGCCCCAAGTGCATGACGCGCCCCAACGTACTTCGGAAGAACGACTCGCGTCATGTTCGGATTGAACAATCCGAGGGACCTTGGGTGAATTACCCGCGTCATGCACTTGTGGACTACCATGAGGTATTTCGGGAGAAAGACCCCGAGATACCCTCGGTGAGATCATTTTTCGTATTGCGTCAGCAATGTTCGGCCCCAATGAAATAAGTGGAATTGGGTGGAAAAATAATGCAACAGTTGTCATGATAAGAAATGGAAGGGGGAAAAAAATGTACTGAACGAAGTGAACTATATGTTGTTAAAAAAAACTCTGATTAGTAATGGGCATTCTATACTTCAACCTGTTTAGAATATGATTAATCAATTACATTGAGACTGTCATTTTTGCTTCAAAAAAAAAATAATAATAATACATTGAGCCTGATCAATAGTGGAAATAGAGACATTCCAACTTAAACCTATTTCAATTTTCCAGATGAATGTAGAATATGATTAGAAAATTTAATTCTTCATTTCATATTCTCATGCCGAACATAATTTATGTTTTCAGTGCTAGTTCTTCCCAGTTGGAACACATTTCTATACAAGTCAATGCATACTTATGTGTACAAAAAAAAAAAAAAAAAGACAACAACAACAAACAATAGTATATTGAGATTTGTAACTTCGTTATTTGTTCCTAGAAAATTAGAGAAAACCTCGCATTCTTGCGCCTAGATTCACAAGTGATGAACGCTCAATAGAGTTTACTCACAATAGCAACGCGGTTTTTTTTTTTAAAAAAAAAATCTCAGAAAATAAAGAAAAATATTAAATTGGATTTTAAACAATATTTCAATATGTAAGACATTGAATGTTACCATTTAAAGTTAAATATATATATATATATATATAGAGTTTTGCTATGGTGAGATGCATCACACAGGCCCTCTGGTGTGACGCGATTCAAGCCGTCCGATCTGTTCCAATATTCGTGCGGATCTCAGAGATGATGAGTCGCTGGCTTCTTTAATATTTTCCGTTCCGTCTGATTTTTCTCTCCGTCTCCTTCGCTCTCTCTTCATTTCCTCTCTCTCTCTCTCTCTCTCTCGAAACAAACAGATCTGCAGCGCCTCCTCTCAAACCCTAGTAAGTGCGAGAGTGGATCGGAGCAGAAACGCATCAGCCTCCTGAAATCGCTTCTCTCCCTCTCTTGCAAATCGCCTACTCTCATCAGTCCGACCTCTTCGACTTCTCAAATTGCCTCTCCCTCTCTTCAACCAGATTTTCTTTCTCTCTAACTCCAACAGTTTAGCAATTTGTTAATTTTTCTCGACCTGCCTTCAATCTTAACCATATTTTTTGCGTAAATATTAACTGTTAGCAATTCGTTGATTTGCCTTCAATCTAATTTGCTTAAATCAGACTCTCGATAAGCTTCTTTTGTTTCCGATTTCTAAAATTGGTGATGGTTCATTAATAGGGGTGTACATAAAAAGCGATTTGGTGGTTTTTTTAAAAAAAAATTAGTTAAATTAGTCATCTGATGTATAGAATGGGAGTATAGGTTGATGTAAATTGGTGGTCTTTTCACTTGACACAAGACAAGTGAAAAATCAATTGTACCAGTAAAATATTAGATTCCACACTGCATAGTATCGTACCAGAATTTAGTTTTCCACGAATTAGCTTTGCAAAATCAGACAAATTCACTAGCCTGAAATATACATATACATTGCATGCTTTACAAAATAAAAATTAAAATAAAACAAATGAGGTCCATTTTATAAACAAATCTATGTACCCCAAGTCGGATTGGATTGTCAAAATTTATTAACCTGAAATGGGGTTTCTCTGACTTGGGTATATTCAACATGATTTTCAATTGATTTATGAAATGTGATTATTGGAATAAATTTCTTAATTCAAATCTTTCTTCAGATTCCATTCAATTAATCTCCATGCAAGGTTTTCCAACTTGTCATTGTAATGAGTTAGCGGTTTTGAAAACATCGTGGACAAATTATAATCCCGGCCGAAGGTTTCTAGGATGCAGAAATTATGAGGTACTTCTTGCACTATTTTCATAAGAATGTAATAATTTTTTAAATTGAATGATTTAAGACTTGTTAATTTTTGTAGATGTCAAGAAGTTGTGGATACTTTTTTTGGTATGATCCACCCGTTCAAGAACGTGCAAAGGAAGTAATCAATGGACTTCTCAATCGCTTTAATAGATTGTAATGAATGAATTTATGTAGTTTCTAATAGTTTCTGTCTTTGCTGTTTCGGCACATTGTAATGAATGAATTTAAGTTAGGATCTGAATTTCCAGTTTTATATCTTCCTGTTGAGACAAAAGGAGAACTTTAGTACAATATGGCATAAGAGAACAAATTATGTACTCAATTCAACAAAGCTTTATATCTTCCTGTTGAGACAAAAAGAGAACTTTAGTACAATACATAACACAAAAAAGAAGTGAAAATTCATTGACCCTTTCTTTAATCTATGATAATAATTGACAAATAGCACCTTTTATCATCTTGTATCAACATAACTAATAACTACTGATGCAAACCACAAAAACACCAAAAAAAATAACTTTCCTAAGAAAGGTACAACACATACATTTCCAGTTAACACTAAGAACAGAACCTGTACGCAATTTTGCAACAAGGTAGGAACAAGAACCTAAATTGTATCTTAACAGCATTTCTTCAACTAGTTACTCAAGAGAATAATAACAGCAATTCTAGTACCCTTCATGCTCTCTAGTACACAGAAATGGAACAGAAATTTTGCACATTAAATTTTCACAAGCAAATAACATGGTACATTTCACAAGAGAAATTAACATAGAAATTACACACATAAGTCTCAAACAGACCATGATACACACAGTAGTCTCAAACATAAGTATCAAACATAGAAATTACACACATAAGTCTCAAACAGAAGTCTCTTCTAACCGGCAAAGCTCATCAACCCCGATGTAAGGATCACTAACACCCAACTGTTCAACATAAATGTAAATACTAAAAAATGTATATCTCAATAAATAAAAATTTGCACAAAGCAAAATAGAATCTGAACTTAAGGTTATTCATATAGGTTATGCATACCCGCAATTGAACTTTCTCGTCGTCATCGACAGCGTTTGTTGACCCAGAAGTTGAGATAAATGTTGTTGACCCTGAAATTGACATAATTATTGACCCACTGTTTGTCAATGCCTATCAGTAAAAAGAAGGTGTTTCAGCAAATCAATTCACTTTTTATTTAAGCCATACTTGAAAGACAGTTTTAATTCAATTCACTTTTTATTTAAGCAAAATACAACTAGCAGGGAAAGATTATTAATCAACATATTTGAAAGAAGAGAGAGAGACTGGTAGAATTGATGGAACAAACAAAAAGTATGAGACTCAATATGCAGAAACAAAAAGTATGAGACTCAATCAAGTCAAGTATGTACTTGTCCTAGTTTTGATGTGCTGGTACTATCTAAACACAAATGGATAAAATACCAGAAGAATGAATATTAAGTTGTTATTTTGATTTATCTTTTGAGCTAAACTAATTATTGTTGAGTCATAATTTGAACCAGAATCTTGAAATTGTTTCAAGTACAACCCTGACGATGGTTGCCATCCAATTACATATGTAAATCTTGACTGAAATTCTAGAGTTATCAATTGAGTCAAGTATGATCCGAACCCATATTATTGAAGTAATTTATGTAAACTAGTCCTTTTATCAAAAATAAAGATTTAAGCAAATCAACGAGTTGCTAACGGTTAACATTTACGCAAAAAATGGTTCAGATCGAAGGCAACACGAGAAAGTTCAATGAATTACTAACAGTTTGAGTTTGAGAGAAAGAAAATCTGGTATAAGGAGCTGGTCAGATTTCTTCTAGGGTTTCAGGAGCCGATTTCAAAGAGAGGGAGAGAGGATCTGTCAGGGAGGGGAGGCGATTTCAGGAGGGAGAGGCGATTTTTGCTCCGATCCACTCTGTGCGGGTTTGAGGCGATGTCTCAGATCTGTTTTTATCGATTTGAGAGAGAGGAAATGAAGAGAGAGCGAAGGAGACGGAGAGAAAAATCAGACGGAACGGAAAATATTAAAGAAGCCAGCGACTCATCATCTCTGAGATCCGCACGAATATTGGAATAGATCGGACGGCTTGGATCGCGTCACACCAGAGGGCCTGTGTGATGCATCTCACCATAGCAAAACTCTATATATATATATATATATATATATATATATATATATATATATATATATAGATAGATAGAGAGAGAGAGAGAGAGAGAGATTGGCTAAAGTATACTCCAGCATATAGATAGCCCGTATGCTGGAGTCGTTTCTCACAATCTAAAGTGCATACAGTCGATCCGAAGCTTTTAAATTGTTCTCCATATTGAAATCTCCTAGGAAACTAAAATTTATATTTTTTCGAATTTTTTTACTATATATTATGCTATTTTAAAAAATCATTGTAAAGGAGTTGTAAAGGAGTATTTATGGCCCTTCAATTTGAAAATAGCATAATATATAGCAAAAAAATTAAAAAAAATGTAAAATTTGGTCTTGAAGGATATTTTTACATGGAGAACAACTTGAACGGTTTGGATCGACTGTTTGAATTTTAAATTTTCAGAAACGACTCTAGCATACGGGTTTGATCCGTATGCTGGAGTATACTTTATCCAATTTCTATATATATATATATTTTGGAAAATAAGATGGATCAAGTCCTATAACTTATTTCGAAATTAAATGTCACAAAAGACTTTTCGGCCGGATTTCAAATTCACCACCTCCACTGATGATGCTAGTTCTCCATATATTTAAAGTTAAATTAATGTGTTGAGATTATATCATATTTGATATAGACCCATCCGTGATCCATCCATCAAATGCATTTGACTATGACCTTTATCTAATTATTATTGTTATAGTAGTAATATTATTTTCTACTTCAATGTTAGTTTTGTCCTGTTTCCACTTTTTTAATTTTTTTAGATGTAAATTTGGTATACTACGTCGATATGCATTTTTGTTTAGCAGCTTGAAATCATGCAATTGAAAAACATGGTTTCAAAATAATTATTAATTACATCACTTTACCGCGTCCTTTTTATAATAATAAAAACAAATAACTCGCTGAGCCCATTTAGTTATACGACTGAGACTACTACCCGACTAGGCTGTGCTCCACAATTATAGGATTAGGTTAGGAGATATGCTTTCTTTATGTAACTCTGTTCATCCCAAGGAGCAAGCTTCTGCATTTTAATAATTTTCCCCAAATTTTCTGTTCTCTTACTCTGTCAGGTTAGCAGGATACAGACCTTCACTTTTCAGTTCAGTATTTTCGGATAATGTTGAACTACAGTTACATAGCTTCATTGATCAAAAGTGGAAAATTAGTTCTTGTTGGACGTGACGTGATAGAAGAATTACTGATATGATCATGTTTGGCAATTCTTATAATTGTAATATTACGTCAGATGATTATGACATTAGCCTTCAACGAATTTTCTATATTAGCATTTTTTTTTTCCGTTTTCAGGGAAAATGAGAAATGGAGGCCAATTTTAGGGTGACAATAGGTGCTCTATTTCTTCTAGTTCTTTTTCTTGTTCTCTAATTAGGTGTGCTATATTTGGTTTGTTTGGTATAGTAAAGGTTAAAGTCAAATTTTGAATATTTCTACTAGTTTAGTTTATTAATCACGACCTGTGCAATTAGGATTGGTTTGTGCTCCTTATGGCTAATTTATGCATATACCAGCAGGAAAATTTGTGATTGTATATAGAATTACTGAAATTTCGGAAAAGGTTAACAAATAACTGAAAATTTTACAAGAATTTATTGCTCGGCTGGTGGATGAACATGGTGGGTTCATTCAGATATTTAACTCACATTGCAAAGAAAAATAGAAATAAAAACCCTCCTAGTTCCAACGCTCGAAATATAGTAAAATTTTAAAAACTGCCAAACCCATTTTGTTTGTTTTCACAATCTGCAGGAAAATGCCGGCCTGGAGAATTTGGTATCTCATCTCTCTGTGCGACCTTTTGTCTCCTGGTATTTACTGGTACAGTTCTCTTGCTCACAACAGAGACCCTACTGCGTCTAAATCCAGCCGCGATGTCAATAAATGCTCCAAGGACATGCTTGTGCATACTCTGGTCATTCAGTTCCAAATAACAAAATAGCAACTCCTTCATGAAATCCCAATCCAATGACTGAGATTCATCTGGATGATGCGCCTCTACCATGTTCTTTATTGAACTTCGGAAGTCCTCATAGGGGTCCACAGAGAAGGTCACTATCCCCACACCGGCCTCCTTCTCGCTGATATCATCAGTCGTCGATGGTGATGTCATTGATGCAGGTGAGGCTGACTTTGTTGTGAAATCTCCATGCATCATTGCACGTGGTTTTGTGAATGTACTAGTTGAAGAATTGTTGGTGTCTTTGATGTAGAGGGAATGGAAGTTCTCAAAGACGAAGCGTTCTATGTCAGAAAGAGTAGCTGCACGGTTGTCTGTTTGCTGCTCAATGTCTGGGTCTCTCTCATCAAAGGATGGGGTTTTGGGGTACTTGCATGCCGACCTCAGCCTGCTAGGTGTGATGGAGCCATTTAAGTTTAGATGAGGTACCTTCTTTAGCTTCTTTGACAAGAACTTGATAGACTTTGGAAGCTTGGTCTTCTTCTCCATTGCTGTTTTCTTGGAGTAAATGAGAGATGTAGAATTGGGTTGATTTTGCATTTGGAGAAGGAACCTTTTTTCTTTTAATATGCTTTTCTGAAACACCTAGAGAAGATTTCAGAAGGCTTTTTATTGCTACAATGGCAAAATTGTCTTGAGTTAGATTTATGTGTGGTCTGTAGGTTTCTCTTTATACTTGAATAAGGGAGGAGGTTTTCGTACGTATAAATTAGGACTTTAATTAGGCTTTAATTAGGTTTTTGTAGAAAAATTGTCTTAAATTAGGACTTTAATTAGGCTTGGTTGTTTTGAAACATGAGATACTTAGATGACTTGAATTTAATGTTTGTCAATAAATATTTCAATAAGAAAACCATGTATATATGCAATGCACAAATGCTGTAAACGTTGCTGTGAATTAAACTTTACAAAGAATGATAAAACTTCCTGTGAGTTTATTAGAAGTAGGTAAACCAAATTGACATTCATTTCATTCTGAACGATCATGATAAATAACATGCTTTCTCACCTCCACAAACCACAAATAACATAATGCAAACCACATGATTTACAAACTTCTCTTGTTGATACGGCTGTTCTATCAGAATGCAAACCTTCTTACATGGATCAAAGTGTAATCACTAAATTAAGCATGCTTAATTTATCACAGCCAAGGAGAATTGTAGATTGGTGTAATAACGGACTTGACTTGTAGGTATTTCTCAATTGCATTCATTCCTTGATCTCTTCCAAACCCGCTCATCTTGAAACCTCCGAAAGGCGCATCAGCATCAAACACAAAGTAGCAATTGATCCAAACAGTACCAGCACGTACCGATCTGGAGACACGGTTTGCTATGTTAATGTCGTTGGTCAAGATACCAGCTGCGAGACCATATTTTGTGCAATTGGCTCTTTCAATAGCCTCTTCAATAGTCCTAGAAATGAGATTTTGGAAAAGTTAAGGGGCATAAAAGTATAAGATGTTAAATTTGTAGGATTGTGATATGTTGCAACTTAAACTTATTTAACATCCGTGACATTTTTTAAAACTGTTATGGAATAAATGAATATAAACTTATCAAAGATAGGATTATAAATTTGACGCTACATAGAAATCATTTTGACAATCCATCTAAGAACCACTAAAAGTGAACTATATTTTTTCAAACCGTCTGATGGATGATCAATCAGGCTCTTAAATTAACTAAATTTAATGCATAATTTATCTAAACAACAAAAAAGATATATATTTGTAATTTACTAATTTTCGACAACTGTTTAATTGGACGTCACTAATTATAAATGAATTCGATATCGATATAATCAATCTCAAATTTATACAGTGTTGATTGGAAACGTACTTGAATTTGATGAGGGACATAACTGGGCCGAATATCTCATCTTGTGCAATTTTCATATCTTCCTGAAAAAAAATGTTGGGATAAAATATATTAGTAGGAATTACGAGCTGATTAGTTTTACACATTGCGGCCTTGCGGGCTAGATTTCAAAATATACCTTGACATCAGCAAAAATTGTGGGTTCAATATAGTAGCCCTTTTCCCCACAAGGCTTGCCTCCGGTTAGTAAAGTAGCCCCATCACGTTTTCCATACTCTATGTATTTAAGCACTCTTTCATACTGCACCTTATCAACCTTAATAGATATAAAAAAGAAAACTAAAGTCATTCAAAAAAAAAAAAAGGATTGTCTCATGAAAACTAAAATAGTAAGAAATCATTTGTAGTAAATAATTAGGTTTATTTATTTGGTACCTTTTTTTTTTTTGGAGATTTAAACCAAACAAGAACATGTCATAACCAGTCATAATTAGCTAATAACATATAAAATTCATAGATCTGAGAAAGAGTTGTGATCATTTATTATTATTACCTGAGGGCCCATGTTCACTTTGGGATCAAACGGGTCACCCACGACCCAACCCTTGGCAACCTCAATTACTTTTTTGACGAACTCATCATAAATTCCCTCTTGAACATAAACTCGGGATCCTGCCACGCAAATCTCTCCCTGCATTTATAATTAATAAGATATCTAAGAATTAAAATGTAGGTACAGCCATACAGATATTGGCTCTCCAGATGCTTCGTATTTCACATTGACTCAACAAAAAAATGGATCCAAGCATTTTAGCGGTTGTAAAATCTGGTTCTCAGATAAAAAAAAAAAAAAATCACATATTTACAATCCTTTCTCAATTTTGGCCATTACCAGTTCCTATCGCTTACACTATTATTTTGTAAGATGCATCATTTTTGTTCAAGTTTCTACAAAATTTTCACTGGCATATAAGGTAAATAATGTTGGATTGAAAAAGTAGTCATCTAGAATAATTTTTTATTTTTTGAATTATACCTTGTTGAAAAAAACAGCTGCACTTGCAAGCCCCACAGCCATATCCAAATTAGCATCATCAAAGATAATCATTGGTGATTTTCCACCTAATTCTAGTGAGACAGTCTTTAGGTTGCTTGTTGCTGCGGATTGCATAATCACGCTACCAATTTCAGGTGAGCCAGTAAAGCTTATCTGTTTTCAATTAGGTTAATTAGTAAACTCAAATTTTGTTTAATTAAGAAAATAAGGGTTATTTGTATGGGCTAATTAGTCTGGTATCCTTACATTATCAACATCCATGTGAGAGGTAAGCGCCGCACCAGCTGTCGGACCGAACCCATTAACAACATTAAGTGCTCCATCTGGAATTCCAGCCTACATTATTAAGGATTAAATTGAGATCAATGTCAGAAGTTTAATATTGTTGATTAAATTAAGCTTGATAAATATAAAACAAAACAAAGAAATTATTTTTTTTCTTTATAATTGATAATCTATAAATTCATTTTCATCAAACGTTGACATATTAATAATAAGATTTACCTCCTTTGCCAGCTTGGCATAAAAGAGCGCCGAAAGCGGTGTCTGCTCTGCTGGTTTAACAACCACAGTACAACCGGCAGCAAGCGCAGGGCTCACTTTCAAGAAGAACATCATGCTTGGGAAATTCCAAGGGATGATAACACCGACAACGCCAATGGGCTCCTTCAGAGTGTAGCCTTGGTATGCTCCGTTCAACTTTAGTGTTTCACCATGAATTTTATCGGCTGCCGAGGCATAGTACCTCAACATACGGATAGCACCCGGAATATCAACTGCTTTGCCAAATGCAAAGAGCTTTCCGGCATCTATGCCATCTAATGCTGCAAGTTCTTCAATGTGTTGCTCAATGAGATCGGCATACTTGTGCAGGATTCTTCCTCTTTCCTGAATATTGGAGTGACATGACATGCAGGAGCAATATTAGATTTAACAATTTGGTGCTGAAGAATGAAGAAAAATAACCCAATTCATGTTCATGGCCTTCTTGAAATGGGTTTCAATAAAACAGGCCAGATTCTTTTCCAATTTTTTTGAAAGTTATAGTTGGGCCTAATCTAGCCATCCGATTAATGCCGTTTTTTTTTCTTTAGAAATTGATGTGCATTGTGTAGTTTTGTCGTCTGTTGTCGTCGCTTGAACAAAATGAACACATAAAATAGACAATATGAGCATATAAATAATAAAAAATGAACACATACAAACAAATAAATTCGATAACTATACATATAAAAATCTGAATAAGAAATGACAAAGCTATTTCTTATATATGTTAATCTTATCTATTTTATATATGCTCAGTTTTTTTTAAGTGATGGCAAACTCTGGCAAAATGGATGGTAGTTATCATTTCTCTTTTTCTTTTACACATTTTTTACTCTTTTACGAAGACAAATTTCTAAAGTTGACTGTATGAACTATCAACCACATTATAAACTATGGAATGATTGTCCAAGGAGTGTGATTGGATGAGCGGGAATAGAGAATAGGAATAAGGAATTTCGGTTTGCGTACTTATTTTTATTCTTGTGCAATTCAAACAACACAAGAATAAGGAATAAGGGTCCTTATTCCTATACTAACAAAACCATGATATAAGAATAAGAAATAAGAATAAGCACGCAAATCAAAATTCCTTATTCATATTTCTTATTCCCAGCTTATTCCGTTGCATTCAAACATACCCAAGAGAATAAGAAAACATTACATAGCCTGACATGCGGGGCCATGGGCCGTGGTCAAAAGCCTCCCTGGCAGCCTTGACCGCCAAGTCAACATCCACCTTATCCGCCTCTGCAACATTTGCAATCACATCCCCAGTTCTCGGATCTCTAGTCTCGAATTCTTTCCCTACAATATTTTACAATTTTGATCATAAAAATACTTCCGGACTACAAGTTCTCAATCCCATTAACATTTTGAGGTGCTAGGCTTTCTATTTTGCTTTTTACATATTTCAGAGAGTGCGGTCAAAAGTAGCCTGCTACCAATATACTTTATTAATACTCTTTCAAAGACAACAACATGAAAACTTTTTATATATATTATAAGAAAAAAGTTAGGATACAATACAATTATTCAAATTAAATGAATAGTGTATTGTGCTTACGATTAAGACATCGTCGTTTGTCTTATGTTAATTAGTCTAAAATTAATTACAAACGAAAGAATTACATCGTTTTCTGTTCCTATTAGTAATAGCCTGATAGGTTGGATCTGTTGATCTCAAGTTTCAACTGTTGGAGATTAATTGATAAAGAAAGGCCGCCTAGCTGTTCCTAGGGTGGCTTTAGCTAGGCACCAAAGGCTATGGTAAATCGGTAATTTATTTCGATGCAAGTTATGACCGATTTTGGGAAAGAATTCTACGCTTCAATTAAAAAGTGAATTTATTTTTTATGATATTAGCAACATAACTATTTTTGTTAGATAAAAATAAGATTGAAACTCTCCTACTTTAAATATTTATAATGAGTCCTTAGTCAAGTCTTAAACTTGTATCTCTCACTAAAAAACTATTTTAAATGTACTTCTTTTCTTTAATATGTGAATGAGATAAAACTTCTTAATTTGTCTCCTAGCCTACAAATACTTTAATGATAGTGGAATCATTCTCGTCATTATGATGACTAAAATTTAATAAAGCTGGATTTGACTTTTAATGTGAACGGTGTGTTTTACAGTATTGTATAAAGACAAAAAAAATTTACTCAAATAAATTTGCGTAAGGCTGAGTTTGCGTTTCAGAGTACAAAAATGCAAACTATTTATTTGAAAGAAGTTTGACTTTTTTTTGTTGTGTTGCTTGCAGCAAAGAAATACAACTTTTCACATATGTCCCATTAGTTTCGGCCGACACTACATTTCATATTGAATAATCTATCTTGCAAGAACAATATTATCTTTTTTAACTTCAGTCAAATAAACCAGCTAAGAGGGTTTTAAATTTTAAAAGCCATGCCAAGTACACTGCCAGATCAGTAAGCACTATTTGGAAATATTCATGTGCGCAAGTCAGGCCACGATATGACAAATTTTATAATTAATTTCCGGTAAAAATCTTACTATTTAAAATCAACAAACGCCAACCAATATTAGCCCCTGATCAATATCGTTAACAGGCATCAAATACAATTTTTCAAATTATAAATTTGAGATATCAAACCCCTCCTGCTGTTAGGAAAAAATATATATAGTAGAAAGAACACACAATTTGCTTAAGCGACGCTGTATGATTGTATGCCATATGTACAGAGTTGAAAGGACAAATATCGTTGAAAGTAATGATTGTGACATGATATTGAAATCATGAAGATGACAGAAATTAAGAACTATGAACAGCGTTAATTACGATAAGGACACTGTCAATATATTATTAGAAAAAGTCTTGAGGTGATATACTATGTTTATGACCTTTTGTTTCATGAACAAATTTCAAAGGTTAGTTAGTGTTGAGTAATTATAGTGTAATATATTTTTTGTTGCAGTATTAGAGTTTATAAAATTAAACAAAAAAATTAAATGTTTTTTTGGATATTTGGGAATGACATGTCTCATCAAATCTGACATATCTGAATTATTGAGCTATTTATAAAACGATGTTAATGTGAGGGATAAAACAAGTAATTAAGTATCAATTGGGTCGAAATTGATAAATAAAATATATTTATTTTAACTATTTTTTAAAGCACATATTAAGAAGTTTATAAAAAAAAATTACAGTAAAAATGATTCTACGGTTGAATTAATTAATTTTTGACATCCGAGAAATCAATTGAATATCAAATCAACTCCCTTGCAATAGCATAACATCTAATATCGACTTTATGATAGAAAATACATTTTAAATTAATAAGATATATTCATGCAATAAAATTATATATAACTTTCTAGATAAATATGAGATGGAGACTCTCTGCATTGCCTCCTTTTCTTTTCCCTATCATATCTAGGATCTAGCTAATTATCAAATATGATCTTCTATCGAATACATTTCGTGGACGCCAACTAACCAATTAATATCTGGCAATGATCTAGTTTGACGTCGAAAACGCTCATTTTTTTAATTAAATAGAGACAGAAATGGAAAATTATACACACACACTCAGATCAATTATTTAAGAGATGGGCTAAAATCAGTCACGACTGACGGTGCAACCATCGGCTACGATCAAATCTCAATTTTTGAAGTTCTAACAGTCGATCCGAACCGTTCAATGTGTTCTCCATATTGAAATCTCATTGGAGATCAAATTTTACATTTTTTCTGATTTTATTTACTATTTTTTTGAGATTTTTAAAAATCATAGTTATTAAAGGGTCCAGAATTGTTTAGATTAAGAATTTTGTAAAATATCAAACAAATACTAAAAAATTTCAGAAAAATATAAAATTTGGTCTCTAATGAGATTTCAATATGGAGAACACATTGAACGATTCGGATCGACTGTTAGAATCTCGAAAATTGAGATTTGATCGTAGCTGACGGTTGTATCTGTCAGTCGTGGGCTGATTTTAGCCCATCTCATTATTTAATTAGAACGAGGTGCGTGTGTTGTAACTTGTAACTTAAACTGTAAAATATTAATGTGTCATTTTCATTAGCAATTAATGCTGAAAGTAATGTCATCAATGAGCTCATATAGCATGTTTGACAAATTATGAGTAGACAAAGTTTTACTAGTAAAAAATTGTACTAAAAAAAGGATCAGTACGTAGCAAGAAGATAATAAGCTAAAACGTTTCCACAATTAATTGTGTAGTTTGTTTCGTACCGCGCGTTGTATGTATCTCCAGAACGAAAATAAAAAGGTATATTCCTTAATTATTAGACTATTATCCATTTCATCTTCGAAAACTTATCTATATGCACTCTAAAAAAACAGAATAAATGTACCGACAAATTATAATTTAAATCGTTACCATCAGCTTAAGTAGGCATAACAGTGGTAAAAAAAACAAAGATGTATAATTGTGTTCGCATCTTGCTATAGCCTATAGCCACATGATGCGTCTATCATAATATATATGCATAATGCCTGGACTGAATTAGGACGTGTGAGATTTTCTGAAAGATATATTTATCTCACTTTTTTTGTTTGAGCATTCGCTGCCAAACAATTTGAAATAATAAATATATAGTGGTGAAAATTGAAAACTATTTGAGTTCATCGATGTATAAATTTTGATTAGTGCAGTTGACTTTTTCAAGAAATGGTATAAAAGAATTATATCAAGTCTCATCAATTTCTTTACTTTCAAAAAAAGGGAAAATTGTATTTTTTTTTCTGGAAAAAAATAATATGACGCATTCATCTTTTTATTCAAAGAAAAAAATTATATATGCTATGTATTTAAAAGCCATGCTTGTATGTAGCTTTTCAACGGACAAACCCCCTCGAAGTATATACACAAATAATAATATTTATATTTTCGAATCACAAAAAAAAGAAGAAGAAGAAATAAGCGCCCGCACAATGATATATGTACTTAATTCTTGAACAGCAACATCAACTTAAAAGAAAAATAGGGTCGATTTGTAATTTATCAATTACCTGAGGCTGCGTCGACAAACTCGCCGTTGATGAAGAGCTTGGTGTACTTGATTTCAGGCATCTCAAAACCTTCCTTTACGCTGCCGTTGCCATTCTCCGCCATGGAATAATATGTAGTGAGTATATAGAAAGAATAAGGAATAAGTTAGAATGGTCTCTTGGCTGGTTTTTCTTTGGACTGTTATCGCCTTATATAAGGAGAAATTGTAGTGCATGCATCATCTTTTGTTAGTGGTCCCCTACCCAGTAGCCTTATGAGTGTTATTTTATTTCATTGGTTCAATAGGAGATAAGGTCAACGTTTCTATGCGTTGAAGATAGAAAAGTCATACATCCTATATATATGTTACTTTTATTTACCACTTGAGTTGCATACTAAAAAACATCAATTATTATGAGATGAATTGGTTCAATATTTTGTATAGTTGATACACGTGCTTTCTTAAAATTAATGTTAGAAAGAAGTGTTTTAGAACGTGAAGTCCAACACAGATGGTCAGTGATTCCGCTGTTATTCTAGACTAGAGGTAACGAGTTCAATTCTCGCTGGACGCGAAAGGAGAATAAACTTTAATTTACAGAGTGGGCTAAAGTCTCTATAAATAAGTAGCCTCTTATTTCAAAAGAAAGAAGTGTTTTAAGGATTAACCTGAAAACAGAGAAGAACTAATTCGACAAAATAAATTACTTTTTTACCCAAGAAAAGGTTCAAACATTCTTGTCTAGTACTTCAACTAACCTTAAATTTTCGATCTCAAATCTTTATATTGAAATTATTATCTTATGTACTAGACGTAATTATCGAGTAGCTAGCCATTACATAAAAGTCATATATTGAATACGTTTATCAAAAAACATAATACGTTCTGCGTGTGTGTGTGTTTAAGTTGATTTGAATCAAGCGATTGCTTATTAGAAGTTTGAAAAAAAAAAAATCAAACTCTCCCTGATTTAAACCAAAGACTTCAATTGGTTGGCGAAAACTAGCTTAACATTATTAGTTGTGTTAACATTATTGATCTATATCTATATATGTGTTAGAGTATATTTTTTTTTCTTTGACAAACTGAAGCCCTTAGGCAAGATTGTTATTTATTTCGACCATGTGCTTAACCAAAAAGAGAAGTGCAGTTTCGAGAGAAGTCAAACCAAGAATAACATATATAGTAGGCAATGTCTCAAATCTCCAAGGTTTCTTCTACGTAGTTCGTTTTGCCTTTCAAAAACGACTTTGCTTGCTCTCAAAGTCGGTATAAATCGACAAAGACAGAAAATATCTAATTGTCTGACTAATTAACGGATCCGCATATATCAAATATTGTTATCAGACGATTGGTAATTATCCATCAGATTCGCTTTTGGTTTAATGATACTAATATATCCTCTGTTTTTATAGAAAAATAGCCAGCTTCAATTATTTAAAGAATCGCATTAAAAAATGTAAATAATTTTTTTCATTCTCGCTTTAAATATAAGTTATGAAAGAACCATGAGTCAAATGTTCAAAATTTCAATTAGCCCTCAAATTGTAATTAAAAAAAAAATCATTGAACTCGATCTCAATAGCCCTCAAATTTTAATTAAAAAAGAAGAAGAAAAAACTGCATTGAATTAATTAAAACTCAGTATACCTATAAGAAATTCAAAATTGAAAAGAAAATAAAAACAGAGTCCTTGAAGTTGTTACAGGTGCCAAGACAGAAGCACCCGAATTTCTTGATTATTAGTTTTTATTTTGTTTATTCTTTTTTATTTTTATGCTATATATATATATATATATATATATATTCTCATATATATAGAGAAATGCTAATGTGTCATCAATGGCACGTGCCATCGAGTCGTTTTCCAAGATCCAAAATTTAAACGGTCAATCCAAACCGTTCAAGTTGTACCATATTGAAATATCCTTGGACACCAAATTTTATATTTTTTTCATTTTTTTTGCTATTTATTATGATATTTTAGAAAAAAATATTATAATTGGAGAATTTCAGTCCCTCCAATTTAAAAATATCATAATAAATAATAAAAAAATCGAAAAAGTGTAAAATTTGGTGTCTAAAAATATTTCAATATGGTGATCTACGTGAATGGTTTGGATTGAATATTTGAATTTCGAATATCGAAAAACGACTGGATCACAAATCGATGGCACGTTAGTCATATATATATTCTTTTGTTCACATGTTGACATACCTTAAATAATTGTTCTACCTGATCATCGGTTAGTGATTTGAAAAGGGTCATTTTTGTCTTTTCGTTCAGAAAGTTTTTTTTTTTTTAATCCAGTGCATAGTTCAATTTGTTTTACTCACAAAAAGAATGTACTGTATAAAATACAATAGTACATAATTTTATTATTTTTAAATAAAAATGACGTACTGGATGAAACATGAATAAAAAATTTCTAAATAATAGTAAATGAGGCCTTTTAAAAATTGATCCGTGAAACATTCTTAAATGTCATATTTTAGGATCAGTTATATGCAATATATCCTTTAAAACAAATATGTTTGTATGGGTTGCCCCTCCAATATAATCTTTGAAAAGGGTGATATGTCACGTATTTCTGTCGACAGCAGCCAACAAATTTTACTGTCGCGAGAAACTGCTAAATTTCTCGAGTCGGTACTGCCTATCGAACTTTATACTAAGGTGCTTATCAATAGTTCAATACCAATAATATATATTTTCTTTCAGAAATGATAATTGTCGTATGCCATCGCACGCTATTAGACAAGAATTTGGATTAATTATCCTATCCACGGGAATGACGAAAATCAGGAAGTTAGTAAAAAGGGCCCGGGGGGGTGTTTGGGGGGGGGGGGGGGGGGGGGGCGGCATAATTCACGGATTTTTTTCAAAGTTCAAGTTCAATTGAAGTCACAAATTTCTTTTTGCCTTTCAGAACCTAACAAACAATCAAACCCTCTCTCGTCTCATCTCAGAAATCTAATAAGTGATCAAATCGTTCTCTCCTTTCAAAAACCTAACAAACGACCAAATTCAAGGCCTGTCGGTACGTTAGATATTTATATATCTCAAATTCAAGGCTTTTCGGTACATTGAGTATCTAAAACCTTGGCGAAGAGATGAGAACAAGTGGCAAAAGTTTAGAAATTGATTACTACAATATTCAGTTTCGTCATAGTTTGAATAAAATGAATACATAAGTTAGACAAGTTGAACATATAAATAATTAAATTGAACAAATAAAAATAAGTCACATAAAAATAAATAAATTCAATAAAAATAAGTTGAATATGTCACGTCCCGCACCGACGGGTCGCGGGGCGCGAGCCGAAACGGTATCTTCCGCATCCATCCGACGGCCCGTCAACCTACGTCGCAACAGAAAAACAAAAAAGAGTCAGGTACAAACCTCAGTAACCGGTTATTTAACGACGCAGCTTCTCTGCATTTAATTATTATATCAAAGTCCAACCAGATCGGATTAATCCACAGAACAAATAATATATTTTACGGAGATAATCGGGTCTGACCAGTCAATCAATCAGTCAGAGTGGTCCCTCCCCGATCTCAGGAGGATCAGGACCGGCCCCTCCCCGAACTCAGGAGGATCAGGGCTCAAAATTCATATCCAAATGCACATCCAAATTCCAAACCCGATAACCCGTAAAATATACCAATCACAAAACAATAAACATATTCAATCAAAACCAAACGATGAATCAAATCAATCAATCAATGCGAAATTAAATATAGAGAAGTCCGGTTACCTGATTAAACGGTCTAGAAATCATGAACAAAAATTGCAACAGTAATCCAGAATGATTGCGACGTAACTTCGGAATCTCAATCGGCCAATTTAATCAAAATTGATTACAACTATATGAAAATATTTTATTTTGAGGAGACATGAAATCGGATGCAATTTACTAACTCGAGTTTGCAAACAGAGGAAAGATAAATGAGGTTTTTAAAATGATCATTGAGTCATCAGGCACGTGGCATAAGGAATTTAACAAGAGCAAATATGCATTTAAAAATTTGACACGCAAGGAGCTTGCATGCGGCCAAGCGGTTACTCTTTTTTTTTCCCCGGGTCAAAACATTTAAGAAATAAAATTAAATACAATTTTTCTAATTTAGTACTCAAAACGTTGAATATCAAAAATAAATCCAAAATATAATTAATATTAAAATATCAGAAATTTCAAAATGTCACAGAATATGCATATAAGAATTTGAAAAAGGGATGACAATTTTTTTTGTGTATGTGTTCACGTTGATCATCTTTTTATCACTTATCTATTTTATGTGTTAATTTTGTTCAAGCGATTGCAAAACTACATATAACAGTTATAATTTTTTCCAAAAGTATACCTTTGGACGGATTTACGAACAAAAATATAATATTTATGTTTCAATTTTATATTCAGCCTACAAATTTCATCTGCTTCTTTATCCCCCCCCCCCCATTTTTGTCTATTTTTTTTTCAAATTGATAGTATCGATTTTCACTATATAAACGTATTTAGTATATCATGTTTAGTACTTTTTTATTGGAAGTTTTATTCTAAAGGCAACTTCTGATGAACATCACATATTATTCCAATTTTAAGGTGCGACTTTCTTCTTTTTTTTTCAATTGAGAAAATGAATATAAATCAATCGGGTATTTAAAAAATACACAAATATTGCTAGCTTCCAAGTTTCAACCTTAATATTGCTGGAGTCCTAACAGAAATTATAACGTTGGCCATGCCATCACTTGTCTATTATACCATGTCATTCAGTTGATAAACATATAATCATATATATATATTATACAATTTTTAGGATATAGTTAAAAATTATTAGTTTTTTCACAAATCATTTATTTTTTTTTCAAAAAAAGTGATGGATTATTGCATATATGAAACTTGGTCAATGCAAAAGATTCCCTCCCTAATCAATTCTTTCAAGACAAGGAAACTGCTGAAGTATCGGTGCCAATTGCTTTATTAGTCAACTAATCTGTGGAGAATTATGTGGGGTTGTCTCTATTGCATTTATTTATCATAAGCAAAAGTTGACTAAGAGCTGTCCATATATACTTGGCATTTTGTTATAAAACATTCCCCAATTTTCTTGAACAGATTACAGAATTATTTGGTTATCGATAATGCATTTGTTTATGGTTAACCAAAATTTGACTAAGGCCGCCCCTGCTGTTTGTTGTGAAACTTTCGCAAATTTTCTTGGACAAACCTGGATCGAGATTCGAGAACCATTACAAGATAGAATAAAAGTAAAAATTTGAGAATTTAAGTTCCCACTATGAGTCGTTACAATATAACATGAGTACTTCAAAAGAAGTTTTTTTTTTCCGGTAAATGAAAAGAAGAAAATTGTATAAGAGTGAACATTAAAAAAAAAACATCATCTTTTTATGCTGTGGCAAGAATGAAGTATTGAAACAGTGGTTTTGGGTCAATTGTTCCTTCAATCTTCTTAAAAATGGACTGATTCATAATTCCATCTCTTCTATGAAATATTGCAAAGTATAAGAGTAAAATAGAAATAGACTAAAGTTAGAAAAAAAAGAGAGGTTTGATCTCATAATTTTATTATAATTCTGCAATCTCATTCAATCCGGTATACTTTTAATTGCGTTAAATGAATATTTCATACAATTATATATGTCTTCATAATTTTACTGTTTGCCAAAGAACCCCACAAAACAATAAATGTAGAAATGGTTGAGCTATTTGGTGGAACGGTTACTGGGTTAGTGGTGCCCCGTTCCTGCCCGACCCGTTTAAAAGGACCCACAAGGTATGTGTGCGCGCCTGCTCGGAGAATTAAATGCGAATCGTACCAAGCTGTCAATTTTTTTTTATGTTATTATATATAAATTTCAACTGTTTGTAATTGTACCCGAACGAAAACGATGCATCTTAATAAATAAATAATACATGTTCTTTCATTGGAAGAAAAATTAGCCAAGATGTTTAAGCAAACCTCATGCTTTCTTCACATTCAATTAAAAATTGTTTTTATATTCAGTATCTAGATAAACGAAAAGTAGATAATGTGACGCAAGTATTACTTAATCATTACATCGGTTTTTAGTTAAAGAAACAGCATCAAACAATTCGTATTAATTAGAGAATGAAGCAATTGACAATGATACTCAATGAGGAAGATGCGTATATGTACATTTGTTTTATCTCCATCCTTTAAAAAAGGAAAGATTACATAACGATGGGGATTGACATAGTTTTATACTTTTTTATTTTGAGTGTACGTATGATATTATGCGTAGTATCAATTGGTTTGTGCAAAGATTTCAAAATAATTTTAACAACTGATCCTATTATTTGAACCACAATTTTATTTATATATATATCTAAATATCGAAGGAAACCAAATTTTATACATATCTTTTAGTTATTGTTATTTTTTCAGATAGGTAAAAAATTGTTCATTTTATTATATGTCAAGGGTTTCTTGTAATGTTCCAAGGAGCCTTTACAGTTTACACTACTTATCCTAGAGGCAGTTATAAAATAAAAAGAAAAATAAATTGAGTTTTATCATCTTGAATTTAATCGAAATAATAACAGGATATATTCAATTATGCAGATCGGCAATGTTTGGATTTGCTGTGGGAATGCTAACAGAGTACGCGACTGGTTCCGATTTTGTGCAACAGCTAAAGATCCTTCTCTCAAATTTTGGAATTGTCGATTTAGATTGAGCGGTACCTAGCTCGACATTTCTATGTAATAGTTTCTCTTGTACTGTGATTTGAGTGATAGAAAAGATGGTTGTTGCTCATCTGGCATATATATATATATAGTTTTTATTGCTTTGTTATAAATGCAAAGTTCCTCCGGCCTTCTTTTTAACTAATTTTTGTCTGATTACAAGGAATAGTTTTGTCAATTAAATTGTATCGTCTTGCATTCTTTCATGGTTGAAGCTGCAATGGATTCATAACTTCTTTTCATTTTTCGTCTAGTTTTACACCAATTTTGGATGCAGATGACTTTAAGCAATTTAAAATTATTTCTTTTAACTTGTATAGCAGTTCTACATTTATGATTGCTTCTAGTCCAGATCAAGTATCCGCCAAATTTTAACTTGGTAGCAACTACCTGGCCTTTCTAAAAATGTATCCGCCAAAATCATTCATCTTTTTTTGCTTGTAATTATATTAAGATGTTTACTCTAATGGTTTTTTTAAGAATATGTAAGGGCTCAATCATTGTTCCGCAGTTTTGCCAGAAAAATTTCCTAGGATCTGCAAATAATGTAACATGAATTAAGTGCCAGTACTGGTATGAAATGAGATATATACTTTCAATCAACTTTAGCTTAATTGATCTATTGAGATTATGTGAGGGCTCTACCAAAAATTGTCAGAGCCTAAGGTGTGCATTATTGGTATGTACCGGTCAAGGTCTCTCCTTACCAAGTCATCCAAGTGTTCATTTTGGAGAGAGGGATTTGTGTATCAGGATTTGCAATGAACTGTTTATAATATTTTTTCATAAAATGACTTGAATATGTAATGAAGCTATATTGCTTAAAATCATGGATGCGTCAAGATAGAATGCGAGATGGTAAAAGTAATTTCTTTTATTGCAGAATGTCTACAACATTTTATTTCATTCATTTGCAGATTAAAGTCTGAATCACCACTGAACAATGTCTCTCAGCAGGATCGTTGTTACACTCTTTATTCCAATAAACTCATAAGATTACTGATCAAGTAAAGTAGTCCTTGGAGACCTAGGAGTAAAGAGTGTATACTCATTTCTTCTGCTAAACTTGAGCCTCCTTGCTTGCTCAATTGAGAGGCGGTACGAGTGCATCAGTACTTGCAACGGCATTCCTTTGAATGTTGATAGCTTCCCTGCGATTTGACTTACCATGGCATTCTGGTTGGTGTTGAAGGTTACCCAGTGGAATCCTTGAAGCGGATCAGCTCTCTTGAGCACCGCAAAGTTCTGAGGGATGAGTAAAAATTGTCCTTGACGAACTGTTCCATCAAAGACGGCACGGCCTTGGTGGTTGACAACCTGTACGCGTCCTTGTCCTTGGGTCACATACATCCCGCAATGACAATTCATACACCAGTGAGGTGTAATCACAGCATTCTACAATAAACGTCACAGTTATTAGTTATTACTTCTTGACCAAAACATAATTAATATCAACTTTATATCTTATTGATTATTTCTGTACAAGATTTAATGGCTAAATGGTTAATGGATTAGTAACTTTCTTACCCTTTGAAGAACAACTCTTGTAGCACTCATCTGGACCAGATTAAGAATTGGAAGCTTCTGGCTGTCAACTCTTGCAATCCTACCAACTCTTTGATTGTAGTAATCAGCACGAGATGGCCTATCTATGTTGGTTCTTATCTTCATTGTGCAGAAGTTCTCATCCAAGCCGTTGGCCGTCACGTTGTATGGTCCTTGCCAACTCTCGCCAAACTGTTCTTGTGCCTGCATGCTCTCCTCAAACTCTTGTTGCTGTATCTCTTGGCTTCTCGAGGGTCTGAGCATCCGAAGCCCCCCTGGGACGAAGACAATCTCTCCCCTTGGATCATTTTGGGCCTGGAGCTGCCGTGCCAATTCAGCATTCACTCCAAGTGCCTCAGCGAGCAATTGAGTGTCGAATCCGTTAAATATATTATTGCCACGTAAAGGTGCCATTCCAATGGGCCGCACTCCTGCTTCATATGCCTGTCGTCCTGCACCATATGCCTGTTGTTCTATTTCATATGCCTGTGGTCCGGTTTCATATGACTCTGGTCCCGTTTCATATGTCTGTTGACCACTCAGGTGCCTTCCAGCCAGGAAAAAGCTCTAGATTTCATACATATATTGTAGTTAGTTATGCAACTTGAAGATATATATACAATTATCGAACATTTTAATTGATATATATATTGAGAAAATTTTCCATGACATACTCTTTGTCGAGGTTCCAGTTGGTTGGCAGTGTTGCTTACATCAAAAACTTGTATGGCTACCAGGGGAACATCGCCATCATTGTAGCACCAGTAGGTAACACCAGCCGGCAGAGCAACAATATCTCCCTGCTTGAAGCGGTGCACTTTCTGGTGTTCATCGCGGATCCTTTGGCTTTGGCTTTCAGCTGTTCCCGTCAGTATTTGCTCAGATTCTGGTTGGAAAGACTGGAATGTCTCCGGACAGCCTGGAAATGTGATTCCCTTAATGCCTCTCCCTGTGACAATTAATTAACAGTGTTTCAAATTATTGCCATGATTTCTCAAATGGATCAACATATTAATGTCAGTATCGTAATTCTCTTATATTTACCTTGAATTATGTAGAGCAGGGAAGGGGCATTGTTATATTGAGGCAGGAAAAGTCCCCTGGGCTCAATAATTGTACGACGGGCAGACACACCAGCACATTGCAACATCTCATTGTGCACATCATAATACTCAACTGTACCAGCTTCAAAGCGTAGACGTTGAGTAGGGTTTAGTGCATCGAGCCTGTCGAACCGACATCCTCTAGGTCCTGCAAAACTGCGTGGGCTCTGCCAAGCACTCTGGCCACCAAACCCAAATAGTTGAGCAAAAGCCCCATGAGAAAAGACTAAGAAAAAAAGGAAGCAGAGGAAAGGTGAAGAAGCCCGCATTTTTTCTGGACTTGTAGTATGATACCTAGATGTTTATGTGATGGACAATGAAGGGTGTCAAGGGGCAGTATATATAGGCTTAAAAGAAGACAAATTTCACTTTGGATATGCATTGTGGTTGTTACAGTATAGACAGAGGGGCTCACCAAACACTTTGTACCGTAGGAGGCTCAGAACAAGGTTGTTTGGTGCCAAAGCCTTTGTACCTTGTCGATTCCTAGGCCCGGAAAAAAAATACACCCTTGGTTTTTTTACTTTGCTTCTTTTTTAGGAAAACCATATGCAGTACATTTCTACCTAATTAATGAGTAATCCGGAAGGTTTATCTGAGGATGTAAGGTGAAAGCTTGGCATTTAGCAAAATAGATAAAGTCTAATCTGGCTCTTAGAGTACCAAATTTTGAGCGAAAAAGTTATGGCACATATGATCACTAGAAAACAGGCTTCTAGTTGGTGTATTGAGATAATAACAGTACCAATATTTTTCTTTGCAAGCCTAGGAGCATATCATATTAGTATGTAATGCAAATATTTTAAATGATAATGCTTTGAGAACAGCTTCTAAATATTTGTTCCAATGGACTATAAATATCAGGATTTGAAATTTTCCCATTTTTACAATTGGAAGGAGTGAATGAAGCCCGTTAAACAAAGTTCCCGTTTTTAAATTTCAAAATATTTGTTTGAAACTTCCAATCATGTCATCTTGGATTTTTTAGATTGCAGAACTCCAAACCGGAGCTGGTATCATAGGATATTGGATACATCATGAATTGATGTTTGACAAAAGAATGACAATATTGAGGAAATTGATTACTACCATCTCTATTTCTACCATCGCTACCATCGCTCGAAGCGCTCCCCTCTCCTAACCCAGCGAAGCGAAGGCTCCTCTCTCTCCAGCGAAGTGAGCCCTCTCCTCACCCTGCGAAGCGCTCCCCTCTCCTCATCCGGGTACGCTCCTCTCCCTTCGCACTCTTCAGTCTCTTCCTTCTGTGCATCTCTCTCCCTTCCCCCTCCCTTCGCACTCTTCAGTCTCTTCCTTATGTTCAATTTGTTGGTGTATATGTTCACTTTGTTCATTCATATGTTCAATTTGTTATTCTATATGTTCAATTTGTTTTGTTGCTTGTCAGATTTATGTGTTTATTTTATATCTCACTTTGTTAGTTTATATGTTCACTTTGTTCATTCATCTATTCAATTTGTTATTTCTATGTGTTCAATTTGTTTTGTTGTGCGTCAGATTTCTGTGTTTATTTTATGTCTCACTTTGTTGGTGTATATGTTCACTTTGTTCATTCATATGTTCAATTTGTTATTCTATATGTTCAATTTGTTTTCTTGCTTGTCAGATTTATGTGTTTATTTTATATCTCACTTTGTTAGTGTATATGTTCACTTTGTTCATTCATCTGTTCAATTTGTTATTTCTATGTGTTCAATTTGTTCTGCTGTTCGTCAGATTTCTGTGTTTATTTTATGTCTCACTTTGTTGGTGTATATGTTCACTTTGTTCATTCATATGTTCAATTTGTTATTCTATATGTTCAATTTGTTTTCTTGCTTGTCAGATTTATGTGTATATGTTCACTTTGTTCATTTATATGTTCAATTTGTTATTCTATATGTTCAATTTGTTATTCTATATGTTCAATTTGTTACTTCTATGTGTTCAATTTGTTTTGCTGTGCGTCAGAGTTCTGTGTTTATTTTATGTCTCACTTTGTTGGTGTATATGTTCACTTTGTTCATTCATATGTTCAATTTGTTATTCTATATGTTCAATTTGTTTTCTTGCTTGTCAGAGGAAAGACAGAGAAGAGAAGAAAAGACACGGAGGTAGAAGGAGAGTGAAGAGGGACGGAGGGGGGTGTGGCAGAGAAGGGAAGAGAAGAGGTGGAGAAGATGAACGCGCTAGGGAAGGAGGGGAGCGCGCGGGAGGGGAGGAGAGCGCATCTGAAGAGGAGGGGAGCGCGCGGGAGGGAAATTGAGGTTAGCGATGGTAGCGATTGCATAAATCGCGATGGTGGTTATAATTTCTGCAATATTGACACTTGGCCACTTGCTCATCCATATGAATGGATTATGGATCTGATTGACAGTTGGGTAAGGTCAGGCTGGATTTAATGGGCTTGAACTTGCAGCCTACGACTACGAGCTGCCAACGAGTCTAATGCTTGTGTTATGTTGAATCACGTTAAATTTATTTAATGAATTTCATGTTTGATTCGTACCTTAATTTAGACTTTAATACAGGAAAATTATTATTTTTATTTTTTTAAGGAAAGTAAAGGTTAAACCCTTAACTTTTAATAAGAAAATTAAAATTAAAGTTTTAGTTTTTTTTTAACTTATTTGTCGATTGTTATATATTTGTATTATGCATATGAATGATTTTCGGTACATATAATATATATTGAATTAGTCCTATATGTTAGATTAGGTTGGATATGTGTACACTGTACAAACATGGACGGATAGATATGCCTAGGGGCAGAGGTATGAATTGGCGAGCAGTGTGGCATGACCGGAAATGCTCAAAGGTAAGGCCACAGTTTGTCAAATTAACCAACGATCAATCAAAAGATTTTTTAAGGTATTTAATTAGTTTGTCATATTAAGTTATTAACCAACGGTCAAGCGAGAGGTTTCTTCTACATATTAACCAACGGCCAAGCGATAGTTTCGCAATCATTACATGTCCTAATTTTGTAGATTAGATGGGCTAAAGATTTAGTCAGTTTCATCTAGTTTTAATTTAAAGCACGAGCCACAATACTGTCCATAAGTTTGTTGAAGTTTTATCAATACATATACCTTATTATTATTTTACAATTCAAAGATTACAATTATTTCTTTGGCAGAGACCATGAGGTTAAACAAATAGACGTATCGAGTTGATTAATAAACTAGCGGGGTTTCGCGCGTTGCGCGATCTATATTTTTTTATCTAATGTTTATTTGTGCAAATACTATAATAATATATAATTATTATAATAATATCAACTTATTCAAAAATATTTTATATAATAAGATTAGTAGTGCGAGAGAATCACACAATCAATTTCATTTCAATTGAATGTTTGTTGGTGAAAAATATTCATGCCATCAATAAATTGAACATTTAAAATCTAAAAAAAAATTAGCACGATAATTTGATAAATTATTTTCTTTCATCCATGGAATTTATATTGTAAAAAATAAATTCAGAAAAACAATCAAACATTATATAAGGTAAAAAAATTGTGCTAAAAAAATTAATGTTAGAAATCATATGAAATATTTTGCGCTATTTTGCGGTTACGGAAACCCACTTCAAAAAATGGAGATATTGTCAATTGATAAATACATACACAATACAATACAATACAAATAGAAAGTTTTAATGCTGACATGGTATTCGAATTATAAACGGTATACTAAATAATAAAGTCTTAACCACACATGGCAAAATGAAAAGAATCAGTTGAAAGATTAAGAACAAAAATTTGAGTACATGGCAAAATGAAATGCAAATTAAAAGATTAACAATGACATCTTAGACATGCATATTGGATACAAATTGAGATAAATTTTGTTAAATGCTACTATCAATAAAATTAAAACCTGGGTAGATTACTTATTTGACCTGAGTTTTGTCTCATCTCTATATGACTCTCTTAGGCAGGAAGCTCCCCATACAGTTACATCTCCAAGTAGTAAGACACCAGTAACACGTAGCGACATGTGTGATCATGTCTTTTTTTTCTAAAAATGTGGGTATAATATCAAAATTGAAACTAATTAAAACGATGCGATAGTTTTATGAAGCTTATTTATTTTTTCCTGATAAACTTGAGTACCCTGCATAGGTATACATATCTACCCCTCTTATTTGTTAGTTATATAGTTGCCTTGAAAGTTTCATGAACATCACAGATTTTCAACTCTAATCCGTTGGTATATGCAACTATCATATTTACTTACACCCTAACTCAAAGCCCATGCTATTGCTATACAATTAAACCTAAATAAAACTTAATTACCATGTAATTGTTACTAATCAGAGATAGAATGAGAAAGTATATCTGAATGAAGCATGACTTCAGGTACATGTGAGTAATGCTTAACTGCAAGACTAACTCCAAATAACGCTATTGCCATGCAAACTGACTCTTAAACATGTCCATAGAGAAAGCAGCAACAAATGAAATGAAATACAATCTGCAAAAAAAGAGAAAATATATGTAATTAATTTGTAGTGTGAAACATGAAAGCATTGCCATGTTAGGAAAAATGTTGCAAATTTATAAAAATTATTAATGATCAAAAAGAACACCTCAAACACCTAATATCTTGAACTGTAAAACTGATAATCATGCTTGTTTCGAGCAATCTTGTGGTCATGGTCTCAGTTTCTACGACAAACCTCTTTGCTGGTACAGAGCAAGAGATAGAAGTAGATCTTTAGAAAATGGCAAGAAAATAAGAAACAATATTGAACAAACCTTTGATTAGCAGCCGAACAACTTGGTCAAATCCTACTTATAAGTTAGTAAGTGCTTTCCCATGCTGCATATGCACACTGGTTTCATGTAAAATACCAAAAGTTAAATTCACCAGCAAAGAATAAATAAATGGTATGCAAAAGGACGACCTTTAATGTTTAGCTTTTATACGTATAATTTTGAAATTTAATAGTACAGTCCATGATTCAAATTACAACTGAATTCACAATCTAATCTTAACAATTAATTCATAATAAATTTAAAACTTGTAAGAAATAGTGATATATAATTCTAAAATATATAGTTACTGACTAAATACTCTAAAAGATTCCTGTTTTACCCCTCAATTATGCTGCCAAATTGACATGTGATTGTTCAATAAGCGTGATATCTTGGAAGCCATTTAATGGACTTTCTTTCAGCCGTTGAATGCAATGACAAATCTGATTGCATTTCTATTGTTTTGAACTTCTTTTGTGCAATCAGAAAACTGATTATTTAACTAATCGACAATGAACAAAAATATATGTCTACTGTTCATGAACCTTTAAACGCTGAAAATTGAACTATACTCCCATAACAGTTGGTAAACTGTCTTATTGTTCGAGGGACATTTGGGTCTGGACTACAAATTTGACCTTGTAATAGTCATCATCCAAGTAAGACCAATACTTAGGTACAATTCAAGTACGATACCCATCCATCATGGACTTCTACCCTGAAAAAATATACTATTGTCAGAAGCAAATTTGAAATATCTAAACACATATTGTACCTGCACAATATGCTACCTCACATAAATCCAAATTGTTTTCTAATAAAAAAAATGATGATCAACCTCGCACCATATATCTTTAGATCACATCCAAGGCTAATCAACAACGCCATACATCACTTCTCCACCAAATATGATAACATTATACAATACCTTCACGTCATCTCTTTTTTTCCTTGCATAGAAAGAAAAATAAAAAGAAAGCAATCAAAAGAGATACAAAATCCACCCAGATGATAAAAAGAAAAAGTAAAGAAAAAAAAAGAGAAAATTGATCTTCTCTCTCCACGAAAGTGAGATGAAGGTGTTGTAAATTGATGTTCTTTTTTTAGCAACCTGTATATTTTTAAATTCTTTGTTCGTGAAAGCTGACTGATTTTTCTTTTTTTCAGATTTAGGTACCATTAAAACTGAGAAAAACATAATAAAATTAAGCTAGTATTAATCCAACGCTAACAAATCACATTTTTTTTCACCTGTCCAGATTTTTGAACCAGCATTGTTGAACATATTCACATTTGCAAATTCACAATTATCTCCAGCAACAGCCACCAGCAAGAATCTAGCCAAAGAAAAATGAAACTAAATCATTATCTTGTAATACGATCATTAATTTTACAATCATGCTCCAACTTCAGCATGTTAGAAAAGCATCTAATTCAACAAAACAAAGTCTCACTTAAGAAGGTAACAAAAATGTAAATATAATAAGAAAATACACTTAGAATGGAATCTTAAGACTGAATCCAATCCTTCGTTTCTACCAAGCAACCTGCAAATTAGAGAGATACAAAAGTAATCAGCCTAAGACTAAACAGAAAAAAAAAGTTCTACCGAAAGATAAAGAATTCTGTCATGATTTCCAGAGATCAATCTAAGCCAAAATTCTATCACACTAAACAAAGAATTTAAGCCAAATTTTACAACATAATAAATGAAAACCCTCCAGCTAGGTGAAGACCTCCCATGATTTGTTACTAATGGGCAAAATAGTAATTCAATCAATAGAAAATTTTGCTGATGTAAATAACAAATTATAAGAAAAAAAATAATACATAACCTAATAAGCAATCTTATGAATTACAATTTGCATATCTTTGCTGACCTATTTGACCATCTTATTTGAAAAATGATTTGAAATTAAATATAAATTATAATACATACTAAGCAATTCAAGTACACCTGTCCAGCGTTAAAATACGTACCAATGTCCAACGAAGCATTGATGGCTGACCACAAAATCAAGCACACATTTTAGTTCACCAAACCTCTGTGCACATTCCTTTCTTTTCTTGACTGAAAAGAACAAATAAAAAAAAAGATGATTTTCGTTAGTAGCAAGTTGCAAAAATTTTAGTGATAAACTGTTAAAACCTTTAAAGAGAGTGTGAACTGATGACCAGCCAACAATGCCTTAACTGGATCCCATGTGAGAAAATCATGGAAAATCAAAATCAAAGTTGAAATCAGCACAAATAGAAAAATCATCTTAAAAACTGAAGTAAGAGAGAAAAAGGGAAAAATTGAAAAAAATGACAGAATTAAAAGTATGAGAAGAGAAGCAAGTTGAAGAAGAAGAAAAAAAAAATTAACTGAACCAAATAAGCAAAAAATTTACCAGTAAACAAACCTTAACTGTGCAAGCGGAATTCACAAAAAAAAAATTAGAAAGAAAAAGGGATCAAAGATAGGAACTATGATGGTAGAGGAGAGAGAGGCGACAAATGGAGGCGACGAAGGAAGGGAGCAGGTGCAGAAGACAATAAAGAAGGGAGCAACTTATACACCGAGTGGAAAGACCGAAGTGGGATTGAGAAGAAGATAGCAGCGGCGCACAGACCAGGAACAGCCATCGGAATAGCATCCGTACCCTAGCACATGGCCGACCCCATTGGACCGGTCCATCGAGAGCACCTGTGAGAAAGGAGGAGAGAGAGCGAAAGAAGGGAGATTATCGAGGCGAGCAGTTGAGAATTCTCTGGAAGATGCTGATCCAACGGAGAGGGAGAAGGGCATCAGAAGGCCAGGATATGCAGAAGGAAATGAACGGTCCAGATCCGATTACTATTCCGCAACAGTGCTTATGAATAGTAACGGATCCGGATCCAATAGGCCAGGATTAATGTATGTTTGGATGGATTCCAATACTTGTACACTTGCACTAGTTTTTTCTTTGCTTCTTTTTTTTCCCGTTAGTATTCCTTCTAGCTCTTCTCAAGTTCTAATTCAATGTAAGATAACATAGCTTTCGTGTATTAATTAAATCTATATAAAAATAAATAAATTCCAACCTCTTAACCTCCTTAATTAAATACAACACTGAAACAACTCCATAAATTCAATTATAGTTTCCATTTATTAGTTTTCACCACAATGTGTAAAGGCACAAATTTAACACCAAGGAGAATTGTAAATAGGGGTGACAACAGACTTGGAATGGAGGTACTTATCAAGAGCATCTAGACCCATATCCTTGCCGAACCCGCTCATTTTGAACCCGCCAAAGGGGCAATCAATATCAAATGCAAAGTAACAATTGACCCAAATCACACCTGCCCTAATTGATCTTGAGACCCGATTCATTGTGTTCAGGTCCTTCGTCACTATTCCAGCCGCCAGTCCATATTTTGTGCTGTTTGCCTTTTCTATTGCCTCTTCAATTGTCCTATTTTAAACAAACAGAAGAAATTGAGCTAAGTAAGACTTCAACACAACGTTATATTGTATCCTATGGTCAGTTCATTTTGTAGTATCTTGACAATCACTGGTAAATATCTTTGTTTAAAAAAAATCATTTAATGATCAGGTCATTGTGTTCACGTTGTATTGCTGATTCTCATTCGCAGTTTCAGGGCCACGATTGCCAGTTAAGGCCATTTAACTTTGTCTAATTTACTCTTTTGTTTTAGAAATTCAACATAAATTTACTGTAATTTGGTGCTATTAAAAAAATAATAATTCAATATGTTTGTCTGTCTAGGGGAATGGTTGTGCTCTAGTCAATGTTTAATTTGTACCACTTAAAACTACTCATGTAACAAATCATCAAAATATGATCAATGAATGAGTAAAACAAAAAAACCAGAAGGAATTGCATACTTAAATTTCATAAGTGACATGACAGGTCCAAATATCTCTTCTTGCACAATTCTCATGTCATCCTGAAAAGAACTCAAAAATTTGATTGATGTTAACCATTAGTTTGCAACTTATTTCTCTTAATTTTAAGTTAACGTCAAATCAAGTTAGAGGAAAGGAAACAACAAGTTCACCTTGACATCAGTAAAAATGGTAGGTTCAACATAGTAACCTTTATCTCCACAAGCCTTTCCTCCAGTAAGCAGTGTAGCCCCCTCTTGCTTACCAATTTCAATGTACTTTAAAACCTTTTCAAACTGTGCCTTGTCAACCTTCATTCAGCAAACCCAAATACAAACCGTCAATATAAATGGGAAAAAAAGTGAAATTAATTGGACAATAATGAGAAATATGATAAACCTGAGGGCCTTGGTGAATATTTGGATTAAAGGGGTCTCCAACTGTCCAATTCTTTGCCGTCTCAGATGCCTTTCTGACAAATTGATCATATATCCCTTCTTGCACATACACACGGGAACCAGCCACGCAGACCTCCCCCTGTAAGTGAGAAGTAGGTTTAACAAATTGTTTTTTTCATTATTATAAGTAACTCAATTTCAAACCCTGGAATTACTGTAGGTAAAGCTCAAATCGCAACGGTTGTGGTACTGTTTTGGAATGAATCTGAGCCCTACGTCTCCGCTAGCGCTGCCTTTTCTCCGCTAGCGCTGCCTTTTCTCTGGCTTTCGCGAAGCTTCCTCCACACACTATCCCTCTCTCTTCGATGGATCTAGGGTTTCTCTCGCGGCACAAAATCTTCTCCCAACTCTCTCTTCCACTTTTCCCACCGAAGCAAAGAAAGAATCGATCTTTACTGTTGCTGATTTTTGCTCTAGGGCTTTTTCTTCTCCTTCGCCTCCATGGCCTCTCTCTATTTCTGTTCTCTCAATGCCTTTTGATTGAAAAAAATTGCCTGGCCACCTCAATGCCTTTGTCGACTCTTAGAGCGTTGTTTCAATCAAGGTGCTTTGCAATATATTAAAGTGCTTGGGTGTAGGACCATCTCCTCAGATTAAGGTTGAGTGTGAGTATTTTTTTTTTACTGAGGGTCTAATTTTACTTTGCGTTCTAATTATATTCTTCAATTTAGGTTACCCGTGCTTTCATTTTGCTGCTCTGGCCTTGATCTTGGACAAATTTTTTATGGCCGACAGAAAGGTTTGGATTGTTATCATAGTATATATAAATATAGATTATGACAAGAAAAGCATTGTCGTACAAAAAAATTGTATTTGATAAACTTTACATATGTTATGCTCCATGATACAGCAAAATAACTTTCTTTTAATCATTAAACTTCATTCTACTTAATGGTTGAAAGAATTTATGTTATTTTTTTCCTTCTTTTTTTTACAGACTAAAACTGGTTACGTTGTGTTGTCGCCTGGTCTATTTATTGGTGCTGGTAAGGGCAATATTTCTGCTTATTTGAAGGTTGCTCTGTTATTGATAAGCATAAATCGGCATTAAGTTTCATATACTGATCTTTTTTTTTTATTTTTTAGTAATGACGTGGTCAAGCCATGATGGTGGTTAGTCATATATGGTCCAAGTAGGATGTATCTGTATTGGTTCCTGGTGTACATGGGTTAGACGCAAGATGTGAAAATTTGAAGTAGGGAGGTTCTAAAGAGAGGATGTAGTTCGTATTTTGAAATAGAGTCAATCAATATTTTGAGCATCTCAACAATATGTATATTTTTGTGTTGATTGTGAGGTTCTTCAAGCGGCTGGTGTGAAAATTTAGGTCAGTGTTGATGCAATAGAGAAGCCATTTGGGTACGTTCATCTTTTTCTGATTAGATTTCTCAGAGGTTAAGTATTTTTTTTTCCTCTCTCAAATCTGTTTGATTGCTGTGGTTGTTTTAAAACCATAATGACAGATCTGATTGATTTCTGTTCTTTTATTTTTTGCTTCCTCTATTGAGAAACTTCAGTTTTGAGCTAGGATCTGAGCTCTTCCCTGGTTGAGTTTTCTTCGACCTCTATTTTTTCTTCGTAGGATTTTTTACAGGTTATGCAAAAGGTTTCAGGACCGCAAACGGTCCTGTTTGAAATTGTTCTTGTATTTTTAGGGTTTTTTTTCCTTTTCTATGGATCACATAATTATTTGTTGCTTTTGTTGTAGGACGATATGAAGCCAATATTGAGGGATCTCTTGGCAACTCATCCTGGACTGGAGTTTCTGCGAGGCACGCTTGAATTTCAGGAGAGAGACGGTATGCTTTTGGGTTAATTATGGCTTATCTATACTGATTGACTCTGGTATAATTATGTTTCAAGTATGAATATTGATATCATGAAATCTCGCTTTTTTCTATTCTATCTTATTTCTTTGAGAATTAACTTAGCTATATGCCCACAATATATTTTACAAGTTTAGCACAATAATTAGAAGGTATTTTCTAACTAAATGTTGTTAAATTATAATAGCCATTGTATGCCCTTTTACGACAGTATGAATTAGGCTGCTGCAGTTTTCGTGTTGTGTCAACCAACTTAAAAACTGCCTAACCTTATTCTTTTGCCTTTAATATTTTGCAGGGCATGATGTTGTACTTCATTATTCTCTGTTGTTCTGAGGTTTGCATCTTCCTTCTCCCTCCCTTATTATTTCTTAGGATTGGTTGGGCTCTGTGCTGGCTTAGATAGACCATCTTGAGTCCTTATTACCTCGATGGGTCTTATTTTATTTTATTTTTTGTCTTTTCATGGATGCTGCTAATGCTGGTCTATTCTGTGGTATGTCGTGCAGAATAGAGATGTTTGCTGCATAAGAACTAAGTTGCTGAATAAAACATATATATTATTTGAGCTTTAGACTAAGAGTGTGTTCGGATTTATGGTTTATCATGGAAGACACATAGGCATGTTAATTATAGACTTATAGCTGATCTTATCAAACTCTGGTTTCGATGACCTTGATATATATTTTTTGTTTCTATGTTAAGAGCGCCTCTGTTGAGCCAAGTAAAAAGTAAAGTTACAACTAAGGTATTATCCATATTCATTGCTTATTTTGTTTTTAAGAGGATTCTATTATTGATCTTATTTTTTAATTTCTTGATATTGATAATGCTTGAGATATTTGCTGCATATTTCAAGTAACCTTAGTTTTCCTTATATTTTTCAAATAGTTGCTCATGTCTTGAGGGGAGGAACACAAGTTCATCTTCTAGATTGGGGAAGAAACAGAAACAATGATTGTACATATGCATACATTAGTTATTATTGCTGTCAGGTATGGCTGATAGCATTAAAGAGGTCTCATATTAGATAGTATCAAACACTGATTTAGAATAATAGCTGCTCATTCCTATATATTAGATATATTTTAATTATAATACCTATTATCGCTACTCAGTATTTTATATTGCAATACTTTTGAGCATCTCTATTCTTAAAAGTTGCAATACTCTGACATTCTTTTTTGTCTTTAATTAGATGAAGAATAAGAATGGACCTTGCCTTTTGTTTATCTCATACGGTACTTCTTTGACCGGATTGTTTCTCCATTGCCTCACCAATTTGAGCTGTTTCTCTTCTTCTTTAAGGTTCTAAACCATTAATAAGTTGTTAATTTCTTCTTACATTGTGCTAAATTTTTTTTGCTCTTTTTTAAATCTTCCCTGGTTGCATGTGCAAGACATTATAAAAATTTTACAAATGTAAGTAGTTAATCACGTTCTCCTTTTAGTTTATTTATTTATTATTTCTATATTTCTATTTTAAATTTTTCAACAAGAAGTTACATTACATATGCCTAGCTATAAGCGACGGCACTAAAAGTCACTTTAGATATTATTAAATGTATGTATTTACCCTAACGACATGTCCATGGTTTAAGTTATTTGAAAAATATGCAATGCTCTTTGATATCTGACAAACAAGAAGTCTGCTATTTTTTGTGTTAGATTAGATAACTGAAGGCGATTGGGTATGAATTATATGCAAATTTAACTTGATTTTAGATTTGTTTGAATAGTTAGTTTAATTCTTAAGATTTTTCTTGATATTTTACTGACTTGCACTATAAAATTTGCAGTTAGTTTCGTTGTGAATTTTTATACTTGCTAAATTTTTTCATTTATTTCCATGTTCATCAGATGGTCATAAAAGCTCATTGTGCTTCGGTACTATCAAATAGACATTATTTTCTCATGTAGCTTTGGTAACATTTTATCAGGTTGGCACTAACTTAGAAGATGTTTACTGAACTGTAGTGTATGTCATAATGCTCATTGTTACAGTATGACAACTGGTTACAATTTAATTTGTAGTTGGTTTTATAGTATGAAAACAAGAGTAAAAAATTATATAAATAAGTTAGTCTCGAAATAGCTTAGTAGTACAAGTTGATGATTTCTTTCAAAGTAGTTAGAATAATTATGTATTAATGAATGACTTTTATAAAATAAGAAAATGCATACCACAGATTTACTCCGTTTGATCCTATAGGTTAGCAGCATGTCAGACCAGCTCTTAAGTTACTTTAAACTTTACTGGCCAGCAAGTTCACCTTTTTTCTTTTATCAAGTTTTCCTATTTGGTTACATACTTAAATTTACATTTTTCAGCTCCGTGCAATTGTTATTGGTGGTATCAGCACCAATTAAAGACTGGAAAGGAGCAGTGCGGCTCCGTGCTCATGCTATAATGATTTCAATGCAATTATTAATTTATACCATAAACTAATACAACAAGATTGACCAACTAATGAATAGTACTGCATTGTATATTTCATTCTATAAAATTGATTTTACCTATTTGTTCATTGTTTATTATTAATTGATGACTGTAGTATCTGTGCTAGACTGCTAGCAATGGAATTAAGGTATGTATTACTAAATTGAATATTTCAATATGATTTTATTGAATTTTTTTTTTAGATTGATGTTATTTTTGATATTTTGACACGGCTGAAATTTCAAATGGTAGATACTTCTAAAGAAATAAGATGGAATCAAAAGATGAGCTTTAGTTCAACTTTTATCGCGCGAAGCGCGATACAATAGCTAGTTTTCATAAAATTAACTTTCATGTATTTCATTCAGAACTATTGTTTCAGGAACAGATGGCATTTTGGCGATTGTGTTTCATTTCCTTTTTACAGTTTATATAACTGAGTTATATAATTTAAAATTCAAGATTTTCACAGCACAGAATTTAATCAGAGCAAGGATGACAAAAAAACCTTATTTGTGAAAATGGCAAATTGGGCAAGATTAACAGCCATGTCCACATCAGCATCATCAAAGATGATCAGAGGTGATTTACCGCCTAATTCAAGAGAAACTGATTTCAAGTTGCTCCTCGCGGCTGCCTCCATGACAAGCCGGCCAACCTCTGTTGAGCCAGTGAAGCTCACCTGCCATCATAAATGGCAAGTCAGGATTTTTTTTTTCTTAGTTAATATAAAGTTCTCAATTTATCATGCTTTTGGTATGACATAAACATCTCTGCACAATAAAAAGTGAACTGAGAAAAGATAAACCTTGTCAATGTCCATATGGGAAGCGACGGCCGAACCAGCGGTGGGGCCAAATCCAGTGACAACATTCAGCACTCCATCAGGTATACCTGCCTATTTTTATTTTAAAATAAAATAATCAAACTATTAATAACTAATGTATACTTAAATGGCAGAAAATCATATTCTTACATAAAAATATTATAGGCTACTGTACAAACAGGACCAGAATATGTTGAAGTAGCTAGACAGGGTATAAAAATGGTCTCATATGTGTTACATAGAAAGGCTCATGGAAAATGCATTAATATTTTGTACCAAAATTATAGACAAATACATGCAATAGAGAATGTTGTAAAATTTACAACAACAACAACTAAGCCTTTTGTTCTAAACAAGTTGTAGAATTTAAACAGAGAAATATAATTAAATGTTGAAACTTAACATTCAATGTTTAAAAAATAACAAAATATAATGCACACACCTCCTTAGCCAAGTGAGCATAGTACAGGGCTGAAAGCGGGCTTTGTTCAGCTGGCTTGACAACCATGGTGCAACCGGCAGCCAAAGCCGGGCTAACCTTGAAGAAGAACATGGTGGTAGGATAGTTCCATGGTATGATGTGCCCCACAACACCAATAGGCTCCTTTAAAGTGTACCCTTGCAATTCCCTTGAGAGCTTTAGAGTTTCTCCATGGATCTTGTCAGCTGCTCCCGCATAGTACCTGCCATTCAATTATATAGTGAGTAAAATTATTAGATTATGATATGCAAATTTTCAGAATTTATTATAATATTAAAATATTTTTTACTGTACCTGAGAAGTTGGGAGGCACTGGGAATATCTATCAGTTTACCAATCTTGAAAAGTTTTCCTGCATTTATGGTGTCAAGTATTGCTAGATCTTCTATGTTCTGATCTATCAGGTCTGCGAATTTCATCATTATCCTCCCTCTTTGCTGCTCAGAAATATTACACATTACATGTTGTCAAAGCAGTTCTAGCTTCGCAATAGCGAGAAGTATTTGTAAAAAAGAGAGAGAAAAGTCCAGGTACTAACGGGCTCAAAGTTGCAACGATAGTCAAAATATAATTTGGGCAAGCCCGTTTAAGTGAATTCAATTTCTCCAATCTTAGCTCTTTTAAGGCTTTTCTCTCAACTTCAATAGCAGGCCAGAGGATTTGGGTAGAGCCCACTTTTCTTTCTATATATTGTTTTGCTTGCTATTTTGTTATTATGTATGTACCATGCAGGAACAAATGTTAACCATGTTTTTTTTTTTCTTCTTTTTTTGACAAAAGATGTTGACTTTGAACTATTGAAGTGATGCAACTTTGCTGAATGCAACTTTAAAGTAATTTAAGCGTAAGTTCATGCTTGAAGATATATTTTTTACTAATAATCTAATATGTATTGAATAACAAAATTTTAAACTTAAAAAATATAATAATTTCTTCCAAATTCTATTTATTGGATGTATGGTGAGGGATGATGTAAAATTTTGATCTACATATCCAGTGTGAAAGAAAAATTTGTCAATGTGTATATGAAAATGAATAGTAAGCAAATGACATACATAGCCTGACATGCGGGGCCAGGGGCCATCATCGAAGGCCTTGCGAGCTGCTTTCACTGCTAGGTCCACGTCAGCCTTGTCGCCTTCTGCCACTCTGGCAACCACCTCACCTGTGCGAGGATCCCTAGTCTCAAATGTCTTGCCTGTCATTTGACAAGTAGACGACAAATTATATGTTGGATCTCTATTATAACAAAGGATAAGAAATAACAAAACTATATTTTTTTTAGGAAAAAAGTAAAATTTGTAACCGTTTTGCTATATTGGAGATTTTTGTTTCTCAAGCTAACAACGGACAAAAGACATCTAGTCATCTTGAACCACATAGTAGGGACCGTATTATTGACTCAAGTAACGGTATACAATGGAACAAATCTCAACTTCTCAATCATATAAAAGTTTAATTTATTAATGTAATCAATTATCGACCCAAATATATATGTATGGAACTGGTGAATGACAAATATATATATGCCCCCATGACGGCCCACAATTATTCTCAAAATCTTGGAAGAATACAAATTTAGAATCTTGTCATTTTGCTATATAAGAGTTAATCAAGCCATGTACATTATTGTGGTAATAATAGAAAACTAATATTTTGTGTAGCCCAAAATTTTAAAATCCTCAGGACAGCACCAGCTTTTTGTCTATAGCAGTCTACCAGACTCATGATACTAGTCACAAGACCTATCTAAGAGCCTTATACAGTCCGATTCCTCTATTATACTTCTCTAGAATTATGTACAATTGAGATGGATCAATTGAAAAAGAACATCCCAATCACTTTAGTACAAAGTCCTATTTGCATCTCCTATTATGTCAAGTATTATTATTTAATAAAATACACTTAATAAGTTCTCTGCCGGCTAGAAAAAATTATCTGAAATTTTGATTGGAAGTTTGGAACATAATAAAATTTTTAATGGCCAGATTAAGATTATTATCTACCGAAACTTTCATTGAAAATGAAAATATGCTTACTCACATCACATGCATTGTCTGTAAAAGGACAAAAATATTAGTTCTTACAAAGAGATTTTATTTTAAAGTATGTACTACAGACAAGCTATATCGGGTTGAATTGTACCAAAATTCACAAAAATATATCACTTACGAACGTCTGGAGTTATCAAAGTTGAATCCTGGCTGGAACTTGGGAGCACCTTTATGTGAAACAGACACAAACTTACAAAATAAACAAATGGCATGTCTATATCGTTGCTTAAATGATAGACCGACTGACAGAGACTTATTTCCAAGAAATAAATTAAAACCGTAAACTCTGATAAATGATAACGAAGGAGTATATACAAAGGAAAAATGTACAGTCTACCGACTTAAGAAAAATATATATACACATTTTTTAAAAAAAAAAAAAGATAATATTGTGGTCGTTTGATCGTTTCCGGTTTCCTAGCCAAAGAAAGAAGACAAACTATTAAAATTGGTCAACCCAATTTATGACCATATGACGTTGTGATCAATAAAAAAATAATAAAATATAATAAGCATCAGAACAAGGCGAATAATTCGTTTAATTTTCACGACTTTCGATTACTTTGATACATGCGTACGGTCTCGATTTAAGCTAAATTTTTAGTATTCTAATGACAGCTAATATATAGAAACTTTTCCAAATTAGATTAGCGTAATACTTTTTTGGTGGTTTAAAGCTGCAAAAAGTTCTTCTTGACTCCTTTCTCTGTGTTGAATTTTCTATTTAAAGATTGCTGTCTCAGAATAAAAGCTAAGTAATAATTATCAAAAAACGCACAAGAATTTGCAAGTTACTTGTATTATTGGATAAAAAAGAGAGAGAGAGAGAGAGAGAAACAAACATGAACAAACGAGATTTTTAGTATATTTCAGAGTGCAGACCCTCCATTTTTTTATATATATTTTTGTGTATTGGAGAATCAGCTTTTTTTATTTATAAAATTAAATTTATTGGAAATATAACCAAATCAAGCAAACTATAAACAATTGTTCCCATATATATCATAATGAATTTCAATTTTCAAACAGAATTACAAAATAAATCATAGAAAAGATTTTGTACTAAATTCTAAAGAGAGAAGAGTAGAGAGAGAGAGTGTGAAACCAGATAAAGCATCGACGAAGTGGCCATCAATGAAGAGCTGTGTGAACTTGATGTTGATTTCTGGTATCTCGAACCCCTCTTGAACCTTCCCGTTTGTCTCGCTTCCCATGTCGAAGTAGTAAGGAGAGAGAGAGAGGTAATAGATGTGAAGGAGGGAGTGGGGAGGTGAGAAAATAGTTAGAGAACCGCCTCTGTACTAGGTTCAGTTTGTGGTGAGGTTTCGGACCACATTTGATGATTTGAAGTACTAATATGAAAAGGATTGGGGTGATTGATTGATTGGGATTTGGGAAGTAAGTTTTTCGAAAACACCCTTGTATTAAATGAAATCTGATTCTAAATTTAAATAGTTACGGAAAATTCTGCCATGAGGTCCAATTTCGAAATTGGGCTTCGATCGCAATCGTTCATGAGTGCTAATGAATTGATCTTTCTTGAAAATGAATGGTTGAAATTAAAGCCCAATTAAAAATTAGACCTCATGGCAGAATTTCCCGTTACTATAAATTTTAGTATCGTCTTAGACAGTGATTATGCAATGAAAGTTATTGTAAATCTTGCGACTATAATAAATTTTATTTAGTATTTGTGGTAAATAGTTAGTGTAAACTATTAGAGTAAATATTAAGTCGCATTTAAAGCTTCATGGTGTAGTAGTATAAGGAACTAATGAAAAAAATTGTAATTTTTCTGAGGTCAATTGAAAATTTGATAGTAACTGTGGAATGTGAACTCCAATTATCATCACCTCAGCAAGTGAGCTGAATGATCCCACTAACAAGGATTGACAGCAACTTTTCTTTTCCTTTTTTTTCATTTTTATATTCTTCACTTTTTTATTATTTATAAATTAAAATATGACCATTGCGTTTTACAAAATTCAACTCCTGACATTATTCAAGGGTGCATTTTATACTTCTCTCCTGCAGAATATGAAATTTTACCAAATTATAGATTATTAGAGCCATCTTTAGTTCTTTTCCAATTCTGAATTTTATGCTTTATGGACCAAAGGATAATGTTTCTCTAATTTTGTTCATTACGTATACCCTTCAAAAATATATATATAAAAAAAGAAAGAAATAGTTCAATACAACTTGCATCCAAGCCAATATTTGTGCATATGAACTGTTTTTTTGACTTTTAACATGTCTTAAGCTTATTTATTTCTTTTACTAGATACAAGATACACTTATTATAGTTGAAATTTGAATGAAAATGCGTGCTGGATGGGAATGTCACACGATCACAAATTCCATTTTTTAATAAGGGATAAACATTAAAAATTACTTAGAATGCAAAACGCTTTAGTGGACAGGCCTTGTTTTGGTAGTGCATGCCAAATGTGTGCCTCATTTGCATACGGACTTCCGTAATTTATTATAACTAAACAAATAGGCAAAGCAAGAAAATGACAGCCTGACAACCCGCTGAAGAAATGCAAACGATAGCATCTGTTGAAAAATTAATTCAGATTTGTGTATATAAAATTTTTGCAAATTGAATCAAGTATATATATTTATGTATTAAATGAAATAAAAATTAAACAAGTTGGAGATATAAGATCATGCTGACTGAGATGCTTTGATTTTCTTTTAAATATTTCAGTTAACTTTTTTAAATAGAACAGTTGAAAAATAGGGGTTAATATTTCAAATATATCGTAAAAAATCAAATCGTCCCAGATTTTACTTCTGTTTTTTTTTTTTTAATGTTGCAGTCTGGCACTTGCCTACCCTTGTTTTTTTTAAGGCAAAATTGGATATAACACCTCAAATTTTGCTCATCTGGATATAACCCCTACAATCTTCGAAATTGGAAATAACCCCTTGAAATCATGTTATTCTTGGATACAAACCCTTTACATTAATTTAAATAGAATTTAAAATAATAAATTTCAGTTTATAACACATATGACCAAATTACCCTTCCTTGAGACGCTAACTCAAGCCTCCCATCTTGTTCGTATATTTCATCACGATTTTAAATAATAAATTTCAGTTTTTAGTGTTTGCTTTCTTCAATTGTTTTGAAGTTGTGCTTCTCAAGTTGTTGACCGAATAAAAAATTCTTATTAAAAAAGGTGCGTATAGTTTATACCATCATAATAAGGAGTTAATCTTTAATAAAGAAATTTCATTCAAATGGATTACGAACGCTACCTCAGGCCTTCTTTGATGCATGCATCCAATGGCAAGTTTTGATTGCATATGGCACTGAAAGAAAATCACCGGCAAAATCTCCAATTGACGCGCCACCATCAATTTGTTTCGTTTAGTTTATTTTGGACAGAAAAAATGCATTACTGAGGCCAGTTACGTAACTCCGAGCACTTTCAAAACCGGCTCATGTAAAATTTCTATTAAGTTCTTCTACCTTTGTAAATGCAAGTGTCCATTTGTATTTCAGACATTAAGCTTGTATTTGTTTTTTGGACCAAAGCTTAATCGAAAAGAGAAAAAAGAGGAACAAACGAGGATATGAAAGGGAGGAGATGAAAGGTGAAGGGTAATTCGGTCATATGTTATAAAACCTGAAATTTTTTATTTAAAATATTAGTTAAGTCAATCAAAAGGGTTTATGTCCAAGAGTGACATATTTTAGGGGGTTATTTTCAATTTCAAAGATTGCAGGGGTTATATCTAGATGAGCAATATTTGAGGGGGTTATATCTAATTTTGTCTTTTTTTAAAATTAATTATCATGTCTTAATTTCGCTATTCGTTTAAAACATAAAAATGAAAGTGCACATGCTTAATTTAGCGGAAGTGCCTAGACTTTCAAATTTCCCATTCACTCGTGTTCCTCATAAGACGAGACATTCTGAGATGGTTTCTATTTTTTTTTTAATCATGACTTTGCATTTTCTACAAACAATATGAAATATATCAGACAACTATCAAATTTTTTTTCCCCCGAACCTACACGAGTTGGAGAGTTATTTTCTCAGTATCTTAACATCTATTGTTCTTATTATGTAGTATTTTGTGTTGTTTCATTTTGTTCGTAGAATTAAATTTTATACTATGATTTCTGTAGCTAGCTAGATATAAATATATCATAGAAAAAAAAAATTATATGGATAGTTGGATATATTCTTTAGTATCTCAAAATCTTGTATATTATCAAACAATCTAAAGGTCAAACAATTATTCAATTTTATTTTTCTATGTTACATTTACTTGTAATATTTTAATATGTTATTCAACAATAAAATTTCACTATTTATTAATTAGATGTAATATATTTTGTCATTTATTAAAATTTTCTTTTAATAGATTTCTAATAGTGTTATTATTTATTATGTTTGAGAAAATAATATATTTATATATGAAAATTTATTTATTATATGTTTTATTTTTATATTAATTTTATTATTATAGTATTGATTTAATAATTTGTTATGGTGCCTACGCTTAAAATTTGTCTGAATCCATCATGCTTTTTTTCTTAGATTTTTACACTTTAAGTCCAGAAACTAAACTTTAGTTTGCTCAATTCGACAAAATTACTTAGATATATACGTAACACGAAAGTATATCTGGGAATACTTCCCTGGGTGAGTTTGGATAGGTGCGAGAAGAAGGGAAGAAGTATTGGAAAGTGTGTAACTTTGTGAAGAGTTTGGATTGTTTATAATTTTTTTTCTTCTTCTTCCTTCTTCTTCTTCTTTCTTCCAACGATCCAAACGCACCATAAGCGACAGAAATATTTCAGTGATTATTTCCATATGCTAATATTTCGGTATTAAGAAAAATAAACAACCTGCTTGCTTATATGTACTTTTTTCGTCCACTTCTAATCAGATTTTTTATGTACTTTTTGTCAACACCATCATGAGAATATAATATCGTCATGTAAAATTACTCATTCGTACGTAGATATTTAAGATTGGACTTCGAGTGCGGTCATTGATCGGATAGCGTACGTATATTTCGTAAGAAATGAAGCTATACATAAAATTATTTTAGACAAGTTTATAAAAAAATTTTCTAATAAAAAGAGAAAGAATATCTTTTTTATATATATTAAGGAAAATCAGTTATCCTTCTAATTTTTTATTTTTTTCTATTTGAATATTTATCCCTCAATTCTTCTAGATTGAATATATTTCCAAATAGACAAAATTAGAAGGTTAATATAAATTGAGGAATAAATATCAGGATAGAGAAAAGTAAAAAGATACGTAGCCGACTTTTCGTAAAATTTATGGCCTCGGGTTCAGACTCACCTATGACCGGTCCGTACTGACCGTACATATGATCGGCTTGCTCGACATTTGACTAGACTCTACCAAATAGGGCTATCAAAAGTGGAAAACGGACACGGAACGGGGTAGTTCTGTTTTCATTCCGTTTCGGTAACGAAACAATAATATTCTTTTATTCCCGTTTCGTTTTGATAAATGAAACAATTTTCTGTCCCGTTCTCCATTTTTCATTGAAATAAACCAATTTCCATATTCCATTTCGGTAAATTCATTTTCGTTTTTGTTATGTTTATGAAAACGGAACTATTTCCCGTCCTGTTTATGTTCCTTTTTAGATGAAATGAAACGAAATGAAAAAGTGCGAAACGACATTAAGTTGACAGCTCTGCTAATAGCATATATATATATATATACAGTATAATAAAGCGGACGGCGGACCGAACCTCAATTTTCAAGTCCAAAAACAAGGACCGGGCATAATAAATCCAAAATTTAAGACGACAATACGACATGAAGTATATTGAACTTGTACGAAATCCAATCTTATTCGATCTATTGTCATTAATTTCTATAATTCTATACCTAGGTAACCGATCAACTTCTCTTGTCAAGTCCATTTTCCGTTGTCACACGTTCAATCCATTTTCATGCTGTGTGGCATTTAAAGATCATTAATTAATATAAGCAAACCAGCTGGAAAAATCAATTATTACGTAACTACTGCACTTTATAATTAAATAACCCGAATAGTTGACATGTGACTCAATTCATTAAAATCAGATCAAATAAGACAGCAGTAATAACTAATAAGTCGTATATCAACATTTTTAATATTTAACGTTAATATCAACACTGATACTGCTTAAGTATCTGATCGGAATGACTTTTAGAGAGAGTTCAATTCATTTCAATAGAATGGAAAATCTGGCGATCGGAATAAATAGAAAAAGAATTGAAGAAAAATAAATTTTATGGTCAGATAACATATGAAAATAAAACAGAAATGATTTCATCTCCTTAAATTTGACTATTTTACCGTTATTCTCTTAAGGATATATGTTTTCCTTTGAACCTTGCTAATGAATACCGTATTTTTTTTTTACCAGTAGAGCCTCTAGTACTAATACATGTAAATTCTTTGAACATTATGAATTGCATCCCTCTCACAAGAGCAATTTGAAAAAAATTGTAAAAACATCACATAAAAAATATTCGAAAACAAAACTTATCCAATTGTTACAGAAGTGGATGGGATGGACCCAACTTGATTGTATGAATTTATTTATTTGTGTGTTTGGATGGAGGAGAATAAAATTTGGATAAGAATAATGATCAAATTCTTTATTTTTGTGCAACCCAAACAACGTAAGAATAAGAAATTTGAGCTCTTATTCTTATACTAACAAAACCATGATATAAGAATAAGAAATTTGAACAAACACTCATTTCGAGATTCCTTATTCTTATTTCTTATTCAACCATGTATCCAAACACACCCGGAATTTTAGCAACATTTGTAAACTTAAGATAAAAAAAAGTATATGATTAGATCCCACAATCAGATGCTAGGGGAATTGAGTAAATTATCAAACAATTTATCGAGTATGTTTCTAATTTAATAATTGTATATCATAGGCTCCATTTGGATCAAGTGAGAATTTGAGAAATTTTCTATTTTTAGATATAAATTTATTATAAACAATTCAAACTCTTCATAAAATTATACACTTCTCAATACTTTATGCCTAGAAATAGAAAATTCCTCCTATTCCTAAGCGATCCAAACGGACCCATATTTGTTGCTCCTGCTCCTAAAATTGGAACAAATGACAAAAAAGTTAAAAAATGCCTTAAGGTAAGGTGCCTAGCTGCCTAATGCTTGTGTTGACGGCTTGACCGCTCAAGAAAGTTGAAGACTACAAAGAAAACCTTGTGCGGTTTTATCGAGAGAGAGTTAGTGGGAAGGGTATAGAAGTCTTGAAACTTTCGCGCCTATCGCCGCAAGCCAAATCGTGTCAAATTTCTATCTTTTACTCGCGATTTCGACAACGCTAAATTTTCTTTCAGAATCACGCACGCCAAACGAATTGAACTCGCGGACTTACGCCAGTTCCGATTAGAATTATTTATTTCTCGCGAAATTCATTTCACGTTTGAGATACGAATATTTCATTCGTAAGGAATCCTTACTTTTGTGTAAGGAATGCATTTTTTTGTAAAATGGAAAAATTGATCATTGAATTATTAGATCGTGCGTTGGAAACTGGATCGAGGTACGATCTATTAAAATTAAACAGACGTTACCACTCACGTCAACTAATTAAATCTCTATCTCTACTATATTAAAAGCACCAATGGAAGGATGTAACATCTCAAGATACAACCTTGGTCTGAACGATCTGCATCATTGATTATTTTTAATTTGTAATCTACAACGTTGAATATTAAAACAGAAACTTGATAAAGGGTCCAGATGATATCGCAGAATGAAGAGAGTTTTATACCTTGGTTCATCTCATTTGATCGGAACGAAAGCGCGAGCGGAACAAACGTTTGCTCATTATTTTCAGCGCCTCAGTAATTTTTTATTTTTTTTATTTTCAGGATCAAAGAGCCGCATCTCTTCATCAGAGGGAAAAAGTCCCATCTCTTTCGTCCCTTTCTTCGTAAAACCCAACTCCGGTGGTTCATGATCCTTTCTTCGTAAAACCTACTCGAGTCAGTTCATCATGAACCACCGACCGCCCCCCCCCCATTCCAACAATCGACCGCCACCCCCACTCAAGGTCGCGCCTCTTCGTCTCCTCCGTTCCTCCTCAACCACCACTTCTACACTCCATATTATCCCCCGTCTGCCTCTCTCTAGCCCTCTACCGTTGCCCCTGCCTCCTTTCCTGCCCTAGCCCCTCCCATCTCTCCTTCCTTCTAAGTCCTAATAATATCTCTTAACTTCTCTTATGGCGAGACTACAAGGGCGCAGAGGAGGCGTAGAGGAGGCACACGACAAGCAAGCGGATCTGCACGACGTGGAGAAGGTGGAGGTTGTGGATGATAGAGGCGATCAGAGAATAGAGGCATTGGACTGGCTGCACTTCTTATTGTTTTTATGGTCTTTCTTTTGTTTTTTTAATATTCTTCTCCGCACTAGCCAAATGATTGATCAAACTATTTTCAATACCAGTTGAGTGGTCGATCCATGAGCAGTGACACTGGTAGAGGTGCAACAAAGCAAACTAATTACATATGCAATTCATTTGGCCTCGACACAAAATCGGCCTCATGGTACGTTCAAGCATTTTCACACTACCCAAGTATTAAGCATTTCTGCTAACAATTTATCTTTGGAAGTTATCACAAAAATATATCACCAATTTGAGGATATTTATGTTCTTGGATTTTACAACAGGCTTGACGGAACAAAGAAATGAGAGATTTGAGGGAATAACTGAATCTAGGGTTTCATTGTTCTCCTACGTTGTGCCGCCTCCAAAACGCAACCCGAATTAGAAAGAGGTGATTCAAGTTATAGTACATCTCTTTCGAAATTTCACAAATTTTTCAATTTTTTGTTTGCCGCACAATTTTTTCCCCTAATTATTGGCAGGAATAACGCAGATAGAGCATGAATTTGAATTTCACTTTGCCGCTCTCCATTCTTCTCTATATAAACCAGGAATCAGATGGAGAAGGGTCACATCGGTTTTTTATTTCAGGTGAGCAAAAACAATTTTAATTAATATTTCTTTCTCATGTCTTTTCTGTCTCTATGGATCTGACGACAATGCTTCCCTTTTTCTTTTGTGCAATGATTTTTTGTTAGTTTCATACAGTTCTTTCGAATTATTTTCCTGATTAGATCTGTTAAATTTTTTTTTTTAGAATTTGGAATTTCTGATTAAGAAACATAGTTTCTTTTCTATTTTTGTTTTGTGATTAGGTTTATCCTTTGCAAATTCATAAACATCCAGCACTGGTACAATTCTATCTTTGCTTCCATGAATCTTTAAAGCCCTAAACTTTTTTTCCAAAAGTAAAAATTCGAAGGAAAGTCAGAATAATTGCAGGAGAGACAAAACAGCTTTTGATGTAAATTAGTTGGGAATGCATTATTATATTAAAATAATATTATTATATTCAGTTCCTTCAAATGATTTAGTCATTTATTTTCAATTCTAGAGTTTATATATTTCTCCCACTATATTTCAATTCTATTTATTTTCCTTGCTGCTGGAATTTGATATTTATAATAAATGAATAAGAGCAATATTAGATTACTTTCCAGTCATATATGTAACATCAAACTTGTTTGTCTTTAGCGTCAATGGTGAATATTGCACACAACAGTGTTACTGGTATGATTATTTATTTTGTTTATCTGTTTTTTTTTTTAATGAAGCAAAGTGTTTACCATATTTGCAGTTTCAAAAACAGATTGTTGCTCCTTCAATCAATTAGGTATGGGCGATCTCTATAATAAATTTGGAAATATGCAATGTAAAGAATAATTTAATTAATCAGTTATATTGACATGGCCGACAGTTTACCATAAATTTCAGTTCAATAATTTGTATTTGATATGTTCAAGTTGCTCGTAGTATAGCTGATGCAATACAAGTTTGCTACTCTGTGCTTAACATGAAAAAGAATCAAGCATTGGAGTTGTTATCAAGTTAATTGGGTTTAGCACCTTTATTGAACATTTGTTTTTCTTGTTGGATTTCCAGTGAGGGGGTTTTTGACAACTTTTTACAACTGTTGTCAGGAGTTTGAAAGATGTTCTAATGCAAGAGTTATTGATTCAAGGATGCTTAGAGGGATAGCTGTTGAACACATTATGGAGGCAGGAGAGCATCTTATCTTTCAAGACGAGTGCATAGGCTTTTCTAGAAACTGGTTAATTTGAAATAAAAGCGGGACTTGGATGTTACATCTTCTCTTACTGTTGGTGTGCGCTGACCTTATTAGATATGCTTTTTTTTTCGAGTAACCTTTTCCATTTGTGACACTATTGTATTGCTATGGGTTAAGTTGGGATGGGTTGGTACTTGGGTAAATTTTCTTTCAAATTGGCATTCCAAATAATGAATTGGATACTTTTAAAAAAAAAAGTTAAAAAAAAGTATGTGTATTTGGGTTAACTGGCCAAGCCATATTTTCTGTGACTTATATGTTCTGTGAGTTGTAACATCTGATTTAATGCTTTTCTTTATCTGGTTCTTCTTTATCTGGTTTCTAATTGGTAGGACAAAAGCTGGCATTACATGGCTGCTGAAATAATTATTGAAAGCCTACAAATGATGGTTCAGGTAATCATAGCAGTCTGTAATTAACTCAAAGCTAACCTTCGTACTAAATCATAATTCAATTTCCTTATTTTGTTTTATCTGTGTTTCTGTTTCTTTGTAATTAGAATAGGCTACCATAATAAGTTAGTAACTTTTGCTATGTCTCCAAACCTGCCAGTTGCACTGACTTAATACAAGTTTTGATGATTAACAATGATTTTCTATGAAAATTCCAGCAAATCCATCAGTCTATTGAAAAATGCTGAAAGTACGACTGATCCTTACTGCCACACATAGGTGGCTTTCATTTCTATCATGAAACCCCAAGATGTCATTGACATGTGAATATCTTAATATTTGACATTTTCCCTTAAAACAAATAGGAAACTTCTATTTTTTTATTAATTAATTATTTTTATTCGGTGTGTACACGATGACACATGTAGTTGGGTTTCTCATATTTCTTATGGTGGTGCTTTATGTCGTCTCAAACAGAGTCGGTTTAATATTGACATTTTTAGAGAAATATAAAATCAGGATGAATGCCAACAAAGATGCTATTGGAAATTGACATTTTGTATAATAAAGTCATAAAAATAACATTTGCTAGAAGAATATTTGAAAGAGATATTGGCATCTGTATAGAAAATGTGAATTATTATTATTATTATTAATTACGAATTCAGTGTAGAAAATGTGAGCAGGAAATTAAAATGGAGGGTATTAACAAGAATCTTCAGCAAAAATAATGAAGAAATTGATGTACCAATAAATTTAACGAATTGACTAATTCATCCCTCATAAACGATGCAAACCAAGGATATCCGTCAATAGGTCAAAAAATTACTATATGATCGAGCATTATATAAGTTTGATAATCTAATACAAATCTTTCAATAATTTTATTGATTGAAAAATGTCTATTTTCTCGCTTGACAGCTCCTGTCAATATTTCGAAAAAATGATCCATTTTCATCAAACTATATTTTTTCCTATTCACGATGAGCTGTCGTCGGGACAAATTACACAAGACCGACCCAACCTAATTAACGGGTCGAGTGTTTCGGTCAAAACTAGAGGATCTCAAGAAATATTTGTTTATATCTGTGAATATTGTTGCTATCTCCAACGACGATCATGACAATGTTGATCTTAAATATTGAAACTGAACAACATATTCATATCACATGTTAAAATCCGCCCACACATTGAGTGGGCTCTGCTGCTAGTATAACCAAACGGATGTTACGGAACCATCCAACCATGTAATTAATGTTATTCTTTTTCGTTTGAAACAGATACATTACCAGACATATCAAATCAAAATCAAAATTCATAATCATCAGTATTATAAATAAAAAGTCGTGGGAGTCCATCTGGTTTTTTATATTTTTTCCCGACACGCGTTCTCACTCTTAAATTGGTATCAGCGAATTTTTTTATTTCTACAGCACAACAGTCTGCACGCTATTGCGTACCAAATCGAAATTACTCAAATATATGTGCTAGCGACCCGTTACACTGTAAACTGTTGAGTCATCAGTGCATATTATTTTTGCACTATCCCCGTCTCTTTCTTTTCTCCAACAAATCTTTCTGCCACTTTCTCTTCTCTTCTAAAACTTAGATCCGCCTTCCACCTCCGTCTCCACTGGCTTCTTCCGCATCCACGACTTCGTCGGATGTCTCTCTTGCAGAATCAATACCGCTCTCTCTATTTCATTTCTCTCCCGAGCACCTCCTCTCCTCCGATGCAACCTCCTCTCACATCAACTAGAAAAAGGATCACTCATCTTTCCTCCCCTCTCTCTTTCACCGTCGATCTGAACCTAGAAGCGGAGAAGGTGTTGAAATTAAGACGAACGGCTTGGATTCCTATGGTTTCCGGTTGAATTCTGCTGCCAAGGCAAGATATTACTATTTTAAAAAATTTTAAATATGTTCTTCTCAATTTTTCTACTTCATCTTCCGATCTGGTATTTTATAATGAAAATTCGTTGCAATTCATATTTTTTTTAGACTTTTTCCCTTATTTTTCTGTTTGGTTTGTAATGGAAATTCCTTGCAATTCGTATATGTCAATATTTCGATATATATTTTAGATTACAAGTCCTAATCTCATAGTGTGTAGATTGCGTTTTGGTTAATATTACTTATTTTAATAAAAGTCATCAGCATTCAAGTAATTTGTATTAATGTAATTAATGTGCATGAATTGAAGAGGTTTCTTTGATTAATTATAAATTCATTGTGTGCGTGCATGAAAGATGGCCATAGGGATTGACATGTGGTTTAATATGTAATCGTTTAATCATGTTTATTGTAGGTATATTTATTAATTTTCGTTACAGCCTACCTATTCTGTTTTTGATCCCTGATTACTGATTACCTATAAATATCATTTGGAAAGCTAAGAGATGTAACAGTCCATTTTTGGTATTTATTGTAACCTGAACGTTGCAATTAATAAATATATATATAATGATAATAATGGCCATAATTATTGCAGTTACAATTTCATTTCGTCTATATATTGATTCTTCCTAAAAGGTACCTTAAGCTAGAATTTGGAAAGTAGCTCTATCGTCTCTTATTTTCTTTGGAACTATATTTTTCCATTACCAATTTATTTATATTTGTAATTTCTAATGGAAATGTTCTAAAATTAGCTTTGAGAGGAGCTGCTGCGTTTTTTTTTTAAAAAAAAGTTAACAGAGAAGTCAGAAACAATGCAGCCGTTATTCCATTTGATAAGGTCTAGTGTTTGAGTCCTGATATTTGGTGCAAAGAAAGCGAGCTGCTAAAACGAACCCGAAAAGGTTAGCAATGAGAAAAGAATCAAATTCTGAATTTAAATAATGTTAAATTAGGAATGTAATTTCCTATACAACCATCAATTTCCTATCATTTATGCAATTCAACAGCAAAAAGAAGCTTGAAGTCAAATATTCTAATTCGTATGTTCATGTTTGCAGGGGCTTTGCACTTGAAGAGAATCTTGATATATATCAACTAGAAATCACAGGTAAAGAAGTCTCAAGTATAATCAAGCGCCCAACATTTAAATATATTTTAATATGTATAGGTATTATAATATTATAATGCAGCATTATTTGACCATATTCTAGCAGGTCGTACTAAAGTTAAAGAGAAAGCATATAGGAGGCGCTCTTTCAAAGAATAAGAAGAGTAAGAATAAAATATCAATCTTTCACCTTCAAAATAATGGCTACATAACTGGCAGTTCTACGAGAAACCATCCTTCCTATGAAATATAATGCATTTGCTAAGCATATGATGTGCCTAAGCAATTTATTGATTATCCTGGCATTACACATAAAAAATTGTAGAAAGCAATATTTGAAAACCATCAGTCTTTATATGCGACTGATACTGGTGTAATGCCATGGGGGAAGAACAGATTGTGATTTCTATATAAAACCGATAAAAGCTGCATATGCTCTGAGAAACATTCTTAATAATGCTCTAATTAGTTTCTTTGATTACCAGTTACAATTTCATTTCATCTATATATTGATTCTTCCCTAGAAAGGTACCTTCAGCTAGAATTTGAAAGGTTGCTTTATCATCTTTTTTTTTTTGAGCTTTATTTTTCCATTACCAATTGATTTATATTTCTGATGGAACTGTTCTAAAATTAGCTATTTGTATATTGTAGGATGCACCATGTCTACTGTACGGTCAATCTCGAAAATTAGTATAAGGATTCAAGAAATAATTCATGTTAAGAGTTTTAAATATTTGGGAAGCCACTGATCCTCAAAACGGTAATATTTAGGGCATGAACTTTGTGCTGGTAAATAAAGAGGTATCTCATTTCTTGATTTTTAGATAGCCCTGAAAACTGAAATCAACCATTTTGAACCTCTTTTATATTTTGACATTTTGACTTAATTGAGTAGTTACTTTTGATTGTTAGTAAGCCTTGGATGCTGACATGTTGTGGAATGCTATAAGTTTCACACAAACACACAAATATTCAAATTATTAATTCAAACAAAATATATTTCTTATTGGTTTTAGGTGTGTTGTTTAAATTAGTAGCACTACCTTAGATCAGTTATGGTGGTACAAAAAGGTGAGAGAAATGAGGGGTGATATGACATAGGTACCGGCTTGATACCAGTTGCATTCAAGGAAAGGAATTGGTACAAGGGTAGGTTCTTTAGTATCAAAACAGTGAGGAGAATGAAGCAACAAGTTTAGTTGGTTATGGTGATTGTTAATTTGGGTGAGCCGATTTCTTAGTTGGTACAGTGGTTTGTACCAATGAATGCATAAGGGATTGGGTTTATACAAGAAAAAGGCAAAATTGTGACTACCTGACCATTATAATGTATAGAAAATATTAATTAAAAAGAAGTCAATCATTATTACAATCAAATATAAATGACTACAGGTTCTGACAAACCATCTCTACCATCTTACTATTTGGTCCTCAATATTTTACGAAGAATTTATGAAAGACTGATTTCACTTATGATCATTGTTTTTCCTCACTGGAAAGGTGACGTACATGAAAAAGTGTTTGAGAGGGGTTAGTTTAGGGAGGTTTATTCATGTAGTTCAACCATCTTAATGCACCGTACATATATGATACTTGCAACTAATTTTCTAATGTCAAATCATGCTTACAGTCATAACTTCATGCACCTCTATTTCATGGCACTGGACTTTATCCATCACCAATTCTTTCTATGGTATTTGAGGCTCCCTTCTGTCTGTACAACATCTACACGTGTACAGTGAAAGCTTAGACATTAACAATGTTCAAAGCAATACAATCCTCTAAACTCTAACAGATTACAATTAGCAATTATCTCTATTTGTAATCAGGAATGGTGCCCTCCAAATCAACTTTGCAATTTTAATGAAACTGAACCAGGTTCAGCTACAGTGAAACCTTTTATGATGATGGAAGGTGAGCAACACTAAATGGGTTTAAAAATAATTTAAACAATTACTTTGAAATTCCCACTAGGTGCTCAATGGAGAGAAACCATGGTACAAAGATAAGAAGAATTGCAGATTTTGAAAGATATTTTTTGGATGTAAATAGTACATGCACCAGAGATAAGTATAAATATTCTATTAATGTTTTTGGTTTGTTACATATTGTAGTTTATAAAAGAGTGATATATATACTTTTAGATTACTATTGACAAATAACTATCAGGTGACTCATCATACATGAACTAAAATTTTGAGCCTAACTTCGATATATAAGAGGTTAATTTACTGCAACCTTTTGTGATTTTTTTTTCATTTGTACTTGGATTTATGTAGAAGCTATAGGAATACAATTTTAATATTGTAATGTATAAACACTGACGGTTAGAAATCAAATACATTATATTACTTTATTAGAGATACGATAGTCTTATTTCCACTATTTCGTAACATTTTAATACTGATGTCGAATAGTCTTTCTACGAAATACATATTAATATTTTTTTTTCAAAATGATAAAATATATACAATTAACTTATGTTGCACATTGAAAAAAAAATAAAAAAACAAAAAGATTTGTGTTCTTTTAATCTTTTTAGTAGATATCAAGTTATCTATTTGGTCATCGATTATAGAAAAATATATATAATGTTATGTAATTTAGGTAATCGTATGTATAAAATACATTTAAATGTATAAAAAAGAAATCATAGATTATGTAAAAATAATAAAATTATATATTTATTAGAAATGCATGGATCGAGCGAAGCTCGATTACCCCACTAGTATAAATAAATATGTATGTGAGTATCGGAAATTGTATGGTTAAAATCTACCCCGACACGGCAAGCATTTTTGTTGTGCGTTTAACTTTTTTTTTCAATTTCTGCAACGTGAAATTCTATAACTATTAGTGTGCCGAGTATATTGCTCGTAAAATACATTCGACTCATCGTCAGACGCTTGTTTGCAACACATTCTTTTGTTTTGTATTATTGCGTCCCTTTCTATTTTATACTCGGGATCTGCGTTTTTATCAATTTCCCTTCGTTCTCTTCTTCTTTAATCCTCTTGCAATTCCCTCGATCCCTTCAACCAAGAGAGCGACTCCAATATAATTTCAAGAATTATAAGTGCCATCAGTAAATATACCATCACAGCCATCGTTAAATACAAAATGAACATATACAACAAATAAGATGAACATATAGACTATGTAAGTGAACACTTACAAACAAATAAGTGTTGTCATCACTTGTTCAGAAATTTACATGCATATTTAACTTATTTTAATTGAACTTATTTGTTTGTATGTGTTCACTTAGATCATCTATATGTTCACTTTATATTTAACGATGGCAGGGATGACAAAACTGCAGATGACAGTAATCAATTTTCATATAATTTTGGTCTGCGCTTTTTTCCTCTTTTAATTCGGGTCTCAATTTTAGCTTTTGTTTTTATTTATTTTTTAAAATCAGATATCCCACCAACCAAATATAATTTTGGGTTCAAAAATAATTTTGTTGCAGCGACCCCTCTCTCTTGGCCTGTTGGCCATGTGCCCATGTCTTGCAGTTTTAACTTCCGTTCCTCTAGGTACGAATGTCTAAAATAATAATTTGAGGATGTGGCCTGAGGCCAACTGCCATGGTCATCGACTCATGACTCATCGTGTGCAAGATTTGATAATTAGGACATAAATTGCCTTCTCACCTTGTTTCTTTCCCAAGATAAAACTAATAATGGTGGAGGAAGACAGATGGGGGAGATAAATTTACTTGGTTGGCTTGATTTACATCAACAGGACTACAGGAGCCACATCTATTTTTGAAGACCAAACTAAACCGATGTCGTTGCATGATTGCAAAACTATAAACCACAAATTAAGTTTATGGGCCGAGTTCACGCTGATTCGAGTGGTTTTTTAATCCTACTGATTTCTGGACACGGGGGCCCACCATAAAGTCAAGTGAACGTTTCACGTTTGTGTGAAGAATCTAATCTAGTGCGGGAAGGGTCATTATAAATGATCGAATGGGTCATTAAAACTTCTTCAAGTCTTCGACCACGCCACTACACCATTGATTTGATGACCTCGGTTTAAAGTTTAAACTGCTGACCTCAGCAGAAATAGTTTTTTCATATGCAACGATCTCCCATGTGTAAATCCAACCGCACAAACTCAGATCAGCGGCCCAGATAATTCAAACCAAAATTGAGAAAGGGTACTGTTCACAGGGGACATTTGGGTATCAAACTTTAGTTAAGATACTATAATAATAATAATCCCCGTTGTTTAAAATTGAATTACCATGCATATTGAAATTTCCTGATCAATAGGATTTAAAATTCTGATTTTGTTCTCAGTAATTTTATATAGTGGATGTTGATGGGTGTTCGGGAAAAAAAACATCATTAATTATATAAATATAATAAATTTAATTTAATAAAAATTCATATATCGAGCTTCGCTCGTTGTGCTCCCCTAGTTAAAATGAACAGACAACCTCTTTAAATATTCATGTTCAATTAAAGTAGTCCAAATATTTTTCTTCAATCAAATAGTTCAAATTTGCACAAGTTGTAAACGTCCTTTTTGTTAATGATCCATATCTGCTTCTACAATAATAGCAAACTCGTGACAATCGAGTACAAGGCATTTAATAAGATGTTAATAGTGTTGGGTGCGTTTGGATAGGTGTGGGAAGAAGGAAAGAAGGAAAGAAGTATTGGGAAGTGTGTAACTTTGTGAAGAGTTTGGATTGTTTATAATTTTTTTCGGCCTTCTTCCAACCCCATCCAAACAAAGGCGTTGATAAAACAAATATATGAAATTGAGAGCTTTTGATATGAGCTTTCTTATAACCAAATTCAATAAATCTGATTGAAATTAGACCATTATATATCGGTGACAATCTCTAATCTAATTAAACGAGTCAAAATGATAACATATATATATATATATAGATTGGCTAAAGTATACTCGTTTCTCACAATCTAAAATGCATACAGTCGATCCGAACATTTCAAATTGTTCTCCATATTGAAATCTCCTAGGAAACCAAAATTTATATTTTTTCGAATTTTTTTACTATATATTATGCTATTTTAAAAAAACATTATAAATGAGTTGTAAAGGAGTATTTCTGACCATTCAATTTGAAAATAGCATAATATATAGCAAAAAAATTCGAAAAAATGTAAAATTTGGTCTTGAAGGATATTTTTAGATGGAGAACAACTTGAACGGTTTGGATCGACTGTTTGAATTTTAGATTTTGAGAAACGACTCTAGCATACGGGTTTGATCCGTATGCTAGAGTATACTTTAGCCAATCTATATATATATATATATATATATATATATATATATATAGAGGATTGCTAAAATGCTATGCATAGCACGGATGACCTTCGTGCTACGGATTCATTCTTGCATTTCATGCTTCAAACAACCGATCCAAACCATTCATTATCTTCTACATATTGAAATCTTATTAGAAATCAAATTTTACATTTTTTTTGAATTTTTTTACTATTTTCTCAGATTTTTGAAAATCACTGTTATTGAAGGGTCCAGAATTTATTAGATTAAGTATTTTAAAAAATCTGAGAAAAATAGTAAAAAAATTAAAAAAATGTAAAATTTGGTTTCCAATGAGATTTCAATATGAAGAAGATAATGAACGATTTAGATCGGTTGTTTGAAGTATGAAATTCAAGAACGAATCTGTAGCACGAAGGCCATCCATGCTATGCATAGCATTTTAGCAATCCTATAAATATATATATATAGTGGATGGATAAAATACACTCTGGTGTACGGATCGTCTCTCATACACCAGAGTCATTTTTGAAATCCAAAAATCAAACAGTCAATCCAAACCATTCAAGTTGTTCTTCATATTGAAAAACTCTTGGAGACCAAATTTTACATTTTTTCAAAATTTTTTGCTATATATTATGATATTTTCAAAAAACACTACAATTGGAGTATTTCAGGCTCTCCAATTTGAAAATATCATAATATATACTAGAAAAAATTGAAAAAATATAAAATTTGGTCTCCAAGAGTTTTTCAATATGTTAAACAACTTGAACGGTTCGGATCGACTGTTTGATTTTTGAATTTAAAAAACGACTCGGGTGTATGGAGACGATCATATATATATAATGGCTATACTACTATGCATATACAAAGACCTCTTGTAGGCTAGTTTTTTGGATTGTTGGATCTCTTTAAGATTCGTGCGAAGATTTAACTGGACGGAGGAGATATAGGCGCTGGAATGAAAAGAAAGTGTGAACAGATATTAGCTGTACCTTCACCCATTTTGCTGAGAATTTTATCTGCATGAACAGAAAATTTTCCAAGAAATAGGTCGAATTAGGTACTACTAAGAAAAAGATTTTTTTTTTTTTCTTTGGAGGTTTACCCAGGTTCCTCACAAAAAATCAGTTATGTGCTTAACTTTCAGATTTAATTCAATTACTTAAGTTGGCAATAAGCACCAACGAGGTCACTTTCTTTAATAACATGAAAACTAGAAGTGACAAAATAGAACCTGAAACTGCAAAAATGAAACTTATGGAGATTGCAAACATTGTCCTGTAATCACTTTTTATTTACTAGCAGTGTATTATATGAGGAACAGGATCACAGACTTTCTGCACATTATACAACAATCTTATTTTTTATTATAGAGCGGAACAGTGTTCCGCTGCCACCAGTTTTTGTTGCCACAAGTTGCCACAACTTCATAGTTTATCGATATTTTAAAATTTTAAAATTCAAACGTTGAATCTAAGCCGTTGATTTTTTTCAATTTAACGAGCGATGCGTTTCTATATACGTTTTATAAAATTTGAAGTCGGTTTGATAATCGATCAAGTAACCAAATGATGAACGTATTACAATCAATATGTCATAATTAACTAGATTCGATCATTTGTTGACCACTTGATCGATAATCAAACCGACTTCAAATTTTATAAAACTTATATAGAAACGCATCACTCGTTAATTAAACAAGATCAACGGTTTGGATGCAGCGTTTGAATTTTAAAAATTTCAAATATTGATAAAATATGAAGTTGTGGCAACTTGTGACACCAAAAAATGGTGGCAGCGGAGTTGCTCTTTATTAGATGTCTACCAAAAATATCCTGTTGTGGTGAAAATTTTTTATCAAAGACAAAAATACCCCTCACAATTTTAAAAAGGACAAAAATACCCCTCACAATTTTAAAAACACCCCTCACAATTTTAGAAAGTATCCTGTTGTTGTGGTCCACATCTGCTGTCAAATTTATAGAGTACATTCTGGAACTTTCTGGAATTTATGTGTTAAAAAAACATAAAGTTTGAATTTTTCTGGAGTTTTGTTGGTTCATTTATTTGATTTGAGAGCAGTTCTATATAAAAATACTCTATTTAGTCATTCTACTTCAATTAATGGCGATCTAATAATATTTTTTTTTTCCGGCTTCTTATTTGTTTTTTTTTTTCATATTTGCTTATAATGACATGTGCCTTATTTCAGAATTTCAATTTTAAAATTCACTTAATTGTTTCATTTTTACGCCCATGATAGGACATTGCCACTTGGTAGCCGCTGCCAAGAATTTCTGAAAAACAATTGATAGCATGTTGCCGAACACTCAACCAGTGCATCGATTGGTCTTTATCTTGAACAAAAAGAGATAAATGGTCTAAATTAAAAGCCAATTGCTGTATACGGAGGGACTTCTTTAATATTTAGTATTTGGATGGGAGTGAGAATAAGGAAAGATGAGAAGATGGAAATAAATTTATTATTAAACAATTCAAACTCTTTATAAAGTTACATACTTTTCAATACTTCTTCCCACTTTTTTCATTATTCCTCTTCTTCCCACACCTAGGGGTGCCAAACGTGCAGAACGTCCGTGTACGTTCCGTTTTGATCAACATAACTGTCTTAATTTTCGCTTACGTTATGTTATTAGAACGTAACTAAAATTTTTTACGTTTTCTGTTCCGTCAAATTAAACGGAAAAAACGTTAAAAACGTTAAAAAGCAAAAAAAAAAAAAAACATTTTTCTGGTCCAGCTTCTGGTATCACTATACCAGTCCATAACTATCACAACTATCTAAAAAAGAACTATCTATGAAACAAAACAGAAATAAATTAGGAACATCTAAACTTCAATCAACAGCCTCAAAAACATAAAACATTATAAATACAGATTCTTGCAAATTCGTGGGCACTTTCATTAAAATGAAAAGTTTACAATACAGATTCCTGCAAATTCCTTCGAGAGCCACCTAACTTAGCTACTCACGATACCAATAACTCTTATCAGTGTAACACCTACCAGTTTGCCAACACCCCACCAAAACAACTAAAAGGAACTCCGAAAAAGAATAAAAAATACAGCAGCAAAATAAAGAAACGACAAGAAAAACTACAACAAAATAAAGAACTAAAACTTATTAAAGAAAATCCTCAATCTTCATTAAAACTCTGACAACGATCTCTGGTACAGAGAGGTGAAAATTCAAATCCAACTAAAATTCCTTACCAGCACGATCTCTGGTACAGCCGAGGGTTTCTCTTTTGCACTCGCGACAGAGCAACGACGATTAGCAATTAGGGTTTAGTTGATTTGGAGAACGGAAGCGGGTCCAGTGAGAGGGCGAAGCAAATCGAAGGAGAAAAGCTTGAATCATTGTGTTTGTGCAGAAATTTGTTGTGCGAGAGAGGGAGAAACTTGCTGTGTAGAGAGATGAGATTGCCATGGGAGAAATTAGGAATCGAGAGAGAGAGAGAGAGCCAGAAAGAAATTGGTGCGGCGGATCCGGCGCTAGGGTATTCACCTCACCTCTATCTCTCCGCACCCCAAACCTCTGCAATTCTTCAGATTTTACCACACGCGAAATTATGGGCTGCAAATATTAATGGGCCAACGGAAATAACGTAAGCGACGGAACGTAATTAATCGATTTCGTTTATGTTCCGTCAATCGGAACGAAACTGAATGCCATTCCGTTGCCGTTTCGTAGGATGAAACGAAACCAATATCTCTGACGTTTTACTGTTCCGTAGGGACGGAACGGAACGGAAACGTGCGAAACGGCACGGTATTGACAGCCCTACCCACACCATCCAAATGGAGATTCCGGACAAATTCACCCAACTTGATGTGGTATTTGAATGTTTTTTTATATATTTCTTTTTACATAAAAATAGATAATGCATGCAGGTAATCCATCACAATCCCAAGTTCGACAAATCAATTTTATTGACCGTTTCTAGTCGTGCAAATTAGTAGCAATCTAACATATTAGTACTGTTCTTGAAATAATGCGTATTGATAATTGAATCACATGGCATGTACTATTATGTCAATGAAAGTTTTGCACGACAATTAATGTCTAATAAATATTTTTATGGCTCAACGCTGCAATATTACTTGTCTTAGAAATATTGTACTCATATAAAATCCTCAACTCTTAAACGCACCAACTGTTTTTAAATAACTTTTATATAAACTAAATAAAAATGTGAACATTTTATACTGTCTGCATTTTTACAGTAAAAAAAATGAATAGGGAAAAACAAAAACAGTTGCCTGACAGTTACCAAATTCACGTGATTGTTATCTGCAGTTACATTTTATTAAAAAAAAAAAATCACGACGTAAGACCATAGGATGGTACGAGCGTGGCAATAAAGCCCGCCAATTTTAAGCGTTCATATATTAAGCATGATATAAGCAGCCGAAAGGCAAATAATTTTCTACAAGTTCTTCAATGCTACATAGGAAGTACACAGCGCGTTACATAAAACTATGGGAGAAAAAAATTACTAATTTACAGCTCAAGGAAGAATACAGAAAGACTAGTAAACACTAATTACGGCATGGACTATAGACCAAGGTCTCCTATATAGTTCGATCCTATTAGCCTTTTCAGCTCATAGGAAATAGGTTACAAGTTTGCAAGAGAGGGTTGGAAGATGGAGAAATAATCTCTTGCAAAAACAAACAGTGACAGACTTGTGGGTCCCGCCAGAAAGTGGCATGCTGCTTTTGTGTCCCAAAAAATTGCAGCTCACTGGTTGTGAAAGAAAGGATGGTTGAGAGCTTCTTTTGCTGTGAGCCGTTCAGAGGGATCAAATGCTAATAACCCGCTTAATAAATCAGTTAGATAACCCCTTGATTGGTCCACGTATCTAGCAACCATATCCTGTGAAATTATATTTTGAAAATGAATTTGAATTATAAGATTTATGATTTTTTCATTTAGATTGGAGGTTGATTTTTAACAGAGGAAAGCCATTGAATGAATAGTAGATAATAAGATTTTTATTTTGTTCAGTGAGCATGTGAAATTCATTGGTTCTGGATATATTTTTTCCTTTCTAGTAACAAACATATGACATAAAAACCTTGAGCCGATCGAGTCTCTTGACAGCTTTGATACTCTCCCTTGACTGGGCACCATCAGGCCAGTTCAACCTCTCGCCTCTTTTGAAGTATTTTGATGACGATGGACTATAACCATCAAATTGTATGCATAAATAAACTAAGATATGAACCAGAATCCATAAAAAAAATAAACAATAAAGGGGTCCCACCTTGCATAATGAATCATGTGCTCAGGTATCGGGCCCAGAACTCGCTCCATCATTGCAAGATGCTCTAAATTCTCATGCGTTTGAAACAGTGCTTCCCCCTAATTAAACATTGAATAATTAAAAGAAAAAAAGATAAACAAATGAAATTTCAAAAAATTAAAACAATGTGAAGAAGACTAACTGAGCACAACTCAATAAGGATGCAACCAACACTCCATATATCACATGGATAGCTCCATCCAAGTCCTGTTCCAAATCACATTTTTGCAATAATATATGAAATCATACCATAAATAATGAATATATTATTATTGCATAAACATTGAGCAAAAAATAACATAAGCAAACAACATTTTCACATAAAGAAATCATAACTTTTGTACTAAATGGGGTTGGGGGGGAGCACAAGTTCAGGGATTAATGTGTTAAGAAGTAGAAATGGAGGAAATCAGGGGGAGCAAGTAGCGGCCTCTCCATGAAGAACTTAATTAAGCACAGGGAAACAAAAGCAATTAGTTACCTAAAATAATTTCAGGAGCCCTATAATGCCTTGTAGAAACAATCGAGCTGTGCTTGGTGTTCTCAAAAGCAGTGCTTCCAAAATCTATCAGCTTAATTGCACTTGACTTGGGTAAAAGCTTGAATTTTGTCTCTTCCAGATAGTTCCTCTGTAAGAAACCCAACAGGAATTATTTATTTGATCAGAACAACGCTTGATTTGCAGGGCAATCTTAATGTTATCTAGCACTCTGTTTAGATAAGGTACCTTTCTGGTAGGAACCTGTATGTAGTCAGATGATTCCAGAAGAATGTTTTCTGGCTTCAGATCAGTGTGAATCAGGTGCATGTCATGCATATCTATTTAATTAAAGGAGCAGAAGTGTAAGGTCATAGCCTTTTATTCTCTTCATATGAATAGAAAAATAAAGGAAAATTCAAAATAAACCTAGAGTCTGCGGAGTTGGTTTCAATAATAAGAAATGAAAAAAACAACTGTATATTAATACATTCTACTGATTCCAATAGTTGGCGCCCAAACTCCCGCACAAGTTCCAGAGGAAAAGGTTGGTACTTATTTCTCTTTAGAAAGTCAAACAAGCTCGGCCCCAGCTTCTCAAAAACCTGAGATTAGCATCCAATACCATCCAAACAAAACATATTTTAAACTTCATTTAGCTCTAAGAACAATAATTCCAACCATCTGTCCCTACACTAATACACCTTTGTTAAGGAACCATCCAACATGCAGAGGGAGATGTATGAGTAAAACTTACAATGCAAATGTGGCCCTGATAATCAAACCACCTTCTTATCTGAACACAACTGCAAAGATGAAAGGTATAACAAGTAATAAGCATATAGCCAGTAAAAAGAAAGTGAAAGAACTAATAAAAAATGTAAGGAAATAAAGTAAAACAAATATACTGTGATTGACGGTCTTTGTTTTCTGAAAGGCGAGTCAACACATCAATTTCTATCATAGCCGCCTCTCTGTATTTGGACTTGCTTCTTATCACCTTTATGGCAACATACTCCCGCCTCTCACGGTCCCAACACTCCACAACTCGGCCAAAAGTGCCTACAGGATGTTCGATTCTTATACATCAAAAGTTCAAAATTATAGTAAGCAGAAATGAAAAGAAAGTGTGAACAGATATTAGCTGTACCTTCACCCATTTTGCTGAGAATTTTATCTGCATGAACAGAAAATTTTCCAAGAAATAGGTCGAATTAGATACTACTAAGCAAAAGATTTTTTTTTTTTCTTTGGAGTTTTACCCAGGTTCCTCACAAAAATCCAGCTATGTGCTAACTTTCAGATTTAATTCAAGTCCTTAAGTTGGCAATAAGCACCAACGAGGTCACTTTCTTTAATAACATGAAAACTAGAAGTGACAAAATAGAACCTAAAACTGCAAAAATGAAACTTATGGAGATAGCAAACATTGTCCTGTAATCACTTTTTATTTACTAGCAGTGTATTATATGAGGAACAGGATCACAGACTTTCTGCACATTATACAACAATCTTATTTTCAAGAATTGTTTGTTTCAGAGTCTGAAACCCTCAATTGCTAATTAGTTAAATAGTTTACTGAAAAGAATATGCACTATGCCCCCTATTTTTATCACCATTTAAAAATGGACATCTGTTGTTCTCCAGACGTACAAAACTTGGTATTCACAAGTATATCCTAGTATTATTTGACTACTCAGTGATGATCCATGAGGAAAGCCTTTTCTTAACTATTGACTAAGAAATCAATTTAGCTGATGGAAACAAAATCTGAAAGGATTTCAAATAAGATTTTTTTTAAGAATAGATGGAGGCATTAATAATGTGCAACGTATTTAATATATTTTTGGTCGCAAACTTTTTTTAAGTTAAATTTAAAAGACAAGGGCTAGACCCTTGTTTTTCTTCAAAAAAAATAAATAAAATATTTTTGGGAACAAGAAACCTGACTACCTGAGAGAAAAAAAATAAAATAAAATGAATTGAGAATAAAATGAATAAAAGCTTGCATTTTTAGAGGTAGATACAAATGCAATATAGATTTTTGTAAGATTTCACAGAATAGTGCAGGAAACTGAGACCAATAAAAAATTCATAGGAAATCTTACATCTAGGGGTGAGATTATCCCCAAGCTCAAAAACGAAATGACCATCTGGGTCTTCTCCTCTGCGTGGAGGCGATGCACCACCTCGATCAGCCTAATTTCACAAAAAAAAAAAAAAATTGGGGTCAAGATCCAAAAAAACAGGGGATGAATAATAAATAACTGGAAACCCTAACCCTAGTCACAAAGAAAAGGACCTGTCGATCGGTAGGTGGCGCGTATCTGAGCCTCTTCCTAGCTCGCAATTCCTCCATGATGAGCTAGAATTAGATTGGTAGTGTGTGTGTGAGAGCGCGCGAGAGAAGGAGAGAAGAGGGTCGGAGGCTGGAAGCCTGGAAGCGTTGAAGGTATGCTTTGGGCTTCAAGTTGAAGGTTTCGGTCGACTCGGCCCAACCCGAGTTGTATTTTTTTTTTTTTTTTTGAAAGTAACCCGAGTTGTATTTTATTCAACTGCGACCGAACCAACCGAATTGTTTATACGAACTGCGAACCCAAGAAAAGCCGAATCAACAAACTGCAGCTTCAGATGAGTTTATTCGACACACGTTACTAGAGCTGTCAACGTGACAATTTCGTTTCGGTTAAGCGGAATAGAACGAATAACAGAACCGATTTTCATTTCGTTTCAATAACGAAACAATAAACAAAACACATAATCATACCGTTTCGTCTCTTTTCAAACTATTTCATATGTAAATTCTAAAGTGGAACGAATAATGAAATAATATTATATACCGTTTCAAAAACGAAATGGTTAACAAAATGAAACTGCGCTCTTTAACAGAACAGCAAACAGAACATACTGTTTCGTACATTTCAGTTACGTTTGACAGCTCCACACGTTACATAAGTGTTATAAAATCGACTGGGAGAGCGTTTCTTTTAATTGTTCGATTCAAGCTGGCTTGATTTCAAAGACAAAATAAATATTCACTCGTGAATCATATATGCATTTGAGCTGGCTTTAATTGTTCAGTTATTCAACGGTTAAGATTAAAGTAGAAAAATCAAAAGATGAGGTTATACTCTTACATTATATAAAATGCATAAATTTCATCTTCTTCATATTCGATTTAAAAATTATATGTCGACGTATCGAGTTGACTCAGCTTGTCGTCTATTTTCAAACGAATTGGATCTGGTTTGAATTTAATTGTGAGCTCGACAATTTCTATTGACGGCATAAATCAATTATGACGAACTAATAATTACAAATCATCAATATCAATACATATATTAATCATGAGTATAGGATCCGAATTCGAACACGGTAGCTAAGCACTGTTAGTTAACAATGTGGCTGACATGTGGGTCCCCTCACATTTATCGGGTGTAAATTTGAACAAAATCCAACCCTGCATAGACATCCGGATTTTCTGTGATAATGTAAACAAAATTCGAGCACAACTAGAGACTAATTCTCACAGAAGATCATGCCTCGCAGACCAGGGGCGGATCTACCACCGGGGCGGGTGGGGCTAGAGCCCCACCTCACGCCGTCGAGCCCTTGGAGCCCCCCTTTAGCCCCAGCTAATTTTTTCTGCCATTGGAGCACTCAAAAGTGGGGCTGAAGACTTAAACAGAGGTTGTCAGACCCACTTAGATATTTTTTCTAGATCCGCCATTGTCGCAGACCACCCATGTGGTCCACGCGTTTTCTACAGTAATGGATGGTTAATGTGTCAAGATTTTCTATGGCAGTCAAAGTAAAGTTCAGTTGTGGCTAAAAAATAATATCCACAGAAAATCCGGTGTCCAAATCACATGTCTCCACTTTTCACTCTATTTTGCCACACTTTTTTTTTTTGTTGGAGAAGTTCTCCTTTTACGTTTTCCCAGCAAAAAAAATAAAATATATAAGAGGAAAAGACAAAGTTTATTAATCTGATAGTATTAATTATAGCTTAATATTTTACATAATTTTTGGAATCTCAATATTTGTTTTCATGCAATTTCATCATTCGATATTTTGTATATAATTAAAAAATTATTAAGAATAATCACATTGGGGGCGTTTGGATGAGGTTGGAATAGGTGGGAATTGCAAATTCCCGGAATTTCTTATGCCAAATTTATTATAAACAATCCAAACTCTTCACAAAGTTACACACTTCCCAATAAATTTATGCCTAGAATTGGCTATTCCCCCAATTCCCAACCCATCCAAACGGCCCCATTGTAATTTTTGAAATATCTCGCATGATTTTGATATTTCCTCTTTAAAATATCTCGCATGATTTTAATATTTTTAGAAAAATCAGAATCATTTTATTTTTCTCTTTGTAATTTTTGAAAGTCTTTCTTGGCTTCTTTTTTTCATCAAATGATTATTTAGATAATCTACATACATACTCTAAGTTTTAAATTTTCTGTCCTTTAAATGTTTCGCATATTTGTTCTAACAATCTACTATTTTATCGATCCAAATTATAAAAAAAAATAGATCGCGCAACGTGCGAGACCCCGCTAGTGATTATCAAACCGAACCCAAAAAATCCGTGAGCCACTATTTTATTTTATTTTTTTGTAATATCACCCTAGGACTTCTAGATTTTGAAAGCTCAACCGTAGAAAAATGTTGAGCACTTGAGCCCGCTTAGTTTAGTTAAGGTCCAAGTTGATTTAAAGGAGGAAATTGTTTTATAACCCGATTTCATCATCTTTGGAATTGGAAAATTTTCTGATTTAACTCGGGAGTTATCACTATATATCACTACTAATAAACGCACGAATTCAAGAGTGTATTCGACTTTAGATCTAATGTACATGTCCTCCTGTATCATTGATAACAAACCTTTCAAAATGTACATTAATTTACATTGAAATAAAAGAAAAGTACAATAAAGTCACTTTTTCCTCGGTGGAATTGATCGGTGACTTTTGTTGTAATAACTTATTATCAGCCGGCCAATAAAAGAAAGAAAAAACATATACTTTGTGTCAAAGAAAGTTGTAGATCGCTATCCATGGAGTTAATTAATGCACAATATATGTAATTAGGAGCGCGGCAAGCATCAACATGTATGCAATTCCTTGATCAATTGTCTTGGCTGCATCACAATATAAACAAAACCATAGTTTATTAGCTACCTGACTACCTCATGACAACAATAACTTGTTCCAAGAAAAAGTGCACTGTACTTGTAGGCTCTTTTATTACCAAGAGGAACTGTATTTATTTTAAAAAGACTCTATTTGTTAATTTAAAAAAAAAAATTATTATACTACTTAAAGAGAAATTGTATGTTCCCTATTGGTCATCTCACAATGAATTAATATGAAATGATTTACTGCTTTAGCATTTTAACTAACTAAACAGAGGTTTTCAAAATGAAAAGTCACGATACCAACCATCAAATTTGATGGTGCTTGGAGCACGGGAGGTAGATGTAGCTTGACAGAGGCAGGGATGGAGGAAAATGGCGAGCAAGACGTAGGCGAGCAAGAGAACACGTGTCTTCATGGAAGCCATTTTATGACTTTCTGGTAAAATTTAAGGAATTGCTTATATTGTTTGTGTATGAAAGTCTTGATGAGGAACAACAGATGAGTTGACAAAGGTTGGATGAGGTGATGAGTATTTATAGGCAGTTACAGCAGGGTTCTGTTTGCTTGTATTTATTAATAAAAAATTGTTCAACGTACAGTATATTCCTATTCATACGGGTTTTCCTAGTGCAAGGAAATTTGATAAGTCAAATAATGTAGGAATTGTAGACTGAGATGCACTTAATTTTAAATTTTTTCATATTTATGTCGTTGTAGTATGACCGTTATAGTAGCTGGATTTGAAGAACACAAGCGGCATTTCACTAGGTAGCTTAATGATTGATAATTATGACAACTTTTTCGTAAAAAATTATCATTATATACGCGTATGAATTCAAATCCATTGAAAGTTTTGCTAGATTTTTCAACATTTCGTTTGGAAATGTTAACAAAAATATTAATGCTGATCACAAAGCCAAATATTATTTTTCCAAATCTAAGGAAAAATCACGAGAAAACGTGTAAGATAGTATCGGATTTGATTGGTTTGATCAAACTCTTAAAGCTCCATAAGCTTAAAAGAGTTCTAAACTTCTAATTAATTAATCAGAACTGTTACCAGAAAAGTCAGACTATTTTACTTTGTTTCAGGTCATATATGTTGAATTGATTGTTTTACCCAAAACAAAGGTCAAAATGATAATGGAGTTGGTTTGAAGTTGAATTCTTATCGAGTCAGATTTCAGCTCTAAATTTATTTCTGTTCCTTCGTAGAAGCCAAATATGTTCTCGTCTGGCGTGCTATATATGGGAACGTGCCATGTACGGTCAGCTAATTGTTGATAAGAAAAATAAGAAAAAAAAACACTAAACATACTTAAAAGATTAATTAAAAAAAAATTAAATGTGCTAAATAACCTCGAAGAGTCCGAATCTGACCGGTGTGTTGCTCATGACTAAATGGCTTGAATATGGTTCACGGCTGGACTTCATCGAGATATCGTTAGAATTGTTCATGTACGTAGCACACAACATTCGAAATCCATTGATAACATGCATGTCTTGTCAACTTTTTTAATGCCTCTAGCAGTAGCTGACTAGGTCAGATTACATATCCATGTTTACCCTCTATATATATATAGGATATGTTTGGTAAGGTGGAATAATCTTCTTTAAGTTTCTTTAAGGCTTCGTTTGGATGGCTTTTTTCCGGAATAAGGAATAAACACTTTTTACCAATAAATTTATTTCTAACCATCCAAACTCTTCACAAAAGTTACACACTTCCCAATAAATTTACCCCTTCCCAATAAATTTCTTCCCTTCTTCCTTCTTCCTACCTTATTCTCAACGTATCCAAACGGAGCCTAAGTTTCTTTAAGGAGGAATAGCTCAACAAACAAAAGCGGAATAAGCTTCTTTAAGAAGGAAGAACTTATACCACCAAAATAGGTGGAATAGTTTCTTCCACAGTGGGTCCCGTCGCAGATTAATCTCGATTTTGAATAATCATAATTAATTTTGATTATTAATGATAGTTAATATATTATTGTAATATTATAATATTTCTAGTTGCTATAATATACAAATAAAATATATTAATTGAATACAATAAATTATTATTAATTTATTATTGTAATCATAATTATCATTAATATTATAATTACTACAATAAATAATTAATAATATCTTAATTCATATGATGATGATGATATTCTTGTTGTTGTTGTTGTACTTTATCATATAATTTTCATTATCATTAATTAAATTATTGGTATTAATAATATAATAATTATTAAAATTATTATTATTACAATGTTAAATATTATCATTAGTGAGAAGAACTCAACATAAAAATAACATTTATAATAATAATTATGATTATTATATTAATTATTATTATTATTATTGTGATATTGTGAATTAAAATAATTCATACAATAATTATAATATTCATATTTATAAACTAATAATAATTATTATTAATTGATATTGTAATAATTACTACATATCTAATTTTATATTTTTATATTCTTATTCCTTTACTTTACATAACCAAACAACCATGACATAACTTGTCATAAGTTTTCCTCCTTTACTTATTCCTCTTAAGTTATTCTTTTACAAAACGCGACCATAGAGTTTAGCTATGGTGAGATGCATCACAAAAAATGTTCCGTGAGATGCGATCAAAACTCATGAATTTGGTTCAAAATGACCGATCCAAACTCATGAATTTGGTTCAAAACTCATGAATTTGGTTCAAATGAATTTGTGATGCATCTCACTTTATTAATAAATTATTATATATGGAAGTTACTTCTTAAAAAGATTGAATATATATATATATATATATTAATAAAGTCAGTTCAAAAGATTACAAATATTAAAAAAAATTTAGATGCATGCTACTAGCATACCTATCAATTTTTGTATAGTTTAATTATTCTTTGGTGATGCACCAAAGTTTAATTAATTTCAGTTTGTTCATAAAATTTAAATTACTTGATAGATGATGATAAGACAAGTCTGCATCTCATTTACTTTAATTTTCTAGGTATGATATCCGAACTTATGAATCATATTTATATATAGTGCTTAAATTTCTGATTCAAATTTTAGTTTTATTAAATATTAAAACTATCAACATAAATAAATTTGAAGTAATTCCTCTTCCATGATATAAATTGGAAATGGAGACAATAGCAAGGTACGTATAAATTGGTTTCCGTATATACTGAGTTTATGTCTGACGTATCTTTTTCTGGATCCGTTTCCGTTGTACTGTTGTGCTGTGCATTGTATTGACCCAGTAAAAGTTCCTGGCTTATATTCATGATTTAAAAAATGTAGTACGTACTACGTACGTTTGTTATTGAAGTGATAATATTACATGTAAACTGTTAAGTATGCTAACGTTTGTGCAAATTTTTGAATAATAATATTATTATATGTTTTGTAAGTCGCCAAAAGCTTTGAAAGCATTCTATATATCAAACTTGTTTAATACTAGAAGTACGGAATTGTTTAGGATCATCTCTAAGATATTATCATCCTCATCATCCTCACGCGTACGTAACTAACTCCTCCCTCCTCACGCGTACACTCTCTCCCCTCCCCCCTCCTCCGTACGCTATCTTCCTCCATGCCCCCTCCTCTCTCCCACGTACGCAGTCCCCCCTCCCCCCTCCTCCCTCCTCCCTCCCACATACGCGGTCCCCCCTCCCCCTCCTCCCTCCCATGTACACCGTCCCCCCTACCCTTCTCCTCTTCCTCCTACACACTTCATAACTATTGAAGTTAATATATTTAAATGTTGGAGGCAATATCGTAATTGTTGAAGTTAATATATATAACTGTTGGGGTGGCTCTTGATGAGTATTCAAAAACAAGGATTTCCCCATCATACTCAACTCAGTTATAGCAGGAAGATATTATGTTACTGAGTATCTCGGCTCAGCTGCATTTAGCAAGGTCGTTCAGGCACATGATTTGCAGACGGGAATGGATGTATGCCTCAAAATAATAAAGAATGACAAGGATTTCTTCGATCAAAGTTTAGACGAAATAAAACTCCTCAAGTTTGTTAATAAGTATGATCCATCTGACGAACACCACATATTACGACTCTATGATTACTTCTATTATCAGGTATGCTAGGATCTCTGAAGTCGCTTCTATACCAATTTGGACAATAAAATTGTAGTTATTGAAGTTATATATGCAAGTAATATGTTATATATGTAACTGTTGAAGTTAATATGTGTAACTGCTGAAGTTATATATGTAGTTATTGAAGTTATATATGTAAGTAATATGTTATATATGTAACTGTTGAAGTTAATATATATATAACTGTTGAAGTTAATATATATAATTGTTGAACTTGACATATTTAAATGTTGAAGGTAATATTTGAAGTGAGTATATTTAAATTGTTGAAGTTGGCATATATATTAATTTCAACAGTTAAATATGTTAACCTCAACATTTATAATCAATATATATTGTGTGTGTGAGAGTATGATATTACCAGAGGGTGGGGGAGGGGAGGGGGAGGGGGGCGTACGCGGAAGGGTGGGGGTTGGGGAGCGTACGCGGGAGGGTGGGAGGGGGGCGAGCGTACGCTGCAGGGGGAGCGTACGTGGGAGGGCTGGGAGGGGGGACGAGCGTACACGGCAGGGAGGGAAACAGAGCAACTTCTAGAAATAGAAAACGCGTAGAGCCAAAAATAAAAAAAACGCGTGGGATGATGGGGATGATGAATATCGGGGATGATCCTTATCACCATGATATCTTGTTGGATATTCAAAAAAATAAATAAAACCAATGGTTTGTTCCATATAAAGAAACTCAGTTTTTTTTTAATATATTTTATCATGTAGGTCATATTTATAACACAAAATATCGGTTTGAGTTACCAAAATTTAAAATGAGAAAAAAAAAATCAACTCAGTACTTAGTGATCGAAGCACCGAAACTCGTCTCATATATTTTTTTACGTACGCCTTTCCTTTAGATGGCAATCATTTTTTTCAACCTTCTTTACTAACTAAAATATAAACAAACATAAACTATTTGTCTAATTACAAGGTATTTTTTTAAAACATCAAAAGTCAATTGGGATCTCAAGTGGGTAGAGACATAATATTTTGAATAGGAGTTGTAAATCCAACATTCAACATTTGATTTAAAGATTCCTATATATATGTAAATTTTTTTCCTAAAAAAATAAAACTTGACTCCATTGTTTGAACTAGTGTTTTCAATGCTGTACCGATACTAGAAAATTCCGATAATACTGATAACTGGAATAGAGACCAAAACGATAGTATCCTATTTTGTGAACCAAAATACCAAAAAGTTTTGAAAAATATCGGATTTCGACTATTTGACCAGTAGGGATACCAATGTGGTATTAAAAACACTGGTTTTAACACAGCCTGTGTGTCTCTCACATCTCTTCTTTTATCTAATTGTCCTTTGTGGTTGGCAGTTTGGCACTAACCCAACAGCGCTCTTAATATAGGCAAAGGGGCCGTTTGGATCGCTTAGGAATTTGAGAAAGTTGCAATTCCTAGGAATAAATTTATTGGGAAATGTGTAACTTTGTGAAGAGTTTGGATTGTTTATAATAAATTTATGGTAGGAAGATGAAATTCCCCAAATTCCTTGGGGAATCCAAATAGGCCCAAAAAGACCAGTCGGAGAAGGAGAGTCACTCGCCAGTCGCCCCCGGGTTGCACTATTTACATGTGGAAATTGATTACTGTCATCTGCAGTTTTGCCATCCCTACCATCGCTAAATATAAAATGAACATATACAGCAAACAAAGTGAACATATAGGCGATCTAAGTGAACACATACAAATAAATAAGTTTAATGAAAATTAGTTGAATATGCATGTAAACTTTTGAACAAGTGATGACAATACTTATTTGTTTGTAAGTGTTCACTTAGATCGTCTATATGTTCATCTTATTTGCTGTATGTGTTCACTTTGTATTTAGCGATGGCTGTGATGGTATATTTACCGATGACACTTATAATTTCTGTTTACATGTCTTGTTATTATGTTAGTATGTTACAAATGGCAATAAATGGGCCGCATGGGAACAAGATAACTTTTGTGGATACTAGATGATGTGCAGAGGCCTCACTGTGTATGTTTCGGGCTTATTTGCCCTGCCCTAATATACTTTTTAGGCCTCAAAGCCCATCAGATATATTCTTCTGTTCAAATTTCAAAGCGTAATGGGCCTTGACACAAACCTGCAACATAATTCACCGAAATGAAATCTGTTGGTTTGGAAATGGATAGATACATCGTAAATATACTCTCTAGATGATAAATTGATAAGTTGATCTTCCTCGTTGATTGAAAGTTCGTATTTTTTAATAGATATATGAAGGTTTTACATTGAAATACTTTTTTAATTTTTTAAATTAAAAAAAGACCTGTCAATTAGGCAGGAGCTTTGTTCAGTAAAATACAATTGGATTGTAATCAATTATAAAGAAAAGGATTAGGTGACAATTGTCTACCTAACTCGACATCGACAACAATGTGGCATGGATCACTGGATCAAATCCAATCAAACAGATCTGATGGGAAAAAAAATGTACTTAAACTTATTTTGGGACAAATTCCTTTTGTAGAATCTCTACCCGTCGTTGTTGCCGTGTGCATGGGTTTTAATTCTATTGATAACATTTTTATCCCTCTAAATTTCAGCGCATGCAGAGGATATATTATATATATTTTTTTAGTGCGCTAAAGATAAATTATTCGATATTTTGTACATCATGATGCAATTAGTTGGTTCTATACTTCTATGCGGATCACACATCTTACAAGTTGTAATTTCGTTCAGATTTGTGATAACCCACTTCAAAAACTTTCATCTATATACTTATACAGCGTATCCAATTTTGTCCTTTCCCAATTCATCCTGGGCTCCAAAGTTCCTTCAAAGAAAAAAAAAAATAGTGGGCTCCACTGAGCACAGACTGTAGGAGAATATAAAACCGTATATTCTTTTTTTTTTTTCGCGTTTGTATAACGTAATGTATTGATGGCATGCTGCATTATCCTTTAATATAAAATGTATAATTTTTTTTAACAATATCTGTAATACTATAGTCGGTATCATCTAATACAACTAAATATGAGTTAGATATATCGAAAGTGCAGCGGAAGTGATCTTGTTCTGAACTTATACCATGCGAGAATCAATATCTTGTTCAGCTTCGTCTCTTGCTCTCCTATGCACTAGTGGAAAACTATCACGTATAGGACAACAATCACACTGTTCAAAGTGCACACCGCTCTTGACTCAATAATCTCTTCTGTTTGAGAGAAGTGAAACTCTTCCTCTATCTCTAAATTCTCTTCGTGAGAAAAAGAATAGAAGGCTTCACTCTCTCTTTAATGAATCAACAAAGGGTGTGTTTGGATGCAACGGAATAAGCCGGAAATAGAAAATAAGAATAAGGAATTTTGGTTTGCGTGCTTATCCTTATTCCTTATTCTTATACCATGATTTTTTAGTATAGGAATAAGGACCCTTATTCCTTATTCCTATGTTATTTGGGTTGCACAAGAATAAGAATAAGCACGCAAATCGAAATTCCTTATTCATATTTCCTATTCCCACCCTATCCAAACACACCCAAAGATAATAGATATAACGTATATCTATTAAATAAGCATCACATGCGAAATGACGTCTGCCTGGAACTCTGGATAATTACGCAGACGTTTGTGAGTCTTTACTATTTCTAACCATATCAAACATTCGACATTTTAACAGAAAAGTCCCCGTTGTCATCATGTGAGAAATATTTGCTTAAAAGTAATATAATTCGCGTAGCAACGTCACTAGATAGAATAACAAAATGCATGGAAACTAATTTTAATGGTTATTATAAAACGACACGCATAAAGTAATGTACCATGTTTTACTTCAAAATGTAGGCATATTTTTTTAAGTAATGTTGTTTAACCAAGCTCAACATATACGACCCCTTATCACTATTGACCTTGCATGGTATATAGTTTTTATGACACAAAGTAAAAACACAAATTGAAAATCCAACTGAAATCACGAACGAAAGGACTCGATTCCTTATTTTAATCTAAAAAAAAAGATATGAACTTATTGCAATCATGAAAAAATTAGAGTAAGATTAAGAAATAAGAAAAATATATCTAATTAAGATAATTGCAAAAAAAACAAATATTCTATTTCATCATCGTTACACTATCATGTTAAGATTTGGTAAATAGTGCATATATATATCAGAGGAGATACTTGTCATAATCAATTATTGTTTCTTTTCTTTATTTTGCTGTACAAAATTATCTTCGTTGGACCGACAATTTTATACAAAACAGGTACTACATCATTTATAATTTTGTGTGAATAAATAAAGAAAAAATGTTAGTGTACAATATATTGGACGTATGGCTGGATGGATCCGTCCAATATGATCATTTTTATTATTTTTTTATTTCTAATAACCGATCCAAACTGATCAATATATTCTCCTATTGAAAACTTACAAGAAAAACCAATTTTAACATTTTTTTCGAAAATTTTTACTATTTTTTGGTATTTTTTAAAATTCATGATATAAACATTATGGATCATCCAATAACAACGATTTTCTAAAATACCAAAAAAATAGTAAAAAATTTTGAAAAATGTAAAAAATTGGGTTATTATAAATTTTCAATATGGAGAACATATTGAACGGTTCGAATCGATTATTTAAAATGTAAAAATATGAAAACGATCGTATTAAACGGATCATATTCATCCAACATATTAAACTCTAGCATTTCTGAATTTACTACATTTCCTTTTTCCCTTCTCTCAAATTCACCTAGCAATTGAGAATCTTAATCCAACACCAACAGTGACCCGTATTAGCAGTGTCTAAACCAGAACGGCAACGGATCCGCATCCTCTCCAGCCAGCCCCTACAGCCATCACCTACAGCCGGCCTTTTCTTTTTTTTTTTAAAAAATTTTAAAGTTCAAATGTTGAATCCAAACCGTTGATCTTGTTCAATTTTACGAGCGCTGCGTTTTCATATAAGTTTTATAAAATTTGGAGTTGATTTGATACTAGATCAAGTGGTCAACAAATGAACGAATATGGTTAACTATCACTGATTAATTCTAATACGTTCATTTGTTGACCACTTGATCTAGTATCAAATCAACTCCAAATTTTATAAAACTTATATGAAAACGCAGCGCTCGTAAAATTGAACAAGATCAACGGTTTGGATTCAACATTTGAACTTTAAAATTTTAAAAAAAAAAAAAGAAAAGGCCGGCTGTAGGTGATGGCTGTAGAGGCCGGCTGCTGAGGATGCGTATCCGAACGGCAACAATAATAAAATAATAAAAAAGGTGCAGAGCTCAGTCACACAATAAGGCAGCTTCGGCGTCCGAATCGTGTCGTGTCTCCCTTGTTTCGGAGAAATCAAAGTTGGAGCTCCACAAACACACACAGACCAAATGCTCTCGCCAACTGTCGCATCAATAAATGGAGCCTGAATTTCTGCGCTCCGAACTCCGAAGAAGAGACTCCACTTCTTTAGTTCTTTTGGCGCGCGCGTGGTGAATTCCGACTAGCAAAAAAACTTTTTTTTTTTTTTTACGAGAATCAGTAGGCGGAGGTGAATAGACCATTTTGCCCCTCTTCAGCGGCGGCGACAACCTGAGCTCCGACTAGATTAGGTTCGCCTTCTCCTCCACTTCTCCATTTCCTTCTTCTCTTGTCTCTCTTTTCTCTATGGATTTGTTTTTTTGAAATATTGTAGGGTTTTGTTCCGATCAGAGTGAATTCACAAGAAAAAGTGAGAAAAAGAGTAAATTTTTATGAATAAAGTCAGACAAGTTGAATTAGTTGTTCTCTCTCTCTCTCTCTCAAGTCATGCTCACATTCCGTTCCTCTATGTAAATCCTTGGTAGATCTGAAGTCAGCACTGTTGAAGCATCTGGACCCACTGAGCAGAAATGGCGAATGCGACGGCAGGAACGGTGTCACTCAATCTACCGGGCATGCATGCAGGGGCTCGAGACATGGTTAGGTTGGGGATGGTTAGATCTAGAGTTTGTTGTTATCGTGCCAGGAGGCAGGGTCTGGTGATGTGTGCAGCCCTATCTGGCAACACCAATGAGGATGCTGTTCTAGGTGATGTTGTTTCTAAGCCTCGGCGCTTTCCTAGGTACGGAGTAATTTAATCTGCATGTGCATGTACTTTAATTTTACCTGTTTCCTTTTAGTAGTCTCAAACTCTCAATTGATGTGTAATTCTGGTAATTGTGGCTTGATATAGTCATGCACCTGATATGATTCTGAAATTTGATATTTAAGGATTCAGGATTTTATTTAGAATGTTTATTGGTGCAGAGTAGTTGGGATGGGATCCAAGTTGATTGGATGTGGATCTGCTGTGCCAAAATTGGAGATCACTAATGATGATTTGTCAAAAATTGTCGAAACATCCGATGAATGGATATCTGTTCGCACTGGGATTCGTAAAAGACGAGTACTAACAGGTAAAGTATATTTTTTTCAGCTTCAGTTTTAAGTGGTTGTCTAGTGATATCCCTTTGATTAGCTTTTTTATAAACTTACCAGTCAGTCCAGTCCAGTCCATTGCAAATTAAATTTCATGGCTTCCATCAGTCGCTAAAATTAAATCTGTGCAGGAAATAAGACCTGTCAACTGTACCAGGTGTTTGAAACCTGTATTGAGCCTGGCCAGTTAAATACCAAGACCTATGACAGCAATTTTTGTAATACAGTCATAATCCAGAACTTTCTGTATGCATTGCTTGGCTATTTGTCATTTTTTTTAAACTCTTATCTGCTTAAATTAGGTGAAGAATCAGTGCAGGGGCTTGCAATTGACGCAGGAAAGAAGGCCCTTGAAATGGCCCAAGTAGCACCTGAAGAGGTTGATATTGTCGTCTTGTGTACTTCTACTCCTAACGACCTTTTCGGTTCTGGGTCTCAGGTAATAAACCAAGTCATATATTGTTATGTGTACACACCGACTGGAAAAATCAAAAACATATCAATGCCATGAGGAGGTTGTACATGTAGGTAGGCATGGTGTTGTTTTAACATGTTTTTTCAGCCTATGAAATGAACATGCAGTTAGTTAAAATGTTGTATTTAAACTTATTAATTAAAGGAAATCCAATAGTCATTTGAGATGGTTGGTATGATGCCAACTTGGATTTAACTACAGAGTGTCATTTTGTTATCTCACAGGCAATAGTCTTTAATTCAGTTTCTTAATTATATAATTTCTTAAACCAAATTGTAAAGTAAAATTCATGACTTTTTTTTTTCATTTGTACATAATTATTCATTTTACTGTTTATAAATACTTATTTCATAGATGGCTAAAATAAACATGTGTTTCTCTGAACGTAAACAGGTGAGCACAGCTATAGGCTGCAAAAATGCTTGGGCTTTTGATGCAACAGCTGCATGTAGTGGATTTCTTGTTGGTTTAATCACTGCTACTGGTTTCATTAAAGGTACTTTCAAGTAGAGAATAATATCTATAGGCTAGCTCTTGGGAAATTTGTTGCATTTTCCCATGTGGTAATAAGTCATGATCAATGTAGGTGGTTGCGCTCAGAATGTGCTAGTTATAGGTGCGGATTGCCTTTCAAGGTATGTTGATTGGACTGATAGAGGCACATGCATACTATTTGGTGATGCTGCTGGTGCCGTCTTAGTTCAGGTGACTATTATTTATCAGATGTTTATAATTTTTTCTTTCTGATTTATAGGAGTGGGTTTCTTAGCAGGAACTAGTAAAAACCTAATTTAAGTTAGGGCATTTTTTTTTCTTTTATAAATATAGCTACTTTTTTTACTTGTGGCCTAAGTGTTGATAACATGAGATGCCAGTAAACAAGCCAACATTAATAGTCCATTCCAATTGCCTATGTATTTAACAGCTCAATGCACTTCCTTGTTGTTTAAACTTATTTTAATTATTTGAAATTTTAAAGGCAACAGCTGCCGAGGAGGATGGTTTTTTGGGATTTGACATTCACAGTGATGGCCAAGGTTACAGGTAACATCTTTCAGTCATTCTTGATATATTTTATTCTCAAAAAATGTTTTTACTGGAAACATACTTTCTGTTTCTGAATTTAGATGTTGTTCCTTCTCATAGCTTATGGCTGAAACTCGACATAAGGAAAAAAAATAAAATGATATAAGAAAAGGGGTCCAAAATTTATACAAGCATAGGAAAGTCTAAATTGGTGTAGTACTGATTGGGCATAATCCTTGTTTGATTGCAGGCACCTAAATGCAAAATCCTGTGGAGTGGAGGAAGTGCTTTCCAGCACTAATGGCTCCTTGAATTTCCCTCCAAAGAAACCAGCCTTCTCTTTTATTCAGATGAATGGGAAAGAGGTGTTTCGGTTTGCAGTGAGATGTGTGCCTCAATCTATAGAGGCATCGCTTGAAGAGGCTGGGCTTACTAGCTCTGACATCAACTGGTTGCTCCTTCACCAAGTATGCTAGCTTTTGTTCTTCGAATGAAATTTGGCTCTATGCATGCAGCGTGGATTAATATATCTCTGCATGTGAACTTCTGGTTGTGCTTTTGTGGGGGGAGGGAGGGGGGGTTGTATTGTCTGGGAAAAGATTGTTTTAAGCCTCAAGATATTAGTGCAAGCCAATATGAGTCACCTAAAATAAACCAGTACTATACCAAGTTAAAAGAGTTATAGCCAATAAAAGTTCAGCTCTAAGGGTGTGTTTGGATGCAACGGAATAAGCCGTGAATAGGGCATAAGAATAAGGAATTTCGGTTTGTGTGCTTATCCTTATTTCTTATTTTTATACCATGATTTTGTTAGTATATGAATAAGGGCCCAAATTCCTTATTCTTATGCCGTTTGTTTTGCACAAGAATAAGAATGAACATGCAAACCAAAATTTTTTATTCCTATTTCCTATTCCCGGCCTATCCAAACACACCCTAAAAGAACAGCGTACAGTTATATAGCAATATTGGAAGCTTCTGATGAAAGAGCCTTTCTGAATCATTATTCTTGGAATCCTAATTAGATTGGTTTTTAACTTGGGTAGGCCAACTGGCGAATAATAGATGCAGTTGCAACAAGGTTGCATATCCCATCAGAGAAGATCATATCAAATCTAGCGAACTATGGCAACACAAGTGCTGCATCCATCCCTCTGGCATTGGATGAGGCTGTACGATGTGGTCAAGTGAAAGGTGGTGACATAATAGCCGCATCTGGATTCGGAGCTGGGCTTACTTGGGGTTCTGCAATTATGCGGTGGCAATAGGGAAAAGTAGATTTTTGGGCTCGATTTTCAGTAATTTTTGTTTCTTGTTGTGTTATTTTTTGGAACTTTGTTGTTTCACTTGTGAAGTTTGCAGCACTTGTAATGGTTATTGTTTTGTTTTCCCTCTTTTCATTTACGAAAGGGTGCTGAAAACTTACAATAACAGTGCTGCATCCATCCATCTGGCATTGTATGAGGCGGTAGAATGTGGTTAAAGTGAAAAGTGATGACATAACAGCTGTCTGGATTCAGAGCTGGCCTTGCTCGGGGTTCTGCAACGATGCAGTAACAATAAGAAAAAGTAGATTGATGGGCTCAGTATTCATAAATTTTGCTCTTTGTCCTGTCGTTATTTGGTAGTGTTGTTTCACTTGTGAATTATTTATTTTGGTACATGGTTTTAAAAGGTATTTACTTTGCTTGCAATGATCCCCCTCCCCCCTCCCTAGTTAGTTTCTGTTGATTAATTCCTTCGTTTAGCTATGCTTAGCCCAGTTCTGAATGCAACTGATGAGGTCACCGCATTGATAAGGTATAAATTAAACAAAACGACTCCTGCAAGTAGACTTGGTTGATTCAGAATTTCAGTTTTGAGTTTTGACTGGCATCTGGTATGCAGTGTACCTATAATGATTGGTATCATGCCTGATACATCAGTTGCTTTTACTTTTCTTTGATACCAATCTGATTATACTTGACATGAGTTCTCATTTCTATTGAATATTTCCAAAGTTTAGGCAAAAGTAAATTTGTTGGGATGCTTACCTGACTTGTACAGAAAGATACGATATAACATGCCTTCAGCTGGAAATGGAGTCCTATTCCAAAATCCTAATGTGGCAACCACAAGGAGAAGAGTGAAGATACAGCATAGCAGAATTAATGTATGTCGTAAGGTACAGATGCCCTGCTAATTGATTCATCAGATGCTTTATTCATCAAATTTAACTGATTGAATCCAGCCATCTAAGTCTTTATGGGGCCGTTTGGATCCCCATGGGATTTTGGGGAATTTCATCTTCCTACCATAAATTTATTATAAACAATCCAAACTCTTCACAAAATTACACACTTCCCAATAAATTTATTCCTAGGAATTGCAACTTCTCCAAATTCCTCAAATTCCTAAGCGATCCAAACGGCCCCATGCTAATTGCGTACTTTTCCATCAATTGTGCAAGCAGTCATATGGCCATGGAATGACTAGCTACTTTGCTAGTGTATCAGCTTATAACATTGATTTAAATTGTTATAATTCGGCTACATTATAAAATTTCATCCAGTCTCTATGAGATCATATATTATATATAGAGAAATCCTTTTTAAGGTTCCTTTTTTAGAGATCTTGGAGCCAGTTTAATAATCAGTTGTCACATGTTGACTATATATATATATTATTTTTTTTGTTCTTTAGTAATCTTATGTTTGTGGCTGTTATTAGCAGTACTTCATCCCAGGTCTTAAAAGATGAAGCCAGCCTTATTGGTGCTTCTGATATCAAAAACCATATCAGATATTTAGTTGTGGGAATGCATTTTGTGGGTCGTTTTTGTGTGTGTGTGTGTGTGTGGGGGGGGGGGGGGGGTTCTTGGCCTTTTACATAGCCCTTACCTTCACACAGAAGGCCTAAAGAGCTGACCTAAAACCATAGCAACAAGGCCAAACTAGGCCTCGTTTATATGATAGAACTTCTCAAAATTACCATTTAAAATGTTTGCATATAGGCCTGTCAAAACGGAAAATAAAAACGTGATGATGTTCCGTTTTCAGAAATGAAACGGAATGTGGCTGGTATTTTCTCTGCCGTTTCAAAAAACGAAACGAAAACGGAACAGATAATTATACCGTTTTACCGAAATAGAACACAGAAATAAGGAATTATAGTGGGAAACAAAAACAAAATGGAATGTGGCACCAATTTTCACTGCCGTTTCAAAAACGAAATGGAAACGAAACAATTATTTTAGTTTCGTTTCCAAAACGGAACGAAAACAGAATGTGGTATTTCCGTGAGCGTTTGGCACGTTTACCAGGCCTATTTGCATATTATACATTCTTTGCCCATAGATTCAGAAAAGCTTAGATAATGCAACACCCCACATAGTTTTGGTAACGCTCTTATTATCATCATTATACCTACTTGTAAGCCTGTTGTAATGATGCTATGTGCCATTACTTTTTCGCCAATTTCAGCCCCTAGTATGGTACTCAAAGAGCCTGTTGTAATGATGCTATGTGCCAGATTAGACAAATCTGTTTTGCTAAATGCCAAGGCTTTCACCAGGCATCGTCAGATAAACCTTTCCGAAATTACTCATTAGATAGAATTGTACTGCTTAAAGTTTTTCTCAAAAAAGAAGCAAAGTAAAAAAAAAAAAAAAAACATGACGGTTCTTCTCCAACATGGAAATCGACAAGAAACAAAGCCTCCAACTCCAAACTACCTCGTTCCGAGACTCCTACAGCACAAAGCGTTTGGTGAGCCCTTTTGTCTACACCGTACAACCCACATTGTATATCCAAAGCTTTGCTGCCTTTTTTTAAGCCTATATATACTGCCCCTTCACAACCCTCAATCCTCATCACATAAACATAGCAAGGTATCATATACCCCTGACAAATATGTCAGCTTATCCACCTTTTCTCTCCTTCTCCCTTTGTTTCTTGGTCTTATGTCATGGGGCCTTTGCTCAGTTATTCGGGTTGGGTGGTCAGAGCGCATGGCAAAGCTCACGTAGTTTTGCAGGACCAAGAGGATGTCGGTTCGACAGGCTTGATGCACTGAACCCTACTCAACGTCTACGCTTTGAAGCCGGTACGGTTGAGTATTATGATGTGTACAATGAGATGTTGCAATGTGCTGGTGTGTCTGCCCGTCGCACAATCATCGAACCCAGGGGACTTTTCCTACCTCAGTATAACAATGCCCCTTCCCTTCTCTACATAATTCAAGGTAATTATAAGAAATTACAATATTGATATTGATCTGTTGATCCACTGGAGAAATCATGACAATAATTTCACAAACTGATTAATTAAATTTCACAGGGAGAGGCATCAAGGGAATCACATTTCCAGGCTGTCCTGAGACATACCAGTCTTTCCAACCAGAATCCGAGCAAATACTGACGGGAACAGCTGAAAGTCAAAGCCAAAGGATCCGAGATGAACACCAGAAAGTGCACCGCTTCAAGCAGGGAGATATTGTTGCTCTGCCGGCTGGTGTTACCTACTGGTGCTACAATGATGGCGATGTTCCCCTGGTGGCCGTCCAAGTTTTTGATATAAGCAACACTGCCAACCAACTAGAACCCCGACAAAGAGTATGTCATGAAAATTTTCTCAATAAATATATCAATTAAATTAAAATGTTCGATAAGTGTTTATCTTCAAGTTGCATAACTAACTGCAACATATGTATGAAATCTAGAGCTTTTTCCTGGCTGGAAGGCACCTGAGTGGTCAACAGACATATGAAACGGGACCGGAGTCATTTGAAACCGAACCACAGGCATATGAAATAGAACAACAAGCATATGGTGCAGGACGCCGGGCATATGAAGCAGGAGTGCGGCCCATTGGAATGGCGCCGTTACGTGGCAACAATATATTTAACGGATTCGACACTCAATTGCTTGCTGAGGCACTTGGAGTGAATGCTGAATTGGTACGGCAGCTCCAGGCCCAAAATGATCCAAGGGGAGAGATTGTTTTCGTCCCAGGGGGGCTTCGGATGCTCAGGCCCTCAAGAAGCCAAGAGATACAGCAACAAGAGTTTGAGGAGAGCATGCAGGCACAAGAACAGTTTGCCGAGAGTTGGCAAGGACCATACAACGTGACAGCCAACGGCTTGGATGAGAACTTTTGTACACTGAAGATAAGAGCCAACATAGATAAGCCATCTCGTGCTGATTACTACAATCAAAGAGTTGGTAGGATTGCAAGAGTCGACAGCCAGAAGCTTCCCATTCTTAATCTGGTCCAAATGAGTGCTACAAGAGTTGTCCTTCAAAGGGTAAGAAATACTCTAATCCATTAGCAATTTATAATGTTGTACAAAAATAATCAATATAGAAAATATCAATATTTTTAAGTCAAGAATTAATAATTGTGAGTTTTATTGTAGAATGCGATGATTACACCTTACTGGAGTATGAATTGTCATTGCGGGATGTATGTGACCCAAGGACAAGGACGTGTACAAGTTGTCAACCACCAAGGCCGCACTGTCTTTGATGGAACAGTTCGGCAAGGTCAATTTTTGCTCATCCCTCAGAACTTTGCAGTGCTCAAAAGAGCTGATCGGCTTCAAGGATTCCACTGGGTGACCTTCAACACCAACCAGAACGCCATGATAAATCAAATCGCAGGGAAGTTATCGACATTCAAAGGAATGCCGTTGCAAGTACTGATGCACTCGTACCGCCTATCAATTGAGCAAGCAAGGAGGCTCAAGTTTAGCAGAAGAAATGAGTTTAAACTCTTTACTCCTAGGTCACCAAGGACGTTAGTTCAGGACCAGTGATATTTTTAAGTTTTTTTAAATGAAAAGTAAAATAAGGGTCTAGCTGACTGCGTTCAGTGGTGATCGGAACTTCTATCTGCAAATGAATGAAATAAAATGTTGCAGAATCTTTTGCAATAAAATAACATATTTTCAGTGTCTTACATTTTATCTGATGCATTCGTCATTGGAAACAAAATATTTGAACGTTCCCTGCAGGGCTGCAGGCTATATATTCTTGCTAACTATTTTAATGAATAATGAAAAAATAATAATAACTGATAGCACTCTGTATATACTGATGCACAAGTCCTGTTCTCCAATACAATACTATTTTTTTCTTTTTTCCGATTCAATCTTTGAGTTTGAGGGCCATGAAGTATTTCAATATTGAATAAAAAGGTTAATCAATAAATGTTGATTTGCTGCACATGCTCAAATATGAGATTCAACTTAATAGCAGAGGAAATGAGTTTAAACTCTTTACTCCTAGTCCTAGGTCGCCAAGGAGTCAAGGACGTTAGCTCAGGACCAGTACTGATAGTTTATGAGTTTACTGAAATTAAAAGTGAAGTCAGGGTCAAAGGGTCAAGCTGATAGACTGTGTTCAGTGGTGATCGGAACTTCAATCTGCAACTGAATGAAATAAAATGTTGTAGAATCTTTTGCAATAAAAAACATATTTTCAGTATCATATATTCTATCTTGGTGCATTCTCCATTTGAAACAAAATATTTAAATGTTCCCTGCAGGTTTTAATCTCACTAACCATTTTTATGGAAAAAATAATAATAGCAGATAGTACTCTGCACATCCTGAATTCCTGATATACAAGTCCCAGTTCTCCAATACAATACTCTTTATTTACTTTTTTTTTTTCGATTTGAGTTCGAGGACCACAAAGTATTTTCATTATTTACGAAAAAGGTTAATATATCAATAAATGTTGATTTGCTTTATATGCTTATAAATATGAGATTGAACTTAATTCAGGACAGGAAAAAAAGCCTGTTTTTAATTATAGCTGTAGAAGTTTTTTTTTTTTAATTAACTTTAGGTCCACTTCCCGGTTCTCATGTGAATAATCTACTTTTTTTTTTGCTTGTCATGTGCAATTTTATTTTATTTTTTTTTTATATTTCATAGTTCATATTAAATTGATCCAGAGTTTTTCTGTAACAATACTGACCAGAAGGCGGCAGACCATGTCCCAATAACTGCGCAGAGAAAAGTATGAATTATATGATCAAGAAATTAAATAAAATTATTACTTGAAACAGAAAATTTGGACGGAATTTCTGAATTGAAGACATGAGAAAGTTCCTCCTAAAATATAGAATTTTTCTGTGCCGTTGTCATCTACCTCTGATTTATTTTCATTTTTTGAGAGCTCAATTAAGTTAGATGAGGTGAAATAGCTAAATTACAATGGACCTGCTACACTAAAAGTTATACATATCTGTCCACAGAAGATCTGGTCTTGATGAGAAAATATATATATGTCAAGGCGAAATCTCATCTCTCTTTCTCTCCCGTTAAACGCTCATTTTTTTCTCTCTTCTTCTTCTCCTTCAAGCTGCTGCTCGAAGCTTCTTCTGTTGTCTTCTTCTTTATGCTATGGTTGGCTGACGATCAATGTGGTCGACCAATAGGCGTAGCACACCTTGTGCTCTCTCACACGCTGTGCTTTGAGCCGCGCAACTGAGAGAGGTTATCTCCTCTCTGTGGAAGGTGGTGATCTTCGCTGTTGGATGCATAGGTGAGATGCGTCATGCGTGGCTCTATCTCCTTCGACGTCTCTCTCTCTCTCTCTCTCTACTCCATTTAAGGCAGATTCTATATATAGGGTGCGGAATTTCGGATTTGGGTACTGCGCTTGAGAGAAGGGGAGGAAGAGGGGACTGAGGCTTCGTTTGAGGTATAGCTGCCTCTCTATTTTTTCGTTGCTCTTGCTTGTGTCTCTGCTTGTTGAATTTAGGTTTATCCTAAATGAGTTAGGGTTTTGTTGGTTGTGATTTAGGATTTAAACTGATGATGCATGGATACAGGATACATTCCTATTCTTGATTAGTCTTGTGTTGATATTAGCTTTGGTTACACTTGAGTTCATCAGGCGATTTTTATGATTCTTTCAATTGATCTGCACTTGAAATTAGAAGGCTAGTTACTATTATAATAATGACATAACTGCTATATTGCTATATATAGATAGTAGATACAGAGATTTGGGTCAAAGTCTAACATGAAATTGATGGTATTAATGGAGGCTCAACATGAACTGATTAATTGGGATATTTGGATGTGGTCTCTGGATAGGCTTGATTTTTTGTTCTGTTAAATTAGTAAAGCAGTAGGTTAGTTAATTAGGCGTAGGGCTTAATTGAGAAGTTGCATAAATCATATGCATATTAATTTTATAGAGGAAAGTTCCGCTACCAAAGTTTTTGTTACCCCAAATGTCAACATTTTGTTATTAAGTTATTTTTAAAATTTTAAAATTCAAATCATTGATCTTATTAAGTTTAACAAGCGATGTGTTTTTATATAAGTTTTATAAATTTTAAAATTTATTTGATATTTGATCAATAGATAGAAAAACAAATAAATTTTGTTAACTATGATAGATTCGTTTTATTAAGTTCATGTTTTAGCTTTTGATCAAATATCAAAAACTTACAAATCTTATATGAAACACATCACTCTTTAAATTAAATAAGATCAACGATTTAGATTTAACATTTGAAAAACTAACTAAATATCAAAATGTTAGTACTTGGGTCAACCAAAATGTTAGTTCACACAGAAAGGCCTGAGAGCCCGAAAAATTAAAAAGTATTATTAAAATAATAAGAAAATTTTATTTTATTATTAAAATATTCAGAATTTAAAAATTGCTATTGCAGTATCGGACTTTGAAAGTCCGAAACGATCGGTATTTCAAGGTTCGACAATAGATAATATCGGAATTTGAAAGTCCAATATTAACTGTGGTCGGACTTTGAAAGTCCGACATTAACACTCATAAATTTGGAACTTTGATTTTCTTGGTGACCCACGTGAAAAGTGAAATGTCGATGAAGAGGTAGCTTTTTCTGGAATAAAAAATTCAAAATTCCGATCTCGGATCTCATACTTCTACATTCCAAGTCTCCAATAACACATCACGAGAGCTGTCCTGGCTGGCTGGTGTCTGTTTAATTGCAGCTCTGGTTCTTCACTAACCGTTAATTAATTGCAACACATCACACTATCACAACTCACAAGTCTCCTGCACAGATTCTGTCCATCCTTATGCTTCAAATTCCATGCTGAAACGTACATCTTAAAATTCCCCTCCCTAGAAATCAACAGTAGTGGGTATGTCAAACAAACAGAGTCAGATCAAGTAGACGAAAAAGAACTATTATACATTTTTTATTTGATGGAATATATTATTTTTATTATCCTGTTAGTGCAACTCGTAGCGCCCATAGATTCTGAGCACTTTAAAATTCAAACACTAATTAAGAGTAAGCGCATATTTCTTTAACCCCCCTTGCAGTCATTATTAGGTGATAGATACCAATAAGCATACTACGGTGCAATATTAGTGTAAAATAGGATCATAGAGTGAGAATGCTGTTGATTATAAAATATTTGACTATCATAAATAAAATCTTTATCTTTCCATCCCTTTGAGGGTTGAGACTGTTGGGACACGCTCACAGGTGCCTAGGCACAGCGGAAGCCAAGTAAACAAGGAGGTAGTAATTTCGACAAACACGTGACGGGCATAAAACAAACCCGCAAGAACAAAGTTATGATGGTACCACTTGAGAACCAAACAACAATAGCACAATCAAGCACAAGAAAATAAGAAGAGAGACACAAGATTTTACGTGGAAATCCAAAAGGGAAAAACCACGGGAGCAATCGGTGCAAATCCACTAAATCAAGAGTTTTCTTACAAGTACATGGAGATCATCAAGCTATCAACCTTCCTCTCTCTCTCTCACTTACACTCTCACTCACAATTTGAGATGGAATTAACAAGAGATTCAAGAGAAATTAGCAAACCCTAGGGTGCGTTTGAATCGTTGGAAGAAAGAAGAAGAAGAAGGAAGAAGAAGAAGAAAAAAAATTATAAACAATCCAAACTCTTCACAAAGTTACACACTTTCCAATACTTCTTTCCACTTCTTCCTTTCTTCCCTTCTTCCCGCACCTATCCAAACGCACCCCTAGATAGCTATACCAAGGAGACAAGAGAGCTTCACACGCACAGAGACCTTCTGTTTTCAGCGCATTACCCCACTCCTCATTTCCGTCTCCTCTTTACATCTTGCGTTTCTACATGGGCCAATTTGGGCTCGGCCCAGTTTTTGGCTTCACACCAATACACGCAACAGAGCCGAAAAAATTAATACTAACTTTACTGTTCATATTAATTTTGATAATAACAGAAAAAAAATCGAAATTTTAATACTAACGTTGCTGGATCGTCATCCAAGTTGACGAAAGCCCAATACCCCTGGATCGTCATCCCAATTGACGATCCAAGCTTGGATCGTCATCCCAGTTGACGACCCAAGCTTGGATCGTCATCTCGGATGACGATCCAACGATCCAACAACAAAAAAAACACATATTTTAATTTTCTAAAATTTTTTTGTTTGGATCGTCATCCCAAATGACGATCCAAACAAAAAATTTTCAGAATTTTTTTTAATGTAAATTTTTCATTTTAGCCCCAAAAGTTTTTATTATTACAAAATATATAATTTATGATTAAAAATTAAATATAATTAAAACATCTATTATAAAAATATAATTATATAATTAAATTATGCATGTTAAATACATAATATTGTATATATTTGTAATATTTATTTATACATATATATATAATGTAACATATATTTTATATATTAAATACATATTATTGTATATAATTAAAATATATGATATATATTATTATGTACATATATTTCTATGTAAATTTATTTATACATTAAAAAAAATTATATGAAAATATCTATATTTAATGTATATTTTTTTTTGTTGGACTATTATGTAAAAATAATAATTTTAGGGTCATCGGCGAATAGTGTTTATCAAAAATCCGCCGGGTCGAACCCGCCCCGCCCCAAACCCGCCCCATGGACCGGACCGTCCATGAACCGCGATGGACCGAAGGGTTAGAACGGGGCGGGTCTTCGACGGGTTTGGGCCGCCCTTTCTTAAAATACCCGTGTTAACCGGCCCGTCTTAACCCGTGGAGCGAACCGCCCCGCCCCGTCAACCCGTCCAAAACTCGTGTTACTCCCGAAAAAAAAAGGATAACTTTGTATAATTATATTCAAATTTTTTCATCTAATAAAAAAATTACAAATCAAATATAAGAAAACAAAAAAAAACAGAAAAAATAAGTAAAAAAAAATAAAGAAAAACGTAAAAGTAAAAAAAATAAAAGTAATTAATGAAAAATAAAAAACAGAAAAAAATATTGAAAAAACAAAAAATATTGAAAAAATAACACACAAAAAATAGCAAAAAAAAACGTTATAGTGATTATATATGTAGTTTAATACTAACGAAAAATAAAAAATAGTAATAAAATAAATAAAAACCCGCGGACCGGACCGGACCGTCATAACCCGTGCGGGTTACATGGGGCGGGTTTAAAAAGGGTTAGGGTCAAGATTTCTAAGATGGACCGTCCTAATCCTCTCCGTCTTAACCCGTGGACCGTAGTGGGTTGGACCGTCCCGCCCCGCCCCGCCCCGTTTGGTAAACATTATCGGCGAATAACTTCAACAAAAATATATTCAATTTTTTCGCCGATGACCCTAAAATGATTGTTTTTACAATATAGTCCAATAAAAAAAAATTTTATACATTAAATGTAGATATTTATATGTATGTAAATGTATAAATATATATATTTATATTTAGATATTTATAGATATTTACAATACAATAAGAAAATAGGTAATGTATAAGTGTATATATTTATATGTATATAATGTATATATAAACATATTTTTTAAAGTATAATTTTTAATATATTTTATATACATATATTTTTTTAATATACTTATATATAGAAATATATGGTCATCGTCACCATATATTTTTTAATGTATAATTTTTTAAAAAATTATATACATTAAAAATACATATAAAATATACAACAAAAAATTTTATTAGACTATATTATAAAAATAATAATTTTAGAATCATTGGCGAAAGAATTGAATATATTTTTTGTTGAATTTATTCGCCGATGACACTAAAATTATTATTTTTACGTTGTAGTCCAATAAAAAAAATTTGTTATACATTAAATGTAGATATTAATCTATAATTTTTTTTAATGTATAAATAAATATACATTAGAAATATATGTACATAATAATATGTATCATATATTTTAATTATATACAATAATATGTATTTAATATATAAAATATACGATACATTATATATATATTTATGAATAAATATTACAAACATATACAATATTATGTATTTAACATGCAATAATTTAATTATATACTTATATTTTTATAATAGATATTTTAATTATGTTTAATTTTTAATTATAAATTATATATTTTGTAATAATAAAAACTTTGGGGGCTAAAATGCAAAATTTGCATTAAAAAAAAAATCTGAAATTTTTTTGTTTGGATCGTCATCCCAAATGACGGGATGACGATCCAAACAAAAAAATTTCAGAAAATTAAAATATGTGTTTTTTTGTTGTTGGATCATTGGATCGTCAACTGGGATGACGATCCAGCAACGTTAGTATTAAAATTTCGATTTTTTTCTGTTATTATCAAAATTAATATGAACAGTAAAGTTAGTATTAATTTTTTCGGCGCAACAGAGACTATATGCGTGACTTCGTGTCTTCAAGCCATTCTACTCATCAGTTGGGATATGTTGAGTATATATTATTTGCCCTTCTACTTGTTAGAAAATAACTTCTGTATTTATCAAATAAGATAGAAGGGAATAGTCCCAAATTAAAAAATTAACTTCGGAAATATTCAATCAAACACTTCGAAATAATGACTTTCAAACTATATATATCCAATAATGCATTTAATGATCATTGCCAACACTTTCTCTTATATAATTATATAATAGTTTTGAATTTTCATATTATTCAGATAACTAAGCCCCTTACCTAGAACATTGATATTTTGACTGAAACTAAAGTTTCCATTGAACGCATTTCCTCTTTTCTTTTTTGAAAACAAAAGGCCCCTAGGATTACAATGTTGACCACTGAAAGTCTGAAACCAATTCTGCGAACTAAAAAATTTTAAATAATATATGAATGGGGACATTCCAAATTAAAAGTCCAACGAGATGTAGGCACCCTTCGTTTTCTTTTAATATCAAAACCATGCATATGAAATGAGATTTTTTTTTTTTTTTAAGATTTGGACCCTTTACATTGGCCTATATATATTTGTATGAGCAAGGTTCCGGTGCCACACTTTTTTGGTGCCACAAATGCCACACTTTATCTTTTTATTTAAAATTTTAAAATTTAAAATATAATCGTCCGATCCAAACCGTTGATCTTGTTCATTTTAACGACGGATGCATTTTCATAAAATTTTATAATTTTTGAAATTTATTTGATGCTAGATCGAAAGGTCAAAAATGAACAGATCAAAATAACTAAAATAGATTAATTCTAATATGTCCATTTTTCAACTTCTTGATCAAGCATCAAATAAACTTTAAAAATTATGAAATTTTAGGACAACGCATCCGTCAATAAAATGAACAAGATCAACGGTTTGGATCGGATGATTATATTTTAAAATTTTTAATTTTAAAATAAAAAGATAAAGTGTGGCATTCGTGGCACCAAAAAAATATGGCACCGGAACCTTGCTCTATTTGTATATAAGGCCTAATGAATTAGGATAAGCTGAGCATAAACGAAGTGAACTAAACCAAACGTGCTTAAACTAATATCTCCCGCTCTCCCAGTAGTTAACATCTAATAGGATTACTACAGGGTTTAAAGTTTTGCGACTTAATCGAAGTGGTAGATGGTTTGATTCACTACTAGAATGTCAATTATTTGCTTCGCAAAAAGGCGTCCCTATTCCGACACGAAAAGCTATCCGCGTCCACCTAAAGACACTACCCAAGCGACTCCGATACTCTAGCCGCTAATAATAAATATCTGTGTCGCGAGGACGCGGATTACTTAACGCGTTCCTATATCTGTGTCGGGATAACGACGCATACCATGTTCTCTGATCGCTTAATTAAACAATAAGCACGTCTCTATTTAGAGGTTACTATGTCGGTATACCGACGCCTTTATTAAGCGACCCAGATAATATATTGTCAGAATTTATTGGGGCCCACAAACTATATTTGTCGGTATACTCACACCTTTGATCAGCGACACAGATAATATATTGTCAGAATTTAGCGGAGCCCATAATTTATAATAGTAGGTATATCGACATCTTTGATCAGCGATCCAAATGATATATTGTCAGATTTAGCAAGGTCCACCATGATTTAATTCATATAATTTTAATTATTCACAGCTATTTGGATTTCTCAACCATACACATTATTCACATTGAATTAAACAAAAATCACACAAATATCTATTATCAATTGAATTGCAAATCAACATCCAATAAAAATAACAAACATGCATATGTTTTGATACAAACCAGAATTCAAAAAAAAAATGAAAATTTAAAAGGAAGTCATCTTAGAAACTGAAAATGAAATGGAGAAGCACTAATACCACTACAACTGTTAAAAGGAATTCCAGCTTTTCTCTTACATTAACTCGATTACAAATCCTTCTCTTACTTGACATGCACTTATTCAATTCACCAATAATTTTTAACCCTAAAAAAGTAGTACATAGTAAGATTGCATGACTTACAAAACTTGCATATTCTAAAATATACCAAAAAGACTTAAAAAAATAAACCATGCAATTCTAAAAAGAGTATACACTACATTATATTTGACTATTGACCGAACAAGTTTAGTTCTAAAAAAATCACTTACCCAATATAAAAGTTATTAAGTTCATAACTAGGGATGATAGATATTGACACGGTTCGAGGCATTTCAGATCTTAATAATCAAGCTCGATAGCTTCTGGATCTTTCCTGCTCACGAGGTAACAAATCTGAAATGAAAATAGAAAATGCATAATTAAGAAAGAACTACTAGCATATATATAATTTACCTTAAAAAATAATAATCTTACTCCCTTTCCTGCAATGCAAATAATTTGTTTATATTAAGTGTACCTGACATAAGGATATAATAAAAGACAACATATTGTAAAATAATTGAAAATATCTCACTTCTCATGAATTTTCTGGTGTTTCTACATCATCAACATCCAAAAGAACCACATCTGCTACCTAAACTAAGAAAAATTCAATTTAATAAGCAATAGAACATGATTTCTAAGTCCTTTTCTAAAGTTGTGAAGACATAATGCATGGAATTATTACATTGGAAAAAAAATAAAAATTAAAGTTGAATCACCTTTTCTGAGTCAGAATCAAGTGAACATTCAGATATTTTCCTTCTACAATTATAATATTAAAGTATTACAAACAAAATTTCACAAACATATATCAAGTTTTGGTTTTTTCACATAAATCAACAAAATATATATATCATAAGACCATGGAAGTAATACTGACAAAAATTTCAAATATGCATCGGACATTGACTACAAAATTCTAAACTTCATGCTTTTATTTTGGGAATAGTTACGCAAGTCATCTGCATACCTTTGAAAAGAAGGAAGGCTTGTTGCGAGGGTTCCTTTCGGGGGTGCGTACCGGCTCGGTAAGATGCTGTATGGGCTGGCTTTCGTAGCTTCTTTCTTTTTCTTAAGGTTTTTAAATTGCATGGTATATCCTCCTGCTGGTGTTAAGTTTATATCTTCATGTTCATCAAATTTTATCACACCATTAGATCTTTTGGTATAATGAATTTAAATAGAAAGAAATGTCTAGAGTATAGATACTTTGGATACATAAATTAAGTGGATTAGAAAATAACTTTTCTTTATAAAATTCAGATAATAACCTTTCTTTATTAATCGGAATGCAACAAATCCATGATTGTCATCCTCCCACATGTACACCGGTGAAATTCCTGAAGCAGCTTGCAAGAGCAAATTAATATATGACAAGTTTGCATATGACAAGTCTCTTAACAAACAAAAATAGTGATACTTGATGCATTTGTGATATTTATTTTAGGACTGCCATTATTCAACCAGTTTCTCTTATAACAATGTTCATATATAATAGAAATTGACACTGTTTGCCAAATAGGAAGTACTTAGCTTAGCATGCAAACCTCTCTATATCTTTTATGTTGTGCCTGTAGACTTCTCTGTTAACTTTGGGTAAAACATTTCCTACGTAAAATAAAAGAAACATACTTATAAACAAGATATTAACATGTAAATAGAACCAATGTGTGGATAGAACTAACAAGTGGATAAAAATAAAAGAAACATACTTTGTTCCTGTAGAGTTTGGCCCTAGAAATAACATGTGGATAAAAAAGTAAAGAGATTAGACAAGTATCAACACACAACATATAATCAATCAAAAATTCAGATTACGGACATAGACATACATAGATCAATCAGATTTCATAAATTCCACAAGTTACACAGATACTCAGATCATTCAGATCACAAACCCTCAATTAAATTACATCCTCACAAGAGATTAGACAAGACTTACCAAGGACAACAAGATGGAGATGAGAATGGTCAAGGAGTGAGTTGATACTTGCTGGCTGGCCTGAAGCCTATCGGATCAAATTTTGGAGCGGATTTCAGATTCGGATGAGGTCAGGGTTTAGAGGTGGCTTTTGGAGTTGCAAGCAGTATATGAATGGAGAGGTTGAGGCCACGAAGGTTTAGAGTTACAAGGGAGGTGGACCGATTTGGGGCTGAACCAGTGGAGGAAGGGATTGGCAGAGCTCCCATGGGCCATGGCGAGGGGGCGAGTCAGCCGAGAAGGAAAGAAGAGAGGAAGAGGTGAAGGGGCCGAGTAAAAGAGAAAGAGAGGAGTGAGGTGAAGGGGTGTGGCCGGGTTCGAGGGCGGAGCCGGTGCTCCGGCGCTGTATAGAGGGAGGTGGCCGAGAGAGAGAGAGAGGGGCGACGGCAACAAGGGGGAAGAGTGGGTACGGAGAGAGAGCAAGATTAGGGGGAGAGGTTTTTAGGTTTAAGTCCCGTAAATCCCTTCTAACTTATCTGTGTCGGCCCACCGACACCGAGGAAAAGCCCTCCCGCCCACTTTTTCTTTTTGCGTCGCTACTTGATTTAGCGACTCTAATATGTCGGTGGTCCGACACAGATAAACGAAATTCTAGTAGTGATTTGAACAAATATTTTACTATTAATTCACAGGCGCTATAGTTGTTGTAAGGGCTTCAGTCATTTCTTCTATCTGTAAAAATATAAACATTTTCAATTCCTAACATATAATAATTTAGATTTCTTCTCAAAGCATTATCATTCAAAAAATTTGAATTATGGTCCAAGATTTGGGAAAGTTTCCAAAACGCAACACGGCTCACTGTTGTGGCAACTTTATTAATTATAACCATTCCACCAACTGCTAACCAGGTAAGACTGTAAGAGAAATGTGCTATGCTCTATAATTCTTTGGTCGATATTCATATATCCCCTAATTTTGTACTCAAAGATCAAGATTAGACTAATCCGTTTTGCTAAAGCCAAGGCCGTAACCAAACACCTTAAACCTGCCGAATGCAACCATTAATTAGGTAGGATTTTATTGCATATGGTTTTCCTAAAAAGAAAAAAACTGACGGTGTAGGATCTTCTCGAATCTAGAAATCGACAAGGTACAAAGGCTTTGCCTCCGGACAACATCGTTCTGAGCCTACCACAGTACAAAGAGTTTGGTAAGATCTTTTGTCTATACCTTACCAACCACACTGCATATCCAAAGCTTAATTAGCTGCCTTTTTAAGCCTATTTATACTGCCTCTTCACACACCTCATTCCTCATCGCATAAACATAGTGGGGGATCATATCCTCCTGACAAAAATGTTGGCTTCTTCACATTTCCTCTCCTTCTGCCTTTATCTCTTGGTCTTTTGTCATGGGGCTTTTGCTCAATTATTTGGGTTTGGTGGTCAGAGCGCATGGCAAAGCTCACGTAGTTTTGCAGGACCTAGAGGATGTCGATTTGACAGGCTCGATGCACTGAACCCCACGCAACGTCTACGCTTTGAAGCTGGTATGGTTGAGTATTATGATGTGTACAATGAGGTGTTGCAATGTGCTGGTGTGTCTGCCCGTCGCATAACCGTTGAGCCTAGGGGTCTTTTCCTACCTCAATATAATAATGCACCTTCCCTAGTCTACATAATTCAAGGTAATATCAGTTTAATTCATAAGAAATTACTTTAATGATATTGATCAATTAATCTATTATTTATTAGAGGAAACAAGTCAATACAATTCACACATTGTTAATTTTTGACAGGTAGAGGCATTAAGGGGGTCACATTTCCAGGCTGTCCTGAGACATTCCAGTTATTTGGGTTTGGTGGTCAGAGCGCATGGCAAAGCTCACGTAGTTTTGCAGGACCTAGAGGATGTCGATTTGACAGGCTCGATGCACTGAACCCCACGCAACGTCTACGCTTTGAAGCTGGTATGGTTGAGTATTATGATGTGTACAATGAGGTGTTGCAATGTGCTGGTGTGTCTGCCCGTCGCATAACCGTTGAGCCTAGGGGTCTTTTCCTACCTCAATATAATAATGCACCTTCCCTAGTCTACATAATTCAAGGTAATATCAGTTTAATTCATAAGAAATTACTTTATGATATTGATCAATTAATCTATTATTTATTAGAGGGAAACAAGTCAATACAATTCACACATTGTTAATTTTTGACAGGTAGAGGCATTAAGGGGGTCACATTTCCAGGCTGTCCTGAGACATTCCAGTCTTTCCAACCAGATTCTGAGCAAATACTGACCGGAACAGCTGAGAGACAAAGCCAACAAAGGATCCGAGATGAACACCAGAAAGTGCACCGCTTCAAGCAGGGAGATATCATTGCTCTGCCAGCTGGCGTCACGTACTGGGGATACAATGATGGTGATATTCCCGTGGTGGCAATAGAAGTTTTTGATACAAGCAACACTGCCAACCAGTTGGAACCTCGACAGAGAGTATGTCAAGGAAAATTTGCTTAAAATATATATCAATTAAAAAATTTCTATATGTATTAAGCTTTGAGTTTCATAACTAACTGGTAACTGCAACATCTGAAATCTAGAGCTTTTTCCTTGCTGGAAGGCATAGTAGTCAACAGACATATGAAACGGGACCAGAGGCTTATGAATTGGGACGACAGACATATGAAGCAGGAGTGCGGCCCATTGGAATGACGGCATTATCTGGCAACAACATATTTAACGGATTCGACACTCAACTGCTTGCTGAGGCACTTGGAGTGAATGTCCAATTGGCACGGCAGCTACAGGCCCAAAATGATCCCAGGGGACAAATAGTCTTTGTGAAAGAAGGGCTTAAGATGATCAGGCCCTTGAGAAGCCAAGAGATACAGCAACAAGAGTTTGAGGAGCATGCAGGTGACAAACTCTAGTAATTTGCACAGCAGAGAACAAGTATTTTCTGGAATAAATTTCATTAAAAAGAAAACGTGTACAACCTCTTCTCTTATACCCCCTTTTACAATCAAATCTAATCCTATGACAAGGAAAACATTATATGTTCTACTATATTTACACATATCACACAGATCTGTTACCTAATATACAAATACAAGAAAGATACAACAAGGATATGTATATCCTGGAAGATATAGAAAGATATGTATATCCTGACAGCAGGCACACCAACAGTTTGGCGAGAGTTGGCAAGGACCATACAATGTGACGGCCAACGGCTTGGATGAGAACTTCTGCACACTGAAGATAAGAGCCAACATAGATCGGCCATCTCGTGCTGATTACTACAATCAAAGAGTTGGTAGGATTGCAAGAGTCGACAGCCAGAAGCTTCCAATTCTTAATCTGGTCCAAATGAGTGCTACAAGAGTTGTTCTTCAAAAGGTAAGAAATATTCTAATCCATTAGCAATTTATAATGTTTTACAGAAATAATCAATATAGAAAATATAAATATTTTTAAGTCATCAAGAATTAATAATTGTGAGTTTTATTGTAGAATGCGATGATTACACCTTACTGGAGTATGAATTGTCATTGCGGGATGTATGTGACCCAAGGACAAGGACGTGTACAAGTTGTCAACCACCAAGGCCGCACTGTCTTTGATGGAACAGTTCGGCAAGGTCAATTTTTGCTCATCCCTCAGAACTTTGCAGTGCTTAAGAGAGCTGATCGGCTTCAAGGATTCCACTGGGTGACCTTCAACACCAACCAGAACGCCATGATAAATCAAATCGCAGGGAAGTTATCGACATTCAAAGGAATGCCGTTGCAAGTACTGATGCACTCCTACCGCCTCTCAATTGAGCAAGCAAGGAGGCTCAAGTTTAGCAGAAGAAATGAGTATAAACTTTTTACTCCTAGGTCGCCAAGGACGATAGTTCAGGACCAGTGATTTTTATGAGTTTATTGAATTTAAAAGTGAAGTAATGGTCCAGCTGAGAGACTGTTTTCAGTGGTGATCAGAACTTCAATCTGCAACTGAATGAAATAAAATGTTGTAGAATCTTTTGCAATAAAAGAACATATTTTCAGTATCATACATTTTATCTTGATGCATTCATCATTTGAAACAAAATATTTGAACGTTCCCTGCAGATTTTATTCTTGCTAACCATTTTTATGGAAAAATAATAATAGCAGATAGTACTCTGCACATCCTGATACACAAGTCCCTGTTCTCTAATACAAAACTCTTTATTTACTCTTTTTTTTCCGATTTTAGTTTGACCACAAAGTATTTTCATTGTCTTGTCGAAAAAGTTAATCAATAAATGTTGATTTGCTTTATGTGCTTAAATATGAGATTGAACTTAATTTCAGGACAGAAAAAAAGCCTGTTTTTCATTATCACTGTAGAAGTAATTTTTTTGTCTTTTAAACTTTAGGTCCACCTCCCGGTTCTCATGTCAATAATCTACTTTTTTGCTTGTATTGTGCAATGTTTTTTCTGTTTGATACTTCATAGTTCATATTAAATTGATCCAGATTTTCAGAAGAAAAATAGGAAAGTTGTTATTCTGTATTTCTTTTCTCAGCAATGCTACTTGCATACTAAGGTTTTTCCGTGGAGAAGTCCATTTTGCCGTTGAACTGATACGCGCATTCTCAGTAACATTAGGTGACTTTATCAGGATTTGTCCTTAATACATACAAAAATAAATAGAAATTTAGCTTCAGACTTAATTCATATAAATATTTGCTAAAGTGGCCTTCACTGGGCCGACGTATCAAATGTCTGCCTCATCCCTTCTACTCGACAGAAGTTAGAAAAAAAAAAATTAATAAATAAACCCCTGATCCCCTTCACTCTATCGACATTGATCCTACTCTCCTTCTCTGACCCACAGCGCTTTAAATTCATTTTTCCCCTCTGCCTTACTTTTCTTTTATCAAAACACCAAAAATTTACTCATAATTTTTTTAATAACCGATACAAGTTTTTTCTTCACCTCTAATTTCTCCAAAATTCATTAATTGATATTATAATATCCCCTTCTTCAAAATTAAATTAATATACCGGCCCTCAAAAAACAAAATTAAATTCATCTAGAAATATGATTTGAGAGAAAATTATAGACATTTTAGAAGTCAAAATAGATTCAGCAATATTAAGAATAAAATTCGAAACATCATTATTTATTTTAATTTTCTTATTTAAAAAAAAAAAGAATTGAGAGAAACATGTAAAGTGTCAGCAGTATTGATGAGTAGAATTGTGCGACATTAACTAGTAAGTCAGATTTATTATTAAAGATCTGCATATTGATAATCAGCAGTATTGACTCTGCATGTGTGATTAAATATCAAAATAATATCTCCCCTTATAAACAATTGATACCAACTCCTGCTTGGAGCCATGGAATTGTGCAATCCAAAGAGTTGTAACTTGTAGACTTGATAATTCGAACAAATATTTTCTGTCCGAAGGCACGATCTTTGTTGTACAGGCTTCATTCATTTTTCCCATCTGTAAAAATAGAAAAATATGTCCATTCCTAACATTTAATAATCCTGTCAAACAGTTAATAATATGATAGAAGTTATTCTGAAAACAGTATATTATCATTTACAAAATTTGCATATTATTACAAGCTTTGCCCATAGGGTCGAGAAATTAAGCATTGAAAATGAAACACCCACACAGTTTTGGTAAAGTTATTATAATTATTAAACCTATGTAATGATGTTATATGCCACAACTTTTCACCAATTTCAACCCATAGTTTCGCACTCAAAGAGATAGATTAGACTAATCTGTTTTGCAGTTTTGCTAAATGCCAAGGCTTTCACCAGACATATACAATAAACCATCCGGCAATTACTCATTAGTTAAGATTGTGCTGCTTAAGGTTTTCCACAAACAAGAAGCAAAGTAAAAACGACAATGCATTTTCGTCTCAAACATAGAAATAGACAAGAAACAAAGGCTTCAACTCCAAACAACCTTGTTCCGGGATCCAACAGTACAAAGTGTTTGGTGAGCCCTTTTGTCTATACCGTACCAACAACATTGTATATCCAAACCTTAGCTGCCTTTTTAAGCCTATATATACTGCCTCTTCACACCCCTCATTATTCATCACAAAAACATATCGGTTTATCATATCCACCTGGCAAAAATGCCGTCTTCTTCATCTTTCCTCTACTTCTCCCTTTGTTTCTTAGTCTTTTCTCATGGGGCTTTGGCTCAGTTGTTTGGGATTGGTGGTCAGAGCGCATGGCAAAGCTCACGTAGTTTTGCAGGACCTAGAGGATGTCGGTTCGACAGACTCGATGCACTAAATCCTACTCAACGTCTACGCTTTGAAGCTGGTACAGTTGAGTATTATGATGTGTACAATGAGATGTTGCAATGCGCTGGTGTGTCTGCCCGTCGTACAATCATTGAACCCAGGGGACTTTTCCTGCCTCAGTATAACAATGCCCCTTCCCTGCTCTACATAATTCAAGGTAATTATAAGATATTACAATATTGATATTGATCTGTTGATCCATTGGATAAATCATGACAATAATTTCACATACTGTTAATTAAATTCCACAGGGAGAGGCATTAAGGGAATCACATTTCCAGGCTGTCCTGAGACATACCAGTCTTTCCAACCAGAATCAGAGCAAATAGTGACGGGAACAGCTGAAAGCCAAAGCCAAAGGATCCGAGATGAACACCAGAAAGTGCACCGCTTCAAGCAGGGAGATATTGTTGCTCTGCCTGCTGGTGTTACCTACTGGTGCTACAATGATGGCGATGTTCCCCTGGTGGCCGTACAAGTTTTTGATATAAGCAACACTGCCAACCAACTGGAACCTCGACAAAGAGTATGTCATGAAAATTTTTTCAATAAATATAAAAATTTAAATGTCTGATAAGTGTTTATCTTCAAGTTGCATAACTAACGGCAACAGAGTGTATGAAATCTAGAGCTTTTTCCTGGCTGGAAGGCACCAGAGTGGTCAACAGACATATGAAACAGGACCGGAGTCATATGAAACCGGACCACAGGCATATGAAATTGAACAACAAGCATATGGTGCAGGACGACAGGCATATGAAGCAGGATTGCGGCCCATTGGAATGGTGCCATTACGTGGCAACAATATATTTAACGGATTTGACACTCAATTGCTTGCTGAGGCACTTGGAGTGAATGCTGAATTGGTACGGCAGCTCCAGGCCCAAAATGATCCAAGGGGAGAGATTGTTTTCGTCCCGGGGGGGCTTCGGATGCTCAGGCCCTCGAGAAGCCAAGAGGTACAGCAACAAGAGTTTGAGGAGAGCATGCAGGCACAAGAACAATTTGGCGAGAGTTGGCAAGGACCATACAACGTGACGGCCAACGGCTTGGATGAGAACTTTTGCACACTGAAGATAAGAGCCAACATAGATAAGCCATCTCGTGCTGATTACTACAATCAAAGAGTTGGTAGGATTGCAAGAGTAGACAGCCAGAAGCTTCCAATTCTTAATCTGGTCCAAATGAGCGCTACAAGAGTTGTTCTTCAAAGGGTAAGAAATACTCTAATCCATTAGCAATTTCTAATGTTGTACAGAAATAATCAATATAGAAAATATAAATATTTTTAAGTCAAGAATTAATAATTGTGAGTTTTATTGTAGAATGCGATGATTACACCTTACTGGAGTATGAATTGTCATTGCGGGATGTATGTGACCCAAGGACAAGGACGTGTACAAGTTGTCAACCACCAAGGCCGCACTGTCTTTGATGGAACAGTTCGGCAAGGTCAATTTTTGCTCATCCCTCAGAACTTTGCAGTGCTTAAGAGAGCTGATCGGCTTCAAGGATTCCACTGGGTGAGCTTCAACACCAACCAGAACGTCATGATAAATCAAATCGCAGGGAAGTTATCGACATTCAAAGGAATGCCGTTGCAAGTACTGATGCACTCGTACCGCCTCTCAATTGAGCAAGCAAGGAGGCTCAAGTTTAGCAGAAGAAATGAGTATAAACTTTTTACTCCTAGGTCGCCAAGGACGTTAGTTCAGGACCAGTGATTTTTATGAGTTTATTGAATTTAAAAGTGAAGTAATGGTCCAGCTGAGAGCCTGTTTTCAGTGGTGATCAGAACTTCAATCTGCAACTGAATGAAATAAAATGTTGTAGAATCTTTTGCAATAAAAGAACATATTTTCAGTATCATACATTCATACATACCATTTATCTTAATGCATTCGTCATTTGAAATAAAATATTTGAGCGTTTCCTGCAGGCAGTGGCGAAGACAGAGGGGGACTGGCAAGGGCCAGCCCCCCCCCCCCAATAATTAGAATATTTTTTCATCGTATGTTAATTTATTAAGATAAATTTATATAGTTAAGTTCATGGGCCTCTTCTAAGTTCAAAATATTATGCTCAATGATGCTTCGGTTAAAGAAAGATCAATGAATGTTAATATTGTTTCAAGTAATTTGTACTTAAACTTGTTATTTTCTTCATTCTCAATTTCATTTAGTCAGATTTTGACCCCCGTCATTCCTCAATCCTGACTTCGCCACTGCGTGCAGGATACATCTAGCTAACCATTTTTATGAATAGTACTATAATAATTATAGATAGTACTCTGCATTTCCTGGGAGACAGGTCGCTGTTCTTCAATACAATGCTCTTTATTTATTTATTTTTATTCGATCTTTGAGTTTGAGGACCACAAAGTATTTTCATTATTGACGCAAAAGGTTAGTCAATAAATCTTGATTTGCTGCACATGCTTAAATATGAGATTTAACTCAATTTCAGGACTGGAAAAAAAAAAGGCTGTTTTAATCGCTGTGGAAGTATTTTTTTATTATTATTTTTTTTTTACTTTAGGTCCACCCCCCTCCCCCCCGTTCTTATCTGAATCATGGAGAAGTCCATTTCCACTTGTATTCTGTATTTCTTTTCTACTAGTATTATGGGGTTTTTAATTTTTTATCCATGGAACGCGCGCTCCTAGAAAGGAATATTAAGTGACTTTATCTGGATAATAACAAAATGTGTATTTGGGACACGTTTAAATTCACTTTTCCCCCCTCTTCCTAATTTTCTTTTATCAAAACACCCAAAAAATTACTCATAATTTTCTTAATAAGCGATACACGTTTTTTCCCCTTCACTTTTAATCTCTCCACAATTCATTAATTGATATAATAATATTTTGCCCCCCGCCCACCCCCTTCAAAATTAAATTAATCTTTCGGCCCTCAAAAAAATTTTTTTAATTCATCTAGAAATAGAAGGAGAATAACCATCTAAGAGACGACACAAAAACTTACAGATGTTTCAGAGGTTAAATAGATTCAGCAATATTACTGTAAAAAGAAAATAGAGCTCAAAAACATCATTATTTATCTTATATAAAAAACGGTTGAAGAGAGTATGTAAATGAGATGATGAGTTGAATTGTGCGCATTAACCAAATAATAACAATATTAGAAACTTCTTAGATTTAAAAAGGTTTTATTTATATCATTGCACTTCAAAAAAAAAAAAAATTGAAAATATTGCACGAATATATTATTTGTGCGAAACAACCAAATAATTAGAGATCTGCCTCTAGTAATTATCTAGTTCTTCTCTAATAAATAAAGAGAGCTAAAAAGAAATAGAGTACATAAAAATTTCATTTGTTCTAGTAGTATATTTAATCGACACATGGTGTAACTGTGTAAGAAGCACATAAGTTGAAAAATTAATATAATTGTTTATTTAATAAAATATATTATCTCCGGTTCGTACAACTCCCGCTCAAAAAGTAAAACACTAGAAAGGTCATCTATATATATATTTTTTTTTCCCACACCGTGTTGCAACCACTATTTCGCATTAGATACCAATACCAGCATACTATGGTGCTACTGGTATTAAAAAATAAAATCAAGAGTGACAAATTATAGATTATGAAAATTTGACAACCTTAAAGAGATATCTTTCAGTCTCTATGAGATTAATCTGTTAACTGTTAAGTGCTAGCCAGATTAACAGTTGTGATAGCTTGTCAAAACTAACTTTGTGTGCTTATCAAATATGGAAGAAAGGATGAGACAGGAGTTCAACAACATTTTACCTTCAGAAATTTTCATTCCAACACTCAATTTTGTTCCTTATAGTGCACAGTATATGAGTTCCCATACTAAATGACCTACCTAAAAATGCACTTAATAATCCTTACACAAACTTTCTCATATATTATGCAAAGAATTCCGAAACTTTCAGATTAGGTAGTTCAACACTACAAAATTTTCTATATGTTTGTGGCCGTTGTTATCAGTATTTCAGATGTCCTAATAAACCATAGCAAATATTTAGATGTATGTGCATGCTTTTCGTGGTTCGTTTTGATTTTTCCTTTGTCGTTATAATTACTTTTAAATTAATTATTTTGGGGTTCGGGAGGCGATGATGGTAGTGGTGGAGGTTATGGAGGAGGGAGTCCTAGGCATTTGTATGGCCCATAATTTCATAACTAGAGGCCTCTCAGACCTGACCCAAAACCATATCAACTGGACCAAACTGGGTTTGCTCAAATTAATATCTCCACTTTTAAATAATTGATACCAACTCCAGTCTCCAGCTTGGAGTTGTCCACCAGTGTAAAGGTTTGTGCATAGGGGTGCATAACGTGGAAAACGACCACGAAAGTGGTCATTTTCGTTAACCGTTGCATTGATGCACGAAATTTTTATACTTATTGCGTTGATTGTTGCATTCGTTTAACACATGTTGCGTTGATTGTTCCGTTGATAGGAACGATCAAAACGGTTATAACCATCTTTGACTACCTAACTATTTTGCATTTTATTAAGATGTAAGAAAATAAACTATTCTGCATTTTGTATGAAACAGAGATAGAGAAATGACAGGTTAGGTCACGTGAGAAAGGGAGAGGAGGCACTATAATCACCTCTTGCTTTCGACGGTGATTGTACTCGGTGGTGCAAAGGCGAGAGAGATAGATGTGATTGTGTTCGACGAAGAAATGACGGAGCGACGCTGCAAAAATCTAATTTTACTCATTTCTCCCTCGATCTCTCTGCTGAGGTCCTCTGCAATGTAATAATAAAACCATAAAAAAAATTTTAGACGAAATGCGCGAAATAAACGACCACAAAACGTACCAGTTTCACTAATCGTTCCGTTCTGAGACGAAACAATATTTCTATTTCCGTTGGTTGTTCCGTTCCTTAAACGAAACTGAAATACTTATCCGTTATCGTTCAGTTCCGGACGAAACGAAACGAAAGAACGGTTGAAACCGCTACCGTTTTCAGCCCTATTTGTGCAGAATTTGAATCGAACAAATATTTTTGCTGTTCAAAGGCGCGATACATTCATCTCTACCATATGTATAAATAGAAAAATATGTCAATTCCCAACATTTAATAATCCTTAGAAACAGTTAATTATATGACAGAAGCTCTTCTCAAACCATTTTCATTTAAAATATTTGCATATTATTACAAGCTTTGCCATATAGTCGGCATAGCATAAAAAACGCAACACCCCTCACAGGATTGGTGAAGTCATTATAATCAGTAAACATACTGTAATGATGCGATATGCCATAATTTTTTTTACACCAATTGCAACCCATTGTTTGGAATTCAAAGAACCAGATTAGAATAAGCTGTTTTGCTAAATGCCAAGGCTTTCACCAGACATCCTACAATAAACCTTCCGGGAGGTTTTTCTCAAAAACAAGCAAAGAAAAAACGACGGTGTATTTTCTTCTCAAACCAAGATATCGACAAGAAACAAAGGCTTCGACTCCAAACAACCTCAATCCTAGACTACTACAATACAAAGTGTTTGGTGAGTCCTTTTATCTATACCGTACCAACCGCGCGCATTGTATATCCAAAGATTACCTGCCTTTCAAAGCCTATATATATATTGCCTCTTCACACCCCTCATTCTTCATCACATAAACATATCAACGTATCAAATCCTCCTGTCAAAAATGCCACCTTCTTCATCTTTCCTCTGCTTCTCCCTTTGTTTCTTGGTCTTTTCTCATGGGGCTTTTGCTCAGTTATTCGGGTTTGGTGGCCAGAGTGCTTGGCAGAGCTCACGCAGTTTTTCAGGACCTAGAGGATGTCGATTCGACAGGCTCGATGCACTGAACCCTACTCAACGTCTACGCTTTGAAGCTGGTACAGTTGAGTATTATGATGTGTACAATGAGATGTTGCAATGTGCTGGTGTGTCTGCCCGTCGTACAATCATTGAGCCCAGGGGACTTTTCCTGCCTCAGTATAACAATGCCCCTTCCCTGCTCTACATAATTCAAGGTAATTATAAGAAAATTACTATACTGATATTAATATGTTGATCCATTTGAGAAATCATGGCAATAATTTCAAACACTGTCAATTAATTTTCACAGGGAGAGGCATTAAGGGGATCACATTTCCAGGCTGTCCTGAGACATTCCAGTCTTTCCAACCAGAATCTGAGCAAATACTAACAGGAACAGCTGAAAGCCAAAGCCAAGAAAGGATCCGAGATGAACACCAGAAAGTGCACCGCTTCAAGCAGGGAGATATTGTTGCTCTGCCGGCTGGTGTTACCTACTGGTGCTACAACGATGGTGATCTTCCCCTGGTGGCCATACAAGTTTTTGATGTAAGCAACACTGCAAACCAACTGGAGCCCCGAGAAAGAGTATGTCATGAAAATTTTTCTCAATATATATATCAATTAAAATGTTCGATAAGTGTTTATCTTCAAGTTGCATAACTAACTGCAACATATGTATGAAATCTAGAGTTTTTTCCTTGCTGGAAGGCACCTGAGTGGTCAACAGACATATGAAACGGGACCAGAGTCATATGAAACCGGACCACAGGCATATGAAATAGAACAACAGGCATATGGTGCAGGACGACAGGCATATGAAGCAGGAGTGCGGCCCATTGGAATGGCTCCGTTACGTGGCAATAATATATTTAACGGATTCGACACTCAATTGCTCGCTGAGGCACTTGGAGTGAATGCTGAATTGGCACGGCAGCTCCAGGCCCAAAATGATCCAAGGGGAGAGATTGTCTTCGTCCCAGGGGGCCTTCGGATGCTCAGGCCCTTGAGAAGCCAAGAGATACAGCAACTAGAGTTTGAGGAGAGCATGCAGGCACAAGAACAGTTTGGCGAGAGTTGGCAAGGACCATACAACGTGACGGCCAACGGCTTGGATGAGAACTTCTGCACAATGAAGATAAGAACCAACATAGATAGGCCATCTCGTGCTGATTACTACAATCAAAGAGTTGGTAGGATTGCAAGAGTCGACAGCCAGAAGCTTCCAATTCTTAATCTGGTCCAAATGACTGCTTCAAGAGTTGTTCTTCAAAGGGTAAGAAAGTTACTAATCCATTAACTATTTAGCCATTTAATCTTTACAAAAATAATCAATAAGATAGAAAGTTGATATTAATTAAGTTTTGGTCAAGAAGTAATAGCTAATAACTTTAAGCTTTATTGTAGAATGCTATGATTACACCTTACTGGAGTATGAATTCTCATGCCGGGATGTATGTGACCCAAGGACAAGGACGTGTACAGGTTGTCAACCACCAAGGCCGTGCCGTCTTTGATGGAACAGTTCGCCAAGGACAATTTTTACTCATCCCTCAGAACTTTGCAGTGCTTAAGAGAGCTGATCCGCTTCAAGGATTCCACTGGGTGTCCTTCTACACCAACCAGAATGCCATGGTAAATCAAATCGCAGGGAAGCTATCAACATTCAAAGGAATGCCATTGCAAGTTTTGATGCACTCCTACCGCCTCTCAATTGAGCAAGCAAGGAGGCTCAAGTTTAGCCGAAGAAATGAGTATACACTCTTTTCTCGTAGGTCGCCAAGGACTACTTTACTTGATCAGTAATCTTATGTGTTTATTGGAATAAAGTGTGTAACAACGGTCCTGCTGAGAGACATTGTTCAGTGGTGATCCGGACTTTAATCTGCAACCGAATGAAATAAAATGTTGTAGACCTTCTGCAATAAAAGAAATTAGTTTTACCAGCTCGCATTCTATCTTGATGCATCCATGATTTCAAGCAATATAGCTTCATTATATATTCAAGCCATTTTATTAAATAATATAATAAACAGTTCATTGCAAATCCTGATACACCAATCCCTTTCTCCAAAATAAACACTTGGATGACGTAGTAAGGAGAGATCTTGACTGGTACATACCAATACTGCACACCTTAGGCTCTACCAATTATTGGAAATTTATTTGACAATCATTTGGAAGCATTGGTAGAGTCCTCACATAATCTCAATAGATCAACTAAGCTAAAGTTGATTGAAAGTATATATCTGGAAACATTTGATACCAGTACTGGCACTTCATGTTACATTATTTGCAGATACTAGGAAAATTTTTTGGCATAACTAGGGAACAATGATCATGCCCTTACTTATTCTTAACAACTCCATTAGAGTAAACATCTTAATATAATTACAACTTTCAAGCAAAAGAAGATGAATGATTTTGGCGGATACTTGCTCTGGACTAGTAGCAGTCATAAAGGTAGAACTGCTATATAAGTTAAAAGGAGTAATTTTATATTGCTTAAAGTCATCTGCATCAAAAATTGGTGTAAAACTAGAGGGAAAATAGCAAGATGTTGTGAATCCATTACAGCTTCAACCATGCAAGAATGCAAGACGATACAATTTAAATGAGAAAACTATTCCTTGTATTAAGACAAAAATTAGTTAAAAAGAAGGCCGGAGGAACTTTACATTTATAACAAAGCAATAAAAACTGTATATATATATATATGCCAATGAACAACAACCATCTTTTCTATCACTCAAATCAGCAGTACAAGAGAAACTATTACATAGAAATGTCGAGCTAGGTACCACTCAATCTAAATCGACAATTCCAAAATTTGAGAGAAGGATCTTTAGCTGTTGCACAAAATCTGAACCGGTCGCATACTCTGTTAGCATTCCCACGGCAAACCCAAACATTGCCCATCTGCATAATTGAATATATCATGTTATCATCATTCTATTCAAATTCAAGATGATAAAACTCAATTTTTCTTTTTTTTATAACTGCTTCTAGGAACATTACAAGAAACCCTTGACATTTAATATTACAAGAAAACTCAATGCAACTCTTACTCCTAAAGTTGCAATTCCTAAAACAAATCCCTGGTAACATCTGATGGAACATTAATTGTTACTATTATATTCACAAACAATCAGAAAGGCAAGATCAACATAAATCTAAGAATGCAAAATTTAAATCATGGGTTAGCTAGTTACCTTCCATTAGTAATCTCATTCTTCCCCACAAAACCAAAAGGGGGACCTTGATCAGCCTCCTCCAATTTCTTCTGTTTAAAATAATCTTGCAATTCCTTGGCAACCTTCCTCTGATACTCAAACGTCACAGCTCCTTTCAAATCCGCCTCGATAACCGCCACCTTGGTCGGAGCCGGAGACGCCGCCGGAGTTGGGTCCACCGGAGGCGAGGGTTTCACGGGCGCAGTCGGAGAGGGAGGCGGAGACAGAGAAGGCGGGGTAGAAAGAGAAGGAGGAGGAGAGAGAGAAGGCGCAGCGGGTCTCCGCAAGGGACCATCGGCTTTGGAGTTTCTGACAATCGCGAGCTGCCTGTGAGTGGAAGTGGACTTGCAGAGATGGGAAGGAGGAGAGAGCTTGAGCTTGATAGAAGGGAATGAAGATGCAAGAGACATTGAGGAGGAGAGAGAGAGAGCTTGAGCTTGTAATGTAACGTAATTTCCTTTCTTCTACAATAGAGAGGAGGAAAGAAGGAGATGAGACGGAGGAAAAGTGTGTGGATAAGTGAGTGGTCACGTACTCACTCACGTTTCTGTGTTTTGCTTTGAGAGTGTCAGACGCACACGTGGACAACCCGCCAGCGGACGTTCCTTTGTTGGTTCGCTTTCTAAACGGATCGGATTTGGGGAATACGAATATACGATCCGCCACGTAAATTCGAATGAATCCGATACGTCTGATCTAGATCCGACTTGGAAGTAGAGGTATTGGATGTTGAATTAGGATCCTAATTCCTACGGGCTAAGCGCCACGAAACCCAGCCCAATATTAAGATTTAGGTTGGTTTTTATTTTATTTTTTTTTGAAGCAATAGGTTGTTTTTTTTTATTTTTTGAAGGTAGGAGGTTGGGTTTTTTTAATGGAAAAAATTTTTTTTTGCCCCTCAAAACTGAGAAAATAGAGGATTTGTCTCTCAAAAGTCAAAACTCTTGATTTTACCCCCAAAAATTGGAACCCCTCCTCTATTTACCCTTCTGACATTTTTTATGTCATAAAATAATGTTAAATAATAATAAATAAGAAAACAGACCATTATACCCCCGTCCCATTTGTTGAAGGAGAGGGGATCATCGATCAAACCCAGTGACTCTTCAACTTTTCTTCTCTCGCAAAAATCGGAACGAACCCTAGATCGAAGAACATCGATCTCCGTCTCGCACCTAACCAAGCTTTCTCTACCATCTCCGTCCACCTCCTCTACTAAAATCCTAGATCGAATCCTAGATCGAAGGATTTCTCCTCTCCCCCACTCGAGCGATCCTCACTAAAACAGTAGGTAGCATGCATCGGCGATCGATCAGATCAGTATCCGTCTCGCAATCGCCGTCATCGAGCACCCCCCCAAGCAACACCGTCGTCGAGCACCCCCCCAAGCAACACCGTCGTCGAGCGTATACAAGGTTTTTCTATTAGTGGATATTGAAATTTATCCCGATATTGCGATCTTGTTTCATGAAAATTTTCTATTCTTCTTCTTGTCCCTTTATGAAATTGGTACTGCTGACCATGTACTACTGTGATTAGTATACGAGGTTTAAATTTAAATGGCATTAATAAGATGTTAGCAGAAAAATGGCATTAATAATGTTGAGTATGTGAGGTTTGAATTTAAATTTTGAGTTATAATTTGATTTACATTTGGATTTGAATTTTCTGTTTTTCCAAAAAAATAGTAGGTGTGAATTCTTCTAGTGGGATGACGATTATGTGAGGTTTCTTACAATGCAAATTTTGTTATTCCATCTCGCGACTGTTTTACTGTGAGCTAGTTGCTGCATTGGAAGCACAATTGGAGAATTTAAATGATGGATTCAAGAAGAAATCTATATTGGATGAGCAGAAAATTAATGCACTAGTTGCATCACTGGTCATTGTTCTTCTTGTAATTATAGTGTTGTACAAGTAGTGTTGTAGTAGATTAGATTATTTGATGGATGACTTAGATTAAGATTACTATTTTTGATGTACTAGATATGTATTCCTAGCTTTTCTTTTTTTGATGAAAAATAGGAGCCTATCTACTATCTTTGTATTCCTAGTTATTAGATTACTGCTTTTCAATCTATGCATTTTGTACTTCGTACTACCTATGGATTAGATTGTTAAACAAAATTATAATTGTTCAGATCCTCAGAAATTATAACTGATATTAAAATTTGCAATTTTTTATTTTGTTGGGAATTTTTTTTAATCTTCATTTTCATGTTTAAAATAATTCTAAAGTGTTTTTAAGGAAGGACAAGATGTAATTAAATACATAATTTAGATGTTAAAACTGCTTAGATGGTTTTCTTTTTACGAGGAATTGATCTGGGACAGAGTAAATGAAAGTTAAATGCGTTGGATTTTGTGATTTGCTGTCTCTGCATTAAACTGTAAGTACCGACCAGAGTTCAGGTAATTACATGCGTATGGTACATGGTAATAACAAGCAATCGTCATGACTCCAGCTAATTCCAAAAGACGTTTTATTTATGATTTTTTCTATTTCTCCCTGGAACCTATGAACTATCTAATCATAAATGCCCAAACAGATTGGTACAGAGGAGAAAAACATCAAACAACAATATGATATGATGAGTAACAAATAAAGGTGGGAAGTACATGTATAGCATATTTAGTAGAAAAACAATAATAAGGCCCAAGGAAAGATAAAACAAATCATATTTTCTTCCGCACAAAACATATCAAATATTAAGGGGAGGAGACACTGATGTAACAACGCACCCAGCAAGTTTGTACCAATGGTACCATCCACTACATAGAACTAACTATTCCCCAACCCCACTGTCCCAGTTGACTCCTCACCTCCTGTTACTGGTAAAACAAGATCATCTAGTACCAGTAATCTAATCTAGTCCTTTGATGTTGTACCTAATAATCTAATCCTTTGATGTTGTACCATTCTGAGTGGTACCGTTGGTACGTGCATGTCTCTTCCTGCACAAAAAAACAAGTATAAAAGGGTATTATAAACTTAAATTTAACAGATTAAAAACAAGTACCATTGTAAGTTTACCACAAGAAAACCAGGACTCTCCACAAAAAATTACAGTCTAATTCGGTTATGTTAGGTATATCCTTCCTTCCTAGATTTACAGTCTAATTTGGCTCTGTTAGGATTTACAGTAATTGAGATTTACAGTCTAATTGAAGTACATATCTACACATGACATCCGATGCTCGACGACGGTGTTGCTTGGGGGGGTGCTCGACGACGGCGATTGCGAGACGAATACTGATCTGATCGATCGCCGATGCATGCTACCTACGGTTTTAGTGAGGATCGCTCGAGTGGGGGAGAGGAGAAATCCTTCGATCTAGGATTTTAGTAAAGGAGGTGGACGGAGATGGTAGAGAAAGCTTGGTTAGGTGCGAGACGGAGATCGATGTTCTTCGATCTAGGGTTCGTTCTGATTTTTGCGAGAGAAGAAAAGTTGAATAGTCACTGGGTTTGATCGATGATCCTGGGAGCGTATCCTCTGGATGGTTGTTATTCAACCATCCAGTGGACGTCTTTCGATACGAGCCGTCTGATTTAATCTAAACGGTTAGATTTTTTCGGGCCTATCAATCTTAGTATCATGCACGGGGTATTTATAGCCATTGAGATTAAATCAGACGGCTGAGATCGAACCATCCACTGAATGGCCATCCAGAGGATGCGAATTCCGATGATCCCCTCTCCTTCAACAAATGGGACAGGGGTATAATGGTCTGTTTTTTCATTTATTATTATTTAACATTATTTTATGACATAAAAAATGTTAGAAGGGCAAATAGAGGGGTTCAATTTTTGGAGGGCAAAATCAAGAGTTTTGACTTTCGAGGGACAAATTCTCTATTTTCTCAATTTTGAGGGGCACAGAAAAAATTTTCCCTTTTTTGAATTGATTATACGTTGATGACACATTGACACTTCGTATTACGTCGATGAAGTTGTCGGCCTGCCACTTGGTACGGGCCATCAAACTAAGGATATGACTAGTGCTGTCAAACGTGCAAAACGGCACGGAAATGAATAGTTTAATGTGAAAACGATTTAACCATATCAAAAACGATTTTGAAATGAATAGTTTAAAAAATGAAAAAACCCTTGTCAGAAAATCAGAAGACATAAGTTCTTAATCAGATTTAACCATATCAAAATTGAAAACGATTGAAAAGGAATTGAAAATTCAATCGAAAAGAAATTGAAAAGCAATTGAAAAGGAATTGAAATTAGGCTCAAGTATTGAAAACGAATTACTTTGATTTTGTTAGGAAATCGCTCAATTTTAATTTTGTGACTAATTACTAACTAATTAATCCAATTAAAACACAAAGAGCGAGAGGATCTAGTACATAGCTATTTCGACACAAGGAGAAAGGGGTGGAATTTACCTCCCGCGAAATCGTATTCGCGGGGCTCGATCCTACGGCATGGGAATCGATGGGGTGCTCTCCTTCGCCTCCTATTCACGGCGCCTCGAGTCCACTATGGCATTAACCAAGTTCTCCTCAATTCGTGCTAGCGAAGAGAAGAACGAGTCTAATCCCAAGCGTTCCCTTTCTTCAACCAAAGAACCAAATTGATTTGTGGGAGAAAGGGGTGCTCAACACATGAGCTTGAGTGGAGAGGAGAGGGGGGGCGGCGCACCACAAAGGGGTGCTAAGTGGCGGCTAGGTGGGAAGAGAGAGGTAGAGAGAGGAAGAGAATAATGAGCCACCACATGGTGCCTTATATAGCCTCTTAACCCTAGATAGAAGTTCACACTATTTACAAGTGTGCCACTCCCACCTACCACCATGCTAGGCCGGCCTACTAGTGGGCTTCCTTGGCCCATTAGTCCATCTCCTATTTGGTCCCTTAATTCTATTAATTAAAGGCCCACTCAAAGCTATTCAATTTGGACATTTAATTTACCAATAAATTAAAGCCCAAATGACTTAATTAAATTAAGTGTGTTGTTTATAAATAATTATTAACTTAATAATAATTATTTAGAGATTAGACAATGCATTAATTTATTTCTATATGATCCATTTGACTTAATTAATTATAACGGTCCATAACGCTATTTAATTAATTAATCAATCTATCATATTTTGCAATACTCAATATTGCAAATAAATAAATAATGCACGTATGATTAAATACCAATTTTGTGTGACCCTTTGAGGATTTATGCTATGTTGGACATGGAATTAAATCGCTATTTAATTCCAATAATCATAAGCGGTATCTAGCAACACGTTATGATTCCCAATTCGCATAAATAGTGTACTGCTACAATATTTAAATCCTGCATAAGAGAATAAATGTATTTCCCTATTTTGATTCTTATGTCACACGATATCATCGTATAATCCAAGATAGGAATGTGTCATTCTTGCAGATTATACGTTTCTTGATCTAGAGATAATTGTATAAAGTTGCATGCAAACAATCTATCTCCATCAAGGGGCCCAAACAGATATCGTCACTCACTAAGTGAATTAATGAGGGACATACGGTTTTCTTGACTATTTAGCTTTTCCCCGCACAATTCAAGAGAACATAAATAAAGTCCGTATAGCAGCCCTTATCGGGAATCAGCGGTAGACAGTATTTATTGAACCTATCCTCATGTGGAAAAGATAAACATCTCAAACTTAGAACCAAAATCATAACGAAATAAACAATGACACATAACACAATCCATATGTTTATTTCGATGGGTCAAGTCCTGTGCTATGTTCCATAACATACACATATGCAATTAAGTTGGTAACTCTTTACCTATGATTAGTAGAACTTAATCATCACTTAACTTGCATACTAATCTTATAAGATAATTAATGTTCCTTGTTAATTATCAAGATTATGGACCGTTTAGATTTATCATTGTCATTCTAAAGAATGATCCACAGAGATCTACTATTCAGATCCTCAACCTGAATAATCTGTCAATAATAAACCTAGGAACAGATGATAAAATATCATCCCATACATAAACTAATAATTAAGTCATTAAATTATTAACTTCTAGGACATGACTCTAACAATCTCCCACTTGGCCTAGAGTCAATCAATAGTGACTTCTAGCCAACGAAGAATTGAGAACAATGTCATATATCTACATATATACATGTTTCGGACCTCAAAATAAATAATACGCTTAAAGCTAGTTACTCATACGTCCACCACGTATGGATGCATAACTGCATCTCGTATACTGCTCAAGGTAGAGGTCATGCTAGAGTGTTCGCTGTGTTCGCGAACCTATCCAAAAATTGTTCGACCATATATATACATATATACTCCTATATATATTCTTGATCACCATCATATGATATCAAGTGATATCGTTATAGATCATATTTGAATCTCCAATGTAACATTGGGTTCTTTAGGAGTAAGTTGTGGTTCGAGATGCATAGAACCATAATAACTCGACTAAGAACTCGATCCCAAATAAACTTCTTTTATTGCTTCACAAGTTGCTATGTATTTTGTTTTGGTGACGGAAACGGTTGTAATATTCCATTTAGAACACTTTCTAAACTTACAACACCTTTAAGCAAAATATGTAGCTAAATTGTGATTATATCAATCTTTTGAAAAACTTTTATTAGTGTAACAACTTACACGAGATTTCTTTCATCTTAAGAGATGAAACATTATATCGCTCTTTCTCATAATGTACTCGAGGATATCCTTGATTATCGTCCAAATGTGTCTCTCTTGTATCCATTTGACAACTGTTTGTCATATCCTTTGGATACTACACATTGGGGCATATGCATAAATATGGCGTACGAAATGAAACTCATAATGAAAGAATGCTTGAACTATTTCATGCACTTTCTTGAATTGAGTTGCATTAGACCGAGTTAGACACTCAAGTCATGCCACGTGACGTACAGTTAAACATCCTTTCTTGGAGTGTAACTTTTGTGTTTCTAGAACACTTCGTCAATATATGCATATTTGCTCAAACCTAACATCCATCATAATCTATCTTTATAGATTTTGTTTCCTAGGATTAGGTGATTTCGCCCAAGTTCTCATTTGAGAAAGCATTCTCCAAAGAGATCTCGACAATATTCATTTTCTTAATGTTATTCCCAATTTAATGAATTGTTATCTTGAACAATACAAGTAATACAATTATGCTTCCACTGAATATCTTGTATATACAAGATACTTTTGACGAAGTTCAACTCCTTGACTTCATTGTCAAAACTTTTATTCCAATCTCCACAACACTTGTTTTAATCCATTAATGGATCCTTGAAGCATGCGTATGTTTTTAGCAATACATAAAACCTCGATTTGTGTCAAATGCACAACATCATCCCTCATTCATACGAAGAAGGCGGTCTTATGTGTTTTTCCATATATCAATATATATGAAATACAACTATTGCTAGAATGATCTTTATTGACTTATACATAGCCACAAGCAAGAAGTTGTGCTTTGTACGTAGTCAACTAGCCATCGACTTAGACATAGCTACAAGCGAGAAGCCGCGCTTTGTACATAGTCGATTTGTTATCCATGTCGATCTTTCCTTTTGAAGATCTAAACGTTCTTGATGGATTGCTCCTTCATGAACATCAACCAAGGTCTATACCTTGTTGTTATACATAGATTTTATTTAAAGATCATATGAATTCGAACCATATATGTGGAATCGTATCGTTCCATCGTTTCCTTGTTTATCAACGGATTCTCATATGCTAAGTTTGAGAATGTCGTGAAACCAATGCACCAAACGGCTTAGGCACTCAACTCTCGTTGATCTTTTGTAGGATTGGTACTTGAGGTTCATGAACTACTTCCACAATGATTTGTCGAACGAGTTCTTGACTCCTCATATATATTCCATGAGTTTCTCGAATCATCATCAACTCGTGAGATGGTTGAGTCCTCATTAGAAGGAGCATACTATTAAACTTCTTTCAAAACAACTTGTGAATGAAGTTTCGCTCAACTCCCACTAAGTACCATGTATGGAGTGACAAGTTTTCCATAAGAGTACTTCTTGTAGTGACGCATAAACTATTTTAATGCTCACTTTACTCCCACTACTTCTTCTTGAGAATTTCAATTCATCAAGACTACATTATGATTAGCAGCAACTACTTTGTTCTTATCATATTCGTGGAAGTAGTGCCTTTTAATATAATGCATCCTACAAATATATAGTGTCTTATTTGGTTTAAGCTTACAAGTCCACAATACTTGAAATGAGCTTCTCAACACCAAATCTCGAGAAGTATTATACTTAGAGATCAAAATCTCCTAAGATATCTTCTTCAATAGACTTCGATGGAACATTATTCAGTGTAAACAATATTGTCCTCAAACATAATTCCCTAATACGAGTCGAATAAGTCAATTTGATTTATTACCGATCGAACTATACTAAATATTGTTCGATACCTCCATTCTTGGACATATTATTCCTCATGGAGCGAGTTATGAAACTTCTTTCATACTCTTTAGATAATATTTCAAATTATACGACTTAACTCCTTATTTACCATGATTAATTGTAAGACTTTTTCTTTCTCTTGAACGGTCTTTCAACTTTACATTTGAACTCCTTTGAACTAGTCAAAAGGTTCATACTTATACCTTATCAAATAGATATATTAATATCTACAATGATCGTTGGTTAAGTAGTAAAGTATCAACAACCTTTCATTGCACAAGTGCTTATAGGTCTTTATACATCGATATGTATAAGTCCTAATTAGTTCACTTGTCCTTAAACCTTCATAGGTTAAAGGAGCTTTTGTCATTTAACAAACATGATTCGCATATCAATCGATTTGAAATCGAATTGAATTACGAGCTCTACGTTACGGAGACTCTCGTAATGCGATTCTCGTTTATGTATGTGACTAAGCGGTTATATAACATGAAAGTCAAATACTTTATGTCAAGTCTTATGCATCCTATTTGTCATTAATAAATTGTTTATCTATTTCAAGCAAATTCTATCAAGATGCATGAAATCATATAAACAACCCATAATCAAAAGAACTTGTCTTTTATAAAACATAATCATCCATCATCGAATATGAAATGGAGATAATTTTGAGAGGTTAGGATAAAGGTATGCAACCTTGAATTCCTAAACAATCTCTTAATAAAGATAACTCTACGTATTCAATGGTAATGACTTAAACGAATAAGTCATCTCTTATACGGAGTTTACTTTACATCTCTCGAACATTCTCTTATTCTTCATTGCCAACACATTTCGTTAAATGCGAGCATATGAACTAGTATCAAGTTACTAGTGTGAATTAGAGATAGTGAGATATTTTGAACGACAAATACTTCTTAGGATTAGAATATCACAATCATGGTATTTCGGACAACCTTTCAAATGCCTCTCATAAACGGCAAATGAAACATCTCATGTGACACATGGTCATCAATGAGAGTCTCGAAATTTCAACTCATACATTGGTGAAGTATTTCTTGAATACTTAACCAATCACCTTTTTGCATTAACAAGCGTGCGAAAAAGGTAACATTATATCCTTCATGATTCCAAAGAGATCGTATGACAATATCAACAATCCTTGATATCGGAGATTAATATCTCTAGTTGTCAATTAGCTACTTAAATCTTTCGATTTATAAGCCAATGAAACATTCATATAACTTCTTAAAAAGAAGAATCTCTTGGTCAACTCATATTCTTTATACTCGATCATAAATGATGGAGTTAATATCTACTTTCTCCAAGAACACTTTCTTGAGTAAGCCGATGAAAACGTACGAGTTAATTTTAGTCCATATGAATTCGCTAATTCAAAGGTCTAGAAATTTCAAATGAGGATATTAAGCACACGCTTTATTGAATAATTTTTCGCCAAAAGTCAATCAATCATCGCGTTGCTACGTTCGGGTAGTTTGAGGAGAGTTTTGGGAATTGATATACTCAAGTTTCTCTTCACTAAGATCGTGTCTTAGGAATCGGTATTACTTCTTTAAGTAAATACCCTTTAGAAACGAGTTTGTTAATTTTTCAAAGATTGATCGCAACAAAATTAACAATTTTAACATCTATAACAAAATCAATTTACGGTCATTTAGTTTATGCAATTGTTTTATTTATAACAAATAAAACTCCCACTACATTTATTTAACGTCCCAAATGTAGTAGGTTTTCCAAGATCCCTATTTTCGTTGAGATGGTGCTAGCGTCGGCGTGACACCAAAACAACTAGATAAGGTAGGTTCTCCAACCAATCATTCCATATGATTCTTGGTTTGTGAAATATCACATGTACATCCACAAACTTTGCCCCGATGTCCAATCCGATTAGAAAACATCGTTAAGTAACCTTTCTCTATTTGCTCCTAGTAAATCCGATTTACACCCCGACACGGATGATGGAACACGATGTCCCGCGTCGGCGAGAATGCATCAATGAACGATCATACACGTTAGAAGGGGATAGAGAGAAGGAGGGCGATTTAACTTAATCATGTTTTGTTTGGGACAATCAATCATATGACACTTGTTTGGTGGTCGTGTAAGCATACACCCATACCTAGCCTATGACAATTCATAGCAATCACAAGTAATCACATATAAGCATCTCATAGTTGTGGGTTTGTATGGCTCCCGCTTGCATTAGTTTCGCCACATCGTCCATGGAGCAAAAACTAATCTAATCCTTGTCCCTCCCACTAAATTCTATAAGGATCTAAATCCTATATAAAATAAAGGTACAAAATACATGTGAAAACATCCTATTCCCATCCTAACCTTAGGGGCATGCAAGCCTCACAAGTTACATCAAAAATTAATCAACAAATTAATTAATTAATGGCACCAAAGGCCGTATTACAAACATTCACACATGCATTCAAATACAACCACAAGGCATTGAGTCTTGAGCCATACTAAACCCACTATCCACCTACAAAACAAAGTTAGCACATACAAGCACTTTGTTTCCAATTAACGATTTTCAAGCATCTTTGCGTATCGTTTGCTATAAGTAAATTCCGTGTACAAATTCTCAATTCTTTAAACAACCAAACTTGTTTAAATTCATTTAGAAAGTTCTTTCAACATCCCATAACTGAAAGGAGATCAAACAAGGAGTTTTCTAATTATTTTCAACTAGTTTGAATACTTAGAAAAACAGTAATTTAACAAAAAACGTAACTAATGGAATCCAACAAAAACAACAGTTTTCAGTCTCCAAAAATTCTCAAATAAATTACTTAAGCTCCTTATCATAATTGTGATTACCAGTAAAAATTTCAAGAAGAGATCTTAAACCATCTGGGAGAATCAAAAATGACAAATCTCTTACAAGTGCACGAAACACCGTTATGAGACTTTCAGATTATCCTCTCAACCATTTGGTCTGTTAGACCACCTTCTAATCAGTTTTTATATATACAATATACATAGAAAAACTAGTTTAGTCTATAGGCTAACTATCCATGAAAAGAAAACCACCAAGTTCAGTTCAAAAAGTTCGAGTTACAAACTAAACAATCAACAAATTCTGTACTGAAACAGACTGTCGATCGAAATGTTCTAACCTAGTTGAAGGTCCAAACTTCCACGAAAAATTATGAAATTAATTTTCCTGGAATCCTAACTCAAAATAGAACAACTCCATTTAAACAGAATTTTTAAAGGAGTTCTCAGTTGGTACAGTTTATTAGAACAATCGATTTGCTCAACAAACTGGATCTGACAAGATCTTCCTTTTCATACTTGAAAAACCACAAATTAATCCGAGTCATGCAACACTTTACACATGCTCAGAAAGAGCTTCAAGTCCTCTTTAAATCTAGCCATAGAACACTGGTACTTATATTCAAAATATAAATCTTTCAAGCCATTCAAACAGGACAGTGCGAGCAGAAACTGGTTCTACGCACTGTCGCCGTTTTATTCACAATAAATCTATACTAATTCAGAAAAATGTGAATCCAACGCCAAAAGAATCACAATCCAAAGATCTACAACTTTCATGTAGATGGAAAAAACTTTCAGAGAACTTATCAAAGCGAAAAACGCGAAACAACACAGAAAATACCATTTCCAGACAGCAAACAAACGCATCATCACTACTAATCCGTTAATTAGCCAATTTCTCTTAATTAAATGTCAAAATAGCTTAAGTACGACCATGTGCTCTGATACCACTGTTAGGAAATCGCTCAATTTTAATTTTGTGACTAATTACTAACTAATTAATCCAATTAAAACACAAAGAGCGAGAGGATCTAGTACATAGCTATTTCGACACAAGGAGAAAGGGGTGGAATTTACCTCCCGCGAAATCGTATTCGCGGGGCTCGATCCTACGGCATGGGAATCGATGGGGTGCTCTCCTTCGCCTCCTATTCACGGCGCCTCGAGTCCACTATGGCATTAACCAAGTTCTCCTCAATTCGTGCTAGCGAAGAGAAGAACGAGTCTAATCCCAAGCGTTCCCTTTCTTCAACCAAAGAACCAAATTGATTTGTGGGAGAAAGGGGTGCTCAACACATGAGCTTGAGTGGAGAGGAGAGGGGGGGCGGCGCACCACAAAGGGGTGCTAAGTGGCGGCTAGGTGGGAAGAGAGAGGTAGAGAGAGGAAGAGAATAATGAGCCACCACATGGTGCCTTATATAGCCTCTTAACCCTAGATAGAAGTTCACACTATTTACAAGTGTGCCACTCCCACCTACCACCATGCTAGGCCGGCCTACTAGTGGGCTTCCTTGGCCCATTAGTCCATCTCCTATTTGGTCCCTTAATTCTATTAATTAAAGGCCCACTCAAAGCTATTCAATTTGGACATTTAATTTACCAATAAATTAAAGCCCAAATGACTTAATTAAATTAAGTGTGTTGTTTATAAATAATTATTAACTTAATAATAATTATTTAGAGATTAGACAATGCATTAATTTATTTCTATATGATCCATTTGACTTAATTAATTATAACGGTCCATAACGCTATTTAATTAATTAATCAATCTATCATATTTTGCAATACTCAATATTGCAAATAAATAAATAATGCACGTATGATTAAATACCAATTTTGTGTGACCCTTTGAGGATTTATGCTATGTTGGACATGGAATTAAATCGCTATTTAATTCCAATAATCATAAGCGGTATCTAGCAACACGTTATGATTCCCAATTCGCATAAATAGTGTACTGCTACAATATTTAAATCCTGCATAAGAGAATAAATGTATTTCCCTATTTTGATTCTTATGTCACACGATATCATCGTATAATCCAAGATAGGAATGTGTCATTCTTGCAGATTATACGTTTCTTGATCTAGAGATAATTGTATAAAGTTGCATGCAAACAATCTATCTCCATCAAGGGGCCCAAACAGATATCGTCACTCACTAAGTGAATTAATGAGGGACATACGGTTTTCTTGACTATTTAGCTTTTCCCCGCACAATTCAAGAGAACATAAATAAAGTCCGTATAGCAGCCCTTATCGGGAATCAGCGGTAGACAGTATTTATTGAACCTATCCTCATGTGGAAAAGATAAACATCTCAAACTTAGAACCAAAATCATAACGAAATAAACAATGACACATAACACAATCCATATGTTTATTTCGATGGGTCAAGTCCTGTGCTATGTTCCATAACATACACATATGCAATTAAGTTGGTAACTCTTTACCTATGATTAGTAGAACTTAATCATCACTTAACTTGCATACTAATCTTATAAGATAATTAATGTTCCTTGTTAATTATCAAGATTATGGACCGTTTAGATTTATCATTGTCATTCTAAAGAATGATCCACAGAGATCTACTATTCAGATCCTCAACCTGAATAATCTGTCAATAATAAACCTAGGAACAGATGATAAAATATCATCCCATACATAAACTAATAATTAAGTCATTAAATTATTGACTTCTAGGACATAACTCTAACAGATTTAAGCCAAAATCAAATCAAAACTGAACAAACTCAGCGCATCAACCTTCGAAACTCTGACCTGGATCTGATTGAAGGAGGAAGGAGGACCTTCGAAATCCTAAGGAGTGAAGGAGGAAGGAGGAAGGAGGAGTGACGGTGATGAACTCGAGTACCATGTTCAGTTTTGAGATCTAGCGGAAGGAAGAGAAGAACAGTTGCTTCGAGCCTTTGAGTAGTGACACAAAAGAGAGAGAGCGCAGTGATGTGTCAGAGAAGAGAGGAAAGAGAGAGGCAGCAGCGATTTTTCTTTTCTTTGTTGTCGGTGAGAGAGAGGAGATGAAAGAGAGGCGAAGGCGTTGTCAACGAGAGAGAGGAGATGAGAGAGAGGCGAATTTTGGGCTGCTGATATTTTTGGGCCAACGGAATAACGTATATTAACGTAACGAAATCGGGCTGTTCCGTTTCCGTTCCGTCCAACTGAACGAAACCACAAACCATTTCGCTTCTGTTCCGTTGGCTGAAACGGAAGCAAAAACCCTTCCATTTCCGCTCCGTTTCGGACGGAACGAAACGAAAACGTTCGAAACGGAACGGTATTGACAGCCCTAGATATGACATGACTCTCCCACGAGGAGTTTTCTTCAAAAAAAAAAAAAAAAAGCATATGACATGACTTCAGCAGCAAAGATGCTATGCTGTCATTATATTCGATTTGACCTATTTTTTCTATTGATTTTGGAACATGCATTTTTTTCATTAGTGTAACTATGCTATGATATGGTTGTACAATTGCCTTTCTTGTCATGGTCACAGACTCACAGTTGACGCCTCAGAAGCAAAGCTCAAATATGATTGACTGAAACAAAATTAAATAAATTGAAAGAGCGTCACACAAAGAGTGAATATACCAATTAATAACACAGACCAAGCATAGAGCTAAAGAGTATTAAGCACTAATCAACGTGAATTATAGTACAAGAAACAAACAACCAATATAATAGAACAAAATTTGAAAAAAAAAAAAGTAAAAGAAAATTACAAGAAACTAAAAAGGCAAATTTGAGTCAGAGTGACAAAATTCCAAGCCAGGGATGAACTTAACTAGAAATCAAGAACCCAAAAAGGAATTTAACCAAGCCAACATTAGTTCCGACATTTCCTTTTCAAACTTCTAGCATTTTAGCCCCAAGGTAACAAACAGTCCATCTTCCTGATTTCGTGTAGTACACAACATGTTGAAATTCAGTTATAAACAGCCAAATTACATGATGGTGCACTCACATTTCTTGAAGCTTTCATTCTCAAATTCATCATCTGATGCCCCTCTCTCACTGTGTAAAACATCAACTTATTTGTGTCAGAACTGATATGCAGGTAGTATAACCATGAAATGACAAAATATTTACACTACTACACAGCCAATACAAGATGATAACCAAATTATTTGTGGAGATAGCATAAGTAGAGCATCTCTGGTAGGTATTTGCTATTATCCTCTGATGTTATCAATTTTGTTATACAAACAAGTGCACCAACAGGACAAGGAACCATACCAACCACACTTACATCCATACTGACCAAAACCACCTCTTAATGGTTTTACAATCAAGTGAGCTTGAAGGCAGATCAAATTATTCTGTAAGGGATCAAATACCCATTTTGGGACACTATCCTGTTCACTTTTTCCATTGGAACTTGTAGTTCAAAATCCAAATTCCAAACAACACATGTGAACATCTAGCTTGTTCTACATACAAGCCACAAATTGTTGAATGCAGAGTTTATTTGTGCACAATAAAATAATAAATAGTTGAAAGGAAAATCAATGAACTGATTAGTTACACAAGACCATTATTATTGCCTCTTGATCTTGATCAGAATAAACTTGAAATTTTATTTATAACTTTTGGTATGAATGCATTACTTTCAAGCTTTCAGTAAAGATGGTTAATGAAAATTAGCTGTCCCTGAAGCTGGTCTCTTCAAAAAATTGCATGACAAACACCACAATTCCCCCTTTGGTCCTTCCCAAAAGAGAGAGGCTCATAATACTCGATAAAGATAAAGGAAAAGATCCACATACGCAAGTATACTATTCAGTGACCAGTAATAAATAATGCAATTAGAGGATGAAAATGCTGTAGGAACTCAATATTACCTGGCTTCAAATTCTCTGATCTCAACGAGCTCCTTCCCACATGTATCTGTCCACTGCACCTTCCTTCTCTCGACACCCAAATTACCATTTAGACCCTCCTCAACTGAATCCCTTGCATCAACAGCACTGTCACCAAACACCAAACACTGATCTGATGAATCCCTTTTCAGGTTGCTCTTCAAGCATCCCCTCTTGTCACCACCACCATTACTTCCGTCCCTGTACACTGCCTTAGTGCCTCTAAAACCTTTCTCGGACTGACATGCGGAGCCCTGTCTTGTATTAACTGGGCCATCAAGTGTAGCAGGCATGCATCCAAAACATCCAAAGGCTGTGCATTTACATGATACCTGGTTTTTACTAGAAGCCAGCTGGCGAGTTTCTCTATCCTCCTCTCTCTCTACCAAACGATAATGATTCCAAGGTGAAACTTTAACAGGTTTTTCATCATTTTTACGCCCAAGTAGCAAAAGTGCGAGACCGTGACTATAGCCAGAGGCTGATGAAGAGAAAAAGCCACCTCCTTCAACTGCCAATAGCATCTCCTCTAATCACCCATTCAATTTCAAATCCAATACCAGTCTATTTATTTTATCTTTTGGATTAGAAGACTAACAACCTTCATTTGTGATGTAGCATAGTGTTGAATCACAAGCTGTAGATGTGAATGAAAAGAGGAAAGAGGGAGAATTATTCTTTTTTTTTAGAATGTTTATAGTAAATAAGCTTGGACCAAACCAATTAGAGGAATAAGACAGTATTGTTAACTTTGAAGGTAATAATCCATTAATCATAAAATCAAAGTAAAACTTAACCAGGTGAGCCACATTGTTATTTCTGGATCTAATAAATTGAAGTAAATCAATTCAAGTTTGTACGAATTGAGATAATGGAACCTGATTTCATAAGTTCCTGTGAGGCAGTGCAGGATGGCTAAATCAAAAGGTTAATTCAGAACAAAAAAGAAAAGCAACTAATTATCCCTACAAACAAGTATTCCTTTGAAGAAACTAAACCCACATAAATCAATTCGTTTCTTTCTCAGTTAAATAAACATCTCTAGATCTGACACTAAAACAAATAAGCATGGTTAAGAACAAGCTACTCAAACCACAGTGCGCTTTATCCATCTAAACCACCTAATCTCAATCTGATCCTTCAAAAAAACCCTAGATCTCACTAATTAAAGTACCAATTAATCCATTCAAAACGCAAAGAAAAGGGAAGGTACTTACAGATCAAGATCAATCGAACATGAAAAGGGAATCAATCGCCGCAAGTTGTCTCGACGAATCGGCGGCGTATGGCGAATCTTCGAGGGAATGGTAATAGATCCGTCCGAATCGTAAAAGCGAGCTCAGCAATGGCGCAAAAGGAGCCAAAAGCGAAGCACCGTGGAGAGAGAGAGAGAGAGAGGAGAGAGAAGAGAAAAGAAAGAGAGAGAGAGAGGGAGAGTCAGACAGCGAGGAATTGGGATTGTTTCTACTCGCATTTACTACATGAACCTGTTTCCTGAAACGGACACCGGGTCCCACATGTCATTGGCTATAGAGATCTTATTTGGTGTGTTTGATGAGCAGCCAACAGTATGCACGTAAGTGAGACACAGTGCTGAGTTGCTTTCGGATCGGCGACGAAATGGAATATCTAACGTGGTTCTTATTGAATGGACCCGGAACACATGGACGACATTGTGGTTATTTGACTTGTTAGTACACGATAGGTTTAGTCCAGGAGCAGGGAAATGTTTGTAAAGAAAGTGTTAGTACCCATGTGGTGCTTCTGTGAGGTTGAGGAGTTTTGGACCGTTGGATGAAAAGAGATATCCGGCATAGACGGTGAGGATGGATTAATTTAATTAGCGAGATTCCAGCTAAGACTAGACACTGTACCCGATTTGGTTGGATAACCGCTTGTAGAAAGTTTGTCGTCAACTGGTGCTTTATTGCAATATTCCAGTTCTTCTGTGGCCAGAATGTAGGAGCGAAGACTGTAGCTTCTATACACCGAACTTACTTTGCCTTATACGGTTTACTACTGCACGAATTCTCATAAAACAAGTATGGTAGCGGATCGATTGTGTATGGCTTTTTGAATTGTTGGCGTGCCTTGCTGAGTGTACTTGAACAGTACCGTCTCAAAATGGCATTTATTTTTGAAATGTCAGACAAAATAACGTGTGTTATGACAGAAGAAATAAGGAAACGAAATTAGTAAAGGGTATTATTATATTACATATTAAATAGTAAAATTGTAATTATACACTAGTATAAATGATTTTATGTCTTTTAAAATTCGTTAGTCACTCATAATTTAATAGGATTTAGTTGTTAATTTTTCAAATTGCTTAATGGATTACAAATAAATATAGAACTACAGAGAAAATACCAAATTTCATGTTGCGGTGGTTTATAAAAGGATATTTGGATTTATGCCATCGAAAAATTTTAAAATCTGAAATATTCCATCACAAAATAATTAATTATTTTTATGCCACTACAAAATAATAATAATAATAATAATAATTAATTTTGTGCCACCGATCAATTAAAATGACTATATTACTTTTGATTATATCATTGTCCATTAAAAATTTTTAGTTAATATAGTTTACTCGCACGAACTCAATTTTGTATGAAACAAATGACAAATCTGTTGTCCCCATTAAAATCTTTAAAACATCACTTGTAGCAAAAAAAAAAAAGGGAAAAATAAAAGAAAGAAAGAAAGAAAAGTAGAAAACAGATGCGGACTATAATTGACCTTAAACCAAGTCTTATTCTGACACATGCAATGCGAGAAAAGGGGAGATTCTCCTTTGACATATCAAATCAAGAAATGCTCAAATGTTTTGCATCGTAACCTAGAACCATGCGATTGAGGAGGAAAAAACGAAAGGATGGGTAGATCGTGTCTTCTCAATTGCGAACCTTTTTTTTTTTCTTTCGATAAAACTACATAATAGAGAGATGTGTTACTAATGACAATGCCGGAAAATCTAAAAAATCTGACAAATAAATTTTAATTTTTTTTATATATAAAGAAATTATTTTTAACAAATTTTCATTAAAATAGCGGCATATATCAAATTTTTATAGTTTTATGGTGGTATAAAATTAATTTTTTATTTGTAATGGAATATTTGAAATTGTAGCATTTTGTAGTGGCATAAAACTAATTTTTCTTTTATAAAAAAATCTAGCTTGGTGCAGATTCTGCTTTGCAAAATTCATATTTTGCAAGTAGAAGGCCGCAATTAATACAGCTCGTTTCATGTTGTGTATTGCACATTTGAGAATTAATGTTGTTAATAATTAAGTCAACATACTTCGGATAACAAGGTGATTTTTAGATTTTTTTTTTTTTACATCTTTTAGTAGTACCGTTAATTCAACCTCCCTTTCAAGTTTCAACTTTCAAGAGCTTTCACTTCCTCTGCGGAAACATGTGCTTGCTTGTTTAATCTATCTATGGCTCCGTTTGGATAGGTGTGGGAAGAAGGAAAGAAGGGAAGAAGTGGGAAGAAGTATTGGAAAGTGTGTAACTTTGTGAAGAGTTTGGATTGTTTATAATTTTTTTTCTTCTTCTTCCTTCTTCTTCTTCTTTCTTCCAACAATCCAAACGCACCCTATATAATAAATAATAAATACTCCAATTCTATATATCTTTTCTACAGTACTCCTTCAGATTTATCTAGATCATTGATTTCATTTGGACTGATCAGAACCGTTGATTCTCATCTGGTTTTTTTTTTTCTAAGAATGCATTCTTGGGTGGGTCCCCCGCTTACTCCATGTGATCTACTGCCAATTGCATGTTTTTTCCCCAATTCATTTCTGTTGGAGTTATGTCCTAGAAGTCAATAATTTAATGACTTAAATATTAGTTTATGTTATGGATGATATTTTATCATCTGTTCCTAGGTTTATTATTGACAGATTATTCAGGTTGAGGATCTGAATTGTAGATCTCTGTGGATCATTCTTTAGAATGACAATAATAAATCTAAACGGTCCATAATCTTGATAATTAACAAAGGAACATTAATTATCATATAAGATTAGTATGCAAGTTAAGTGATGATTAAGTTCTACTAATCATAGGTAAAGAGTTACCAACTTAATTGCATATGTATATGTTTTGGAACATAGTACAGGACTTGACCCAACGAAATAAATATATGGATTGTGTTATGTGTCATTATTTATTTCGTTATGATTTTGGTTCTAAGTTTGAGATGTTTGTCTTTTCCACATGAGGATAGGTTCAATAAATATTGTCTACCGCTGATTCCCGATAAGGGCTGCTATACGGACTTTATTTATGTTCTCTTGAATTGTGCGTGGAAAAGCTAATCATCAAGAAAACCGTATGTCCCTCATTAATTCACTTAGTGAGTGACGATATTTGTTTGGGCCCCTTGATGGAGTTGGATCGTATGCGCGCAACTAAGCGATCAACTCTAGATCAAGAAACGTATAATCTGCAAGAATGACACATTCCTATCTTGGATTATACAATGATATCGTGTGACATAAGAATCAAAATAGAGAAATACTTTTATTCTCTTATGCAGGATTGAAATATTGTAGCAGTACACTATTTATGCGAATTGGGAATCATAACGTGTTGCTAGATACCGCTTATGATTATTGGAATTAAATAACGATTTAATTCCATGTCCAACATAGCATAAATCCTCAAAGGGTCACACAAATAGGACATTAATCACACAGTGCATTATTTGTTTATTCACAGCAGTAAGTTCTGTGGAAATATGATAAGATTGATTAATTAATTATATACCGTTGCGAACCGTTATAATTAATTAAGTCAATGGATCATATAGAAATAAATTAATGCATTAACTAATCCTAAAACAATTATTAATGAGTTAATAATTAATTTAGTTCAACACTTATTAATATAAATGGTTATATTGATTAATTGGGCCGTTATTCAAATAGCAAATATATAGCCCAATTAAAAAGCAAACTTGAGGGACCTTAATTATATGAATTAATGGTCCAAATGAAGGGGTTAAATGGCCCATAAAGGCCCATTTCGTGGCAGCCACTTATGGTGGTAGGTGGGATGGCATAGTTGTAATTATGCAAGAGGTCAATTAGGTTTTGTGCTCTATATAAGGACCACTTATGAGAGCCTCCACCTAGCTTTTCTCTCTCCTCTCATTTCTCCCATGGAGGCCGCCACTTTCACCTTCTCCTTCTCTCTTTTGCTCATGTGTTGAGCTATTTTCTCTTCACTAAATCAAGGTTGTTGATTCATGCAAGAGAGAAAACCATAGGGATTAGGCTTGTTCTTTGGGTATGCTAGCACGTACCTTGTAGAACGTGATTAATCCTCCTTGGTGGACTCGAGGGCGGCTACTAGACGTGGTGGAGACGGTGGAGAAGGCACGCCATCGATTCCCATGCCTTGGTCGAGCCCCGCGAATACGATTTCGCGGGAGGTACAATATTCCACCTATTTTCTTAGTGTTGAATTGACTTATGTACTAGATCCTCTCTTGCTTTTTGTTTAATTAGATTAATTAAGGATAATTAGTCACAAAATTAAAATTGAGCAGTTTCCTAACAATTTCCTCTCCACGTGGCACAAAAAACATTCGAAATTAAATTTATAAATGTGAAGGCTTCTACATATTAGGATGTTGAAAGTTTAGAATTTCATTTGGGACTAATAATGGACCGCACCAAACCGGATGCACCATCACTACACACAAAATGGACGTCCCCTATGTATTTTGGTACTTATATGCATGCACGTAAATTAATATCTGAGGAACCTACTAACAAAAAAAATTTCAATTAAGACTTGAGAATGCTTTCAGAAATCTTAAATACTTCAATTTCAAACCAGCCAATTACTGTTCAATTATCTGGACCGTTCATTTTTCTCTTCGCGCGATCGATTTCATCTCCGTCCTTCCCCTCCACTGAGATCTCCCCACCTACTTCTAACATGATTTCCTGCCTTAGATATCTCCTTCCTTTCCGTGTTGTCTTTCTCTGCTCTCTATAATTCCTCGCTTCTAGTTTTATGGTTCGATTTTGCTGGGGTCCCCTCGCCGCACGGAATCTCTTTCCTGATTTTACTCGCTCCCTATTGGTTGCTTGATCGTTACTTCTGGATACCTCTATCGCTTTCCCAAAAAAAAAAAAAAGAAAGCGCAGTTGGAGGGTTTGGGAGAGAGAGACTGAGCAGAGACGGCGATTGGATGAGCGATTGCTCATAGTTTCCTCCTCTCTTCATCCATTCATCCCTCAGACTAACGGCGACGTTCTGATTTGCTTTCTGAAGGGAAACCCTAAGTAGCTGTTGTTGACCCTAAAAATTAAACTCTCAAAACCAAATAAATCAAAACCAAATTGCGAAAACCAAAAGTCAAATAGCGAAAACCAAATTCCCAGATTGCCAAAAAATCAAAATCAAATTACGAAAAATATCAAACAAACTCCAAAAATCCTCAAAATTTACCCAAAAATCCCTTAAGAATTATGATGATTTATCATAACTTTTAAATACCAAAAATGCCCACACAAATGCCAAAATTTGCAAACAAACCCAAAAACTTCACAAAATTACCAAAATAATTCTATGAGGAATTTAGCAAAACCAGTTGAACCATTAAATTCCTTATATTTTGCTAAGCCTACCCATGAAATTTCATGAAAAAAATACCCAAGTAAAGGGCTTCAAATAATTTATTTTGGTTTGGTTGGACAGCCAAAGAAATAAATTTTTTCAAGGAAATTGGATAGAAAATCCCACAAAAATTAAAGGCTGCTGGCGCGTGCATACCATTGCAGCGGATCCAGAGGGGGCCAAGCATGTCGCTGCCCCAGGGGAGAATTACTGTTGGCGTTTAAAAAATCGCGTGCACCTGTTTCATACACCGAAAGCTTTGAAATTCAGAAACACACTATTGGTGTACCATGAACCTAGCGTGCCTATCTCCTCCTTCTCACTAAACATTCATGCGGACCCCACATGTCGGAGCCTCCTTCTCCCCCGGGTAAAAAAAAGGAGAGATGTGATTCTTACCGCGCGGACGCCGGGTGAAACGAAGAGAATCGTCCACGTGGCCTCCTCCTGAGCCACCAACTCGAAACCAGAAACCCTATCCATGGTATCGCTGAAACCTAACCCTAGCGCAGCTGGAGGTAAGCCCTTGTATGAGAATCAAACGATGTAAATGCCCCACGGCTCAAATGTGAAACCCTAATTCCCATTCTATATAAAGCCCCAAATCGAAGCCAAAAAAAAAAGAGGAGAGGAGCCACCAACCTAGGCTAGGTTTTACTTCTGTCATTTCGTCCAATTAGCATAGTTAGAGAGAGGCAATTCATCGAGCACTTGGTAAAAGTGAGGAATAGAGGGAATAGAAGTGAAATTGAGTGAAGAAAGGTTGTAATCCTCAGTGTACAGATCAAATAAAATAGATTTGAAGTTTCAATTTGCTGTTTTGATTGTTTCTTCTCTCCAACTCGGCCACCAAGCAATGGTGTGCTTGAGTACATGTAATACAGCTCTTATGAACCATGGTCTGCAGCGTAGCAGCAGTCATGGCCATCAGATGACTTTAGAAAAGATGCTTCACGAGGGTTTAGAGCCTAGCTCTTCGCTTCATGGAGTATTCACATGCCAAGTGTAAAGGCAGCCATGGCCATCACTTGAGGGTTTGTAGCACAGCTCAACTCTCTTGTGAAGGCTTTAACTTGACATGGTGTTGTGTCAGAGCACTGGCTCTGGCCTGGTCATGCTCAAGATGTTACCAATCCATAAAATGGCATAAAAATGGTGAAGTCATGTCAAATTCCAACCAGCCCCTTTATGTGTGTAATTAGGATAAAAATTAGGACACAAATGCATAAATAATGTAAATTCAGCACTTCTATAGGCATGTTTTATGTTTTCATCTAATAAAAATATATGTATGAATATACAATTTGGCCAGCAGTAGAAATAAACAAAAATCAAGGTTTCCTTTGCATAAAAACATAAAGATACATACAGGAAAAGTTTATAAATATTATGAGGAACATGTTTACAAAATTTCAGAATTTTTGAATAGGTATAAGGGTGCTTTTCCATTTACCATCAAAAAGACAGAAGAGATTGCATAAATAAGTGAATATTTTGCCAAAGGAGAACATATATCAAGGCTGCTTCTAACCGAATTCCACATGCTTTGTTTAGGCTATCTGCAACTCATTTTCATACATTTAAGTAACTCAAACATCAAATCCCTCAAAACAGCACTTAAATCAACTAAAAACAAAAACTGAAAATTGGAATATATGCTTAATCACTTGTTCTAATGTTTTATGTGTTCCAAACACCTAAGACAAATCCAGATGAACTTAAATTAGGCCCAGAGTCAACCCCTTTTGCTGTAAAACAATTTACATGCAAAAACATAAGTTGAGTGAAATGTTAAAAGTGAGCAATCTTGCCCTTATGCTTCTCCCAACAAATGACAACGCTTTAAATTAAATTGAGCATATGAACAAACTATATTTGAGATCTTGAATCTATTCAAACGATTTCTGGCACCAAGAGATGTTCTTGTGGACCCCACCAGCTGAGCTCAAACTTGCCTAAATTGGAGCCGAGTGACCTTAGCCAGGTTCACCTCCTTTCAAGCTCCTCCACTTGAAGTTGGCTCCACAAACGTCTTCAAGGTACTTCCACGAATACAGGAAACCTCCAACTGGTAGAGGAAAGAAGTCAAAATACCTCAGACGCCATCAATGGCAGCTCGAAACTCATCAAATTCCACAAGGAAGCACAAGCCTCCATTTCCCCGATCGATGGCATCAACGTGTTCTCCTTGAACTCACGATCTCAATGAACCAAGTCTCAACCAAAATGATCATCGGAGTAGCTTCAATTTCGTCGGAGAAAACACATGGGTTTTTCTGCAAAAATACAACGCCCAGGCGGGGAAGATGGGTTTGAACCCGTGTCATAGTTGATCCTCTGTGGCGCAATCCCTTGAGGCGGGTCACTGACACAGTCATGACTCGTTACATCAAATACTTTAAAATCAAAAATAAATCTGACATGTGGGGCCCACCTGTCAGAAAATAAAATAAATAAAAAAACAAGTAAATTTCACGTCAGCAAACCTCGTCAGTACCACGTCAGGCCCAGTCAGCTGCCAACTCAGCCTTCTCTGATGACGTGGACCAATCAGGAATTTTCAAATAAACAGAGAACTTCAAAAATTCATTAAAAATAGTAGGAAGCTCAGAAAAATTCAAATAAAATATCCATAAAATCCTAAAAATCTAAATAAACCAGATTCACTGATATTTTGATATAAAGATCTGTCAAATTATTGATCTTTTCTATTTTCGAAGTATTTTCGATATTAAATAAATTTTATAAAATTCTAAAATGATGTTAAATCAATTTGTAAAATTCTAAAATGATATTAAAATTTAATTAAATTGTCTTAACAAATTTTCATAAATAAAGATTGAGAATTTAAAGGGAATATATTAAATAACAATTATTTTTGAAAATAAACATAACTAAAAATATAAAAAGATATTTCAAAAGTCTAAAATTAAAAATAAAAATAAAAGGAAATTGTGAAAATGATAAAACCCAAAGAGAAACCCAAGAAATTAAAAGTCCAAACACGAGACCCAAAATCAAGGCCGAAACCTATTCAGTCAATGGAACGAAATCTTTTCAGCAAATCGAAATCAACTTCAAGCAACTCCAAGATTGGAAATTCTCAAGAAGAGGTCTAAAATAACCCCGAGAAAACCCAAATCAAATCCAAGACCTAAAATAGGCTTGGAGTTTCAAATCAAATCTAACTCAAAAGGTCCAAAATAGCCTTCGAATCAAACTCAAATCCAAGGCCCAAAATAGTCTTGAAATCAAATCCAAATCGAAAGGCTCAAAATAGCCTTGGAATCCAAATCAAATCAAAAGGCCCAAAATAGCCTTGAAAACTCAAATCCAAATCCAAGTCATCCAAAGGCCTAAAATAGCCTAAGGATCGAAAACAACGCCTCAACATCATTCAAGTGTTCTCAATTGGGTCCCGTCAATTAGGTTTGGTACACCAATCGAGTCCGGTTTAAATCAAAAGAAATGAACCCAAAATAGACACAAAACAGACGATTTCCCTAGCCTTTACATATAATTCTTTAGATCCCTTAATCAGAGGTTCTCGTGAGCAATCACGAGGTAATTAACAGTAGGGGCTTGCGCCTATTGGAAAGAAAGGACCCACGAAATTAACAAACCTCTTTAAGAAGCGACTCACGTTTTGGTTCTCTTATCGTTAAGAGATACTCGAACGGAGATCGAACCTTAAGGGGGGTGAATCCAATGCTATGTTCCCATTGCTCGAGGAATCCAAATTCCGTTCTTCGAGGGAATGACGAAAAAGCCGCGACAGATTCTCTGGCAAGCCCGGTGAGACATCTTTCTCCTCTCATCTTTGGGATTTAAAGAATATAATGTAAAGGCTAGGAAAATTATAAAATTTCAAATAAATATTTCTAACGGTAACATTTGGAGTTATTTTCTTTCAGGAAATGGGATCTACAACCGTTGACATGAGCAAGCCCGAAGGAGTGCTCACGATTGGGGCAGTTCCGATCTGCTACCAACATGAATTCATGATCGGCAATATGCCATATGGGTACTCCTATGTGCCCATAGTGCAAGTAAAGGATGGAAGTTTTCAACTCGCTCGCGTTGTTGAAGAACCACAAAATGTGCAAATGGTAGTCTCTCCAATCTCCGAGACCTCTACTGAAATGGAGTCTAAAGAAGAAGATTGGGCTCTCATTCATCAAAAGAAGGCTCACCCAAACTCAAGTCACAAGGAACTCCACTCCAACCACCGCTCTTCTCAAAAGAAAACAGCAACAAGGAAGGTCTATGTGCCGGTCTCTCAAGGCACAAGAACTATCAAAAAGGTACAAAGGGCTTACAAAAACGAACTGGATTCAAGGCCCAATCTCCCAGTAAGCAACCCATTCGCACCGCTTCGACTGGTTCGAAAGAATTCTCCAGTGGCGGTACTGAAAACAATGGAGGAATTTCCTCTTGAATACCGGGTCCAGTTCCGGGGCAGAAATCCTCAAACGAGGCGATCCGTGAAGGAAATGCTCACTTTTCCCCGCGCTTCGGTCCATGAAAGGTTGGGACCAAAGAGGCAAAGAAGGGAATCAACTCCAGTAAAGGAAAGACTGGGGCAGAAAGAAAAAGAAAGAGCAACAACCCCAGTCAAAGAACGATTGGGACCTTTAATGAATGAAGAAGGAGTCAAGAAAATATAGGTGCCAAAAGATAGGATCCGATGGATGGTTGAAGTGGCCAACCAAGAAATACAAAGCATGCGAAGGCGCTTAGTATGGCGTGAAAAGGAAGCGGTGGTACATGCTCATGTAAACATGATACGAATAAGTGAAGAACAAGAGATGCATGCATTCGTTAACATGGCAAGCGATGAGGAAATTCCTCCAACTAGAAAAGATGACAAAGGGAAACAAGAGATCCCATCATCAAGTGGCCACGGTCACCCTGAAAATGAACCAGTTGAAAGCGACCAAGAAGGTGGTGGTGATAAAAATCGATGGGACGAAGGAGAAAATGCTCGACTGATGAGCATACTAGAGAAAAATGAAAAGAAAATGTCTGAATTGCTGAATGAAAGAGAAAGAGATAGAAAAATAGTTGAGAGGATGTACAAGCTCCTAGAGAAAAAGAATTTGCTTGGAGAATTTGAAAATCTTTCGTCCTCAGAAGAAGAAGACAATCACAAAAAGAAGATCCTTAAAGAAAGAAAAAGCAAAAGTAAGTATGAGCCTTCTGATGAAGAGGAGGAAAGAAGCAAGAAGAAAATTCTAAAAGAAAGAAGGAGTAAAAGTAAATATAGATCTTCTGATGAAGAAGAAGAAAAGGCTAAGAGAAGGCCTTCCAAAGGAAGAAAGAATAGATACAAATATGACTCATCAGAAGAAGATGAAGATAGAAAATGTAGAAGGCACTCTAAAGAAAGGAAAAATAGATTCAAGTATGAGTCAAGTGAAGAAGAAATTCCTAAGGCAAGGTCTCAGACAGGGGCAAGAAAACCAGAATCAACAAGGCAAATCATCCAAGAAATGATAAACTTACAACTCCAAGCAACAGGGGCGGGCCGCTTGGTCAGCCTTCGCAAGAAATGTGGAAGGCCGTACCCAAGGGAGTACGAACAAATTCCTTATCCTTCAGGATACCAAGTCCCAAAATTCAACCTCTTTGATGGCACAGGAAAAGAAGGCATCACACCAGATCAACACTTGGTGCAATTCAGAAATGCATGTGGTAATACCGCTCATAATGAAGCCTTGTTGCTAAAACAATTCTCTCAAAGTCTAACAGGTACCGCTTTCGAGTGGTACTCTTCATTGAAAAACGACTCGATTGAGACTTGGGATGAAATGGAAGATCTCTTTCGAGCCAAATTTGTCATGGTAAACCAAAGAATTTCCATGGCCGATGTAGCTTATGAAAAACCAAGGCCAGAAGAGTCGCCTCTTGACTACATCAACAGATGGAGAAACATGAATATAAGATGCACTCACCAAATGCCAGAAAGGGAAGCAGTTGAGTTCCTAATAAGAAACTTGGATGATTGGATTCGCAGACCACTTTCTGGTAGCGATATCTACACCTATGAAGATTTAGTGACTCGGGTTGCAAGGATTGTGCATATCGGCCCGCCTAAAGAGACACAAACTTCATACAACAAAGGTGAACAAAAGAGCAAGGTCCAAACTCCCATTAAAATAATGGTAGCCAATGAAACATCTATGAGCAAAGGAGGTGGTGGTTACAAAAACAACAAAGGAAGTGTTAACAACAATAACAATGGAAGTAATCAACCAAAAGAAAGTTTGGCGGAGCGCTTAAGCAAGCCGTACTCGTTCAAGAAAGAGAAAACTGCGGCGTTGCTCAAGTAATTGTTGAATGGTAAGGCCATTGAGCTACCTTATTGCAAAAGGCCGGAAGAACAAAACAAGATAAATGACCCAAAGTATTGTGCTTACCATCGGGTCTTGGGTCACCCCACAAGTGAATGTTATGTCTTTAAGGACATCGCAGAAAGGATGATCAAAGAAGGAGACTTAATTTTGCCTGGAAGCTTTAAACAAGAGCCGGCTCCACATGCTCAAGCAAATGCGGTGGCACAAAGAGTCAACCCAAGGCGTAACGAAGATTGCAATGTCATAATAATAGTGGATGAAGAATCTGATCAAGAAGACTGCTATGTGCATAAGATGTCAAAATTGAATCTAAATGAAAACAAGGAAAGTGATGAGAAAAGTGAGAAGAAAGACGAAAACGAAAAAGAAGAAAAAAGGAAAGAAATGAAGAAGGAAAAGAAAGGAGAAAAAGAAGAAGAAGAATTTGGCACCTCCTATTATGATGCTGAAGATGAAGACGAGGAGCCGTATAGAGGCCTCTTTGCCAAAGGCATGTTTGAAGAAAAAGATTGCCATGTGAACTTGCGATCAGGTACAAACATTCCTGAAAGACAAGCACCCAAGGAAAATGAAAAAGAAAAGGAAAAAGGAAAAGGCAAAGGTCAAGAAATAAATGATGAAGCGGGGCCGAGCCAAAAGGCGAAAGAAACCGTTGGAGAATACAACATCTTGGCCCATTTAAGGCGCACACCCGCATTGATCAGTGTATTCGAAGCACTGATGATGTCAAGAGAACTAAGAGAAACAATGATGGAAGTGTTGCAAGAGCCCGAGAAATTTCAGGCTTACTTAGCAGAGAAACACATGACCGAGGCTCTTTACGCGGAGCCCCAAAGTCAAATCACATTCTCAGATGTAGATCTAATGATGGGAACGGCTCGCCACAACAAGGCACTCTACATCACAGGTCAAACCAATGGAAGTCAACTAAGTCGAATGTTGGTGGATCCAGGATCTTCAATCAACATCTTGCCTCTCAAATCAATGAACCAATTGGCCTTAGGAGAAAGGCGACTCTCAAATGAGAATGTCTTCATCCATGGGTTCAACCAAAACTCAAAAAAGGCATTAGGGGCAATTACCCTTCCATTGAAATTTGGGGAACTTGAAACTTTGATAAAATTTTATGTAATCGATGCTGAAACTTCCTGCGGAGCGTTGCTTGGAAGACCATGGCTACATGAAAACAGTCTTGTGCCATCCACCCTCCATCAGTGCATCAAGTACATAAAAGATGGTGAACAAAAGAGCATCAAAGGAGATGCGCATCATTATGGAGCGCATGAAATAGAATTGGAGGAAATAGACCGATTCTACACTCCAGCTTCTCAAAGAAGTACCTCACCAAATTTGAGGACAAGAGTGGCAAATCAGAAAGAAACTGAAGAGAAAATAAGATTGAAAGAAAGGCCTAAAACTTCATGTGCCGTGAAAACTCCCTTTTATATTAGGTCATCTGATGAAGAAGATGAAAAGGAAGTGCAAAGGATAAAATTCTATGTGAAAAGTGAATCTGAAGAAGACTGTGAACCAAAGCAAAGAAATGTCATCCATGTGTACGACACTGGCTCAGATGAAGAGGAGTCTAAGGAAAAAGAAGACTCCATGGCCATTGAGCAAATTCCCATTGGCTACTTCAAAGAGCTAACACCAAGGGAAGTGAACCAAGTCAAAGAATTGGAAACTTTCTACGTCCCACCTAAAATCGAAATGATTCAAGGAAAGTTGGTGGTTCACAAAGAAATCTTGTTCTACAAAGCAGAGGATATAGATCCATCAAACAATGCTCCTGATTCCAACAATTGGGAAAAATGGTTGAAAGAAGAAGAAGACGAGTATGAAAGGATAGAAATAAGGGGTTATTACAACAAGAAATTGACACCCCTCTTTGAAAAGACCCATTGCTTGGATCCGATCTCCAAACTAAAGGCAAAAGTCTTCCAAGACCTTTGGAGCGAGAAATCTCAATGGGTGGAAGGAATAGATGGAAAATGGAAATGCACAAAAGGATTGGGATTCAAATTGCCCCCAAAAGAAAGTTCAATTCCACGTGTCAATGGACGGTATCTCAAGAAATGCTCCGCCTAAATCCACCATCTGTAAGAAAGAAAGAAAGGAGAAAACAAAACAAAGCCAAAACCAAAACCAAAGCACTTTACCTCTAAATAAAAACCAAGTCCAAAAGCTTCAAAACCCAAAATCCAAAACTCCAATAAAAAAGAAACTAAACTAAAACCCCAAACTCCAAAAATCAAAATTCCACTAAACCAAAACCAAAATCAAAATTCTAAAACCAAAATTCCAAAACCACAAATTCCAATAAAACAAACCTATGGCAACCAAAAATCCCAAAATAAAATAAATCCAATAAAGTCTTGAGCAAAATCCAAAAATCCCAAAAACCTAAAACCATAACAAATAACCAAAACTTTAAATAATAAGTCTCAAATCCCATCGGGCTAAAGCTTGAAAGGGTGTTCCGTTCTTTTTGAACATTATGGGACATTCCTTTGCAAAGCCCTAAATAAATAAGGCAAAATAAATAAATAAAGTCCAATAAAAGTTTCCAACCTCAAAATCCAAAAAGAAACCAAACACAATAAAACTTAAAGAAATAAAACCAAACTCGTCCCGCCGGGCCTAAGTACAAAGGAATGTCATTGTCCTTTTGGGCATTCATAGACATTTCCTTTACAAAGGCCTACATTTAAAGAAAAAATGTCAATACCGTCAATGCCGATATTGAGTGCCATTACATTGAGTGCCCATACTTAAAAAGAGAGGGTGAGAAATGAGAGGGTGAGCAAAACAAAGGATGACTTGCCTTTATGGTCCCATAAGTCATTCATTCCACCTAAATATTCCCAAATTCACAAAATCCACCAACCAAGAAAAGGATAGCCGTGTTGAGGAAGTTTTGTGGTTTCTGAATACATGGAAAAGTAAAATTACCCAAAAGTTTTGTGCTTTGTACATGGAAAAGTAAAATTACCCAAAAGTTTTGTGCTTTGTACTTTAAACAAGGTACTAGGTGCCTGTTCATCTCACCGAATGAAAGGATGAACAAAAGTTTTGTCTTGAACTTTAAATAAGACACTGGGGACGTCCACAGTGAAATAAGTGCCTACACCGGGGCAGCCAAACAAAACAAGGAGCAACAACAACCAAATTGGGGCAAGAGCCAAAAGATCAACCAAAACCTGATACAAATCAAAGGGACAAGAAACAACCTGAAAGAATACAAAAGAAGTTAAGTGTTGAAGAGACTGAAATGTTTCGAGATCAACATTCAAATGGAAAATCGAAACTGGGGCAAGGCCCGTGTAAAACCCAAACCCAAGGAAATACAGGTTGGACCAAAATACCATAACCTATATTGTGACGAGGACTCATGGGTGCCTTAGTCCTAACGAAGAAGAGAAAAGAAAAAAGAAGTCAAAGGCGGACCAAAATATCCGCATTCCAAAGAAACAAAACCATTGAAGACGGACCAAAATATCCGTACTCCAAGAAACAAAACCACTGAAGGCGGATCAAAACACCCGCATTCCAAGGAAACAAACCATTGAAAACGGATCAAAATACCCGTATTCCAAGAAACAAAACCATTGAAGACGGACCAAAATACCCGTACTCTAAGAAACAAAACTATTGAAGACGGACCAAAATACCCGTATTCCAAGAAAACAAAACCATTGAAGACGGATCAAAATACCCGTACTCCAAGAACCAAAACCACTGAAGACGGGCCAAAATACCCGCATGCCAAGAAACCAAACCATTAAGGATGGGCCAAAATACTCACATTCCAAGAAATAAAGCCAAGATGGAAAGAAAATCTCAGGCACAAAAGTCCAACCAAAAAGAAACCAAACCAAGATGAAAAACAAGGGGTCAAGAAGAGGCCACCAAAGCACGTCGTTCTGCCAAGATCCTCACAACGTACTTTGGTGGGGGGGCATTTGTTGACCCTAAAAATTAAACCCTCAAAACCAAATAAATCAAAACTAAATTGCGAAAACCAAAAGTCAAATAGCGAAAACCAAATTCCCAGATTGCCAAAAAATCAAAACCAAATTACGAAAAATATCAAACAAACTCCAAAAATCCTCAAAATTTACCAAAAATCCCTTAAGAATTATGATGATTTATCATAACTTTTAAATACCAAAAATGCCCACACAAATGCCAAAATTTGCAAACAAACCCAAAAACTTCACAAAATTACCAAAATAATTCTATTAGGAATTTAGCAAAACCAGTTGAACCATTAAATTCCTTATATTTTTCTAAGCCTACCCATGAAATTTCATGCAAAAATACCCAAGTAAAGGGCTTCAAATAATTTATTTTGGTTTGGTTGGACAGCCAAAGAAATAAATTGTTTCAAGGAAATTGGATAGAAAATCCCACAAAAATTAAAGGCTGCTGGCGCGTGCATACCATTGCAGCGGATCCAGAGGGGGCCAAGCATGTCGCTGCCCCAGGGGAGAATTACTGTTGGCGTTTAAAAAATCGCGTGCACCTGTTTCATACACCGAAAGCTTTGAAATTCAGAAACACACTATTGGTGTGCCATGAACCTAGCGTGCCTATCTCCTCCTTCTCACTAAACATTCATGCGGACCCCACATGTCGGAGCCTCCTTCTCCCCCGGGTAAAAAAAAGGAGAGATGTGATTCTTACCGCGCGGACGCCGGGTGAAACGAAGAGAATCGTCTACGTGGCCTCCTCCAGAGCCACCAACTCGAAACCAGAAACCCTATCCATGGTATCGCCGAAACCTAACCCTAGCGCAGCTGGAGGTAAGCCCTTGTATGAGAATCAAATGATGGAAATGCCCCACGGCTCAAATGTGAAACCCTAATTCCCATTCTATATAAAGCCCCAAATCGAAGCCAAAAAAAAAGAGGAGAGGAGCCACCAACCTAGGCTAGGTTTTACTTCTGTCATTTCGTCCAATTAGCATAGTTAGAGAGAGGCAATTCATTGAGCACTTGGTAAAAGTGAGGAATAGAGGGAAGAGAAGTGAAATTGAGTGAAGAAAGGTTGTAATCCTCAGTGTACAGATCAAATAAAATAGATTTGAAGTTTCAATTTGCTGTTTTGATTGTTTCTTCTCTCCAACTCGGCCACCAAGCAATGGTGTGCTTGAGTACATGTAATACAGCTCTTATGAACCATGGTCTGCAGCGTAGCAGCAGTCATGGCCATAAGATGACTTTAGAAAAGATGCTTCACGAGGGTTTAGAGCCTAGCTCTTCGCTTCATGGAGTATTCTCATGCCAAGTGTAAAGGCAGCCATGGCCATCACTTGAGGGTTTGTAGCACAGCTCAACTCTCTTGTGAAGGCTTTAACTTGACATGGTGTTGTGTCAGAGCACTGGCTCTGGCCTGATCATGCTCAAGATGTTACCAATCCATAAAATGGCATAAAAATGGTGAAGTCATGTCAAATTCCAACCAGCCCCTTTATGTGTGTAATTAGGATAAAAATTAGGACACAAATGCATAAATAATGTAAATTCAGCACTTCCATAGGCATGTTTTATGTTTTCATCTAATAAAAATATATGTATGAATATACAATCTGTCCAGCAGTAGAAATAAACAAAAATCAAGGTTTCCTTTGCATAAAAACATTAAGATACATACAGGAAAAGTTTATAAATATTATGAGGAACATGTTTACAAAATTTTAGAATTTTTGAATAGGTATAAGGGTGCTTTTCCATTTACCATCAAAAAGACAGAAGAGATTGCATAAATAAGTGAATATTTTGCCAAAGGAGAACATATATCAAGGCTGCTTCTAAACGAATTCCACATGCTTTGTTTAGGCTATCTGCAACTCATTTTCATACATTTAAGTAACTCAAACATCAAATCCCTCAAAACAACACTTAAATCAACTAAAAACAAAAACTGAAAATTGGAATATATGCTTAATCACTTGTTCTAATGTTTTATGTGTTCCAAACACCTAAGACAAATCCAGATGAACTTAAATTAGGCCCAGAGTCAACCCCTTTTGCTGTAAAAAAATTTACATGCAAAAACATAAGTTGAGTGAAATGTTAAAAGTGAGCAATCTTGCCCTTATGCTTCTCCCAACAAATGACAACGCTTTAAATTAAATTGAGCATATGAACAAACTATATTTGAGATCTTGAAGCTATTCAAACGATTTCTGGCACCAAGAGATGTTCTTGTGGACCCCACCAGCTGAGCTCAAACTTGCCTAAATTGGAGCCGAGTGACCTCAGCCAGGTTCACCTCCTTTCAAGCTTCTCCACTTGAAGTTGGCTCCACAAACGTTTTCAAGGTACTTCCACGAATACAGGAAACCTCCAACTGGTAAAGGAAAGAAGTCAAAATACCTCAGACGCCATCAATGGCAGCTCGAAACTCATCAAATTCCACAAGGAAGCACATGCCTCCATTTCCCCGATCGATGGCATCAACGTGTTCTCCTTGAACTCACGATCTCAATGAACCAAGTCTCAACCAAAATTATCATCGGAGTAGCTTCAATTTCGTCGGAGAAAACACAGGGGTTTTTCTGCAAAAATACCACGCCCAGGCGGGGAAGATGGGTTTGAACCCGTGTCATATTTGATCCTCTGTGGCGCAATCCCTTGAGGCGGGTCACTGACACAGTCATGACTCGTTACATCAAATACTTTAAAATAAAAAATGAATCTGACATGTGGGGCCCACCAGTCAGAAAATAAAATAATTAAATAAACAAGTAAATTCCACGTCAGCAAACCTCGTCAGTACCACGTCAGGCCCAGTCAGCTGCCAACTCATCCTTCTCTGATGACGTGGACCAATCAGGAATTTTCAAATAAACAGAGAACTTCAAAAATTCATTAAAAATAGTAGGAAGCTCAGAAAAATTCAAATAAAATATCCATAAAATCCTAAAAATCTAAATAAACCAGATTCACTTATATTTTGATACAAAGATCTGTCAAATTATTGATCTTTTCTATTTTCGAAGTATTTTCAATATTAAATAAATTTTATAAAATTCTAAAATGATGTTAAATCAATTTGTAAAATTCTAAAATGATATTAAAATTCAATTAAATTGTCTTAACAAATTTTCATAAATAAAGATTGAGAATTTAAAGGGAATATATTAAATAACAAATATTTTTGAAAATATACATAACTAAAAATATAAAAAGATATTTCAAAAGTCTAAAATTAAAAATAAAAATAAAAGAAAATTGTGAAAATGATAAAACCCAAAGAGAAACCCAAGAAATTAAAAGCCCAAACACGAGACCCAAAATCAAGGCCGAAACCTCTTCAGTCAAAGGAACGAAATCTTTTCAGCAAATCGAAATCAACTTCAAGCAACTCCAAGATTGGAAATTCTCAAGAAGCGGTCTAAAATAACCCCGAGAAAACCCAAATCAAATCCAAGACCTAAAATAGTCTTGGAGTTTCAAATCAAATCCAACTCAAAAGGCCCAAAATAGCCTTCGAATCAAACTCAAATCCAAGGCCCAAAATAGCCTTGAAATCAAATCCAAATCGAAAGGCTCAAAATAGCCTTAGAATCCAAATCAAATCAAAATGTCCAAAATAGCCTTGAAAACTCAAATCCAAATCCAAGTCATCCAAAGGCCTAAAATAGCCTAAGGATCGAAAACAACGCCTCAACATCATTCAAGTGTTCTCAATTGGGTCCCGTCAATTAGGTTTGGTACACCAATCGAGTCCGGTTTAAATCAAAAGAAATGAACCCAAAATAGACACAAAACAAACGATTTCCCTAGCCTTTACATATAATTCTTTAGATCCCTTAATCAGAGGTTCTCGTGAGCAATCACGAGGTAATTAACAGTAGGGGCTTGCGCCTACTGGAAAGAAAGGACCCACGAAATTAACAAACCTCTTTAAGAAGCGACTCACGTTTTGGTTCTCTTGTCGTTAAGAGATACTCGAACGGAGATCGAACCTTAAGGGGGGTGAATCCAAGGCTATGTTCCCATTGCTCGAGGAATCCAAATTCCGTTCTTCGAGGGAATGACGAAAAAGCCGCGACAGCTGTCTGTATCGAAACATCTGGTGTGGATTAAAGGCTTAATAAAGCACAAATCTGAGGAAGGGGACAGAAGTTCTGGAAGCAGCTTTTTCTGAAAAATCTCTATAGTCTCAAAGGTCAGTAGTCTAAATTGCTTTATTTTTACTTTAATCTCAAAGAAGAGTTCACTAATTAGTCTTCTATAGATCTACACAGGGACATTTCGTTAGTTTCTTTGGTCGTTTTGTTGCTAATTGACTACTTCTGTACAGGCCGTGAAAGAGTTGGATGAAAGTAAAATCATAAAATCAAAAGACTAAACAATCGAAATTGATATGTCATGGCTCCGAAATGTATGTGATAAGTGAACAAATTTACATATAGGCTTTTTTATGGTCGTTATGTTTAGCCATTTATTTTTATATTTTCTATTTCCATTTGGTCTTCCTTTTTAGTAAGCATTGATTTTGCCAGTCAAATTTTTCAATACTTAATACGCATTGTTTTTTATATTGCATATTGGCCTTTCTATATGTGTATTAAAATGTAATATTAGAAACCAAAAAAAACATGCATACTATTGCATCTCGATTTGTATATTCTTAGAAGCCATATTCAGGTATTGGCTAGCCTTTCTCTTCTCAAATTTAATTTTTGTGGTTAATATTGTCTCAATTTGTGTTAGTTATTAAAAAATTTAGTATTCATTTTGCTTTTGCATTTTTGTGTTTTAGGTGTTGCTCTCATACTGACGGATAACCAAACGTTATTTGATGAACTGATTAATGACGAGGTATTGGTACTCACTACTGAGTCGTGTTGCTCTTAATCTTTGTGTTTTGAGTGTTGGTATTGGTACTGAATCATCTTTAGGCTTTTCTTTTGATCATGTTAATGAACTTCATTTTTGTATATTTATCAATAATATCATAGATTTTTCTTTTGATCATGTTAATGACAAGGTATGATTTCATTTTTGTGTATTCTTCAGCTCAGTGCATTGCATCTAGCTGTCTTTCAGGGGAGGACGGAGATCTGTCAGTACTGTGTGGAGGATTTGAATTTTCCTGTTGATTTTCTCACACCACTAGGTATTTTATTGCATTTATATATTATTACTATTTTTTGAATGTTCAGAGCATAATAAGCATATTTTCAAAAATGAGGATGAAATTTAGGCACACAAAAACATTGCTAAGACATGTCACAGTGAATTCTTTTTAAACCATTTACTTTCTGACAAAATATGTGTGTGTGTTTCTTACCATGTTGTTAGATTTTACTGTGTGCACTTTCATACATTCCTTGCTTGGTTCCATTCTTCATTGTCTTTATACACCTTGAATTAAACAAATGAATCATCTCCTCACATGTAGAATGTCAAAATTTTGACCTTTGGCATTTTGTTTTGTTTTCTCATAGGCTTACAAGTACAACTACATATGAGGAGCAAGATTATCTATGAAAAGTACTAGACCAGTCAAGAGTATATTGAGCTCAATTTCTAAAAAAATTGATGAAATGCATGGAGAAAGCTTCCAAGGTACAATAAGATCCAGTTTGTTAGGAAATATTATTATTTTTTAATAAACTTGTGTTCATTGTATATAAGTATTAAGAACTTTCACTAATGTGAGATTATTGTTAAAACCTAACAAAGTCATGCAATTTTTATATAGATTTTTGAACTTAAAATTGGGTAATTTGTGGAGCTGATGACTGGCTGATTAAAGGTCACCAAAATTTAAGGACTGAATATGCTCCATACATCTCTAACATGTCTATCCATTGCGATTTTAAAATTGGGTAACAAAATCGTGCAGTTTTTTCTGTATGATTAGCTTAATTTTATTTGTCACTTTGTACAGCACTTACACGGTGTACTAATCATTTGTTTTAGTTGGATTAATATATGTTGAGAAATAGAACATTAAGTTATTACAATATGCTAAGTTTTTCACAAATTGTTTCAGTTTTCTTTTGGCAGAGAAACAGAAAGAGCAAAAAGGTGAGTAAGGGATGAGGAGCTTACTAGGTGTCATCTCATGGCAGATCTATTGCCTCTAAGAAGGAACTCATCCTCTTGCTTTTGGGGCTCTGCATGTTTGAAGGAACGATGGTAATGGACCTATTTAACTGATCTGCAAATTATTGCCCTCTTTCTAATCATTCATGTTGAATGGGTGTATCTTAATTTCAATTTCAGTGTTGGTTATAGTTAGGTCAAGGAGAGTTATTGCAAACAAGCACCTAACTTATATCTCTTTGTTTATTATTTATATTTTCAATGTGCAGAGGTAGGCATTGTAGCTGACTTTATGAAAGTGATTGCATGTATGCATCTTTTGACATATATTCCAACATTAGTATATGATAATGGTCTTTTACTCATTTGTTTTTTGAAAAAGAAATGTCTGATTTATTCTGCTTCTAATTTGAACGTGGTAGAAAATTAAAAAAGTAATTGATTCCTCTTACCTTTTAAATGAGCTTTTCGAATCTTTCTTTCTGAAGAGAATTTAAAACTTTGGAAGGCAAAAGTAGTGGATGGGAAAACATTTAGAGGTAATTTCTTCAGCAAAAATTTTGTACTGAAACTTACAAGAAATATATATTATCATTTCTTGATATTTGATCGGTTATTATTTGTATATTTGTTAGCTAATTGTGCATTACTTTTTCTATTTTTCATATTTATAAGAGCAATTAATCAATCTTATTTAAGTAAGCTAATTTAAAGGATATTTAGGGATTCAGTCTATCGATTGCAATGGAAAAGACATGTTTATGTGGTTCCTTCATGTGTGACAGTTATTGACTGCAACCGAGCTAGCAAAGATGCTAAGATGATGAGTATTAATAGAGAGCTTTCAAGGTACAATTTTGTGTCGTTTATGCTGTGTACAACATTTTTTTAGCTTTGCATTTACCAAGCTTTCATTGGATTCATTCGATCTGAATCTTTTGCCAAAAGCATGAATCAATAAATCTTCGAGTACAATTGTGTTAGTGATTCGGAGTACAAATGATTTTGCTATTGTTAAAAAAATTTATTATGTAGTTGGTTGGCCTATTTCCTGATAAAGACAATGCTTATGTTCATTTGTAAGGCATCTTCTTTACCAGTAAGCAACATTGGAATTAAGTTCTATATATTCCTTTTCTTTTACAAAATTAAAAGTATGTTCTTCATCATCAATCATTTAAACATGTCTTTCCACAAATTTTTTCAGCGAATTAAACACAGGTTAGCACTGATGATAACATTGTGGTTCTTACTTTTCCTACTCTTATTTTCTGAAACTAAGGCCCGAGTAAAATTTCTTGAATAGTTTAGTTATTTAGAGATTTTCTTTTTTTTTGCGATTTCAATTTAATTTTTCGAATTTTCAAGCTCATAAACAAAGAGGCCAACAATTTACAACAATAGTGCTTGCAAGAGTTTTAAAAGAATAAAACAAGGGAATAACTGCTGTGAGACATATATATTGTTGTGGACCAATATTAAGGAATCTTTAGAAGCATAGGAATGGTTGTAGCTTTAGTAATGCTAGAGGATATACTATTAAGAGATATTTGTGAGATAACGAAATTTTTTGGCATTCTGGTCAGCACAGGAAAGAGGATTTGAAGAAAAAAGTTGAGTGTCAAGCTTGTACGGATGATGGTGAATCAGCTGAAGGCACTGGCAGATCAGGAGAGAAAATTTGTTTATTATTGATGAGTAAAATAAGAGGGATTCTTCCTTTATTTTGATATTTTGCTATCTCCACTTAGTTGCAATAATTGAACTTACTGTAATTATCGAAGTTCTTGGTGCTGTTTTGTGTAAATTGACTTTGAAGAAGTTACAAGTTAATCCAAGTTTTCAGACGTTGGAAGATGAGGAAGCAAGTAGGCGAATCTAAGTGGAGAGAATGGGATGTAATGTCCCCTATTCTTTTTATTTATATATACTTATTTATATTATATTTTTGGTAATATATTGGTGTTTTCTTAAGACATTATATTTGAACTCCATAAAATGCAATAAAAATTCTATTGTTGACGCCAATATTTTAAAATTTTATTATCGATTTGATACTGTGTATTAATTTTAATATATATAGTTTAGCACTTGAACTTATTAAATTTTTTCTAGCTTCGCCATTCATTGATGAATGATGAGAGATTTTTTTCTTTATTGTGATTTTGCTTTAAAGCTTTGTTGTGTTATTTGGATTGCTGTGAGCTGTGATAATTGTGAGAGTTACTTTATTGGGCAAGCTTGATGGCTCATAGAAGGTTTAGTTCAATTTTTCCTTTATTGTAATTTTTTAACGCTTAATCTCTCCTAACTTACAAAACCTTCGCAATCCACCACAAAACCAGCAAGAAAAACAAAACAATCACCAAAATAACCAAATAAACAAGAAATAGCTAAATGAATAATACAATCACCTTAGATTAATCATACATCGCGCGATGCGATAGCTAGTGTATTTCATTTCTATAATTTATGTGTTCACATGTTAAAATGAGGGTTTTTCTAAATTTATTTATGCATGAAATTTTACGTACATAGTCACAAAATTATAAAATAAAATTATTAAAGATAATTTTTTATATCGTACGAATTTCTGGAATGATATTTTTTTTTATTATTGCTTCATATCTTTCCTAAAATTTGGTTATAGTGATATTTTCCATTTTAATGGTTTGAATTTATCAAATATTTTCTATAATTTATTTATTATTTTTTATTCTAATGTAAAATTGCATAGATCTTATTATTAAAAAATAACGTATTTAATATAAATATGTAATATTATGGTGCATCATGATGCACAAGCCCTTTTGTACATAATGAGTTTTTTTATCATATATATTTTTTTAAATGGTAGATCTAATTTAATAAACTTTTTAAAAATTTATTGAATCCCATAAGAAATGAAATTTTTCATTTTTAACCAACTCATTCAAGATTTTAATTCTTTTATTTAATTGTTTACAAACCTTCAAAAATTTTGTTAGGGGTATTTTCTACAGTGCAAGGGTGATGTCAGCACAATCTTTTTTCCATTCTATAAGACAATAGACACCTCCATTTCATAATTTCAGATTAAATATAGTTTAGTATTTAAATTGTTTAGGTGTCTTTAAAAATTCATTTGGTTATGAAAATTTATATGTGTTCTCACAAAAATATAAAGAATTTATGAATATTAAATTTTTAATTTATAGAGTTATAAAATAATTTAAATAATTTTTTGAATCTCATAAAATTTAATCTGCATAAAGTTTTCGTTTTAAAATTGTTTGGAGGCCTTGAAAAAATCATTTGACTATCAAAATTTATTTAATTACTGACAGATATATGAAAAATTTAATTATGTAAAATTTCATAATTATAGATTTATAAATATTTTAAATAATTTTCTTAATCTAATAAATATTGAATCTCCACAATTTCATAAATATCATTAGATTTTTAATTATTCAAAGAAATTTATAATTTTATTTGTGCATAAAATTCTATATAAATAATAGCAAAATTATAACAAATCCAATCATGCTACATAACTTTTTAACGTGATCATACAATTTTTAGCAATTTTCATCTTTTTAAAATTTTACAAATTCTATAGAACTGCATAACTTCTAAAATATTTGGCTATTTTTTAAAATTAATTTTTTCATCATGTTTTATATGAATAGTAATTATGAGAAATCCATTGTTGCTAAGTAATTTAAATTATTTGTAAGATAATATTTAATTTTATTAGTATTCAATTATTGATTATCGATAATAAAAAAAATAAAAGTTGATCAAATTGGTAAAACTTAGAAAAATTTTAAGATAGTTGGTTTTGTCCAAGATGAACACAGTAGATTTTGTTCTCATAATTCTAACACTTTTTAACAAAAATATTTAATGATTACATGTCACCCTTCACTTTCTATATATTAAAAATGATAGAGACAATTAAGTTCTCTTGAAATTAAAAATCTCCAAAAACAATAGTTCCGATATAAATGATAAATATATTATAAATGGCACACATACAAAACTATGCAATTAATTACAATCAAAAGATCAATTAGTAGCCCTTATAAAAATTATTAGTTAGCCTTAAAACTTCCCTCATCGCGCGAAGCGCGAATCTAAAGCTAGTTTATTTAATATTTGTTGAAGGGCCAATGCATGCTAGACATTACTAGACATTACAAGATTTGTTTTATAAAGTTTCTGGACAATAACGAATCTACTGTATGTATGAGATTATATAGCAACAAACTCAATTAGGGGTGGGTAACGCGTATCACGGAAACGGAATGGGTCATTTCATTTTTTGTTCCGTTTCAGTAACGGTACGAATCGAAATGATTCGTGATTCGTTCCGTTTAGACGGAACGGCTATATTACACTATAAAATGCACAAACAAATCATGAAATGCATTCCATTTATCTGTTATGTTTGCGAAACGGAATGAAATGCATTCCGTTTATCTGTTAGTTTCTTGTAAGTTTTCAATATTGAGAATATATTGAATGGTTCGGATCAGTCATTTGCATTTCTCAAGATAGATTTTTTTTATGCCACAACCACAACAATCAAATTTGCATATACAGATATACGAAAAATATCATATACACATAAAAGTTAACAAAGAAAATTAATTCGAGATTACTTTGTAAAATTGAGAGACTAAGAAATTACTTTCGTTAATATTGTAACTTTACTAAAGAAATTTTGTTCAACCATATAATATTTTAGTCTGTTTTAAATCGCAATTTCGAACTCCATTGAAAATTTTAAACAAATTATGCAAAGTATGGAGCTACAAAAAGTTACAATATTTTAAATAGCGTGAGACAATTTTTAAAATACATTTGCACTCGTCCTTATGTATCGAAGGCTCGAAGCGAAGGTATGGCAAACAGAATTTTCAATTATCTCTTTTTACTCTCTTTTCTTTGACCTTTTTCAAACAATTAATAAACAAATCCAGAAATGGGACCTCTTAGAAAAAAGTTATATGCTATCACTATCGACCCCGAATTCTTTTCACCGTTATGTACGCTGTAGAATCCTACTATTTTAACATTGTCCGTCTGATCTAAGCCAATCAGATCTGATCCATGCTAAAAGTTCCATAATTAATCAAGGGTCGATCGCTGATGGATTCATCCATACCGTCAAGTTAAAATCGGACGTATTAAAAGTAATTAGTAGCTCTTATTTCGTACAGTTGAGATAGCAGCAGGTCGAAGAGTGGAACCAATGTAGGGGCAGGATTTCAATTTGCTTCGGACAGTCGGTAACCCATGATCTGTCCCGTGTCCGGCGCATAAATCACAGCCGTGTGATTTAATCTCAATGGTAAAGGGAGCTCCGTGCATGTAATCTGATCGATAGACCCGAACCGTCCAGATCAGATTGGACGATTCGTAGGCTGCGCTGGACGGTCCCGCGCGGGAGCAAATTGGGATTGAACCCATGATAGCTTTCTTCGATAAAAAATTTGACAGGCAATATTATTGGACAAAATTAACCCTCTTGGCTCGTGCTAATCAAACGCAATACGGCATTATATTTAAATTTACAATCAAACTATCGGCCTTAGATAAATATTTAAATATATAATTAGATTTTGTATATTTTAGATACACATCATGCCGCTAGCTAGAAATTATTTTGATGAATTTGTTTACACTTAAAAAAATTCCATTAATTTCACAAGAAATTTTAGATAAATAATAATGGGGTTATTATATTTCTTTATTCCACTAAACTTGATTTCAAACTCTTATTTTATATTTTTTTAATTGATTAATTAAAGAATTAAAAAAAATAGTATTAGGATGCATCTACTTAGTTAGAGGGGCAATTTTGTCCACAAATGTTGTTCTAAGTGGATGCTGTCTTATTCGGCCGAAGATTGGCTAAGTGAAGAGGTCACCAATATTATAATAACATATAATAAGTATATAAGGAAGGCCATGTTTTATAGGGAGCTTGTTGGACACTTAGTTTTTTTGTTAGTAGGGACTTACTGTGTTTTCTTTTTCACTTCTCTTTGTTTCAACTAGATAGCCTCATACTAAAAAAAATATATATCCAAGTCGGCGACAAGTGCATCTTCCAGCTCCTGTTTTGAGGTAATTAAATACTCTGAAATTATTATTTTATATATTTTTCTTTTTACTTTTTATTAGTTGTTTAGTTGAATTAAGTTTGGTCAGAATGAAATTGCTGCGAATATTATGGATAGCTTGAAAAAGTATGATATAATCCTGAGAAGTTCGAAATTTAATATAAATACTAAATAGCACTATCTCTCGCTGCGATCGTCACAACAAGATACTGACAATTTTGATGATAATTCTAACATATCAGATTTGTAATTTGCCGGTTTTTTTTCTTTGGTGCATGCTTAAACGTGTGGAGGCGGAAATTTGAAGAATTGGGCTCATAATTATAATATATTCTTATTAATTTCTCTTTTTTTTTTGAATTATGATATTCAATTTTGGAAAATATAACAGCAAAAATTAGATCGTGTGTGTTAAAACTTCTTTTAAAACGCGCATAATTTTCCCTTTATTTTTTCTCTGGGTACGATATTATACTTAAGCGTTAATATGCTATATAGGCTTGAGAAGATACACTTTCCTATTTGTGCATGATTAATAATTACAGGTATGAGTGCTGAAGCAATCGTTGTCTCTCTCTCTTGTGGTTTTTGCAAAATTTATACGAGAAATGTTAGAGTCCAATATATTGGACGGATGGACTCCGTCTAATACGATCGTTTTCACGTTTTTAAATTTCAAATAACCAATCCAAACCGTTCAATATGTTCTCCATATTGAAAACTCATAAGAAACCAATTTTTACATTTTTACAAATTTTTTTACTATTTTTTTGGTATTTTAGAAAATCGTTATTATGGGACGATCCATAATGTTTATAGAGTTTTGCTATGATGAGTTGCAACTCACCAAAGCATCCGTGAGTCGCGCTCAAAATTCCGAAATTAGGTTCAAAACGACCGATCCAAACCGTTTAATACAATCTTCCTATTGAAATCTCCATGCAGACCAAATTTCATATTTTTTCGAAATTTTTAAGTATTTTTTTGAAATTTTGGAAAATCATTATTAATCTAATTAGTTCTGAACCGTTCAAAAACAACAGTTTTTAAAAATCCGAAATAAATACTTAAAAATTTTCGAAAAAGTGTAAAATTTGGTCTGCATGGAGAATTCAATAGGGAGATCGTATTAGACGGTTTGGATCAGTCGTTTTGAACTTAATTTCGGAATTTTGAGCGCGACTCACGGACGCTTTGGTGAGTTGCAACTCACCATAGCAAAAACTCATGTTTATATCATGAATTTTCAAAAATAGTAAAAATTTTTGAAAAATGTAAAAATTGGTTTATTGTAAGTTTTCAATATGGAGAACATATTGAACGGTTCGAATCAGCCATTTGAAATTTAAAAATGTGAAAACGATCATATTGGACGGACCCATCCTTTCTATATATAGAACACTAGAATTTCTCAATTTATACACACCTGGCGCACTATGTGTGCATATATCAAAATTTAAACAATTTAATCTATTGGTATCAGAAATATAGCAATGTCTGTGTCAAAATGAGAAGTGTGCATGTATTATTATTGATCCTCCTATTTTGACAATCGATTAGAAACGTATCCAGCAATACCGTCAGGAATATGACTTTAGTTTTAGACTTGATTCAGTACATATCAATCCTGTCTAAGTCTTGATTCGATTTTATTAGCGTTAGACCCTGCTTCAACTCTTGTTATCCAGTACCCACCTTCTTATTTTCAATCCTATAATATAAACACTATATCAATTGCCGCTAAATAAAATTGACGGCCTGACGGGCGTTTGTAAATTAGACAAACACCACATTCTTCCTACAACCCAGCACAAAAAAAAATATATGTATATATATATATCAGGAGATTATTCAAAAATGATAGCTTGATTCTTGATTCGCTACTTTTTCTGAGGGCAAATTAAGACCGTGGTCCGTGGGATACTCTTCTCAGCACACTTATCGATCTTTAAATCTTACAATAACGTCAGTCGTCACTCGTCAGTCACACGGGCAACCTAATTGAAGCTTGCTACTAGTTGGGCGGGACTGATATGGGACATCCTACTGTTTTGACATCCCATGACATCCTATTGAGCCTTAATGATTTTGGGCCTAAATTGATCACACAATAATTTATCATCTCTTGGTTATTAACGTATCAGAGCGGTATTTCCTACTGGTTTTAGTCTAACCTCACCTCATCGTATTTTTCTTAGTATTCCCTACTCTTGGTACTTTTAAGGCAGGATGATTCTTTTGGCTAAACTAAATTTTTCAAAAATTACGTACTAAAAGTTAATATCCTTAAGTTGATTTAATAAGTGATACCTTTATTAATTTAAGTTTTTAAACAGTTTTTAATGATCTGGTAAAATCTCCCCCTAATTTGCTTTCCTAAAATATATAAGAACTTAGAAAGCCATAAATAATATTAAGAATGCACACCTTGCTCTGATACCAGGATGGAGGATCGATCAGAGGACTCTTCAAACTTCAGTTGGTTACTATGAACACGAGAAGAATGAAGAACATAAGCACACAAGTGGAATTTTATTTATTTTAGAATATGTTACAAGAGAGAAGTGGTGAGAGAGAAAGAGAAATTGAGAAATGAAACTTGCTCGTTCTGAGCTTGTTTCGCAACTCTGAAAACAAACTCTTATATAGAGACTCGGAATGGAATCTCAATTATCACACCGGGTGCTCATTGGGCCCCATCGTCATGTGATTAAAGAATTTTCACAAACCTTTGTCTCTCACTCAGCTAATAATAATGCATCCACTAACCGAAAGTGGAGCGCACTAACATAATTTAGTGGGTATTCTGCCCACTTTATAAAAGAAAGCACACTAAAAGATAAATTAGTGGGTATCTTTCCCACCGAAAGTTGAACGGATGGTTATCAAACATGGGTCCACCACGTTCTAAAAATAAAAATAAGAAAAAGTCAGTGGTTTTCCGTAGATTACCACCAGACTAATTATTACACCATATTTTGGAGCATTTTCTCCAGTTGTTTCTCCATTTGAGTAATCTGTTCAATTTGCTCCTTGTTTATCCAATATGCGTCCCCTGCTACGCAATCACAGTTTTTGTAAATACGCGTATATGAAATTTCTTTTTCTATCATGGATTTTAATGATCTAACGTTATCCAAGGTGTTTTGCACTTGTAGTTCTTTGATTTGGTTTCTAATGTACCCATGTAGTTAGACTTCATTGAGAGGGCCTCCCCTGATTTCTGTATTATGGTGCATGGCATGAATATTGGAGAGGCTATCACAGGGAAGTGGGCCTCTATTCGTTCCTGTAAGGAATGGAGCTGCTTCTCTAGGACTTGCTTGTCTGCTAGTTCCTCCAGAACTGGACCTAGCTTGCCAATGAGATTTTTCTGCTCTGTTGTGAGACATTTGGCCTGAAGTGTATAGGTTGTTAAGCGAGAGAGTGTATCAGCTAATGTGTTTAATCTTCCCTCGATATGCTCAAAATTTACATGCACTCCAGTACCTGTTACAAAATCAACAAATTTAATCCATCTTACCCTTGATGGTTTATTAGATGAAGTTTTATTATAGAAGCTAATAATAGCTTGACAATCTGTGCGTAGGGCAAAGGTTTAAATAGCGGATAGCAGGTTGGTAGCGGACAACCTCATGTCATAGCGGATAGCGGGTAGCGGTCATTTAGCGGCCGCTATGGGATCATAACGGACATGTACAAATGTACTTATTTATTACATCATATATATATTTTTAATTAAAAATTAAATATCATATTACATTATATGCATGTTATGATAGTTAAATTTAACACATACACTTTACAATCCATTATTGCAATAGGCAAATCTCATTGTACTTAATATTATATCAAGTCAGTCACAGCTTATATGTCAAAGATATATTTGTAATACTGATTCTATACTAGCAAGTAATAAATTGTTTCGCTATATTTTTCTAAAATACTATTAAAATGCATCTATATTTTGCTAATTTTTACCATTATATCCACCATAAGAAATAAAAGGCCAAAAATAAATATAATTTTAAGTAATATTACTATATACCAATGAACACCGCTATAGCGGCATTTTTAGTTTAGCACCGTAGCGGTCTACCAAGTTGTACCGCTATAGCGGGGCTATTGCGGTTCATAGCGGCGCTATTTAAATCACTGGCGTAGGGTAATTTTGGATTTATCCAAATAATGGATTTTCATTGCTGAGAGTGTGTCCATGCATGCATGGATTTCAGCATCAATTGTTGATTTTACCGTCGGGAATTTCCCACTTGCATAGGCGCAGATCTTTTCTGTTGATCTCGGATCGCCTTTCATCTTTTTTCATTTGCAAATTCCTCCCCATCCTTCCATACATCCATCAGTTTCTAAAACAATGTAAGCATCTTCTGGGGGGAAATTCCAAATTTGGTAAATTCTGGACTAATTCCTGAATTCTTTTGATAAGACTTATATCAGATGATTTAAGCCTTTTATCTCCATGAGGACTTGTTTTTGAATAAAGGGGGCCTAGGAGAGTTCCAAGGTTAGGAATATAGGATCTGGCATAATTAAGGATTCCTAACCATGATCTTAATCCTTTCTTTTCTTTTAGCATTTCTATATCAAAATCTGCAATTTTCTTGATAATATGAGGTTGCAGTTTGATTTTTTCTCTGTTGATATGCGCTCCTAGGAACTCAATTTCTGGTACAGCAATCTTCATTTTTGTTGGGGATAGTACCAGGCCGTATTTTTCGTAAATTGAGAGCATGACTTCAAGGTGGCTTGCATGTTCTTCCTCATTTTTGGAAAATACCAGAATATCGTCAATATAGACAGCTATGAATGATTCCGTGCCTTTGAAGCAATTATCCATTTTTCTTTGAAAAATGACAGGAGCATTTTTCAATCCGAATGGCATTACCAGCCATTCATAAAGGCCTCCCGGGACTATGAAAGCTGTCCATGGAATAGAATCCGGGTGCATTGCAACTTGATGAAATCCACTTTTTAAGTCGAATTTCGAGAAGATTTTGCTGTTGCTGATCTTCTTTAGGATTGTGTTTATTCTCGATAAAGAGTATTGGTCCTTATGCGTGTTGTCATTGAGGGTTATGTAGTTTAGGACCATTCTCTCTTTTCCTTTCGTTTCTTTTCCGGTTTTTGGGTCTATTGTGGTTCCAGAATTTACTATGAATGCCATGGTACGATGCCTGCTCTTGCTAGGTCGGATAACTCCAATATCTAGTAAGGCTTTGATATGACGGTTGAATTGCTCTTGCATCGTTGGTGTGACATGCTTCAATGGTTTATCTTCTATTGTTAAATCTAGGTTTATGATATCCAACTTGCACACCACTTTATTTTTTGACCAATGTGGAAGAGGGTTATCACCAATGAATCCTTGTTCTTTTAGTCTCCCCAATAAGGTAGCAAAGCGGTTTTCGAAGTTTTTATTGTGGATTTGAGTTTGGTAATACACAGATTCTTGGATTGTAAGGTATTCGATTTCTTCAAGACCCAATTCCTCAATTGCCATAGTGTTTGCAACGGTTTCAGTGCTGGTTTGAACTACCGTTACATTCTTGTAAAAGGTTATTACATTCCTTTCAATTCTTAACCCTCCTTGCATTGAGCGTATAAAGTTACACGCAATCAACATTTGAATTCCATCTCTCATACCCATAGGGAAGCTGTAGGTAAAAGGTATTCTGAATTTATTTTCACCAATCGTCATTTGTCCTCCTTTCAGCTTCTTTGTGGCAATCTGCCTTGAGTTTACACCGGTAATGTGTACAGGATATGGGCTATCTTCCAAAGCCTTTGCTGGTACAGCTGTTTGGCATATGGAACAATTTGTTGCACCAGTATCAAGAATTGCTCTTATCTCGAATGGCTTTAGGTTAGGAATTTCAAACAGTATCAACAGGTTGTATAGACGGTTAATAATTTTTCGTTGACCTGGTTTGGAAATCTCTTCTGCTTTGTATTGCTCTTCTTCTATTTGGTGTGAGGGTTTTTCTGTTAATATAACATGGATATCTTCGATTTCATTTTCTTTTCTTTTTCCTTAGAAAGGTTTAGCTCCTCAAAATCTTTAGAAAGGTCTTTGATTAGTCTTCCTTCGGTTAGGTTTTTCAATTCTTCATTCAGCCTTTCATTTTCAGCCTCCAGGTGTTCGATATATTTGAATAATTATTTTATCAAGGGTTCTTTGTTCTGGTACCTCCTGGGCTGAGTTTTGGGTTTTATCGGTCTGCCAAGGTAAAAATTTGAACATAATGGACATGCTATTAAACCACATCCTTTACATCCAACTTTATGGTTTGAATTTTCTTTGCAAAAGCTACATGACCCGGTAAAGTTTAATTCTTCTGTGAGTTGATGCTCATAGGTTTCTTGTTCTGGGGAAAGTCTCACCTTACAACGCCACCCATAATTTATGATATTGAGCATGAATGCCCCTTCATATGGTAATTCTTCTAGACATGCTCTGACATGGTGCTCTGTGTTGCCTGCTTCTCCCTCAGATAGACTGCAAATGGCGTCACTATCTGGTTCATTGAGGTCTACTGATATGATATCCAGATCATCTGGTAAATCCAGATTTTCTAGTATTGCTACTCTTGCAATATTTCCCTGACCTCTTCTGCAGTCTCTGGCAAAATGACCTTCTTCTCCACAAATAAAACATTTACATTTTCGAACTCTATCCGAGTGTTTTCTTTTAAATACCCGGACATGTGAATCATGTGGTTTTCCTTTGTAGGTTTTTGCCTTTCTAAGACCAAACTTCTTTCGGTTGGAGCGGTAATCTCCTGGTATGGGAATCTTACTACAGATTGTAAGATCCTTTAGACTCCTATGTAAAGCAGCCTTTTTACACATTTCTGCCAAGTATTGGTAAGAAAAGTGTATCCTTGGCATTACTCCCGTATTATTATTTGGGAATTTTGCCTGGAAAGCTTGCTCTAATTCTTTTCCGATAAGTGGTGGCATTTTTCTGAAAAATTTCTCAGAAAGCTCTGGAGAAATATACATACGACCCGATTTCGCAGCCAACACTTTGAAATCATTCATGTAGAGGAAGAGATCTTTCATATTTTCACACGATAATCGTTCTAGATCATTATAAGCTCGATCTTGTTCCTCAGTGGTTCCTTGATATGGATCTTCTAATAATAATACCCTTCTTATTTGAGATATGACATTTTGGGTATCATCAGCAATTGCGATTAACTGCTCATATTCTGTTGCAAATTCAGTCCTCCACTGAAACCATATCTTCTTTTCTATCTCACCCAATAAATTTTCGATGTATATCACTTTTGCTTTATTATCATCGAAAATTTTTTCACTTAAAAAGTTTAGGGTGATAAATTCCCAACGGGATATTGTATCATGGTATAGGCCAATATCTTCTGGTAATACCAACATGGCTCCTTGTGTTTGACTTGCAGTTGGTAAATTCCATTGCTCATTTTGGTGTCTACCGATTCCACCGGGTAAACCCCTTGGCCTTATCCCTTGGAATTGGGATGAGGATGGTCCTGCGTCTGTCCTCAGTCTTCCAGGTGGGTAGGTTATTGGACCCATTATTGGTTCAGGAGGTGGTCTATAGTTTGAGGTGACACTTGAAAAAGCCTTTTCTTGTATTGGTGTTTCTTCTAGGAATTGTTTTAATTTTGGATATTCTAGTTCCATCATGAGGGATGTTTCATGGCTTTCAATATTTGTTTGGGCTGTAGTTGAGGCATTGGTTTCATGTTGCGTTTCGGTTTCGGCTGTAGTTGAGGTTTTGGTTTCAGGCTCGAATTGTGTATATACCCCACCACCTTTTGCAAAAGGATTGATCCAATCCTCTTCATCTGCATAATTAGTATCACATACGGGGCCATCATTTTGTATAACAGCAGGTTGTGCCATTATTTGCAAAGTTTTCCAGAAAATTTCAGTATCATCTTCTAGTTCTTCATCATCTTCTACCCAGAACATTAATGTTGTTTCTTCATCAGATAGTTGTTCCTCATCATTAGGATCGACGGAAGGGCCTTGGGGAGTTGGAGTAGCCGCATAATTTTTGAATCTAAGCAGTATAGAACCATCAGTTCTAGTCTGTGATACTGCTTCTTGAGGGTGTTGTATTTCTGGCTGTTGTGAGGGCCTGATAATCCACTGTCTTCCTCGTAATTCAGTGGTTGTGTATCTTTGGCCTGGAATAGCCTGAACACCTCTACTTGCTAGGTAATCAGATACATTTGAGACATTATATCTGAATCCTGTGTAGCTTGTGTTTGAGAGTCTGCCAATTAATGACCTTGTTAATAGCAGATTGCTCTCACCTGCCTGCCAGGTATCATACCCATGTGTTTGAATCATCAGTTGGATATGATTAAAGAAATCTCTGATTGATAACATTATGTTTGGGGCTATGTAGGCAAGTTGTGTATCATGAGTGAGATCTATTTCCATGGTGCCAATAATAGATCTGTCATCTGACCATCGTGTGTCTCTGAAAACTACTAGAGCATTTACTCCAGCAGCTCTTCTATGTAATGTGAAGAGTCTGATCATGATCAGACCTATATGCAAGTGTTGTAGTCCTTATCGTTGTAGTTCTTCGAAACTCTGTTGTGTAATGAATGGCAAATGAGTTGTTGATTGCCTGTAACAGAGATTCTTTGGTCAGAGTAGTGTTGATACACCTGATGTTGTGTTCTGAACAAGCCTCCTGCTTGATACAAAATTTCAGTGGGCACTGTTTGTACACGTCTGAATTGTGAGATATTAAGTTCAACATCTGGATTTAGTTGTGATTCAAGCGTTCTTTGATATCCCCTTGGTCTCAGGTGCAATCTTCTGTTCAGCTCATGCCTTGCCCTGTGGCCTAGTCTATAGCCACGGATTTGATCTTCTATGGTTGGGGTCTGTTCTCGAGATTGTTCATCACGATTTGATACTGATGGTCGTGATTCCATCGTAGTTTGGGTTCTTGTTTGGCTCATTTTGAAGAAGATTTATTTTTCTCCTCTTTAATTATTTTCTTTGGGTCCTTAAACATGTAAAAGGGTGTTTCCTTCTTTCTTGGTTTTTGTATGGGCTCGCCTAAGGATAGTTTTTGAAATCCTTTTTGCAAATCTGCTAAGGATTTTGAGATATCTGAGGAAGTCCCAGCGGATGATTGGTCTGCTACGACCCTTTTGATATCTCGGATTGCTTCTTTACAATCGGAGAGGTTTTCGCTTATTTTTACCAACAGCTGAATGATTGTGTTGTTTTGCTTTATAATTGTCGTGGTACTCTTCTGTGTTACTTCTGTAGGTTTGAAACCTACAGGGGGTTCTTCAATGGATTCGGTAGCTGCGAGAACACTTCGGTATGGTTCAGTTTGTGAAGTAATACGCCAGTCGTTCATAAAGAAAATTAAATATTAGTGGTGTTTTTAACAATATTATATGTCCAATCTTAATTTCTAAATGGCTTTTATTCAAATATTTTAGGTCAGCATTTCGGGTTCGATTATACCTTCTATGAAAATTTCTGTTTAAAATTTTATCCTTATGTTGTTTCTTTTGGGTACATTATTGGGGTCTTGAACCAATTTAAATGTAGGATGTCAAAGGATATCATTTTCTTGGAATGTCACTTATACACTCCCATTCAACTAGGCGTCTAGGCCTTCTTAACTCCAACATTCAAGGACAACAACTGAGGCCCATTATTCAAACAATCTCGAACTACAGCCCAACAACTCGAGATGTCGATCAAACCTACAAAGGTGAGTGCATTTACTAAATTATAACACTATTTTCAATCACACAGTAACTCTGCTTCTTTTGAATCTTATCATCTGTTGTAGATGGAAGATTACAATTTTAAATCTAATAATTTAATTAGAAACAAAAAAATTCTCTTGGACGAATATTTAGACACCGGTAGATTGGTGGCTGAATCTTGCAATAGTCTTGGCGGCAACAACATTCACTCTCCTAGGGACATTTGAGCCCCCAAATTCCAAATCCTCGACCCACTTATGTCATGCCACACAGTGCCCGAGAGTGACTCAACTGGACAGGGTATGAAATATGGTTTGTCTAATTAGTTTAAAATTTATTTGATCATACCTAAGCCTTTCTGCTTTGCTAAATCAGTTTATTTTTTGGTACAGAAATATGGACAATAAAATGCTTTGTTTGGGAAAACGTTTCTATATTTTAGCTCACAAATGTATACCAAATAACCTGTTTATTTGAGCCATGTGTTCTTTGATAAACTAGTGACTTAGGTGTGTTTGGATGAGCCGGGAATAAAGAATAGGAATAAGAAATTTCGATTTGCGTGCTTATTCTTATTCTCTTGTGCAAAACAAACGGCATAAGAATAAGAAATTTGGACCCTTATTCCTATACTAACAAAACCATGATATAAGAATAAGGAATATGGATAAGCACGCAAACCGAAATTCCTTATTCGTATTCCCTATTCACGGCTTATTCCGTTGCATCCAAACACACCAAACTAGATAGTTATAAGAAATAGGCATGAAAACATAAGTAATTAACAGGGGATTTCTAAATTTTATATACAATCTGGAATCTACATTGAAGAAATAGGTAAACAATTTTGGATCTTTTTTCTTTTTTTTTTAAGAAAAACTAGCCGATATTAGTCATTTTGATTGTAATTGTTGTACAAAATTAATCCAATCTTATACTATTGCAATACCCAGATGGACATGAAATTCCTAGAAGAACTCCTGAGACTTCTTCCTAAAGCTATTGGTAGAGTTGAAAGTGACCTAGCCAAGATGCTACCCAAAGAAATTGAGCTAAATTCAACGTATGCTCAGATTACCATCTCTTTGTCCCGCCTAGGCTTTACCGACTCAAAGGTAAAATTCAAAATTTCTAATTTTGTATGGAAACATGCATGCAGATGAATTTTATAAAAATATTTCTAACGCTTGTAGGAAGTGGCTGAACTTAAGTCGGCTCGCGCCAATGTTTATAAAGCGAAACAAGTTCTCCAACATGCAAAAGAAGGTCTACAACAGGAGAAGACTGATTTAGAAAAGATCTATCTTGAGACAAAAGCTGACCTTGCTCAATACAAGCAATGCATGAAGGAAACCCATTTTTATAAGGTATCGATCGATATCTTGTTCCCAAAAACATACGTCAAAATAAGTAGTTTATTAAGATTTTTGTATGGTAGTATTAATACAGAAAATTAATGAATCAATTCACAAACTAAAATGCTTCAAATAAGTTCAAAATACCAAGAAATAAGACAGATTAATGAATCGATTCACAAAATAAAATGCTTCAAATAAGCTCAAAATACCAAGAAATAAGAAATGTACAGCTGAATGAAGTTAGATAACAGTAGTGTTATGGGCTTATCACTTATGGCATTTCACCAGCACAATGTTTATAATGAACCTCATAATAGACCCCTAATATATATATATATATATATATAGTTTTGCTATGGTGAGTTGCAACTCACCAAAGCGTCCGTGAGTCGCGCTCAAAATTCCGAAATTAAGTTCAAAACGACCGATCCAAACCGTCTAATATAATCTTCCTATTGAAATCTCCATGCAGACCAAATTTTATATTTTTTCGAAATTTTTAAGTATTTTTTTGAAATTTTGGAAAATCATTAATCTAATTAGTTCTGAACCGTTCAAAAACAGCAGTTTTTAAAAATCCGAAATAAATACTTAAAAATTTCGGAAAAATGTAAAATTTGGTCTGCATGGAGAATTCAATAGGGAGATCGTATTAGACGGTTTGGATCGGTCGTTTTGAACTTAATTTCGAAATTTTGAGCGCGACTCACGGACGCTTTGGTGAGTTGCAACTCACCATAGCAAAACTCTCTCTCTCTCTCTCTCTCTATATATATATATATATATATATATATATATATATATATATATATATATATATATATATAGAGAGAGAGAGAGAGTTTTGTTATGGTGAGTTGCAACTCACCAAAGCGTCCGTGAGTCGCGCTCAAAATTATGAAATTTAGTTCAAAATGATCGATCCAAACCGTCTAATACGATCTTCCAATTGAAATTTCCATGCAGACCAAATTTTATATTTTTTTTAAATTTTTAAGTATTTATTTCGAATTTTTAAAAACTGCTGTTTTTGAACGGTTCAGAACTAATTAGATTAATGATTTTCTAAAATTTCAAAAAATACTTAAAAATTTTGAAAAAAATATAAAATTTGGTCTGCATGGAGATTTCAATAGGAAGATCGTATTAGACGGTTTGGATCTGTCATTTTGAACTAAATTTCGGAATTTTGAGCGCGACTCACAGACGCTTTGGTGAGTTGCAACTCACCATAGCAAAACTCTATATATATATATATATAGAATTTCTATTGTGAACCATGATGCATAGAGGCTTCCGTGCACCATGACCGTTTTGGTCGGCGATTTTGCAAATTGACAAATCTAAATTAGCTAACACAATCTATATATCGAAATCTCATATAAAACAAAATTTTACAATTTTTTAAAATTTTTTACTATTTTTTTCGAATTTTTAATGCTTGCCTTTTTTGCCATAAAATACACTAATTTGTAGCAAAAAAGGCAAGTGTTAAAAAATTCGAAAAAAAATAATAAAAAAATTTAAAAAATTGTAAAATTTTGTTTTCTATGATATTTCAATATATAGATTGAGTTTGTTAAATTAGATTGATAATTTGTGGAACCACTAACCAAAACGGTCATGGTGCATGGAAGCTTCTATGCATCATGGTTCACAATAGATTTACTCTCTCTCTCTCTCTCTCTCTCTCTCTCTCTATATATATATATATATATATATATATATATATATAGAGAGAGAGAGAGAGAGAGTTTAGCTACGGTGAGTCGCGGCCAAAATTCCTAGATCTCGATCAAAATGACCGATCCAAACCGTCCAATATGATCTCCCCATTGAAATCTTCATGTAGACCAAATTTTTCATTTTTTCGAAATTTTTAAGTATTTTTTTCGGATTTTTAAAAACTGATGTTTTTGAATGGTTCAGAACGAATTAGATTAACGTTTTTCTAAAATTTCAAAAAAATACTTAAAAATTTCGAAAAAATGAAAAATTTGGTCTACATGGAGATTTCAATAGGGAGATCATATTGGACGGTTTGGATCGGTCATTTTGATCTAGATCTAGGAGTTTTGGTCGCGACTCACCGGAGGGTCCGTGAGTCGCGACTCACCGTAGCTAAACTCTATATATATATATATATATATATTTTAAATTTTCTTCTTCACTCTATTTGTTATGTTCAAATGTATACTTGCTGTGACCATACTTTGTATTTTAATTCTCCTTTAGGATGGGAACGTTGGGGCTAGAGACCCAGTTTGGCCAAATTCAACAATGGAAAGTAATGAAACTAGAAGGGTATACCAACACACACAGTATACTGAAGAAATGTACAACTATGCTCTCTCAGTCCCGCTGGTAGTATCTGCAGCATCAACCGCTATATTGATGGTTCTTATAGCACTTCGGCATTTTTATCATATAGAATGGTTGGTATGCTATGCCTATGTCATTACTATTAATATCGTCATTGGTATATTGGCATCTTTGACGATAAGATATTGGCTATTGTTCCACAACCGACATGCAAAAATAGTCTTACTATGGCTAGCTATTTACCTTACCATCGCCACCATTGCACCAATTCACTGGCTGCCACCGCTCATATGCAGAATTCAGAATTTGCAAATGCCAGAGTTTAGGAGAATTCAAAATTTGCAGATGCCAGAGCGGTGTATGACTGCTATTAGAAAAATATCAGAATGGTGGAATGGAGCAAGGTCCATATGAATGAGCTGTTCACTGATATTCTGGGATTCTGAAAGAAATTTAAGTAAATGTTGCTGTTTCAAAGTGATTATTATTAGTTGATGGATGTGGGTTTGTTGTTTAGCTTACCTGTAATTTTTTTTTTTTTTTTAGCTTACCTGTTTTCTGAGAGAAATTATTATCTTAACGTCATGTAGTACCATTCAACTGGAAATAGAATTTACACAGATGCTCACAATTATTTATTCCGGTCTTTGATTTGCATAAATGTTACAAATATTTAGCTTTTGTGCCAAAAAAATCAATCTTTTTTGCAAATAAATTGGGAGCACCCTAATACCCTATCACACTTAGCAACGATACAACTGTCTCTGTCTATGTTAGTCAAAACTGAATTTCTTTTTAAAACTTCTATATGGATCAGCACAATGAATTAGAACTAGTTAACCTACTCGATCGGGTCCACAAAATGATGAGCTTCCAGAATCTGCCTATGAAATCCAATCCAAAACAGAGCCACAACAAATGATCATGTACCAATGATCATACCAAAATATAAACCATTTCCCACTATGTATATTAAAAATAAATAATTCCACATTCAATTTTATAATTCCAAAAGAAATGTTTTATTCCTAAAAAAATTGTGTATGAAAAAAGAATATTCTATTATCCGTTTAGTTCCAGATAAACAACATAGTCATATAAATTTCTAGGAGCACAACCGAACTATCAAGGTTTTGCACTGGTGGATACAGACAATCGTACCAAAAGAAAAGCTTTCCCAGTCGTGATTGGCGCTTCTGAAACTCTATGCACGAGTATCAAATATCAAATAACATATAAAGAAACTAAATTTTATGTGAGAGAATGAGATTGCTATCCATTGTGTAGCATCAGCGTAACCAACTAAAAGAGGATTAATATCTATGCATAGTTCCCCCAAACTAAAACTAAAAAAAATTATATGCATAGATATCAAGGAGCAATTAGAAAATATGCGCTTTTTGTATCCAACCATGACAATTAGGGGCAGATTGATTGGCTTTGGTTCTTTTCTCAGCAGAATGTTGGGTCTTCATGGGTTTAATCCATTCACCAGATTTTTCAATTGCTAAGAATCCAGTTTCAGACCTAAACAAACCAGATCAGGGTCATGTTCCCAGCTTTACCAGTTGAACCGGCCAGTCCAGAGTAGAGAAAAAGTAAATGCTGGGGAGATAGCATCATCATCATGGCATGGATTTCCAAGCATGGCGCATCACATCATCATCAACATAAGGCCTCAAATTCCACATTTGACAGTAGGTCTCTAGCTCTGGCAACGATGTAGTAAGACTAAGTGACTGAACTATTTTTTCCTGAAATAACAAATCACATGTTGAAACAAAACTTTTGAAAAGGAAAAGTACTTTCATTACCATTTTATTTGATCAGGGAAAAGGTACAAAATTAAAAAGTCCATTTTTGTAAACTACACCAAAATTCACTTTATTTGCATCAGACAAAACAAGCAATATTTCCACATTACAAAACAAGGCATCACTATTATAATGGCGATTTTCTAATAGTACCCCAAAACCTCTAACAACAGAATCAAGGTGATATGAATTAAAACTTACAACTAAGTTTCATATTTAACTTAACCAAACAAATTTAGTTTTCGACTATTCATAAATTTAAAACCCAAAATTCAACTTTGATGTGTACACTGAGAAATTTTCCAGTAAATAAACAGAATACATGTATACCATGAGAGTAAACAGTAAGATCTTGTCGCAAGTATCTCCAAAAATATTGATACAACTTGTAATATAGACATATAGTGTTATTTGGAAAATATGATTACATGTCTACTGTTATGTTTGCAAATGATTGTAAAATTTAATGTGAAATTCTAACCTGCATTGTGTAATCAAGCTTTAACATGTTGTAGATGACCATCATCATGGATGCATATGAGGCTGACTTCTCTTCTGCATCAAATTTATCCACTTGATCCTGTCAAAAATTGAATCACACAAACAAAACCATGGTTTCAGATTCAAGTACTTGAATCAATGACACACAGGTGCACACTAACACACAGAAAGGCAAGGTTGTCAATGGCTTGTTTACCTCAGGGAATATTGTTTGATTCTCCAAGGGATCAACAACGTGCTCTTGAATGACACCCAATACATTCTGATCTGCTTCAGTGACAACTTTGTAGGCATTCTCTGCTAGGCACCCACTCTCATCCAGTAATGCTTTGGCTGGAAAAAGATAAGAAAAATACCAACTCATGATGGGTATCAGTAAAGGTAAAGCAGTTGCAATTTTACAATGATTGATAGCTCAAAATATACAATACCCTTCTTCAAAATATCTTGAAGTCCCAGCATACAATTGTGCACTACAGTTAAAAAATTAAGAAGAATGAACAACATTGAATACTTTGAAAACGAAAACAAATTTCAACAACAAAGAAAAATAGATCAAACTTACACTGGCTTAGATTTTGGACATTTTGGTGGGAATGAGTGCAACTAGCATCGAGATAAGACTTCATTCTTTCAGTCATATTACATTTTATTATTTCACTGACAGCAATTAAATCCTTATTAATTTGTGGCCTTCTAAAGTATCCTGTAATTAGAGAAAACATGGATTTATTACAATAAAAAAGAGAAGCGAAATTTTCTAAAATGATCACTTTGCTGGAATGTGGGTTGACTTTGTTTTTCCGCATTCCTTTTTTAGGCAACTGGTTTATATCATTTGAGGTTATAGAAATTGAACTTGGGCATTTAGCTTGTTCTTAAAACAATAATTTGCTTAGCCAATAAAAAGAGTAAGATAAAAAAACCACCTAGCTCTTGGTCAAACCTCATGAGAAACTCTTTCCTGCATCTACTAGATCATCAAGATTTGCAGTCCTGCAAGGAATCTTATCTAGATCAGAAAAAGTATCACATCATGATAAAATTACAAATTGGAGCAGCATACGAGAGCGGAAAAATTGTCGGTGACATATAGTACCTAGACATAAATTCGGTGAATATCGAAAGGACCCTACTCTCTGTTGTCAGAGGAATCTTATCCAACTCTTTGTTTCCCATGAAGGTACCTGAATTAAAAAGGTACTGTAAATCTCATCTTTTCTAAAAGAGGTTTTATCTGATTCAAAATGAGGAAGACAAGACCAGAAAAACAGTTAGTTTAAAATTATTTCCTCAATTTCCTATATTTGGTATGCAAGTTGTTCTCTAGGGTGTGAAGTTGTGAACAATATAAATGACCTAATAAGTAATAAAAAAAACTAAATAACAAAAAAAATGACTTTATAGTCTATAAATAATGTTTCATTGAGTATGAAAAAGAGAGGATGTATGATTAATAATGAGCTATTACAGAATATCTCACTAAAATTGGTAGACACTGGAATTAAAGGTTGGGTTAACAAAATGATATACACAAGTTTTCATTGATGGAGGAGTTGAAGAATAACCAGCTATGAAGACAGCAATTTAGACTTCCGAGGAACAGAAATAAACTTCTGTTGGCCAAAAAAGCATTTTTAATTGGCCAAATAAACAGAACAAGGATGTAAACACAACCCACATTAAGTTGCAATGTTCATGACTTAAAAATAATAACCACATCCACATGTATATCTGGAGGCAACATGTCTTTATTATCTTAACCTGATGCTGCTTGTTTTGGTGAACAAGGAAAACCAATTTAGTGTGATCTGCCCATGTAACCTGATGCTAAATTCAAGTCTCTGCACTCATCAGAAAGCTGACGCAGCATGGGGCTAGTAATGTGATATACCATTAAAAGAAGGAAAGTTATTTCAATAAAGATGAGCAATACCCATAACAGAATCTGAACTGTACAAAAAAACAAACATTCATTTCATACTGCATTTATTTTCAATTTTGCATTAAAAGTTTTATTTATTGAAATAGTCAACTGATGTTGTTACTCTAATGGGCATTTTGTCGAACACCTTGTGGGCAGAACCGGTTAAGAACCTCCAGTGCTTGCTATTACACTCATATATATCAATTCCCACGGAACCGTGAAGGAAGCAACGATTAAAGGTGAGGTGCAGAAAGAGAAAGAGAAAGAGAAGTGATGAATCACTTACTAAGATGCTCGCCGGCGGTTCAAAGAAAGAGGAGAGAGAGAGAGAGAGGGGCGTGGCGCTGCTTTCTGCACGCCTCAAATTAGCAAAGCGCGGAAAAAGATTGTAAAAGACGGAAATGCCCTCGTAGGCTTGGAAGCTTCGTCTCTTCCCAGTAATTCGAACCCGTCTCTTTGACTCTCCTCTCGCCTCGAATCGCAGGGAGAGGCGGTAAATTGGGCAGGGAGAAGTGGAATAGCATTTTAAGCTCCATAGCATAAGAGAGATGAGGGTATTTCTGTCATTTAGTAACTTTTAAGCGTGTTTTGCGAATTTTAACCGTGCGGAAATCAACGCGCGGAATTGCCAATTCCGAATTGGGAAATTGCTTTTCGCACCAAATATGCAAAACGCTCCGAATTATTTTGTGTTAAGACTAAAATGCCCTCGAAATTTATTTTAAAAGTTAAGTTGGACTTTGGAGAGATAACAAAAAATTGAAGGACTTGTTTTTATCGTTTACTAAATTTGAGGAGTATTTGGTAATCTAAGGAAACAAAACCTAAACAAAAAAAAAATACTGAAATATTTTTTTAAAAATAAAAAAAATCGGTCTACTAGTTCAATTTCAGCCGAATGTTTTAGATAATTTGGACTACGGTCTCGCAACACTGACTACTCGTGGCACTATTTATTTAGTGTGATGATCATGTTTCAGTTTGAGAGAGCATATTTAAATAGAAATTATTTCTATTTGTTAAGATATAAAATGCTAAAAATGTAAGAGTTGTAGTAAATAGAGAAACTCAATGTTATATATTTAATTAGCAAGTTTAAATTAATGATAAGCTTAAGAAAATTTGAAGAAAAGATTTGATATCATACCAATATTTTTTTTAAGAGGTCTGACGGGCACCTAGGATGTAATAACTGGTTCAACTTCAGCCAGATATTGTTGTCTAAAGTCTAAGGGGGCGTTTATTTGTGTAGTAAGGAGTTGCATAACTTAAGGATGCCTAAGTATTTATGTAGTGTTATGTAATAGATGTTTGGTTGTGTAGTAAGGATGACTAACTTAATGCATGCATATATTCATGTCAAAAGACTAAAATGCCCTTAAATTTGAATTAGTATTATGTATTATATGTCGTGACCTAATTATTGTTAATTATTAATTATTATAAAAATTAATTATTAATGATGATAATAAATCATTTTTACTATTATGAAATATTAATAATTTACTTTTAATTAAATATTATAAATATTATTATTTATTTTATAATAAAAATTAATTATTATTCTTAAATCATTATTATTAATAATTAATATTACTTGTTAAATATTATTAATTATAATAATTAATCTTTGTTATTAATTATGATTTTTTAATAATTATTGTTACTTATTAAGTATTATTATTTATTAATTAATATTAATTAATTTTTAATTTTTAATTATTATAAAAATTTAATTATTAATGATAATAAGAAATCATTTTATTATTATGAAATATTATTAATTATTTTTAATTAAATATTATAAATATTTTTAATTATTTAATAGTAAATCAATATTGTTTATTAATTATTATTATTATTACTTGTTATATATTATTATTTATTAATTATAATAATTAATATTTATTACTAATTATGATTTTTATTAGTTATTGTTACTTATTAGATATTATTATTTATTAATTATTATAGATTATTAAATTTTATTATTAATTATTTCTAAGGGGTATTGCTGGAAAAAAAAAATTAAAGGGGACCGGTGCATAACTTATGCAACCTATTTAGGTTGCATAACTTATGTACCCTTAAGGCATCTTATGTAAGAGGTGTTTGGTGACTTAAGGATACATAACTTAAGTTATGCACCCTTTAAGTCACAAACAAACGCCCCCTAAACCTTTTATCCCAAACAAGTTGGGATAGACTAAAAATGACATCCCCCGACATTGGTCATTTCTTGTATATATGCTGAGTTTTTACGCCAGATATTGTTGTACCCCAGTAAATTCTATTCTACCTTGTAAACACAACTTAATAACATGTTCACATTATCTTTTTCATTTTTTTAGGTTAAGCCTCAAAGACCATTTTTCACCTTCGCTTGAAAAGCCCTCTATTTGTTAATATATCTTTTCAATTTAATGAATACACTGAACATTGCCCTTCAAACTAGAAAGAAGCTAACTCAAAAATAAAAACAACAAAAACCAAAACAAAATTTCTCCATTGGGCATTTGCAACCTATATTTCCAAAGCAAAAGCCTACAATTTGTTTTTATTTCCTTTAATTACATATTAACTTGCCTCTGCACTGCCAGAGATATTTGAACTGCCGTGAAAAACACCCAAATTAAATGACAGCCAACCCCAACAACAAGAAGCCACCACAGCGAGAAATCCAACAATAGGATACCGCACAAAATTGAACCGCATACCAACGTTCTGCACTTGTTCAGGGAATAAGGCAAGGATATCCCAAATGGACCTGAATGTTTTGATTTGGTTCTTCTTATGGACCATGCAGTTACCCAATCCACATTGGTTGGTACCATCTTGAATTCCTGTCTGAGCCTTCGGTCGAAATCAGGCATGTGCCACGCCCCGTAAAGTATTGCTATTTTCTTTTCACCTCTTGATATTGCCCTTTTCAATTCTTCTATCGCTGCTTTATTCCTTTCTCCAATAATGACAGAATTCCTGTTCGGGTCTCTATAAATTCCACTTGAAGATCTGTTTTCCCTAGATAAAAAAAGGCAGCCAGATTTTTAGCACTATAACTTTTCGCCATAGCAGTTACCGTAATGCACCAGTGATGGAACACAAAAAATGCCGATAGCTTGATAAAAAAAAGGGCCTGTTCATTTTATTTGCAAGTGTTTATATGTTTCCTTCCATTATTATTCAGCATCATACTTGGAAGGTTAAGGGTGAACAGTTGTACATTTTCGAGTAGTAATTACATATGTGTTTGATCAATTCCTTCTGTTTCTTTAGAACTTAATTTGGTACTTACACCAGATAGGCTCACCCGCTCAGGTACTATGTACTGGCTGCAAGCTTGGTCTCACTTTACCACGTAGATCAACAGCATTAAGTAAATACTACTATTTTTTCACTCAAACAAAGGACTTGGGATTAGGATGCTTAGAAAAGAAACACTCACGCAGAGGTTAGACTCCGTGCCCAAAAGGCCTTCAAAGCCGACCCAATCCCTAACTCTAATACCTCCCTAAAAATGTGCCCAAAATCATCCATATGTTGTTCATCTTCATCTGGACTAGAATACATCAGAAATAAAATTAGAGATAGGACAAGCGGCCTATTTACCACCTTGGACCCACGTGGCACTTTCGACCTAAAGGAATTAGAGCTGAATTGCACACTGCTTGAACCAAAGTCAGACTTTTGAGCTGACCCCACCGCATCTCCTACAGCTGCTAGAGGGGTTTTTCTCCTCTCCTCCATAAATTGACCACACAGACAATTAGCACCCTTGAAACTTAAATTTGTGTGTAACCATAGAAAAGGTATAGAGCAAAACCTCAAGGCGTTGAATGGTTTTTGCATCAAGGTCGGCATTATACCAATTACGCCCCTTCATATTAAGGCAATCTTGTTGCATGAAAAGGTCAAGCGAACTAAACAATAGGAACAGTATGGAGAAAGGAATATTATATCCTTCCTTATTAGGCTCCCTTTCCATGCCCAGCTCTCCTTCCATGATACGTTGTTGTTCTGAGTTGTCTCCCAATTTTACCAACTCATACAAAACACAATCATAGCTCGCTAGCCTCTCTTGCAAAATCTTATAGTACCTAGATTTATGTAAAGAGCACGCGCAACCTTTTATAACACTCGCTAAAAATTTAAAACACATGTAGAAATGATCAAAGGAAACGTTTACATTTTTTGTTTAACCCACCGTATGTCTGCAATGTGAATTGTTGACACCAAATCCACCTGCATCAAGAATAAATAGAGGAGTTGATATTGTCGTGCATTTTGATATTTAATTTTTGTTTCCAAATTTACCTGTAATCTAGAATTAATGGAGCGCCACGGGAGCATCTTCTTGTAACTGACAATTGATGTCTGTAGTTCTCCGGCGACACCCACAACATCAGAGCATCTTTTGTATCGTGCAAAGTTGCTTAACAATGCATCATTCCCTCCATTCATCTCTTTGCTTGCATGTGATACATTGTTATTCTCTTGTTTGAGTTGTGCTAAATGCCCCTTACCAATTCCCTAAAAAGAGAAAAAAAGAATTGTCGTTCACAAAATGCCTTTTGTATTTCTGAATTGTTTTCACTAAAAAATTTTACATGAAAAAAAAAAACCCAACTTCACTCCATGAATGGAAATCCCAACTTCAAACTTGTGAAGAATTAGTAGTTACCTGAGTCTGGAGCTGGAGAGGTCGCAAAGACCAAGGACGGACCTTTCTCTGGTTTCTGACAAATGGGTCCCGCAGGGGCTTTTGTGCCACGTCATCGCCGCGATTGAGCGTTGCTGACAAGTGGGAGCGTCTGCGTACAACGGCGAGGTGACGCTTCAAGTGCGCAATTGCGCGCACACCCTTAGAAATCTGGGAATTTACATAGTAACAGGGAGAAGGGAGAGATTTGGGACAGAAGGGAGAGTGAGGGTTTGGCGCGAGAGAGAGGGAGACGAAGATCATCTCTCTCTGGTATTCTGGTGGGAGGTTAGTTTAGAATTTTAGATAGAAGCGTTAACTTAAAAAAATCACTGGTTTAAAATTTCTCCTCAAAAAATATTTTTTTTTTTTAAATCTTCACGGTGTACACCGACCAAAGAAAAAATATTACATGTTTTATATAATGACTTAAAAATTGTTCGACCTTTCACACGATAAATATCAGTGTTCTTATAAAATATTTTATTACAGATGGCACCAAGACGAAAATATTATTCTTATAAAACAGACCCTATTCTTATAAAAAAGAGACCTTAAAGAATGGAACGTCTCCAAGGAGTTGGCGATCGATAGGAGCGCTTGGAAGTTAGCAATTCATGTACCGGAGCCATGACGTAGGAACTTAGGGGTAGGAGCGATGCCATAGGTTTGTAGGTCCCTCTATTAGGTCACGGTCGATGTCTAGGTTTCTACTATTACTATTATTATTAGAGGTATTATTATTAGTATGGTTAGTCTTACTATTAGTATTTTTATGTTTTGTATTTTTTTTTTCTTGGATGTGTTCTCTTGTTGGGTTTCTTTCTAGCCTACCCCAACTTGTTTGGGACAAAAGACTTAGTTGTTGTTGTATAAAACAGACCCTTTTTTTGGGTTAATTGGAAATGCTGGTGTATAAAAATCATGAAAATTTTGCTACTAACAAAAAAGTCAAAATAGCTAAAATAAAATTGTGGTTTTTCATATTCTGAATCACCTTTTTTATAAAATGTATTCCCGTTTTCATTATATGATCGCTATTAAATTAATGCAAAGTTATTTCTCCTCAAATTACAGTCATAAAAGTTACTAATGATAAATTATGTTTATTCGAAAGAGAATGTTTTTTTTTCCTTTGAAAATGGCCGAACCCCCCCCCCCCTTTTTTTTTTTTTTTTAGGAAACAACTGCCTGTAGGTACTGAAAGTTGGATATTGAAAGAGAAGGGATCTGTAAATTAGTGAAAAGAAAACACATCTGCCTTAAAAGAACGAAAATATTGTATCTTTCCCTTTGAAGATTGATAGACATGAATTTCTTACAAAATGTTTTATATATTAACCACATCTATTAAATATGTTTTTATATAGGGTGTGTTTTGGAATATCCTTGAACAAGCACATGATGAACAGCTAGTTTACGAACTATTTTAGTTCTAAAACCTCTAGGAACAAGAACTAGGCTTAATTATTTGCCCAAAAAATAACTAGTTATTACATGTTTTTGGATGTCCCGGAGAAACCACATCTACTGAAGCGCCCTCCTTCAGGATATTCTCTTTATTAAACAAAATCATGTTTTTATTATAATTATTGTTTTTTAAAGATAGAAGTGTCACATTCAAAATAGAAAAAAATAATTGCAGCATTCTTAGACATTCTTTCTCTGGTGTAATTCTGTAAAGGATATTTTTTTGTTTTTTTTAAGACCTTGAAGAGAGACTTCAATTAATCTTTCTAAACCATTCATGAGAATATTTTCTTTATTAAACAAAATCATGTTTTTTATTATAATTATTGTTTTTTAAAGACAGAAGTGTCACATTCAAAATAGAAAAAAAATAATTGCAGCATTCTTAGATATTCTTTCTCTGGTGTAATTCTGTAACAGATATTTTTTGTATTTTTTAAGACCTTGAAGAGAGACTTCAATTAATCTTTCTAAACCATTCATGAGAATATTTTAATCTTAGATCTTTAGTGTGTATATATACATATATATATTTCTTATTGAGTCTGACCATATATGAAAATATCATGTTTTTTTTCATCATGGGATTTCCCTTTATACAAATTGGACATACTAAAAAGTTATACTAGCGAAATATAATTTTATTTTATTTTACATGTAACCTAAAAAATTTCTATATTCTTTTGCTATTTAATCCAGAACTCGTAAAGAGATCTTTTTACATGATTTATCGATATTCTAATAGTTGTGATTCAGAAATGATTGATAACGCGTACATTTTGTGATTTAGGCATAATATATGTATAATTCAACTACAGAATAGTTATTTTAATACAAATTATGTACCAAAAGAAAATTACTATTTTCATAAAATAAATATATAATGTTCGTAAATTTTTATGACTAACATGAGATAAATAGCATACCGTTTTGTATAGTTTGTCAAATTTGAGAATAATTAGGAAATGTTGTGAAAAATAATTTGTGTGAATGGGATAATAATATTTCTGACGCAAAAGGAATAGGAAAAAAATAAAAATCGTCGAACAGCAGGATTCGAACCTGCGCAGGCAAAGCCCAACAGATTTCGAGTCTGTCTCCTTAACCACTCGGACATATCGACGCTTAATGTTTTTTCTTTATTTTATTTCTATTAACAGACATAGATATAACGAGTTGCACTACTGCATTGCACTGATTTAATCAGGGCATCATAAGATTCACAACAGATGGTACACAGTTGCACACAAAATATCAAATATTTCCAGAGAATTTACTTTATCAATATACGCTCCTAAAAATGCAAGCAGTAGCGAAATTGATCACCCTCGTTCAGGGTAATTGTTCAAATTAATTCCAGATTGGATTTGCTTTGTGTTATATTGTGTATAAATAATTGGTCACATTTATAACGTTGGAGTAAGATCTACCTGAACCGTTACAAATTTGATAAGATTGGAGACACCAAAATGCACTAGTGGTCCTATACAAAGGTTCCATGATTTAAGGGTGCGTTTGGATAGGTGTGGGAAGAAGGGAAGAAGGGAAGAAGTGGGAAGAAGTATTGGGAAGTGTGTAATTTTGTGAAGAGTTTGGATTGTTTATAATTTTTCTTCTTCTTCTTCTTTCTTCTTCATCTTTTTTCTTCCAACGATCCAAACGCACCCTAAGATTCTAGACATGAAGGTAAAATAAAATTAGGTAAAGCATGTGGGTGTCTCAAAATAAAGTCTTACTAGCGGGTTTTCGCGCGTTGCACGAATTCTTTTTGTTTGATATAAATCCATGAAAAAAGGCAAATAGTTTAAATTGAAAGAGCGATCATCATAAAATCGAGATCGAAATACACCCAAATAAGGTAAAAAAAAAAAGATTAATTACTTACTGGCTAGTGTACTGAAAATATATACAAGTTAGTCATTACTTTCAAAACTATGATGACAGATGATTATTATGTTGTCTTATCTTTTTGGATGAAAGAAAATTCTACTTCAATCAAATTATTAAGCTATATTGAAAATATGAAACAATTTGATCGATATCATCTAATTTGATAAAATCTAACATAAAAATTTACCCTTCAAACCACATTTCTGATTTCCCCATGCAATTCCTCAAGTCATACTCATATACAACATCCATAGTATAAGAAAATTGAATTGGCATCTAACTGTCAAAGAAATAAATACAATAATACAAAATACAATAAAAATTCAAAGATTGTGCTATAGCCTGGAATACTTCATACTTGCAACGAAATCCCAACTTTTAAGATTGGAGTAATAGACTGAAGCACATTTACATAGAGCGAAATACTGAACTTCTCTAATAGCTTCTCATGCAAATTTTGCATAAAATAAAATGAACAAAATAATGACAACTAAAAGTGGGCACAAAAAGAAAAAACGACTAACGTTTTGAAATAAAATTTTGCTTACAAAGTAAAAAGAAATCTACACATTAGAGATTCAACTTAGCAGTAACTATACAGTGGATAATTATTTACAATTTTACAGTTTCAAAGCCAATAGTCATAGAAATCTGCATGCTATAATTTAATTTAACCACTGACTACATATTATCATATATCCTAGCTATATCAGATCTCACTAAACAAAAATTAATATTCGCTACAATTAACCTGACCTATTCACCATATTGAATCAAACAATTTATTAGGCCTATCCAAAAATAGAAACACATAATGTACGTAAAAAATAGATTCTAATAAACTATCCATACTTTAAATAGATTCTAATAAACCTCCCAGCAGCTCAGTTGATCGCTATTTGTCTAGAAAAAGCCCAGCTCAATAATAAATCACTAAATTGATTGATATGCAGATTTGGGCTATAAAGGTGAACCATCCCCGCATTAAATAAGAGGTAAAACCAAAGTATATTATAGATCAATTGTGCTGATATATTCTTTACTGGCAACAGTTCACAGCAAGACACCGGCCAACCTTACCCCACAACCCCTGGCCAAAAAAAAAAAAAAAGTAGTTTGTGCTACTTTATTTGTGATCTTTTTCTTCTTTAAGAAATCTGCATACTTTCTCAGGTTATTGAAAAAGCCATCTAGCAATTCTCATGACTCTAGGGAAACAGAAGGGGAAGTATTGAGGAAAATATTGTACCAAAAGGAAGTGATGTGTCCTTACCACATTATCAGGTGTATCATGTTGTTGGCACATAATCCATGGTACACCTATATCCTGTGATAGTGCCATGCTGGCAGCCCACATGGCGTAAGGCTTACTTCCATCTCCATAGACCATCTCGATGTCTCCATATTCATTCTTGAGCTGCAAATAATAATAATAATAATAATAATAATAATAATAATAATAATAATAATAATAATAACACAGAAGTCAACTTATAATATAGAAAACCTTGAATGACTCATCATTAGATCGGAATGTGGTGCCGGGCACAAAAAAGTCAAATTGGCACTCTACTGCATATGGTATAGATATAATTAGATAATGAAAAGACATGAAATGAAGAGTACATTAAATTGTATAATTTAAAACTCACCCTTAATTCCACTCAGCAGCAACAAAAGCACCAATTCGAAGGATCTCGTAGAGACCTGCGCATCCTTAATAATCATAGCTAATTTCACCAAATTGAAGTGATCTTCAAAATAATACTGAAAAGGACACATACCTCTTAAATCTCTTCACAAAAACTTGAATTTAAATAATGAGAACTGAAAAGTTAGCAGAACAGTGGTAAATACCGATTGTGCAAGAGCATTATGAGCATACATGTAAATTCAGTTTGGTACCTAAAAAGTAAGTGCGAACATCGAGCATTATCCGGGCATCAATGGTGATTGCTACTCAAATGGAGCCAAATTAAGGTGAATTATAAAGAAGCTCACAGAAAAAGGGAAAAAAATTAGAAAGGAAACATAAGAAAGAGAAAAACCTAGAAGGGAAGTAGTAGGAGCTATACCTTCTTGGGCACTCCACAAATCAAAGAGCCAATTTGACATGGGACACGTGGTGAGAAAAACAAAACCTTTGAAAGAAGAATCTACAATAGTGTTAACTGCAATAATGCTGAGGAGGGAAATGCCATGGGCGAGGGAAGAAACAACACCATGTCACCATGAGAAAAACAACACCAGAAAGGAGAAATGTCGTCTGAAAATAGAAAGGAAATTAGAATTAGTTGAAAGAGAGAATTATCATTAAATTCCAGAAAATAGAGACACCACTTCTCAAATGTCAGCTAACCAAAACTTTAGATTCGAATCAGTCGTGAAGATGAAAGCATCTTAACAAAACTGTCTTGACATATCTGATATTATAACAAAGTCTGCAATTGTATAAAATTCTGAAATAAAAATGTAAAAGCAGTCAACATTAGCCAAATCTACTATATTATTACCAGCAATAATAATAAACTTGTTAATAAAATTATAAGCAAAAAATAGAAATTTAAATGTCTCCTAACCAAATTTGACAACCAAATCATATAATTGGCTCCATCCTTCACCTTCGCACTTGTTCTAAAATCCATCAGATTATTTATTTGCTGAACTTCTGTAGCCTTCCCAGCTGAATTTCTGCCCGACATAAGAAGAAAAAGGAAAAATAAATCTGTTAAATATAGCCACATACATTGCAAGTGTTTAATTTGGGCAAACGAAAAGACAAACATATAACTCTTAATTTTAACAACGAAGGTGCAGAGACAAAAAACAGAAGAGCAGTGCAGAAGGAATGAGCTGAAGAAAAGAGCAGTGTAGAAGAAAATTAGAAAACAACCATCACACAACAAAGGAAAAGGGAGGAGAAACCCCAAAAAAAAAGAGAGCACTAACCTAGGCAGTCTAGGCAGCGGAGGAAGAGCACGCATATAGGCCCAGAGTACCGGAAGCCAAGAGAAAATGCGAGAGAAGCACAGGCAAGGCTCACAGAAACATGTGTGCGCAGCGAGAGGCGATTAACAAATCAGTAGACCAGAAGAAAGACCATAATAGGACTCAAAAGGGGCAGAACAAAATGGCGCACGCACCAGGAGTAGTTGGCGGAGGAGCGTCCGTACGCAACGCACATGAGGGAAGCCATCGATCCGGTCCGTAGAAGGTAGCTGAGAGAGAAGTGGAGGGGGCGAGACTACCAATGCGAAGATGACAAAGTGGGGAGGGAGAACTCTCCAGAAGAACTGATCAAACGGAGAAGGAGAGTTTAATCGGACGGCCAAGATCGATAGAAACATATGAACGGTTTGGATTCGATTACTGTGTACCAACAGTGCTTATCTACAGTATCGGATTCGGGCAGAATTGGTCAGGATTAATATATGTTTCGATTTGTATTTCACACGTGTGATTATGACACGGGCACACACATTTACTTGCATTGGACACATTAGCTGATAAATGGCTATTCCAAATTAAATACACATTCATGTATCAAAATAGAAAATAATATTGTAGAATATTTGCTAATCTGAATTTGTATACTTATTGTCAATCCAACCATATATATATATTTTTTTAAAAAAGAATATTCGCGGTTCCTTTATTCATATGTCTTCTATAATGGGCAATTGTAATGTGACTAATGTCGGTACGAAAATATTAACAAGTTTTGATAATAAGAAACCATTCTACATCCGGTCTATAATTGATATTGCGATTTGTCATTTATGAATTTCTACAATTCAAATGGTGATGCTCTAATACCCCATTAAAAAATTAAAAATAACATGTTATGACTCGGGAAAGATTAATTAAGAAAAAAATTTTCCCCTCTCAACTCTTACCTATTTATTACCGTGTAAGCATGTCACAGTCTTCTTTCTTAGGGTGCGTTTGGATCGTTGGAAGAAAGAAGAAGAAGAAGGAAGAAGAAAAAAAAAATTATAAACAATCCAAACTCTTCACAAAGTTACACACTTCCCAATACTTCTTTCCACTTCTTCCCTTCTTCCCTTCTTCCCACACCTATCCAAACTCACCCTTAGAAATAGCAAAGAATGAGTCATAAAAGGTCAAGATATGTATTAAATATTTCTTTTTGACCATTTTGATCTTCTTTGTTGCAACTTACCAATGACTTGTAAATTGCAATTAATACCTACACCTTTTTTCATGATAATGCCCACAAACAATTAATAAAAAAATGCAACGCACCCACGAAAGGGATGATGTGAAACAGGACCCTTCCAAGTTCCAACACCACATGCCAAATTGGAAAATTGCTCACATATATTACTGGAAAAAAAATTTACTTATATAATCTGGCTTATTAGGTTAGGAATAATCGTATTTGACTAGGCATTTTCTTATCTTATTATATTCTTAAAATAAGTAGGAGAACAAAAGAAAATAAAATAAATGAAAATAATAAAAATAGTAAATAATAAAGTTTTTTTTTTTTGCATTTGTCCTATGAAATATTTACCCTTTAAATCTATCTAGAACTCGCATCCCTAAAAAATCCTAAGAAATTAATTAAAATTGCTCGTAACGATTTCTACATCTTGGATTGTTTATTATGAATTTCAAAAGTGTTCGTTTTCGCAATTTTGTCCAAAATTAATTGTCCGTTACGAATCTTTAAATTTGAACTCTCTGGTTACAATTTTTAAAACTGTTAATTTTTCATAAATTATCTATAATTATTAGTTAAAAAAATATTAATTCTGAGAAAGTTCGTTAATAACCTTATTTTATAAAGATACTCGCAACTATAATCAAAATAATCCCAATCGCTGGGAGTTTCAGTGGCTTCGTCATTTACCTAAAGGTAACAGATGCCAGCAGAAAATGAATAAAGTCTCTATTGACTAAAATATGCCTCTCTAAATAAATATCGTTAAATAAAAAAAAGTCTAATCAAAATAATCCCAACCGTCAAACCCAATCAATTCAAATCATGATCTGAAGAGATAAATTCCGATCTAGGTATTTCCTATAATAAATAATAAATTACTCGGTGTAAACGCATCCGATCCGATTCAGTGCCTCCTCAGCCTCTTTTTCCCTTCGTTTTTTCCTTCCTCCTCTTTTAATCAATCATCAAATCCTCTTACTCATTCACTCCCCGTTGGACCAAAATACCCTCCCCTCTCCCATTTCGTTTTTCGCTTATTTTTCTCAGAACTTAGCACTGGAGCTTGATTTCTCTCTCGCCTTGTTCCGGCTCCGCCTAACGACACACTTGGCCACTCTCCCTTCCGCTCGTTTTATCTGCGCAAACACTTGGCCACTCTCTTCCGCTCGTGTTCGTAACGAAACCCTAGAAGTTCCATCGATCGGCTGAAACCGCCATGAGCGCCGCTCTAGTTCCACTTGGCAGCGGAGGCAAGGAGTTGTGAAAATCGCCTACTGATGGAATCTCTAACCTTCGATTTTCGAATCACAGCGACCATCTCTTAATTTCTTCTTGGATAAGGTAATAATTACTTGAAAGGATTTACTCAAATTGTCTCAACTTTTGTGGATCGGACAATCAAATATGCTTTTAGAGAAATTTGTAGGAACTACCATGTGGATCGGACAATCAAATATGCTTTTAGTTCTCACTTTTTGTATATAGACTTTTAGGAGTAATTGCAAAGTTGATGGTAAAAATGTCTACGATACTAGCAAAATCAGTGAAGTTGCTGTTACACTATCCAGTTGATCTGACAACATCTTTTAGAGAGTTTCTTATTCTTGTAAAGTGAAATAAGGATTAAGAAAGATTAACTAAACTTCTTCTATCTCTCTATCTCTCTACACTGAGTTTGTACAGTCAGATACTATAAGAATTTAACCTCTATTTGATGAAACAAAAGGATATATATAAAAGCTATAAAAGGATACATATAAGAGTTACCAGTGAAAGTTGGTCCTAATCAGTCTTAGTCACAAAAGGATGGTAAGATGAATTAACATAAATATAAAAGTTACATATTTGAGTCAATCCAATCTAATACATTATCATCTGATATATTTGCAGGAACTTCAAATTTTGTAGTAGATACGTCAGTGTCTCGATGCATTTGGTTGCGATGAGTAACTCCATTTGAAGAACTCCATCTTGCTTCAACAATCTCAAATTGGGATGGATCTCTTCTGGTAGAATTCTTTACTTTTCTCTTTTTGGCTACTTGAAATCTGTTTTCATGTAATGGAATTGTCGGTTCAAACAGCACATCACATTGGTTCATAATCTCTCGAATTTTCTCTTCAGCCTGATTTTGTTTCTCAAGAGGCCACTTGAGATATTCACTGTAAAAATGATCAAGTCTATTTTTCATTTGTTCAGCATGATTGGCACTTAGATTAGTGTCCAACTCATGCAATTCCCTTGTATCAATTCTCCATAGTGGATGTACTTGATCAAGGGAGAGTGGACTCGAACAATTTTTCATATAGTGTGCACATGGCATACCCATTGTTGCCATGAACTTCCCGGTACAAATAGGGTGCATGGTACAGTTTTTTGCCATCTCGTACTGCTTATGTAACTCCTTGAATGCAAAAAGTGAGATGCGATATATGAGATTTTTTAAAAATGGAATATTGCAAACATGAAGTACTCGAATTTTTTCACTAGCAAGTTGCACTCTTATCTCATTAAAATCATTGTCAATAGCTAGACACACCTTCTTCTTGATAGTTAGCAGATCACCTATTAGAATGTAAAGATTTACAATTAGTGAACAACTTCAATTTGAATTATTGCTAACATTAAATGAACTAACAAATTTTGATTACCTGTTGACACTTGTATATACTTTTTGAGTTTAGAATGTGCTCCTTCTGCTCTTGATGATGCCCGATTACCGAGATGTAGATGTCTATCTGTCCAAGCACTAACAAATTTCTCCTTCAAAGGTAACCAAGTTTTTTTTATATACACTAGAGCACCTTTCTTCTCCTTGTATTTTGATTCAAACACTTGCCAGCTACTCTTATAATCATCAATTGAAGATGAGTATACAATATTATTCCAATCAGACATGAATGTCTCCCAACCATCTTTTGTTTCAAAAAAGGGTTTGCACTTTGAAACTAGATTTTTATTTATATGCCATACACAAAGAAGGCTTGTTGCTGATGGAAAAACAATTGATATGGCATTTATTAGTGCTTGCTCCCTGTCCGTAATGATAACTGATGGTTGATTCTCATGTTGGAGAGTCTCCTTAAACATTTGCAAAGCCCAAATATAATCTTCAGTTGTCTCATTCTTTAAGAATGCAAATCCAGAGTAAAAGGATGTATTGAAACTTGTCACTCCAATAATTTCAAACAATGGTAATTTGTATTTGTTTGTCTTGTAAGTGCAATCCATAACAAACACATAAGGGAAATTTCTGGTTAACATGATTGATCGAGGATGAGCAAAGAAAAAATGAGTAATATGGCCAATTTCATCCCTCAAAGCATTAAAGCTGAACCCACCTTCTCCGAGATCATCACATAATGATTGAATCACTGATTTACCTATTAGATTGTAAAGAACAATTGTTGAGTAAATAGATTTAAATTGCCTAAACTCTTAAGAATTTTTTTGAATTAATGTTTATACCTTGCAAATTCTCCGTCTGGATTTTTCTTTTTGCATTATAGATTTGTTTGGCTGTGACTCGTGTGTTTGGATTACTTTGACGAAGAGATGAGAGTATTTGCATCGGTCGAATTCCAGCATTTATCATGCGTTCCACAGCCTCCATTTCATCACCAGTAAGTTGACGTAAGGATGGATGACCAGAAACATCATTTGAAGGCTCATGATTGTGTAAGTTATTCTTTATCTCAACTGTCCATGTACCTTCTATATCTTTTTTTCCATATAGCTGGAATGGACAATTAATCAAACAACTTGTTGTAAGCTCTCTGGTTCTTTGATTCTCTGAAAGGTTACGGGTATTCCGATAATGGCCACCTCTATCACATTGCAATACTACATACCTTTCCGCTTTTGAGCGAAGGATAGATAAAGCATAGCCTTTTTTTGAATAAAAAACTCGAACACAATCTAACAATTTATCTCGTGTTTCAAACTTGGTAGAAAGCAATTGGTCTTCATTGCTTGGATCCATCTGCACATGAACACAAAGCTAATAAGATTGATTGATAATCATGTAACAATTGCTTTGTGGCTAATGTGTCAAACTTTTATATCACTGGTCAGGTTTGTGGCTAGCATATGTCAACGACAATATCTAGAACTGGAGACAAGATTTCATCCTCTCTAGTTGGGAGCCAAGAGTTTTAGAATTTGCAATTTATTATTGTTGTAAATTCAATACAGTGAACATCACTTTGTTGTTTGATTTTGTATGTAACCTTGTATGCTTTATCTTGTATGGTATACTGGTTTAAAGATAGTAATTTGGGGTAGCTTTGTAAGTGTTCAATTCAGTGGTTAGGCTTTAGGAAGTTGATACTGATAATTGTTATTGACTTCTTGTTATTTATTTTATTTTGCTAAAAAAATGAGAAATTCAGTGCCTACAATTTTTCATTAAAAATTCTATGTGAGAGAAATATCATGGTGATTGTGAGAATATGGTAGATATAATGATAATAAAGGGATGGGAAGCGGTACCAGAAAATTGGTACTAAGAAATTAGTATAAAATAAAACACTTTATACAAAAAAAAATTATTAATTTCTAAAAACCACTACGCTCCAAAAAGATTTTGGATCATAGCTCTTACTTTGATAAAAGAGGTGATGTTGTGAGGGCCAGATCAACAACAAATGAGCAAGAAGAGGGCAAGAAGAGGTGGGGACTAGACCAGTAACATGAGGGCCGACTAACAACAAATTAATGAACAAGCTGTGGGGCTAGATCAGCAGCGTATAAGCATTGAGAGAGAGGTGTGGAGAGAGGGGACTATATATATGTGAATGTGAATTAGATATTTTATACTGAATTTGGCGGGAGTTTAGAAAAATAGAGAGGGATATCTAAAATTTGGTAACAACTCCGAATTGCGATATGTAAAAAAAAAAGAGATGGGCTAAAATCAGCTACGACTGACGGATGTAATCGTCAGCTACGATCAAATCTCAATTTTACGAGATTCTAACATTCGATCCGAACCGTTCATTGTGTTCTCCATATTGAAATCTCATTAGAGACCAAATTTTACATTTTTATGATTTTATTTACTATTTTTTTGAGATTTTTAAAAATCATAGTTATTGAAGGGTCCAGAATTGTTTAGATTAAGAATTTTGTAAAATATCAAACAAATACTAAAAAATTTCAGAAAAATATAAAATTTGGTCTCCAATGAGATTTCAATGTGGAGAACACATTGAACGGTTCGGATCGACTGTTAGAATCTCAAAAATTGAGATTTGATCGTAGCTGACGGTTGCATTTGTCAGTCGTGGCTGATTTTAGCCCATCTCAAAAAAAAATAGAGAGTGACGGTAACTGTACAAGGGTATTTTGGTCTTTTTTAAAAAATTAGGGAGTGAATGAGTAAGTTGAGCGTGGGCTGAGCAATTCCCCGGATCGTATCACAATTAAAAATAAAAACAAAAACAAAAACAAATTTAGACTTCATTCATTCATTCAACAGCCTCTCCTTTCTCTTTCGTCTCTTTCTCTCTTTCTCTCTTTGCGATTAGGGTTTTCTCCGATTTCACACCACCTCTTCTCTTCTCTTCTCTTCTCCGATCGGAGATCGATCGATTGGCGTCGGAGCCAAGCCATGGGAAGGAAGAGGAAGAACGAGACCGTGACGCGTCTCGACGAGGCCGACCGTACGCTCTACACCTCCTTTCGAGGAGCCGCCAACGCGCTCTCTCAGCTCTACACCCAATCCATGTCGCAACAGAAGCTCTCCTTCCAGGCTGGCGAGCGCCATGCCATGGTTAGTCCTTTTTATCTCCTTTTTCGTTTCTCTGAATTTTTGGTGATTTTTTTAATCTATAAAGAATTTGTCATTTAAAATTGCTTATCTTTTTGTTGAGATTCATGTTAGTAGTTTACCATTTATCCAATTCTGGCAACTGGTGTTGCTGGAATATGTTCTTCTATTGGTTTTTTTTTTGGGGGAGATTTTAGAGGTTTCTATACGTTTCAAGTTATATCTGTTTGTATTTTGAAGTTTTTAGAGGTTTCTAAAGTTTCAACTTTCAAGTTTTATCAGTTTAGAAAAGTGTAGAAATTCTTTGTTATATGGAGGTTAATATTTAATTTAACATGTGTTTTATTTTACTGTTCCTTTGGTTGCTTCTGACAAGGAACTTTTCTATCAATTATGCCAATGTAGTTTAGAATTATTAGTGTTATTCATGTGTAAGGATACCTAAAGACACACATATTGGTGTCTGTACTTGTACTTGTCTGATGATCAATTTAAGTCTGATTCTACTCTTCATGGTCACCATATGAGAACTCGGGATTGACTCAAAGAGGTCTTCATATCTCTTATTTGACAAAAATTTCCAAACATAACGGTGTACTTAAACAAACACTGATTATTTCTTTCTAATTAGGTTGAGTCAAGCCGACTTTTGTAGTTCCTTCCCTTGTAGGGAACTGCCAGAGCTTAACCTGGAATACAAGTTTCCTGTAGGAGGGGGAGGGAAGGGTAAAATGGTCCAACAGAATTGCTTTTACTCTTTGTTTGCGCTAAAAAATTCTCACTTATTTGTGTCTAACTCGATTGGATTGCGATATGTCTGTAGGACAAGCTGTACCACTGGATAGTGAGACAGCATGAAGAAGGCTCAAGAGTTACTATTTCGGATATATTATCTCATATTCAGGTTGGGCTTTTGTTATTCTTTATGAATGATTGTTTGTTGCAAGATATGATGAGCTCCTATAGCTCATATGTTCTTAAACACTACGGTCGAAGCGCTTGTTTTGTACACTCTGCTCTTTACCAGTACCAATTACTTTGGGTCCAGTTCTGACCAGTTACCAGTATGTCAGGTCTTGAACTAGATGGAATAATCTATGGTAACTTAAATATTATATTTATCAACATATATATTTATATTTATTATCAAAATAGAAATCAAGTGTTTTATATCTCTAAATCAATATGGGTCCAGTTCTGACAAGTATATCAGGTCTTGAACTAGGTGGAATTTCTATGGTAAATCTTAAAATTATATTTAACCAATATTTTTATGTTTATCTGAATGTTTGCTTTTTTTTATCTTGTTTTCTTTTTGTAGCATGAGATGGAATATGGAAGCAGTGATGGCTCAGTGTCCCCTAGACTGCACACACATGCAGCCATGCAATTCCCGAACCCAAACACCATTAGCCCGCAAGCTAATGTCTTCGCTCAGCCGCGGATGAACTTCTCTGATCAGTCGAGAAATTCGGTCTTCTCCAACGCGCTTTCCAGTCCGGTACGTCGGAGCCTCCAATCATACCAGCTCTCCCAAGGTGATGGTTATTGCTCAAACAGTGACAGCCAACCTACAACTGGAGCTCCGAACAATTCTTCGAGCTGCAACGATGCATCTATGGACATGCTTTCTGACAGTCCCTTCCGTTAGGAAGGGATATGTCAATTATTGAATGAAGAGGAGCTGTGGTAGGTTTTCTTGTGGATACCGCCGTAGAAAAAATATGTTGTTTAAGCGAGTTGGTGTTTCTCTGAGGTGGTGGATATGAGATGGGTTCGTCCGTTGGTGTAGTAAAGAGGGTGGATTGATAAGGGAAACCGATCAAATGTATATCAGTTGGGTTAGTTAATTAAAACCAAATACCAGTGGAGTCATGTGATATGGTCTTGGGTTCTACTTTTTCTCCTGTTAAGCAGTCTGTGATCTAATTAGTTTGCTCTCATTTTCTCTCTTCTTTGCCTTTTAATTACTGAATGGTGACTAGTTTATGTATAAGGTCATTTAAAATATATAACATATCGGTATTGATCCTGCATGACTCGAATTTTTTGTGTTTTATTTGTAATTTTTCCATTTTATAATTTTCTTTCTTTTTCATTCTTTTATAAAGTTTTTTTTTTTTTTGTTTTGAAGTAGCAAAGCAATTGTAAATCCTCTGTATTTGTATAAATTGTTAGAATTTTGCAGAGATAACTGTTCCTTGCGTCAACATTTCTATAAATAGAGGTCAAGAATTGTGCAATGGTGTTATGTTTTCTCTTTTAATAGCTTGTTTAAAATAGTATCTGAGGATTTTTCCATTTTTTAGCATAAAAAATATTAATATTTCTCTGCATATATAACATCTGAATATACCTTAAAGTGTTTTTTTCATCCAAAACATAAAAAGTTTTCCTTGAAGAGTTATTTTTACTTCTCTTTTAATGTACCTTTTCTTTGTGAGTCGACTTTTAATGTACCTTATATTAGGCAGGTGGATGAATTTACAGCAAAAAATAAATTCCAAACAGTCACATGTGGGGTTGGGTCCCCATCTGCTATATTCATGCAAAGTGGGGAAATATAAGATCCTAATTAGGACCATTTAATCTGAAATGAATTGACAGGATCTAATGCTTGTCTTAATATAAGGTGCTTACATGATAGTGAACGCCCAACCGATATAATCATATAATCGGATAATTCTAATAAGGATATAATTCTTCTTATGAGATAAATTGCAGGATAAAAAAAGTTACGTGAAGTTCATGGTTTCAATTTTTATATTTGAATCGAGAACTTGTCGTTGATAGGTTGTTTTCACTATAATGTTTTCTAATTTTTGGGTCATGCAGTTATGGAGGAGAAACCCAATCAAATTTTAAAATAATAAACGACTATATTGTTGGATTTATGACGCGTGAACTTATTCAATAGAAATTTTGCATGAACTTAAAAAAAAAGATTGTATCATTACAACTAATATCTATTGAAAAAATTCATTAATCAGACGGGATCCGGTGTTGTATTTTATATATTTTTTTTTAACTATGAGGACTGCTGTTCTGCTACATCCTATGCAAATTGCCAAATTCTTTCATTTATTTTGATTATACTTTAAAAAAGAGACATACGAATGCCAATGACAGGTTATAATCGATCTGAGCATTAATTCTTTATGCAAAGAAGCATATAGCGGATATTTTCCAACAAGAAATCAACTCGCTACAGAATTATTAATCAGAAAAGGCCACTGAAGAACGAAATTTCGGTTGCTCGTATCGTACACTGGAGAGATTCGGTGAACTTCCATATAGTGTACGAAATGCGGCGCTCTTCTATTTGAAAATAGAACCGTCTACGTTACCGCCAGTTTATTCTGGAAATTGTCTACGACGTTTTGAAGTTATCTTCAGTGTAGCAAGTCATACATCACTTCTATAGAGACTTTTTTCACGTGGTCCATTTTCCTTATGTCACAACAAATCAACATTTCTATTCTAAGATTTCTCATGGGCCAGAAAATTAATTTAGGCCCGTGACTTTTGTTAGAGTGATGGCTGCGGAAGGTATACAAATATTTTTTTGTACGGTAGATAATTGACTGTTTCCCCTGGAGGCTGGATATTTATGGTTTTTCAGAAAAACTTTCATATCCGAATTGTTAGAATTTAACGTAATAGTAAAAACGAAGAAAACCGTATACATATTATGAATTTTTTAGTTTTATCATCGGTCTCAAAATTTTAGTTTATATCCAATTTTCCCTTTTCTTTAAAATATGTTCATATTGTAGATTTTTTATCTGCTATAAATATTTAATTATAATTATATTTGTTATATATTTTTTATTTTTTTCGTAATTCTAAGATCTAAAATGTTTTTGTTTGTTTTTCTAGCATATCACAACATTTATTAGTTATATCCACTAATTACTTATCTGTTTCGAATTCATATTCGAGTTAGGAAATTGATTACTGCAATCGTGCTTTGTGCCATCGCTACCATCTCGATCAGAGCAGCGCTCTATCCCCTCTACTCATCCTGTGCGTATTTTTTGTTCATTTTGTTATCATAAGTGTTCACTTTATTAGGTACAAATGTTCACTTTGTAGTAGAATTGTTCACTGTTTTATAAGTGTTCGCTATATTCATTATGTTCATTTTGATTTTTTTTTCCCAAAAAGTAGAGTTGGGTCAATACAAATGTTCAGTTAATTGAGTATAATTGTTCAATTAGTTGCAACAGAAAATATAAATGTTATGAGCAAACATGTTTATTTTATTAAGTATATATATTTAGTTTAGTAAGTATGAATGTTCAGTTTAATAAATATAAATGTTCTGTTATTTAAATATAAATGTTCGGTTAGTTGCAACAAAAATATAACTGTTATAAAAAAAATCAAGCGAAAGAGTCATGAACCGGACAAAAAAACACCTGCCTTCTAACAGCAGCAGCGATAGATGACAGTTGTAATAGCTGTTCGAGTTAATTATTAGTTCTGTATCGAAACGCGTTCCATATTTCTATAAGTTTTCTGCCCATCTACATTTTATATATTACATCTTACTAATACATATATGGATTCTTGTTCGGTTTAAATCCCTAATAGTAACTCTATAAAATAAAACTCAATTCAAAAAAGAAAAAAAAACAAAATGGACTTAGATTGGAGAGCAAAATCGGCTAAATCGTTTTTCTTTAAATCAATATATATACAGGTTATATAATTTTTTCTTTATGTGATTTTGCAAACTGAATAAGGCCCTGATCACTATCAACTTTTTCCATAGGAATTGGATTCGGATTTCGTATGATTTCGAAATTCCCTGATCATTATGAAGTAAAATATCGGATTTCAATTGATTATATCTGATTCTGTCGGAATATTTGAGCCTTCCGAAATCCTATGATTTTAGTCAAAATTTGATCGGATTTCGGAAGTTCCTTCGATCGCCTCTGGCCCCACCAACCAAACCCACAAGTGAGATTATATGCGTTGATTGTAAAAAGACGATAATATCCTCCGAATCTCTCTCTTATCTTATAAATTTTGAACTTCTTCGATTAGATCTAAATACCACTTTCTTCTCCGATCCAATCCATTGTACTTTCTTCTCCGATCCAAGACCTCTAAGCGCGCACGTTCAATCTCGCCATCGCCGCTTCTTCTCTCCGCCATCGCCGCTTCTTCTCTTCGCCATCGCCGCTTCTTCTCTCCGCCGTCCTGCCGTCAAGCTAATCAAGCTCTAGGTAAACCCCCTCTCTCGCGCTCTCTCTCTTTCTCTTTCACTGCTGCTTCTTGTAGCTTTGAATTTTGTGTTGAATTTTGCTTCTATCTTTGATCTAAAACCTTCATTTTGATCCTTTAAATTTCCTATCTCCCAAATTTTGCTTATTTGGTTCCTTTTAATTGTTATGAACTAAGATCTGAGTTGTTTGTGATGGTTGCACGACATTGAAGTTTAGACTTGTTGACTTTTGAAATTCTACATTTAAGCATATTAATTATCTAATGCAAGTCAACGATCAATTTAGCTATAAGTAACTGGTAACAATCAATTTAGGCACGAGTGTTACTACACTGCATAATACATTGCTAATCATGCCACCTAGACTTTGTAATATAGAATTTAATGATAGCTTTCTTAATATTGTCAGAGAAGAGAGAGAGAGATTGGAGAAGAAATGTAATTATGTTATAATGTTGTTGTTACACTGATGGTGCATGTTTTCTGATATATATAGCTTGTATATCAGAGATACTAAATACACAAGCCTACTAGAGGCGATACATTAATTTTGTGTTTTAAATTTGGTTGTTCAGAGGAGGGCTTGGTGTCTTTTAAAATTTTAATACATGATGATGTTTATGCTGGTTAAGAGAGGAATTTTCATTTTTGATGTTGTCTCATAATATGACTGTGTTAAGAGAAAGGAATTTCCAATGAGAAAGCTTCACTTGATTTTATGCTGGTGCGTGAATTTTGTACTTTTTTTTTTGCAAAACTTGATGGCTAAAATTAATAGAGGCGTATTTATTTACCTTGAATTACATTCGGCCTAGCTGTGGTGCCAATGTCTTACCAAATTTCACAGCAAAGATGAAAATGGGTATAGTTGGAGTCACATTTAAAGCACCAGAATTGATAGACTGATAGTGCTGTTATACTGACGAAGAGAGGACTGTCGAAGCTTTATCTTGATCTGTGCATATTAACTATTGACTGATTACTCTTATAAATAGCAAGTCTAAAGCTATAACATTAAAGTGCCATTAATTGTTACTCCATTATTCTTTTTATATGCGTTCCTGGGGTAATATAGGGGACAGGACTGCACCTTTCTGTGTGCTGACAAGATTCTTCATGAATCTAATATGGGTTATGTGATTGGGTTTGGGTTTCAATTCAATTCTGCATGTTTTCAATATGGAAGTTAAACAGTCACTTTGTACCATTACATTCAATATGGGATTTGCAGCTTTCAATATGGAAGTTAAACAGATACTGGTTATTCAGTTTGCAACTTTTGTTAGTGATAGGTACATGAATAAACAAGTGTATGATTTTTTGTGATTTTATTTGCTTTTAGGTAGAGATGGATGCTTTACAACAGTATCGATCAATTGTGTTTTCTGCCTTAACTTCGTATGTCACGTATTTGCTTATTTTGATTCAAATTAAGAGGCGTGATAATGAAATCTTAGAACTACGGTCTAAGGCAAGAATTGAGCGAGAAAGGGTGCGTGATGAGTTGATGAAACATCTAAGGGATAATGAGGAGTCGCGTAATATCATACGCATGGGGACAGCTGCCTTTGAAAGGTTCTGTTTTATTCTTCGAGAAACCGGCCGACTTGCAGACAACAAATACAGTTGTGTTGAAGAACAAGTTGCAAAATTTTTGCATGTTCTATCTCACAACGTGAGGAACCGCCTCATTAGGTTCTATTTCAGACGATCTTTGGCAACCGTTAGCAACCACTTCCGTAAGGTATTGAGAGCGGTGATTTCACTTGAAGATAGATTCCTTGTGCAACCAAAAGATGATGGCCCGATCCCTAATGAGATTCGACTAAGACAAGGGAAATTTTATCCCTATTTTGAGGTCTCGTATTTTTAATTCTCTCTACCTCAAAGTTAAATTTCGGCTTAATGCCCTTCTCTTAGTTGTAGATGTTGTGTAGACCACTTGATACTTGTGTGTTAGTACTAGGCCAGGCCAGGTACCAGGTTGGTACCTCTTTGTTTGCTTACTGGTACACTGTGGTGAGTGTGCCAGGGACTATTCTGTGAAATTTTTCGAGTTAGGACTAATCTGCAAAAATATTTGAACTGCTTTAGTGTTGTTCTATAATTAAATCTGTGACTAGTGATCCCTGAAACCCATATGCGTGTCACTAGCCAGGTACCAGGTTTATGCTTGACTGTTTAAACTACTTATTTTGTTCACATTGTTTCTCTTTGTAGAAATGTGTTGGTGCCATAGACGGAACCCATATCCGTGTAAAAGTTCCAAGAGATGAAGTAAAGAGATACCGAAGTCGAAAACAGTTTCCCACGCATAACAATTTAGTTGCATGTACGTTTGACCTCAAATTTACGTACGTCTTAGCTGGCTGGGAAGGATCAGCGCATGACTCAAAGGTTCTTCAAGATGCTCTTAGTCGAGAAGATAGATTGTTAATACCACAAGGTATAGAATATAATTGAATTTATAATGTGCTGGAGATTCTTCTTTTAAAAACTACACAATGTCATTATCTGTAAATATAAACTTAGTATTACTCATGAGATGCCTTAGAATTAGTTTGCTTTTGAGATACCTAATAAACACGTTTGAGGAATTTATCATTTGAAAACCAAGATCTTAATAATGGATTTGCTGCTATAATATTTGCTAAACAGTCAGTTGAACTGAAATGTATATCTTGTGATTTTTTTCTTAATTGTATAGGTAGGTATTATCTAGCTGACGCTGGTTACGCGTTGACGCCATCTTTCATCACCCCCTACCGTGGTGTTAGATACCACCTCAAGGAGTACTCAATCCACCCTCCTGAAAATGAAAGAGAGCTCTTTAATCTACGCCATTCATCCCTAAGAAATGCAGTAGAACGATCAATCGGTGTACTTAAAAAGAAGTTCCCAATCATAGCTAGTGGCAGTGAACCATATTATGACGAGGAAACAGTATCAGATGTGTTCTTAGCATGTTGCATTATCCATAATTATCTAATGGGAGTTGACCCAGATGAAGAATTGATTGCTCAAGTGGATGAGGAAATTATGCATAGTGAAATTGAGAGTAACACACTGTCAAGTTCTAGTTCTAGTAATGATAATTATAGGCTAGGTGAACAGATTAGGGATGATATTGCTTTGAAAATGTGGCATGATTACAATCTGAATGCTTCTTAGATGCTAGTCATAGTCAAGAGATGTCTTGTTTTTATTTTTCATTTCTTTTGTATTACAATCTAAATCTTCTACTATTCAGTATTACTGTAAGATTGAATATGATCTTTAATATAGTTTCAGTATCTTTGCATATTAATGCCCAGTGGTCTTGCTTGTGTGTGTCTTTATTGATAATTTAATATGCAAGTAATAAATGCTTAATTGTATATTACTTTGAAATTTGTTATGTCAACAGAGAATTATGGAACTAGATGGTATGCTAGGAGAACATGCAAGCATTGAAGTTCAACATGATGAAAAAGCAATGGATGGTTGTTACCTTGCATGGACAAAGCCAATGGATACATTTCTTCTTGAAGTTCTTCGAGAGCAACAATTGAAGGGTTTGAAGGGTGATAGTGGGTTTCAAGCAAGTGCATACAGGAAAGCAATGGAGGAAATTAATACCAAATTCAACCTGAAGATCAACAAGGAGAAAATTCAAAACCGCTTGAAAACTTTGAAAGACATCATGAATCTGACATTAGATGCCCTCAAGAAGAGTGGTCTGACGTGGAGTGAGTCAACCAAAAAGGTTCAAGCCGGCCCCGCAGTATGGGATGACTTAATCAAGGTACTGTATAATTTATTTGCATCTGGTTACATGTACTTATTGTATACTGTTGAGGTATAAAGATGATATTGGAAATGCATAGACTGTCATAGCATAGAATGAACAGATGGAGTCACATCTAAGTTATGGACTTGTGTCTCACTGACTGGTTTTTGTCATATGTGAATTCTGACTAGTGATGTGAGAGTATAAGCCGCCTAAAAACATGATATGGCTATATCAAAATATATATCAAAATAACAATAGTACAGTAAGAAAATACATAAATATAAAAGAATTGGTGTACTTGTAAAAAGTGACAAGGGCATAATATAAAATTTGCAGGGACTGAGATGCTAACAGTAACCACTTCATTTGTTTAGGCCAACCCTAAAATGAGGCGCATTAGAGACAAAGAGATATGCAATTTCTCACTTCTATGTGACATTTTTGAGAAAAACCGAGCAAGTGGTAGCATGGCTAAAACTTGCAAGGAAAGGCTCCAACAGTGGGAAGCGGAGGCACTGACAATCAATGATGTTGACCGACTTCAAGAGGAGAATGTTGTCATTCTTGATAATTTTGACAATCTTACCGGTGACACTCAAAATGGAGTTGCCAATGGAGCTTCATCCTCCTCCAAGACCACAAAAAGGTCTTCCAAATTGGGTGTCAAGAGAAAGTTTGATGAAGTTGAGTCGAGGAGTGCAACTATTCAACGCCAATATGATGAAGGCTTGATGATTGTTCGTGACTCTCTATCTGAGATTGGTCGGCAACTTGCTGTTGCAAATGAGTATTTCCTCAAGTCAAATACTAGGGTCTATACACCTGAGGAAATTTATGCTAAAGTGCAGAAATTGGAACTCTCTGATGATAACATGCTTGGTGTTGTTGATCTCCTCATGTCTGATAACAAAAAGGCTGGCAGTTTTTTTGGTTGTCCTGATGAGCTCAAGGGTCGGTGGTTGCAGCGAAATGGATTCTGATGGTGAAGAAGGTATGCATCTCACTTCCTTTTTTCTTTTGAATTTAGACAGTACTATGGTTGTGGTGGGAGGAACGCCACCAGGTGATAACCTCACTTTGGTAACACTGTGGTTATCTGTACAGCAACAGAATATAGGTGTTGTGCCAAACTGGTTTTGCTAGTAGGATGCTTTCTGGTCCATTGGCAGCGACCAGGTGCTAGCTTAATATGTTGATTGAGGCTTGAGGAGATTATGTGCAATTAAGCCCAGAAAAGTTGGAAGGAAAGTTTACAATTAAGCCAAAATCAAAGTGGTATGCATTATCACCAACAGTTTTAGCTAAAAGAATGAATACCCACCTCATTAATCACTATCTGATGCAAATCTATAGCTTGTAGTTACTACTTTCTTATTTTATTATATCTTAATTGTCAGGACTCAAACAATCTAAAGGATGCTCTTAAATTCTCGGCACATATTCTACTACCTTGTATGTTTGTGGTTTTGGCACAGATTCTACATTGCTTTTTCTATATGAACAACATCAAATAGAAATAGTACACAATATTCTTAGATATTGTTCTTTAGACATATGGTGATTGGTATAGAATTTCTAATTTCTTTTGTTTTTGGACTTTGTGATTGGTATAGAATTTTCATAACAAGTTTATCTAAATCTTAGATGAGACATGCTCCTCTGGAATAATGATTGATGGAATGTAATACAGATTCTACATTGGATTTGTTTGTTTCTTTGTATTGTCAGACTATGCATGCCTTACTCTTCAATTAATTCATATCTATTGCGCACTATTACTGTGTTATCAGTGCTCTTCTATTTTTTCCATCAATATATACATTATATTATTTTGTGATCAGTTGAAATGAGCGTTACCTAGGGCCCATTGAATTGATATAATAAGGGCCTTAGAGAATGAACTGATCTACTAAAAAGCTACGGATCATGCTCTACAAAAAAGCCGTAGAATGATAAGGAGGGCCTTATATTTACAATTGCTTGTTTATTAATTAGCCGTAGAAACGAGGGGGCATATTAGCCGTAACAGTCTTTTTAAATAATGAGGACAAAATGGTCACTTTATAGAAGACAAATCATTTCCTTTCTTATAATTATATGGTTTTTGATCATAGGATTTCAATTCCCGTCAATTCTTTCATTAATAGTTTTGATCATAGGATTTCAATTCCCGTCAATTCGAAATCATCTCCAATCCAATGAAATGAATTGAAATCCCAAGTCCTGTCCATAGTGATCAGGGCCTAAGTTCTACAGCAGAAACAAATTTGCGAATAGATAGAACGCGCGATTCTTTGTTCCTTAATATCGCACTAATAACACTCATACTGGCCTATAGAACAAAACTGTTCAAGCAAAAATCCTTAAGGATATACAAGAGAGCATGCAAAAAAAATTGCTTGAATCCTATCTCTTCACAAAAAACCATATCTGCAGCCCAATAATTTTCAGATGCAACCATTCATTATTAGCTATACAAATTACAGACCTATTGATGTATTTAAAAGCTGCACACAGAAGCATATGCTTTGAGGTGAAGTTCATAGGAAGAGTCGATTGCATTCACACCATAATCAAGCTTGAATCATCTGCCAAAAATTAGATAAAAGTGGCCAATACTGAGTATACGAGTTAAATTTGATGGAAGGGGGCAGTTTAAAAGAATTTGAAAAAAAAAATGGCATAAATGGACAAGTGGTTTGTCTGCACAACCCCACATAACATCAAGTACGAAATTGAATGGACAATTTGGTGGAATTGAATTGAAACAATTGCTTATGTCCCTCACACTGAAGGAATATGTTCCCAACATACCCAATTATCTAATTTTATTACCATAAGGCAGAGAAAAAACAGTGATATATAAAGTAATTCCATGAAAAAAATGAAGGGGAAGGACAGAAAAGTCATTCCCTATATAGCAGGCAAATGCAATAAAATTCTTATTTCAAATCTGTCAGGGAACACACGAAACCTTCCTCAGAAAGTTAAGTTAGGCACTACCCCTCTCTGCCTGATTTCCTTTCTTCAGGTTCCAAATTCCATACATATTCTCTCTCTAAAATAATGTGAATCACAACAGATAATTTTTTTGAAAGAGTTGGACAAGAAGTGGGTTGCAAATGACAGTTCTCAATAACACCGGAAGATCATATAGGTATCACAGGAATGGGAATTAAACTTTGCCCTCATTTTAAAAAAATCAACTTACCAGAGTAGCTGAATTCCTATTTTTCAAGTGCAAAATCACCGACTCCACAATGGCCTGGGCTGCCTGGGCTTCTACCTCAATCTTGTCAGCCTCTGTTTTTGCCTCTATAGCTTCAGCATCTGCCATCTCTGCCTCTGCCACTGCTCTGGCTGCAAAGTCTGCAGCCTCCTGTATGGTCGCTGCAAGGTCACCTTCTGCTCGCATTATCATCTGCTTTTTCACATCATAATTCTCTGTCCTTGGTGGAGGTGTCCTTGGTGTTCTCTCTTGCAATGATGTTCTGGTCGGTGCTAGCTTGTAATTTCTGTTCACCTATAAAAAAATGAAAGAAATAAGTGTATCCCTGGTAAAGGCCAGCGCTGAAAAACCTATACTCATTTAATAAGGTAAACAAAAACCAAATGTGCAGGTACTTAGAATTAACTAGAATTGTACCTTAATGAGTTTCCCAGAGTCGACTAAACTCTTAATTTTTGCAGACAACAGCCTCTGAAAATCTGGAGGAGCCTGGTATTTTTCCTAAGAAATGTAACATACTAAAATGAGTAAGATTTCATAAGGAATGCAGTATAATTTCACAACAAGTAGTGGCTAAGCCAACCAGCTGCCATTGCTGGAATTTGAACAAAAGGTTCAGCAGCAATGAAAAACTGAACTCATTTTGTTAATCTGGTTTGCTTGGTCCTTAGCAACAAAAGCTTAGTAAAAACATATACTTATTTATAGAATGTTCTTATGATTTAGCAAAAAACTAGTATTTGCTGCTAGTTGCAAATATCTCAGAAGAACCAGAATGTTACTTTATTCGAAATGGACTGGTATTGGGAACAAAAGCAAAACAGTACATACTTATTCACATATGAAAGAGAGATTCAATCATCTACCTCGATGTACATGGCAATGGATGTCTGGTTAGACCCCTCATGCTCTTGGAGTTGAGTTAAGGCTTCCAATATCAGATTATCAAACCTGCATAAGAACCAAAAGGATCTGGATGTAAAAAATTTTTGCCCAAATTTCTAATAAGTAGAAAATCATGGACCAAAATGTAAGTATTGAACAACTAAGGGATGAAGATTCAAAGAAAAATAAAATAGACATAAATGAAACTAGAAAAGCCCATCAAAACTAAATTAACTATTGCTTTTATAAAATTCCAGATGTAAACAATGCGAAATACTGTAAAAATCATAACCAAGCATTTCTAAGCCATAAGTAATACGAAGCACACATGTTTGGCCAGAACTTGCTGCTTAAAGGTAGAATAGGCAAAACCTTGCAATTAAGCCACAAAACACAACAAGTAAAAAAAAAAGGTGAAAAGACAACAAAAATATAATCCCATCTGAATAGTACATAAATAATTGTGATTTATTTTTAAAACAAGAAGTAAAGACCTTTTTATTGGTTTCTTCGTCTCTTTTGATTCAATCTGAAGTGGCCCAGAACTACTTGTAATAGGGGTAACTTCTTCTACTTTTGCTTTAATAGCCATTGGTGGACTGTATTCTCCTTCTTCATCTAATTCTTTGCTACGAGATAGACGCCTTCTTTTTTTAGTTGCCGGTTTTGCCCTTTCTGTTGACATACATCCAACATTCCCTGTCACGCTCATATTACGCCATTTGTCCTGGCAGTAAAATTTCAATCATAAGTTGGAGCGAGATCTGATAGAAAAAATCTATACCAGTCTAAAGCTCAAAATACATGTTTTTTTCTACAATAAAACAGTTCACTGAAATTAAAACTCCTATTTTGTATAATACTATTCTCTGTAGTTTTTTCTTGTCCCTCATTGATCATCTCTCTATTAAATTGTAATTATATGGGTAAATGAGGCTGCATTGAGTAGAATGTAAGCCGCATGAAATCACTACCGGTGTAACAAGCAGCTTTGGGGTAAAATTATGATGTGCATAATGCAGATTATATGTACTTTTTAGAGTCCTTATATCAGCATAGAACATAATTTCAGCAAACTTTCTAAGATCTACATGAACATACTATGAGTCAAAACAAAAAAGTTAAATCCACTAAAATTAAATTCTTGATCAATTCTAAACATCCTACCTTAAGATCAATATTTGATCTAAATTGAAGGTCTGTACTAAACTCTGGATCTTTCAATATGTTTCGCCATTTGCCGACTCCATGTTTCTTTACTCCAGCTTTTAACGCAGATTCCTCTTCGGCAGTCCATTTTTGTTTTGGGGCCCCCATGTCTACATAAGCTTGATATCTGTCAAACCATTCATATTCGATCATAAATGTCTCTTTTTAGTGATCCAAATTTCAAATAAATATAATCAATTTGAAGAGAGTAAGCTGAAATTTGCACTCTAGCATATTGAACAACAATAATACAGTTTAGGAGGAATTGTGAGGGAAGAAAGGTTAAATCGCGATGCGAAATTAATCAGATTAAAGGTGTAATTACACATGTTTATTTAAATACAGAAGCTACTAACATATTCAAAACCATGGAAATTTCACAAGCGCCGCTTTAAGCAAAGAAAGGCCCTGAATACTAAATTAGGAAACATATAACATTAATCGATCTTCAATTGGTTATATATAGACATGATCGGAATTGGAAATGAAAGAGAATTATACATCTCAAGAACAAGACCAATTCAGGAAAAATTACTTGTGAGAATCTATCAGAAACTACTTCAATTGACATTAGTGCATGCAAGCACCGATCGATTTTGATCCAATACAACAATTGATCAGATTAAATCACAAGTAAAAGAGTTCAATGGAGACAAACCTTCAGAAATCGCTCCAGTGATTGAGAGAGAGAGAGAGAGAGAGTGGCGATTCAACAATCGAAAGGGGTCTCGGGTTTTCAGATCAGGGAGTATATATAGCAATTCTCTCTGGCGAATCGCCTTGCCTGAGAAAGAGAAAATCACAATTATATTACTACAAAAGTACAAATATTTGTGTAGCGATCCGCTTATTGTGTATGTTGTAGAGTTTAAACAACTCACCACAGAGAGGTAACAGTTCTAAAGAAACGCAGCAAATAGAGGGAAGCGAGAGAGGGACGGGCTATCCATCGCATGTGCAACGCACGTTCTCCGTTTAGGGTTAACGTTTAGGTATTTTTTTTATATGGGCCCTCTAATTAATCGATAATTGTTCTATGGTTCTTTTTGTCTGTTTTTTTTTTTTTTTTTTTTGAAAAATTTTTCGTTGAAGATTGCATTTAGACGGTCACTTAAAAAATTATATTTGGAGAAGTTTTGCTAGTGGGTTCCATTAAACTGGTACAAAGTAGGAATTCAACCATTGAGTATTACTGTATTAACAAGAAAGATGAAGCTAGTTGTTTGAGGTACGGAAATATAATACGATATAGGAAAAAAAAACAAAAGCAGAAACCAAAACTTCAACGACCAGTTTGTATTTTGCGACTTGAAGATTAAATAGTTACAACCGTTCAATTGTCAGTCTGATCATTGTGGCTCCGTTTGGATGAATGCAAGAATAATGAAATAGCTTCTTTCTATTTCTAAATTTATTATAAACAATTCAAATTCTTCATAAAGTTACACACTTTCTAATATTTTTTTTCTTGTTCCTCTTATTCCCACACCATCCAAACGGAGCCTGTGATAATGAATCGAAGCTATTTAGACATTTAGTTAACTTTATCAGCGCGAATCTTGATAAAATGGAACGACGAGATTTTCCAACTAATTGAACCTTCACCGGGAAATTATCTCATTCTTAAGTTATACTCAAACCATTTGATCTTTTTAAATTTACTAGCAAAAAGTTGCCCTCAACACGTGGGCAACTAAAGAAACAAAATGATTAATATTTTTTATTTTATATAGAACTGTACGTGTTAGCTAGCGCGAAGCGCGATGACAGTTGATCGACAGTTGCACATGGATAGTTTATGTATCCAATGGAAAAATATACTCACCAAGCTTCTAAATTTCTGCGAAATAACGGCGAAATAACAGAAATAGCGGTATTTTGTGTCAAACCGCATGAACGTTATAGTCTTAATTGAGAAAATGACGTAACGCTTTATTTCAGTTATTTCGGCGATATAACGCGTTATTTCAGTTATTTCGGCGAAATAACAAGCTGTTATTGCTACTATTGTTAAATTGTGTATTCAATATTGAACTATTGTTAAATTGGTACAAGCTGCTATTGCTACTCAATATTGGTACACTGCAGTATATTGAATTTGGTATGGTCGTATGCTATTTGTATGGAGTATTGGAGAAGTATAAACATATAAATTGATAGTTATAGAATTGATATGTGTCAAACTTTGAAAAAATACTACACCGCTATTTTGCCGTTATAACATCGAAATAGCACCGAAATAGCATGGGGACCTAAACCGTCATACCGAAAAAACCGAAATTTAAAAGCTTGATACTCACACAATAACATCAGTTGATCGACAATTGCACATTCCATAATTTCTTACAATTATATCTTAACCACCACCTAGAATAGCAACATGAAGCAAAATATGATCTATTTGATCACGGTGGTTTGCCAAATGTACTGACTAACAATGCTATGATTTCAATAGAAGAAGAAGCTATTTGTCACCTTTTTCATCCAATTAATTATGCCAATGGACCACGCACAATGGCATCAACCTTTTAATCTTCATCTGTAATGGCAAGGAAACAAAATCAATATGATACAAATTAAAACCATCAGTTTAATAGAAGACGAAGCTTATTTGTCACCTTTTTTCATTTGATTTATACAAAACAGTCAAATAGCATAATTGATTGGGCAAGAAAGAAAAAAAATGAAACATAATAAGTTGTTTTAAAATTCTGGAGCAAATCTAATATGACTTTAATGAAATGAACTTGTAAGATCACATTTGATCAATCTTTTCTTGTGTTTAGAGGCAGAAAAGATTAATCCCAAAGGTCAGCCCTTCAATGACTCGCACATGAACTCGAGCAACCTAGAATAAAAATTGATTAGTGTTAGTCAACTTTTTATTTGAGTTGTTTATATGGCGTTGTTGTAATTATTCAACAAAAATAACAATTACACATCTAAAAATATTCTACCTGTCATAGAAATTTTGTGCGATATGCTGAAAGTCCTTGCAAGAAATATTTTTTCGTAAGGTTTCCTATCTTACCCTTATTACACCACCAGACTGCTTTAATTATGTTGTTTTATTTTTTTACAAAAGCAGTATGGTAATCTACTGTTTAATTGTTTGAAACTCTAGAATATATATCACAGAAATAAAATGCATCCTTACGCTTAAATAAATCAGCTCAATTATACAGAGGTTCACATAAAAGCCTAGCTTAGTGAAACATATTTAATCTAAACCCGACTATAATAATTGTACATTCCACTTAATTATTCTTGACAAACCAAAAAGAAGGAATGAAATGTGAGCCATCTTGCTCTACTTATGTGAAGTTTCTAAAAAGGATGGGAAAATATAACCCGTTGAACTCCAACAGCTTGTAAACCCAAAGCTCAGAAGTTTGAAGGATCAGAACCTCCGCTGAGCCCAGTTACTACCACATACTGCCAAGATTTTCGTTTCCTCTGTTTTTTTTTTCATAAATTCTACAGGAAGATTAATTGGGACCTAAGTTTGAGAAAAAAATAAGAAATGTAGGAATAAGTATAAATAATTCTCTCTAAAACTGGAACCTGAAATGTTCAAACTTGTTAGGTAAAAGAAAGAAAATCCAGCCATAAAATCTACAGGAAGATAAAAACAATATTATAGCATATCTTTTGATATGCATCATCAACCACCAGTCAAAAGAGAAAAATAGACATGAAGACCACAATTTATCCTGAATAAACTCTGTATTTTTCTATTGACCTCTGAAGAACCCATAAAGTCGTATGAAAATAGTTATTCATACTATAGACCATTAGAAGAAATCATTTTGAAACTATACCAAGGTAAGAGAAGATGATCACATATCCAATCATGAGTCGAGGCAAGCTTGAAATTTGGTGGCCAAAGTAATTATACCAAACAAATTGGGCGTAATTATCAGTAAGCAAAGTAATTATTCTGTTGTCAACTGTCCAGAAAAAATTTGTTGCCCTATGCCAATTGACAAAAATGAAAAATAGCCAATTACAATGCAAACATAGCAACCCTAAAAAAATGGTGACAGACAAATAAGTGCAAGCACGACAATCCATAAGAAACGGTATAAACCTGACTACACCAAATAAATTGGGCAACAGGAGATAAATTCACCTTCTGAACTGATCATTTTTTATACTTCAGAATCAAAGGCCATCTCACTTTGGAAATTGACTCTTTGTATTAAATAAAAATATATATTAGAGTAGTAATGTGAACAAAAACAATCATAGATATACCTAGAAATCTTTTCAACTGGAACAACAGTATTGGACAGAAATCATGATTTTAAACTCCCTGGATGTTAAAACCGAAAATATGAACATAGGAAAACTGATGTATGGACCAAACAAACAATCTATTTACAATATATATATAAACTGAACTTTGTTTGATGAAAATTTACGCACCGAAGTATACATAAAGAAAGGGAATTATACTCATGAATTTAATTTTGCATATTTGATGGCAGACATCCGCCACTTGACTTGAGCTGGTTTGTTGATCACATATCTCAACTTAGATTTGTGAACAATTTTATCTTATTTTACCTGAAAACCAAAACGAATATATATATTAAAATCTATCAGATAAAGGAAGTTGTACACATGCGGCTCATAAAAAATGAATCTCTTTTGCAAGGAAAAATCAATAACTGAAAAAAGCATGCAGAGAAATATTTAAAAAAAAATCAGAGAGCAACAACCGTGAAAAATATTAGCAACAAATCATAACTCAGCCATGATATGCAATTTTGTAATTGAACCTGCCAAAGCAAAATCAAATAACCAAACCAAAGGCAATCATTGAAATTGCTTTCTTGTCTACTTACCAGGTTGGCTTGAACGTTAGCTTGTTGCTCACAATCAATAGTAACTCAAAAATTCATGCTTCAAAGGCCACAAACTGTCCACCTACAACACTACAATATGATCTTACTAAAACGCAGCTCGTTCGAGTTCTAATAGACCAATACACCATCTAAGTTGAATTTTTTTTAGGATCGATTAATTAAAATCTAAAGGCAAATAATCAACATTTTGAGGAGGGTTATTACCGGTAGAAAGGAGGCAAGGCGTGTGGGCTGATCCTGGCAAGGGGGGGACAACAAAAGCTTTAGGTTTTGTCCACTGTCTCTTAATCTGCGTTGAACTGGTAAAGAAACGGAAAAGACACAGGAAAGGGAGAGAAGACTCGAGAACTCCTGCCCACTCAAATGGCCAGTACGCTTAGAGCACAGACGATGTGCGCCTTATACTCTCCTTCTCTCCTTTGGCTCAGAAGGAGGGGCACAGGAAAGGAGGAGAACTGGAGAAAGCTTGACAACTTCTGTCCACTGAGATCGAGAGATGATTGCCTTCCTTTGAGAGAAGAATCGGGAAGTGCTCTCTTTCTCTCCCCCTCACTTATCTCCCTCGCAGAAAAGGAAGAAGAATCGAGAAGCACGCGGTGAAGCGGACGGCCGGCTGGATCGTTGGGAGAGGAAATAAGCGGCTCATATTGAGGGATGGAGAGGTAATGTAGAAAAACCCTTCTAGAATTTATGTATTGTTTGAGGGGAGAAGAAGAACCCAGCGTGGGAAAGAAGGAGAAAGGAGAAGTGGAGAACCCAACCCTCTAGCAAACTTGGCAGGAAAACTCTCGTGGGAAAGAGGAGTCTGTAGGAAGGAAGAGTCCAGAGGATAAAAAAAGATGTATATTCGTTGCACGCAGACGGACAACTCCATCGATTATGAGACCCACAAAACAGAGAATGAGGAAGCATGGACCAAATGCAGATGAATAAAAAATGTGCCTGACCCACCCACATGGTTTGCGCAAGGGAACGACAGCAGAAGCAGACGATCAAGATTAAATCCATCGCACGCATCAGACGGCTAGGATAGAATGTAAATGAACAGTGTTTTTTCAGCTTGGAATTGAATGTTTTATAATTGTTCAATCTAAAAGCAATACAGATAGATATCCTTTCTAAAATTAATTTGTTTAGACACCACCCTGCGGCTTATCCTTTTTTTTTTGTAAAAAAAAAGTCTAAATCTTTTATCTAAATTAATATATAGGTCACGTATCAAATCAGATCAGATAGTACAAATCAATGTTCCATAATATTAATATAAAGATTGTTTACATCCTCAATTGCAATTGTTATGACTTGTTATGGATGTTTTTACATAATCTCAATGTTCCAATAAGTAATAGGAATAGGAATGATGGTGATGATGCTAGGAACAAGTCTTTTTATATCATCTCTTAGACTCGGACAAATAATAGAGCAAGTGAAATCTGCTACTTTATATTCTCACAATATCTTTCTTCTTCTTCTTTTTTTTTTTTTTTGGGAAAATTGGATATAACCCAATTTTGCCTTTTTTTTTTAATAATTTGCACATGCCAATAAGCAATAACTAACTAAAAATCATTACACTGAAAAAAATTGCAGATAATTTTTCATAAAAGTAAGGAGTAATCTGAAAATTAATCCATTGGTATGAATCCGATATAAAACAAATAATGATTTATTTTTATCAAAATTTAATTGATGATCAAAGAGGTTTCAGATTATACGAAATCAGAGACACAATCTCTCTCTAAATTACAATAATTCTAAACTTTTATAATTTTGACTTTTAGTTAGCTATTACAAAAATACTTATGAAAATATTTTCAACGTGTTTCGTTTCCATCACAAGTGACTAAACAGTCTAAACTACATGAACATTGATCTCACATCATTTTTTAGCGCATCAAATGTCCTATTAACCTCTGTGCCGCTCAGGCAATGTGTTGATTTCATTTTCAGTTCTACATTCCAAGCTGACCTTGGACTGCCTTTGATCGGATGGTGCAGATAAACTCCAATTATATGTTCCATCAAATATTCTACTGATGTTAAAAATTTTATTACATGCCAGGTAAATGAGCAAAAACCAATCTACTCCGCTATATACCCCCAATATTCTTGGTGAGTCATTTTTTTAAGGTAAATTAGGATCAATCCTTCAGCTTATTTTTAAATTAAATGTCTACAAAAGTTCCTACTAGATTAAGAGCTGATTCTCTAAGTCCATTTTCTTTATCCCATATTTCATTAAAAGCAGTTTTTTTTTTCTCATATTCAATTGATCCGCTTTAAAATATACGAAATAAATATACATTCAATGCTGTTGATGATATTTATTTGGAGAAAATATTCAACATGTTGAACGGTCCAAAATACGAAAAAGAAGTCCTTACATATTTAATGAAAAGAACAGAAAATATGTGTCCAATCTTCACAAGCACATATATTATATATATGAGTATACAAAAGGACTGTCTATTGTTACCAGAAAAGGCAGCATTTTAGTTTCTCTGTCGTGTCCTGGTTAATAAGAACAAAAGGACTGTCTATTGTTACCAGAAAAGGCAGCATTTTAGTTTCTCTGTCGTGTCCTGGTTAATAATTCCTCTCTCAATAATTGTATCAACTATAAACAGCTTTGAACACCCAACAAAAAATGTTAATGGAGGCAAATAAGATCTCAAACATCAGAGTTTCGGTTAATATTGACCAAGGTTTTAAAATGCGATTTGTGTGGATTAGCAGTTGGATGGTGATTTAGCGTTTATCGGTGATAAAATGACAATAAAACGGATAAAATGGCAATATAGCGGATAAAACGATTGTGCGGTGTGAACAAAAATCTAGATAAAACGGAAAAAGCGGAGTTTTTTAAAAGCTTAATGTTCATTTTTTTTTTCAAAGATTACGAAAATTTAAAAACTGAAACCATAATACTCGTTTGGGTAAGTGCTGCAAACAGAGGAATTTCAATGATACTATATTTAATTTGACTTATTTATGATTTAAGTTTAGCTCGACTATAAATCAATCGAGATCTAAGCTTAATTATTAATTTTTCATATTTATTCCCATATTCGGAATTGCTTCCGTCATGCACCCCTTATTCTATCATCACCTTTCATTTTTAGACAACGCGTTAATAACTTCTCTTCTAATTTCGAAAATCCAGGGATGAGGTGATTAGATCTGGAAAAAGATGAGCGTCAATAGAGGAAGAGCGAATCAGAGGGAGAGCGAATTAGAAAGGAGAGCGAATCATAGGGGAGAGAAAGAGAGAGGGAGGGGGAGTGATATATATTAACTAGAACAATAAGTATATTAAACAAAACAAATATTATATTAAATGAAACAATTTTACATATTAACACGAATAGTTATACATTTAAATATAACTGTTATATATATATATACACATATAGAGGATTGCTAAAATGCTATGCATAGCACAGATGTCCTTCGCGCTACGGATTCGTTCTTAAATTTCATGCTTCAAAAATCAATCCAAACTGTTCATTATCTTCTACATATTGAAATCTTATTAGAAACCAAATTTTACATTTTTTAGAGTTTTTTTACTATTTTTTCAGATATTTGAAAATCGCTGTTATTGAATGGTCTAGAATTTATTAGATCAAGTATTTTAAAAAATATGAGAAAAATAGTAAAAAAAAAATGTAAAATTTGGTTTCTAATGAGATTTCAATATGAAGAAGATAATGGACGGTTTGGGTCGATTGTTTGAAGCATGAAATTTAAGAACGAATCCGTAGCACGAAGGGCATCCATGCTTTGCATAGCATTTTAGCAATTCTCTATATATATAAAATAAGTAGAATAATTATTTATATAACTTGAACAGTTATGCATATTAACTAGAATAATTATGTATATTAACTAAAATAGTTATGTGTATTAATTAGAATAGTTATGTATATTAATTAGAATGGTCACTATATTAACTAGAACATTTTTTTGGAACTAGAACATTTAGGATTGGGAGGGGTGGGACAGAGGGTAGCAGAGGAGTGAAACAGAAGAGAGGGGAGGGAGCCAAACAAAGGGAAGGTCGGAAGGAGGATGGATTACGCTGAATTTTACGAAAACAGAAAAAAGAGAAACACGTCGGGATAATCATTCCATCATCCTCATCCGCTATTTCCTTTTTCAGTTGGAGGAATGATGGAGATGAATCTAGGAAATGAACCTTATCAGCCTTGTTCCCACATTATATTATAAAAGTACAGTGTGTAACAAACATATTTACTTACTGAGACATTTCAACTTGAACTCGATCAAATTAATCAAATAAAATGATCCTGAATTTAGCCTCGGGACACAAAAGTAGTGGAAAAGCTTATATCAAATAAATCAATCTCAAGTTAGACCGGAAACAAACATGAATAAATTGCTAACTTGGGCCCAAAATTATAGGCTTAGTTTACACATAATTTTGCGCTCAAACACTCTGAACTTTGCCCGAAAAATTTAAAAATAATATTAAATTAATATAATATATTAAAAATAATATCAATATAATTATATTTTTTTAAATAGTATCACAAGATCGGAATCCGGGATTCCTAACAAGCCCAGAACTGGATTTTTGACGTTTTGACTGATTTTAATATAATTCTATATTATAAATATTAGTTTAATATTAAAATTGCTATATTAATTTAATATGAATGGCTTTATTTTATTTTTTTTTCAATTATGTAAAATGTCATTGTTCTTACTTACATTAATAATTAACTAATATTATATGTTAGCCTCTATATATAATCAAATAATATATAATACGGTAATAATTAAAATATAAATTTTTTATTAAATATAATATTTTATTCATTTATTTAATTAAAAAATAAATAATTAAGTATAAATTTTTAATTAATTTACATTAAAGTTATAAATTTTTAAACAACCATTTGATCTGCGTCTCGGGTGTCATCCTCTGTATAAATGATTGTTTAATATTATATATTAAACAATCATGTCGAGTCTCATGACCAAGGAAGCACTTTCTGGATTGCGTTAGAAAGAAATCACACTAGGTTGATGTTTTACTGAGACGGAGAAGAAAGACTATAAGAATGACTATCAAGAAAGTCACTTGATTTACTGCATTTCTCTTTTTAATGATTAATTTGTGATTTTAAAAACTTTTTTAGTAGTTTAGAGTAGTTTTTAGATTTGCAAACTTTCAAAGTGGATTTTGGAGGTCCAGAGAGCGTTTTTTGGCTCCGAAAACCTTCCTATCAAAAGTTATGCCTGTTTAAAGTTTTAATGTTCAAAATCTTTTAATTAAAAATTTATATATATATATATATTATTTAATTATATGTAGAGGCTAACATAAAATATTATTTGATTATTAAGGTAAAGTAAGAACAACAACATTTTTACATAATTGAAAAAAATAAAATAAAACCATTCATATTAAATTAATATAACAATTTTAATATTAAACTAATATTTATAATATAGAATTATATTAAAATCAGCCCAAACGTCAAAAATCCAGTTCTTAACTTGTTCGGAATCTCGTATTCCGACCTTAGCTAAGATTGGAATCCGGGATTCCGATCTTGCGGTCGGAATCTGGGATTCCGATCTTGTGATACTATTTAAAAAATATTATTATATTGATATTATTTTTAATATATTATATTAATTTAATATTATTATTAAATTTTTCGGGAACTTTGCCAACTTGCCATGTCGGCCCATGGGACATGGCATCACAGTTCAGGGCTCAGGCAGTCAGGCGTCTCGAAGAAATTATTTTGGTCGTCGAATGAATTCACGTCTTCACATATCAGACACTAGCTCAAACTTTACCTATGCTTAAGTAAATGTTTGTGTAACATATAAGAGAGATATTGCGAATTTTGTGACCCTTTTTTTTTTTAGAGAGATTGACAACGACTGTCAATCCAAGCAATTTATTTATTTCTTTTGTCACTCTTAGTATGTAAATACAAACCAGAAATGACTTTATCTTTCTTTTAAATTTAACCCATTTTTAGTGAAAGAATAAATGCATGTATTTCTTTTATGCAAATTTAAGTTGGGACTGAATTTTGAATCTGGGTCTTTCACGAATCACACAAAGAGCAGTACTTACAATCTAATTGTACTATTGACAATCACTGTCAATCTTTCTAAAAAAAAAAATAAATAAATAAAATACTCTAATTGTACTACATATGAATGTTCCTTCTTCTTCTTCTTCTCTTTTTTTTTTTGACGTTCATTTTATGCTAATAATTGATTTTTGTATTCGTGTTTATATATGTACCAATTTATATGGTATGTTATATATAAATTGGTACACAATCCACAAATTCATCAAATTCAACATGCCCACAAAATAACAGTAAAAAAATGTATCACAATCTTCCAAGTGATCAAGGGTTCAAGCCCCACATGCATTTTTAATTTCAAAAAAAGTTGGATGACAAAAATCTCCCTCTTTCTTAAAAAAAAAAATGTATCACAATTTAGCAATCGAATTTCCAATTTAGTTATATCCATGATTCTCAACAAATTTACACTGGCCAACATAGAGGGGTAGAGAGAACTTGATGAGAGAAAAAATTAAAAGCAAATGTTCAACACATAACCTTTCATTCTTAACCCAATTGTTATGCATAAACTCATTCATGACATGCATAAATACACTAACCATCTTAGACCGAGCCAAATAATGCCAATGATGGCGGCTGTCGAAGGTTAACTGTGGATCGGGGTGTTTGAAGGCAATATCAGAGTAATTGGTGATCCGATGCATATTTTTGCAGGTATAAACATGAACATCGGCTTCAGAAGCTGAATTGTAAGGGCACATGACAGAAAACGACAGTATAAAATTCAAAAGACTATTTGTGACTGTCTTTTGGTCAAATTTCTGTTTTATCATTAATCGATTTGATTCAGCTTGATTCATAATTCTCTATCTGATTATTAAAATTATAAAAATTATGCATTATCAAGTAATTTATCCTGTATCCTCTCATCTAACTAATTGGTACACCAAGTCATTTCCAAGATGCGGTATCCCCAACTTTTTGAAGTTCTGAGTGTGTTTGAATTTCACTCTTATTGCATTTTATATTTTTTGATATTCTCCAATATCTTAAATATAATTAGTACCGATGAGAGTGATACATTTTTAAAGTATGGTAAAATTCAGTATTTTCTTGCATATATTTAAATGGCAAGGAAAAGCCTAAAAGAATGACGACTTCATGCTCTTAGTGATATTAACCTACCATCTGCATCTTTTTGTTGTGCTAACTTTAAACTCAATTAAGATTAACAATTATTGCACACGTGGCAATCTGTGGTACAGTTGACCCATAATTGTTCATTGCTGGTATAGTGGTATTGGTATGCAATGACTTGTATTTTAATAGTTTTTTATATTGCCAAAGGGCCCTCAATTACTTTGCAACCAGCAGATCCACTACAGCAACTTTATTTCACGAGTAATGAACCTTCACTGGGAAATTATCTCATTCTTCAAGTTTTATTATTATTTTTTTTTTGAATTGCCATCCAAAAATAAAGAAACATTCGATCTTTTTTAATTTACTAGCAAAAAAAATCCCTCAATATATGGAAAAATAAAGAAACAAAAAAAATTCATATTACTTTTATTTTATATAAAACTGTACGTGTTAGGTAGGCAGTAAAGATAAATTGTTTAATCTACAAGTTATATAGATAGATATTTTTTCTAAAAGTTATTTATAAAAAAAAGTCTAATCTTTTATCTGAAATTAACATCTAGATCACATATCATATCAGATCGTACAAATTAATGATCCATAATATTGATACAAAGATTGTTTACACCCTCAAATTGCAATTGTTATGACTTTTTAGGGATGTTTTTATAAGTAATAGGAATAGGGATGATTCTTTGAAAAAAAAATAAATAGGGCTAGAGATGATGATGACGGCGTTAGGAACAAGTCTTTTATCTGACTGGAATCATCGATCTCTTAGACTCGGAAAAATAATAAAGCAAGTGAAATCTATTATTTCGTATTCTCACGGTAATTTTTTTTTCATAAGGGAGTGGCTAGTGTGTCCAACATGTTGGATACAAACACTCATCTAACATGATAAAATTTTAATTTCTGAGATTAAAATTATCAATCTGAACCGCTCAAATTGTTCTCCATAATAAACTCTCTGTTATGACCAAATTTTATATTTTTCAAATTTTTTTTACTATTTTTTGGCCAAATTTTATATTTTTCAAATTTTTTTACTATTTTTTGGAATTTTTTTAAAATGTTTAATCTAAAAAATTATGAACCCTCCAATTTTGAAAATTCGAAAAATAGTTAGAAAATATAAAATTTGATTTTCAAAGATATTTTAATAAAAAGATCATATTGAGCGGTTCGGATTGGCCATTTGAAATTTTAACAGTTGACGTTTCGGATCATGTTGGCTGTATGTTTGATTCTAGCATTACTCTTTTAATAATTACCGCATGCCATTAAGCAATAACTAAATAAAAATCATTACAATGAAAAAAAATTGCAGATAATGTTTCATAAAAGTAAGGTGTAATCAGAAAATCCATTGATATGAATCCGATATAAAACAATTAACGATTTATTTATCAAAATTTAATTGATAGTCAAAGAGGTTTCAGATTATACCAAATCAGAGACATAACCTCTCTCTAAATTACAATAATTCAAAACTTTTATAATTTTGACTTTGAATTAATTATTACAAAAATACTTGTGAAAATATTTTCGACGTGTTTCGTTTCCATCATGAGTGACTAAACTAATGAACATTGATCTCACATCATTTTTTTAGCGCATCAAATATCCTATTAACCTCAGTGCCGCTCAGGCAATTAAAAAAAAAAAGTCTAAGCCTTTTATCCCAAACAAGTTGGGGTAGGCTAGAAATGACACCCCGACCCTGGTCATTTCTTGTATATATGGCTGAGTTTTTACGCTGGCTTGCCAAGCCTATCGCAAGCATGCGGGCTTAAACCCTGGACCTCTTAGAAGAGAGCCAAGTGCTCTTACCACCTGAGCTACTAGACCACATGCAATATTAAAATATTAAAATTCTGAATTAAAGTGTTGATTTTATTTTTAATTATAGGTTCCATCTGTCCCTAAAATATTAAAATTCTATATTAACTGTTTAATTCTGAATGAAAATTTTAGAATAATCTTTAATAAACTCGTACAGTACCGATGTTAAAAATTTCATTACATTCCAGGTAAATGAGCAAAAAGTAATCTACTCTCTAACCCCAAACATTCTTGGTGAGTCCATTTTCTTTATCCAATATTTCATTAAAAGCAGACTTTTTTTTTTCTCATATTCAATTGATCCGATTTAAATAATACGAACTAAATATAATTAAATGCCGTTGATGATATTTATTTGGAGAAAGTATTCAACATTTTGAACGGTCCAAAATACAAAAACGAAGTCCTTGCTATCAGAACCTAGTGAGAGAGTGCATCCAGCTTTGCTGGCAATTGAGGCTGCGTGAAGAACTACTAGGACTAGAAAACTAGCTCATCTTTTATCTTCTTTATTTTCTCTTCGCTTTAACTTCAGTTGCTTTCGTTCATGAAATTTTCAAGGGGTACCTGGTACCTGCTTTTGTTCACGAGATCATGGAACAAAAGTTTAGCAAGCATGGCAGCTTTTAGCTGGGGGACGCAATGCATGTTTTCCATACTCGCATGTACAAATCTAATTAATGTATGTGTATGTTAGTTGGGATGAATAAAATTATTTATTAAATACGAATTTTAGATTTTCAGTATGTATTTCCTTGTCATATACAAAATTAGGCTAGCAACTAGGCAACAGTACAAATAAATAATGCAATCAAAATTTAGGAACAACCGAACAAATCATGTAATAAGCCGTTATAAATTACCCAGTTAGAGAGAATAGTGAAGCAACTCTATCGAGCAAGAACAGGGAAGAGGAGGGCACGACAGCAGCACAGCTGTAGGGTTTAGGGTTTCGAGTTTGATTATTATAAATATTAGTCTTTCAAATTAATATAACTCTATCTAGTATTTATCTAAAAAAAAAATAACCGTAGGTGAATTTATTGCTGTAATACGGACGGCTTTTACTAAAGGTAGGACTATTATGGAGTCTTTTATAGTGGCGCAAGAATTCTTGTCCTACTACCACAAGAACAAGGTCCCTGCCGTGCTTTACAAGGTCGATTTTGCGAAAGCTTTTGACTCAGTCTCATGGACCTTTCTTACCAATTTACTGGTAGAACGCGGCTTCCCCCCAGCTTGGATCTCCTGGACACTTGCTATCCTCAAGTCCTCTTCCTCTTATCTCAAAATAAATGGTGACACTACTCGACCTTTTGTGCATAAAAAGGGGCTAAGGCAGGGTGACCCCCTGTCTCCGCTACTCTTCATCTTGGTAACAGATGCACTTCAGTCTTTCATCTCTAATGCTTCTCCACTACTCACGGGGCAAGTAATCATTCCACCACGAGCCTTACAGTATGCAGATGACACCGTTATTATCATGGAAGGAAGTGCTCGCAACCTCTTAGTTATCAAGGAAATCCTTGCAAATTTTTCCTTGTTGTCCAGCCTCCGAATGAATGACTCAAAATGTCTCTTTGTGCCGGTTGCAATTCCGAGTAGCTCCTTTACAATCATCTCGGATATTCTTGGTTGCCAACTTAAGGAGTTGCCGGTTACCTACCTCGGCTTACCGCTATCCATCCGCAAGCCTAAAAAGATTCATTTCAAACCACTTTTGGATGCATTTCAAAAAAAGCTTGATGGGTGGCAATCAAAATTGCTCTCGCTAGGAGGCCGTCTTACTCTAGTCAAGTCGGTCCTTACAACACTGCCTCTACACTACATGCAGGTCTTCAAACTACCAGTTTGGCTTATTAAGCACTTGGACGGAATCAGAAGGCGATTCTTTTGGAAAGGTAACGACAATTGCCTCGGGGGCCACTGTCTTGTGAATTGGGCAAAGTGCTGCCTACCAAAAAAGTCCGGTGGTCTAGGAATTTTAGACTTGCAGACCCAAAATCAAGCTTTACTCTTGAAATGGTTGTGGAAACTAATCTCAGAACCAGATTCTACTTGGTCCTCCATTATACATCTGCTTTACGGGACCAGAGATATTGCCACTTTGAGCTTGGATGACCGGACTTCAGCTGCATTCAAGGACATTCTGTACTATAAGGATTTCTTCTCCAACTCGATTAATACGGTGGGAGGGACCCAAGGGCCATTATGGAAATGGTCTGCCACGGGAAACTACTCCTCGGCTAGTACCTACCGCATTTTGGCAGATCCAGGCTTGAGAACGCCTTACCATTCTATTCTGTGGAAACTAAAGGTACCGCCCAAAGTTCGAATTTTCCTATGGCTATTCCTCTTAGATAGGATCCTCACACAACAGAATTTGATGCTAAGAAACTGGCCTAGTATTTCGGAGTGCAAGTGTTGTTCCACGGACTGTCTGGAAACATCAGTACACCTCTTCATAACATGTGACTTTGCAAAACAGATTGGACACTAGTCCGGTCTCGGTTCAACCTCCCACCTTTGTCTGCTCCTCCGGACCTTCTTACTTTTTGGACCCGTAATAGGACAGTAAACAGCGGCAATTGGGATGTTATTTGGGCTGCTTCTATTTGGGTCATTTGGAAAGAGAGGAACAGACGGGTTTTTTCCTCGTGCAGTCTGCCTCCGAGAATGTTGATGGCGGAAATCTGTGCCACCATCGAGGCTTGGAAAAGAATTTTGTAGGCTCTGTCTTCAACTCTACTGTTTCTTTTTCCTTTTCTTTTATTTCTCTTTTTGTTTTTTATAGGTTAGTTATGACTTTTCACTTTTCTTTCTTTTTTCCTTTCTTTTTTCTTCTTCCTTATGGGTGCGTTTGGATGAGAGAAGAAGAAGAGGAAGAAGGAAGATGGGAAGAAAAAAAATTATAAACAATCCAAACTCTTCACAAAGTTACACACTTCCCAATACTTCTTCCCACTTCTTCCCTTCTTCCCTTCTTCCCACACCTATCCAAACGCACCCTATATCTTGTAACTCTTGTAACATCTTTTCTTATTTAATACAATTGTTGGAGTGGCAATCGCCACCTGACCTTCAAAAAAAAATTATTGCTGTAATATATTTATTTATGTAGAATTATAAATATCAATATAGAAACACATTCATATTATATTTATTTACAAATACTCATGTTAATCAATAGTAGGCAATAGACATATTGTAGTACTATATGTAATAATTATAATAATAATAATAATAATAATAATAATAATTTTATGAAGATCAGTTATATTAATTTGAAGGACAAATATTTATAATAATCAATTAAACTGGAAAACGATGGAGGAAACCACGCCAAGTTCTGGGTTGAAAATTTTTCTGTGGTGTTTTTCATGTCTGTGATGGACAGATGCTTAAAGCGTTCATTTTTGTTTCACCATTCGAAAGACAACAAAGATTGATCGAAGTTTTCTAGTGCTTGTCAGTTCACTCAATTGTCAAAAGACCTTCAAAGTTCAAACTCAGAGATGAAATGGAAAATCCTTGTCCCTGATACACATTTCGTTTCGTAACGGTGGCGAAGACAGCCTTGCCAGGTCCCCTCCTAATAATTAGAATATTCCCTAATCATATATTAATTTATTAAGATAATTTATATAATTAAGTTTCATGGCCTCCTCTAGACTCAAAATATTATGCTCAATGATGCTTTGGTTAAGAAAAATTAATGGTTGCTAGTATTATTTTAGATAATTAATACTTAAAATTGTAATTTTCTTAGTTCTCAATTCATTTAGTCAGATTTTGATCCCCATCATTCTTCAATTCTGGCTTCGCCACTGTTTGGTAACATATACCGTGTATAACTTTGCGTGCCGAGTACAATTTTACATGGAGAACAGACTCAAGCTCATCCACCCCATGTTGTGCGCACTCCACAGAAAAATTATACCCGGTAGGGTATTAGTCATTTTGTTGTAGCTAAAAATTAATCATATAATTAAAAAGTCAAACAAAAAAGCTATATTTTTCTCATGTAATAAAGTAACAGATCATTTGGCAACCAATTTGTAAATGCCTTGTACTCTCTTCTCTGATTATATTTTCAATCCTATGAGAATAGCGTTCCTTTAAATTATATTTTCTCTAATTGTCATTTCGCAAACCAATTTCGAGATAATATATCATCGTAGGGGCCGTTTGGATTGAATTGGGAAAACTTGGAGAATTTTCTATTTCTAGGCATAAATTTATTATAAACAATCTAAACTCTTCACAAAGTTACATACTTCCCAATAAATTTATACCTAGAAATATGAAATTTTCCAAATTCCTAAGCGATCCAAACGGCCCCTAGTAATTTTCTTTGCTTGGTTAATATTTTCTTTTGTAAGCTTGTGACTTTTACATATTGTAAGTATTTCAATATTGAACTTGATTATTATTAGTATTGGACTTTTGTTGTGTGATGATCATATTTAATATTGCGTGTGATTTGCATAATGTAAAAATATTTAACTGTTTTGAATATTATTAATTGTTCAGGGATCTAAAATTATATATTTTTGGTTGGATTTTTTGTAATTCTTTTTTTTTATATTTTTAATGAATTTCTTTATATTTTAGATAATTATATGACGTCATCCGGTTTTGAAAACCGGTACAAACAATTAACCGGTAAAATTCCGCATCCTTTGTTTCACCGGTTTGATATCCGGTACAATATTAAAAATATTGAAAAAAGTAGGTTTCTTAAAAAAAAATGTTAGATATGTTTGACAGCAAACTGTTATCAATTAGGCGTAAATTAATCAGTGCAGTGTAGCTGATAATATGCTAAGCCGCTTGGTCGCTTGGACCGGGTTTATTATTATTATTTTAAATACAAATAGCTCCAACGCAACTTAGTTTTCAAAAAACAGAAAAAGAAAAAAATAAAATAAAATGACAATTCATAAATAAATTCATTGCATATGCTGGGCTCTGTAAAATTTGTGATTTGAAACAAAAAAAAATTAATTAAACAATTTTTTGTAACATAGGAATAATTAAATACTGAGAATCTAAATGTCCATATTCAAACAAACTTAATTTCTCCCAACCAAAATACACATACATTTATTTGACTAATTTCTTCCTAACTAAAAACTAATCATGCTAAATTTTTGTTCCATTGCCTCTTGACCATCTTAGAGGTCGCACTGCACTCAAAACAAATAAATCTATAAATAATTTTGTGAACAAAAACAATTAAAGTAAAGCTAAGAGCGAAAATAAAGATGAGCTAATTGCAGGGCAAAGGGAGCATAGGACCAGAGAAACGTGTCCTAGCAAATGCACAAAATGCAGTTGACGGCTCCCCACCAACATAATTAAGCTGAATATTTTCAAGATTGATGTTTTGGCAAGGGATCCCAGGACTACAGTTCAGGGTCACAGCCACTGGCGATGCTGACGTGCCGTTTATGGCCTTATAACGTACGTCACTTATGCTCACTCGGGATGGGACCTTACGGTCATCGCGATCACAGAGATTGTCGGGGCAGTAAGTCTGATCAATGATGATAGGATTTCCGACATTACTCATTTGGATGTTCTCGTACGTTATGTTTGTGACTGAGCTACTGCTAGGGGAGTTCTGCCACGTCTTTATGCGCACACCATTCGTGGTGTTGGACATGTAGCAGTCCCTGATCAATATATCTCGCACATCGCCTTCGTCTGGGTACTTTCCAAGGCTGCCAATACTGATGCCATGACCGGGCCCACATGTGATCTCTGAGATGAATACATTTGTGGTGTTTTGTCCGATTGAGACACAGTCGTCCCCTGTTTTGATGATGGAATCATGGATGACGACACCAGAGCTACGCGTAATGTGGATGCCATCCGTGTTGGGGCTGTCTTCCGGTGCTTTCATGTACATTTTGCTCGCCCGAAAGTTCTGGCACCCGAGAACCGCAAAGTGGAAAAACTTGGGGTTTACAGATTTAATTCCATAAACAATCGTGTCATTTAAACTCATAAATTTCACCGACTGAAACAAAAAGTGAATTAAATTGGGTTATCATCTCTGTTTCACACACATGAATTTGCAATATTTTTGTTACTAATTAATTAATTAATTAATCAGTATGCCAAGAGAGCCAAAGACACTTACAACGGGGAGAATATGACAATACTTTTTAGTAGGGCATTGATTGTAAGCCCAAGCGGCGGAGCCTTGACCGTCAAATGTGCCGCCTCCAGTCAGTGTCAAACCTTTTACATGTCCGAATTGAATCCATTCATCTCCCTTGTCGTACAATCTCAGGTCAGTCGACGCTTTTAGCTTTCCCTGCAATATTGCATCAATGCAAAATTTACCCAAGTCCTTCCTTCAATAAAATCCATGAACAAAGGTCCATGAACAGGCCCACGAACAACTTGTGTTGTTCTTCTATTTCGCAAAAAACTGAGAACTGAGAACTATTCCCTGTTCGCAGTTCGTGAACTGTTGTTCCATGTTTGGTTTGTGCACCACTACAACTTGTTCGCGAACAAGCTGTTCGCAGAGGTGCCAAACACACCTTTACCTGGGCTTTATCGTCTATAGTATAGATATTACCTTTAGATAAAAGGTGAGGGTGTTAACATTCGAGCACGGCCCCGTGAACTTGACTGGGTTCAGAAAATAGGTTCCGGCTGGTATGAACAGCATGACGTCACCGCTTGAAGAGCATGCCGCATTCCATGCTCCCAAGAAAGCCTAATTAAACTCATTAAAATTTTCATTCAGACATCTGAGTATTTGTTTTGAGGGCCTGTTGGCAAAGCTGAAACAACTTAATCATAGTAATTAACCTTCATCCTTTGTCAAAGGAGAAGAAAGAGAACCACAATAATTAAGGCCATTAAATTATGTTACCATGTAGCTTGGAATTGACTATATATAAACAAGCTTCAAGACTATGGAAGAAATGCAAACCAAAGAAATAATTTAATAAATTACAAGTATTATTAATAAAGAACATAAGTACATATTAATTTGTTATCAATAAGGAGCTTAACTATGATCAACTAAAGGAAAGTAGTTTGACACAAGAACTTTGGTTTGCTTTGTGACCCAATTACCTGTGAATCTAATGTAAGATAAATTCAACAAACAATATAAGTATTTTACTATTTTTTTGTTTTGCAAATTAGTGACGATATATTATTTTTCTTGTTAGAAATTAACGACGATATATAAGAGAATCCCAAAAACAACAATCAAAGGTAATTGTACCTGGCTGTTATCAGTAATTCCATCAGCGCATGCGCCATAACTACGAACATCAAAAGTTGTGGTGGGGCTCACCACCAGCCTCCTCGCGGTCGCGGCCACCTCAAATGCACACAATAAGACTGATGCTAATTGTATAAAAAATTTCCCTGATCCTTGCCACATTTTCTGTTGCAATATGCTTTCTTGTTAATGCGTTGTTTATTTTCGTGGTTTTTATTGTTGAGTTTCTTTTTTCCTTCGATACTGATGATTACCAAATATAGATAAAGATTTCTATTTTTAAGAAATAAGAGAAACGTAAATCTATTTTGATAAATATTATACTGTATATTTACCTAATTAAGTCTTACTATATATGATATTAATAAGTTTAGATTTGGCTCTTTAGTTTTAACATTTTTCTTCATGGAAATTTTCTGACTACCTATCTTTTTTTAGAACCTCAAAAGTTTATACTTACTAAAGTACTAGTTTGTTTTTAACAATATCCTTAATAGGTAATAATTTACAATGGAAATTTGACCGAATAATCAGACTATCCCATGAAAAAAACCTCACTCCTCTAACGGTTTACCAATTAATTTAGTTGAAGTATCAAAGTATCTGAAAAACTTCACTTGAAGATCTATCTATTATGCCGTTCAAAAAATAACAAATTTTGTTAATTAAATTTAGTATCATAAGCCATTTTCATATCATACTCCCAATTTAATTTAGTTTCTCTCAGCTTGGCCGCATCATCAATATTATAAATAAAAAGTCGTGGGAGTCCGCGTAGAAAAGTTTAATAAGCACTCGACACGGCAGCTAATAATTTTACAGTGTTAATCATTTGGTCTATCTTGGTATAGAAACTATGTAACAAAATATGTTGCTAGCAATAGAAGAGGTCAAAATGACCCGTTTCAAAAATATTCCCTTTAAAGTTGATGCTTAAAATCAGCAAAATCCAACAAGGAATGTTTTGTTAATATCACAAATCATTCGACAATGTGCGCCGCTCACCCTCTTATCTCTCTCTCTCTCTCTCTCTTCCCTTTCTCCTTCCGTCGCCTCTCTAATCCACTTCGTTTTTGTCGCTCGCCCAGCCAAAGCCAACGAGTCCACATTCACCGACATTCGTCCTCTCCTATTCGCTGGCACTTCCCCCTCTACCACTTCCTCTCAGCCAAAGCCATAGAGATGACGGTGATGCGAAAGAGAAAGAGAGAAACCCCAGCGCATGCCAAGATGTATTGAATCGACAGTGCCGACTTCTTTATTTATTGCAAATGAGGGCTGGTGGTTGGAGATGGAATCATAGTGAAGAAGGAGAAAGATTGTAGCAATTCCTGGCCCCCCTTTATCATCGATCGGATCGCACCTCCTACCTCCGTTTGTGCTAAATATCTCTGTAAGATCCGTTCATACATTAGTTATTTTTTAAGCATCATTTTTTTATGTACGCAACTTCGAAAAGTCAGGAATAATTAGTAAGCGCTTCCTTTCTTTGGACCAGGTTTCAATCCTAGATCTTTTGGCTTATATATTTATTTTTGTTCGCTTTTTGTCTCTTTGTATTTCAATTAGTGAAGACAGATGTGTGTGTCTTAAATGGAGTCAAACCTCAATTTCAAAGGGCAAAAAAGCGTAAGAATTAGTTTAGATTTTAGAGGCGATAACAAATAGGCAGAGCTAAGGGCCTTTAGCCGTATTGCACCAAACTCAGTACCGATTGATTTTATAACATTTATTTTTTCCATAGCATAACAAAAAGTTTTTAGATTATCTTCTCAATCTCCATTTCAGATGTTTAATATATATATGAGGTGGTTAGGCACAAATTAAACTAGGCCTACTGGCTATACTATAAAATGTAAATAATCATTGCAGTGCTGCTATACCAGCATATTACATCAATTTTTTATGTACATTATTTTGTACAGTCAATTCTAAAATAGAATTTTTGTATGGCCTTCCTATTTCTCAATAACTCTTAATCATGCCAAGCTTACATATAACCATGAGATGCATTTTAATGTCTGATAAATGTAGTAGCCAGGAACAATAGAAGTACATACCAGATAGTATCAGATCTAGACCTAGCATATACTGTAGAAAGGGTTAATTTTTATATATGATTAATTTCTTCTCCTTTCCTAATTTTAAATTCTTCAATATAATTTTTTTTAAGTGATTTCAAATGGTACTAATTTCTTATTGCTATTGTTTAGGTCTGTAACAAGGTGATCCACAATCGACAAATTTGGCATGCCAGTATGAGCCTATGTAAATCTAGCTGGATGCCTCCAGCAAGGACGAGCGACCAATTGCTAAGTCCAAGTGTGATCTAGAAAAGAAGAACCATCATCATTGTCCTCCAGACTGCATTTGCATGAGATGCCGGTTCCTGCCACCGCGGTACATTGAGAATCCACATATCAATGTGACCTCCTCCGTACATGTTGATGCATCCTGTGATAGGAGGTTTAGATTATCAGGTTGCTCTTACAGTTTATTCACAAAAGCCCCTCATGAGTGTTTTGAAATTCCTCACAGGTATTGTGCATACTTGAAAACCATATCTGAAAAAGTCTTTCAGTGGCTAAAAGGCATTTCAGATTTTTCCATATTTGCCTGCAAAATGTTTAGAATTTTTTTAAATGAATTAAAATTCTGAATTCATTTTAACAACTAATTGATCGTGCTGTATAAATAGAAATTAGCCATATTTCTAATTTGGGAAGGGTGGAATATCAGAATCATTTGTACATACAAATTGGGAAGGTTTGTGCCATTTGGTAAGGGAAAATTCAATGAAAAAGATCCTACCATAATTGTAATAATATCTTCAAATATATTGGATAGAAATGGGTTATGTACTGGTAATAATTCAATTAAATGACCAGGAAAAATGATAGTCAATGAAAGTGAGTACAAAGTTTATAGATGATTAATCGGCATGAAATTATGATCCACCACTCTATATCACAACCTTTGGAAATGGAAAGACATGGGACATTCAAAGGGATATAATCTGTAGGAAACATCAGAAATAAATTTGAAAACAAAATGTTATAAACTTATAATCTATAACTTGCATATAAAAAATATAAAAGATGCACACATTAGGCGTGAAATTGAATTGGTTTTGACTTTTAACTATACAAATTATATTAATATTTCAGAATATAAAGTTTTAATTTTGTTTAGCTGAAATTAATAGATATGTCCTGAATGAGCATGTTGTATCTCCTAAATCTGCTGTTGTAAATGAATTCCATCTTGTTAGAAAAGAAAGGGAAAAAAACTATTTGACAAACTAGTGTGGCATATTTTGTGCCATAAATTTGGTTTAAAATCTAATATTATTTGTAAAATCAATAAAAAGAATTTGGATTTTCTTTTAAGGTTTGTTGACGATTATGGATAGCTAGGGCCTACAACAAATAATTGGGATACCAAACACACATGCATTAATTTAATTTAATAAACCTCAATCCTTGTTGAAGAAATGTACAGTGGTCGCTACAGTACTTTTTCAATTTAATAAACCTCTCTCAAATCCAACCGTACGATCAGAACCGGCGGCCCAGATAATTCGGACGAAAAAGAAAAATGACACTGTTCATAGCACAGTTATTGATACAGAATTGAGGTGTTTCAGCATTATATATATTATTACAATAATGTGTTTGAGGCCGTTATTCTAATCTAATAAATAAAGTCTGGTTGTTCCTTTAATTTGATTTTGTTTTGGTTTCTTAGTTAGTTGTGCTGAGTTTAAATGGATAATATATATGCCGGTCTTTCATGGATGACTTTTTGGTGGATGAACTGGTACAAGTGGTACCAGATGGGTTTTTTTTTTTTTCTTTGTAGGACATTGTAATTTGTTTCATTTCAAAAAAAAAACAAAAACAAAGGCCAGGCACTGGAGCCCACTCAAGCCCACACAATAAGATTCCTTTTTTTTTTTTAACAAGAGCACAACTGTACAACATTACAAGACACAAAAAACTAACATTGGATCTTAATTTCTGAAAAGGCCAAACAGGTACTTGGGCACGTGCCAATACGGAAAAAATTAAAACTAACTCTACTTTTCACTCGAATTTCGATAATAACAGTTAAAAATTCAAAAATTTAAAAATAACGTCGTTGAATCGTCATCCGGATTAACGAAATAAAAGAAAACGTTTGGATCGTCATCCCGAATGACGAGCCAAGCTTGGAACAGAAATTCAATTGACGACCCAAGCTTGGACCGTCATCTGAAATGACGATCCAAACAAAAAACCAACATTTTTTAAGTTTCTAAAATTTTGAACATTTTTTAAATGCGAATTTTGCATTTTAGCCTCTAAAATTTTTATTATTACAAAATATATAATTTATGATTAAAAATTAAATATAATTAAAACATCTATTATAAAAATATAAGTATATAATTATATTATGCATGTTAAATACATAATATTGTATATGTTTGTAATATTTATTTATACATATATATATAATGTAACATATATTTTATACATTAAATACATATTATTATATATAATTAAGATATATGATACATATTATTATGTACATATATTTCTATGTATATTTATTTATACATTAAAAAAATTTTATATATTAATATCTACATTTAATGTATAACATTTTTTTGGACTACTATGTAAAAATAATAATTTTAGGGTCATCGGCAAATAAATTCAACAAAAAATATATTCAATTTTTTCTCCGATGACCCTAAAATTATTATTTTTACAATATAGTCCAATATTTTTTTGTATATTTTATATGTATTTTTAAAAAATTATACATTAAAAAATATATTTATTTATACATTACAAATAAATATATTAAAAAATTATATACATTAAATATACATATAAAATATACAACAAAAAATTTTATTGGACTATATTGTAAAAATATTAATTTTGGGGTCATCAGCGAAAAAATTGAATATATTTTTGATGAATTTATTCGCCGATGACCTTAAAATTATTTTTTTGCATAATAGTCCAATAAAAAATTGTTATACATTAAATATAGATATTAACATATATTTTTTTTAATGTATAAATAAATATACATAGAAATATATGTACATAATAATATGTATCATATATTTTAATTATATACAATAATATGTATTTAATATATAAAATATATGTTACATTATATATATATATGTATAAATAAATATTACAAATATATACAATATTATGTATTTAACATGCATAATTTAATTATATACCTATATTTTTTATAATAGATGTTTTAATTATGTTTAATTTTTAATCATAAATTATATATTTTGTAACAATAAAAATTTTGGGGGCTAAAATGCAAAATTCGCATTAAAAAAATTCTGATTTTTTTGTTTGTTTGGCCAAACAAAAAAAATTCAGAAACTTAAAAAATGTTTGGATCATCATTTCGGAGGACGATTCAAGTTTGGGTCGTCAATTGGATTTATGATTCAAGCTTGGATCGTCATTCAGGATGACTATCCAAGCGTTTTGTGATTTCGTCAATTCGGATGACGGTCCAACGATATTATTTTTAAAATTTCAAATTTTAACTGTTATTATCGAAATTCGAATGAACAGTAACGTTTAATTTTTTCGGGTGCCAATTAATATCTACCGAACCCCTTTTAATCCTTTTGGATCCGATTATGGATGCACTAGTATTTTCTGTTGAGTATGAAAAAACGAAAGTCTTTCTCTAATTAAAATAATAAGAAACCAATAGTAGTTATTTAAAACTTGATGTTGTACTTCTCTTACTCTGTTATAACTGAATTTTTACTATTGGAGGAAAATCAAGCAACTAAATACTAAATTATTTAAGAACTACATTCTTCTTTCTAATCTGCAAATGATCCTTACAGTTTCAAATTCTTCAACGACAAATTTGAAAATATATTCTTACCAATCGACAATATAATAAAAATATTAACTTTGATAAAAAAACAAATAACAAGAATAAGATTAATGACAATACTAATTAGTACATTATTCCAGAACATATTATGCTTGTACTACCGAGTACTGACATGACAAGTGCATACAATCTCAAAAAGAGCCGGATAATGAGTAATAAATTATAAATAGAACAGCGCAACTCTGAATATATATGTGACTATTAAGTCCACTACATTCGCAAATTTAAGTTAAAATCACAAATTAAAGATGAAAGCTATTGGGGGCGCATAATGACGTGTTCTAAACTCCATCCATCTCCAAAGGTGATGCCTTGTGGAGTATTATTTGAACAACTTGCGCCATCACACGTAGTAGTGTACCCTTCTCCTTCATTCATCCACTGTTCTTCCTCTCTGGTTCGTTGCAGGTGACTGAAACTAAAGTAAAGTTTTCACTCATAAGTTTCATAGAGTGTACAAAGATAAATTGTAAATTCTTGAAATTAATAGTTTTTATGTACTGTCATTTTGGTTGATGTTTAGTGTTTCAGACTAAAATACCCTCCAAAGTGAAAGAAATAAAGAAGAAAACACATGCACACATGGGCGGATCCAGTGGTGGGGCGGGTGGGGCTAGAGCCCCACCTACCGTCGTGGAGCCCTGAAGTCACTCTTTAGCCTCAATGAATTTTTTTAGCCATTGGAGCACTCAAAGGTGGGGCTGAAAAACAGAAAAAGAGAAACCGTTCGATTAAATGATTCATTAGAGCACTCAGCCCCACCTAAATATTTTTACTAGATCCGCCACTGCATGCACATCATGTTCTTAGTATAGATAAATAGTTGAATACTTTAATTAATTAATAGGTACTAAGTTTGGGGTAGAATTATCTGGTGTATGGATGAATGAATACTTTAATTAATGACATGTAACTTATGTAGCACACCTGTTAGTCAAAGAATCCTGAAATGAAGTTCCTGCTGCACCGTTTACTTGAAATTGGCTCTGAACATTGTTTGCAACCTAAAAAAATTAACAGCCGAATGAATTTTCTAAAATGATACAAATATTCGTCTTATATTGCTAACCTCATCTTGAAGTAGGAATCAAACAAAATAGCCTAGAGCTATCTTTCATATGAATGCCGCACAGATGTACAAAAGAAGCAAACCATTAATTTATTTTGGATTTGCAACTGCAATCTAACTATTGTGCTATGATAAAATACTGAGATCTTGTGATAATTAACTTCAAATTATTTGTAAATAGTTTTATTAAATAAAATTTGCTAGTGTGGTACTTTGCCATCCGACCCTAAAAAAAAAAACTTCAAATTGTAACTGAAAATTTGGAACAACTTTCCCCTACAAATTAAGATTTGATGAATTAATTATTCAACAACGAGCACATTTCAAGCCTGGGGAAGGCCAAGAGAAAAGAAAGACGTACCTTACAAGTATTATTGTGTGAAAGAGTAGCTAGCAATGCTGCTTCCATTGCGTCTAGCATCTTGATATCACAAATATTGTCGATATCATCCACATACTGTGAAATTAAAGTGACCAAGTATTACATATGCCCTCGATATATGGATTTATACATAGAAAAATAGTCGGTCACAAATCATCTAAGTTTTTTTTTTAAGTACAATTCAATACTTGTAGGTTTTGAAACGTTTGTTAATTTCCAAAGCTCTGGTTTTGTCTCTGTTTTCCTTTTAAGAATTTTTCTCCCCAAAATGGCAAATCTAAGATCCTTATCCATGCTTATAATAGTGTGACACCATGCACAATATCTGATAAGCTAACATAGAGAGAGAGAAATTCAAAGTAAAATTTTATGTTTATTTCATCACTAATAAATATTACCTGAGCACACCAAGAGGCAAGAGCTTTTTCGGCTTCCTCTATCTCAGCTTGTAAGTTGCACAGATGGTTTTGCTTATCTTCTTTGGCTGATTGGTCTCTACCAAAAATTTTATAAAACAACAAGTAATCAATCAGAAAAGGTTAATTTGAAAAAACAGGAGCTATATGCCACCAAAAACTGGTACAAAATATGCACCCTTCTAGAACAAAACAATAATTTAACAAAAATAGAATATCGATATGCTCCAAATTTGATATATATTATACCCTAATTAAGAGGCCAAATATTCTTATATATTATGTACTATGTCTAAGCAAATTTAAATCCTAATCATAATAAAAAATTAACTAACCCGTGAAGTCTCATGATTTGCTCATGATCGACATCAATTATTTTACCCTGCCTTGCAAATGTCTTCTTCAATTGCTGCATAATTAATGAAACAACTTAGGTCGTTCACAGGGAAAAAAATATTTATTTAATATTACGCACAATATGTGTAATTTACATTACAAAATGTAATTATTGTGTAACTGATAGGAAATAGAAGAAAGTAGACTTACTTCAAAAGCATCAACTTTGCTGTTCAATCATAAGGTGAAACGGTCAGTAATATAAGAACTACATTCTTCTTTCTAATCTGCAAATGATCCTTACAGTAATATAAGAAAATGGAATACAGATATTATATTACCTTTTCAAATCCATCAACTACAAATTTGAAAATATATTCTTACTGATTGACAATATAATAAAAATATTAACTTTGATAAAAACAAACAACAAGAATAAGATTAATAAAAATACTAATGAGTACATTATTCCAGCATATATTGTGCTTGTACTACCGAGTACTGACATGACAAGTTTAAGTTAAAATAGAACAGAGAACAGACTCTGAATATAAACAGAACAGAGCAACAGACTCTGAATATATATGTGACAATTAAGTTCACTACATATTGACAAATTTAAGTAAATTCACAAATTAAAGATAAAATCTAATGGGGGCGCATAATGACGTCTTCTAGACTCCATCCCTCTCTATAGGTGATGCCTTGTGGAGTTATATTCGAATAACTTGCGCCATCAAAAGTAGTAGTACTAGTGTATCCTTCTCCTTCATTCATCCATTGTTCTTCCTCTCTGGTAAGTGGCAGGTGACTGAAACTGAAGTAATGGAAGTTTTCACTCAAAAGTTTCATAGAGTGTACAAAGATAAATTATAAATTCTTGAAATTAGCAATTTTTATGTACTGTCATTTTAGTTGATGTTTAGTGTTTCAGACTAAAATACTCTCCAAAGAGAAAGAAATAAATAAGAAAACACACACACATCATGTTCAGTATGGATAAATAGTTGAATACTTAATTAATTAATAGATACTAAGTTAGGGTAGAATCATCTGGTGTATGGATGAATGAATACTTTTAACTAATGACATGTAACCTATATATGTAGCATACCTGTGGGTCAAAGAATCCTGAAATGAAGTTCCTGTTGCACCGATTACTGGAAATTGGCCCTGAACATTGTTTGCAACCTAAAAAAAAAAATAACAGCCGAATGAATTTTCTAAAATGATACAAATATTCGTCTTATATTGCTAACCTCATCTTGAGGTTTGAATCAAACAAAATAGCCTAGAGCTATCTTTCCTATGAATGCCGCACAGACGTACAAAAGAAGCAAACCATTAGTTTATTTTGGATTTGCAACTGCAATCTAACTATATATTATGCTATGATAAAATACTAAAATATGTGTGATAATTAACTTCAAATTGTAACTGAAAATTTGGAACAACTATCTCCTACAGATTAAGATTTGATGAATGAATTACCAGGGGAAGGCCAAGAGACTGAAGTTGATGGTTAACCTATCATGAAACAGCAAATGTGAGATAGTCAACATATTTTTAAAATTAATTTTATTTTAAACTTTTTAAGATTAGTAACATATCTCAAACCTGAGGAGAGCAAGTAATTTCATTGAACTGATTTGGATATATATCCTGAGGTAATATAGAATTAAGATAATAAATTATTTCAAGAATAGAAAGTAGAACAGTATCTGAAATTTGGAATATAATTTATTTGCTAATAAAATCAAATATTTTCACCTGATTTATATTTGCAGTCTCACTGGGTTGCTTTTGATGAAATTCGTCCTGAAAAAAGAACGAAGGATTATTTAACGTCAACATATTTTCATATTAAAAAAACAGAATGAAGTAAGACATAAATTAAATTAGGTGCAAATCTAATTAACCAGGTTTTTTTAAAAAATCATCACAAACATTTCAACATTACATGAAGAATATTCAAGGTTATTTTACTAACATGCTCTTAGGCAGACAGTCATTGATTTGATGCTTTAAAAAAAATTCAATTAAAGAACAATCCTATTTGAATAAAGAAAGACGTACCTTATGAGTATTATTGTGTGAATGAGCTGCTAGAAGTGCTGTTTCCATTGCTTCTAGTATCTTCATATCATAAATGTTGTCGATATTATCCACAAATCTGCGAGAAGTGACCAAGTTTTAATTACATATACCCTCGCAAAATGGATATATACAAAGAAAATATTCGGTCACAAATCATCTAAGCTTTTTCTGTAGTACTAAATTCAATATTAATTGGTGTAGGTTTTGGAACGTTTGTTTCCAAATCTTTGGTTTTATCTCTGTTTTCATTTTAAGAAATTTTCTCTCCAAATGGCAAATCTAAGATCCTTATCCATGCTTATATTAGCGTAGCATCATACACAATATCTGATAATTAAGCTAACATAGAGAGAAAGAGAAATTCAAAGTAAAATTTTATGTTTATGTCATCACTAGTAAAGATTACCTGAGCACACCAAGAGCTTTTTCGGCTTCCTCCATCTCAGCTTGTAAGTTGCACAAATGGTTTTGCTCATCTTCTATAGATGATTGGTCTCTACAAAAAATTATACAATACAGAAAGTAAACAATCAGAAAAAGGTAAATTTTAAAAAACAGGAACTATATGCCACCTAAAACTGATACAATATTTTAATAAAAATAGAATATCAAGATGCACCAAATTTGATCTATATTATACCCTAATTAAAAGGCTACATATTCTTGTTATGTACTATGTTTAAACAAATTTAAATCCTTATCATAAGAAAAAAATTAACTAACCTGTGAAGTTCCATTAGGTCATGATCGACATCAATTGTTTTACCCTGCTTTGCAAATGCCTTCTTCAATTGCTGCATAATTAAAGAAACAACTTAGGTTGCTTACAAGATGTTTAATTTGAACAATATCACAGGAAAAAATATTTATTTAATATTATGCACACATATGTGTAATTTACATTACAAAATGTAATTATTGTATGACTGATACGAAATAGAAGAAAGTTGACTTACTTCAAAAGTATCGGCTTTGCTGTTCAATCATAAGGTGAAACGGTCAGTTCTATTTTGGAAAATTTATTTGTAGAAAAGAAATTAAAATAGTGTGAAGTATGTATATATGCACCTTTCATATCTTTTCTTGGAAGAAACGGCAGCATATCGTTGTACCATTTCCTCAAAATTGCTGTCAAAAAGCATTACAATATATAGTGAACTATGGGACATATATATAAGAAATAAAGTGCATTAAACTAGCTTTCTTGTAGAGGCGCATGTGCTTAATTCTATCAATGAGGTATTCAATTAATTTACTTTATTATTTATTTTGTTCGTGTTTCTCCATGCATGATTTCATGTTTGGATTCATTGGAAAAATATCAAAATATAATCACAATTGGTTTTAAATCGTGACTATTTTATGGAAAAGCGTAAATATTTTTTAATTCAGATTAAAATAGGATGAATTAATGTGAAGAGCACAAAAGTAAAATTTAATCTAAAATTACAAATATTTTTCGGAGTCGTATTTTATCTACGCAAGTATGTAAACTAATTGTTACAGAATAACAATCTTACCATTGATCGCCCATAACAAGCTCATAAGATTTTTCATTTGCTGGTGACGAGAAAAGTAACATCACGGGTGGTGCATCACACAATATAGATAGTTCCTTCGCCTTTTTCTTAAGGCCATTTTTCCTATTATCGAAAATACTCTTTCTCTCCAACAAAGTTTTCCTAGTTTCGATTTCGATTTTGTTTCTTCCCATCCTATATATGTTAAAGAACAAAAGTTAGAATAACTACTTTCTTGAAGCAAATCTACATGCTGGTAAAGAACATGAAAATCTGCACCGTAGCAGCATTATGTTAAATAAATAAATCTAGACTTAAAAAAATAACTTCACATATTTAATTAAATCTTCATGTTACAGTTGAGAATTAGCAACAATAAGGTCTGGCTTATTTTAACAAAAACAAATGTAATATATGCTCTGACAAAACCTCTTTCTTAACTTAATTATTTCAGAATATTGGGGTTCTATAAGATTGGTTCTTTTTTGGATTTCATATACCTCCTTTTTATTTATTTATTTATTATTATTATTACTTTTTTTTTTTGAGAGAAGGATAATAATCGATTGAGTTACAGAATTGAAAATTTTATTCTGCCAAATTTCTAAGATCAATAAAAATCCGCATTTCACAACTACGACAACATAACCTCAACAAGAAAAAGAGATTAATTGATCTAACAGAGCCCCAAATAATAAATCGACAAATGCAAAAAGTACCAACCTTGGAAAGATCGGTGGCACTTTTCTTGAGAGAAGGAGAACAAGAGGCGGAAAGAAATGAGAGGAACGATGGTTTGTGGTAGAAAACTAGAAAAGAGAGAGAGAGATAAAGACGGCGCAGAAGATTGGCCTTATATAACCACACGGTCAAGGTCAAGGTCAAGGTCAAGGTCAAGGTCAAGGCCCCATAATCTCGGAAAAACAGAGGTGATGATTCTTGGCGTGCACCTGTTACACGCCGACTTTTGTTAGACCGATGGGCTGTAAGCTTTTGTTGTGGCCCAGTTTCTGGTGCTCCGTGTGTAAACAAGATATTACTTCGCTACTTAGCTTAAGTTGGGTAGCTTATCTTGGAATAGTACTAGAAGCAACTTACCATACACAGATTAATAAAAAAAACACGTGTCCCTAACTCAAGGATATCTTAACGCTACTTTGTGATATTATTGGTCTAACTATTTTTACCGGAACTCCGGAACTATATAGAATATGATGGTTCCATTTTTTGACCAAAGTGGCTTTGTACTTTCCTTTTTTATTTATTTATTTATTTTTTTTGCGTAAACGACAATTAACTGACAGTGACCGCAATTGTCATTTGAATTTCTCTAGAATATAAATTATTTATTTTTCGGACAATTATTTTTAATTGCTTTTAAAAAATAATGACACTTCGTTATTATTTACAAATTAATTTTTTCGTTGTGAAATATTTTACTATGTAATACTGTACTAATTTGAAGCGACATCTTTTTATACCACTAGAAAAATATTAAATTGGTGACATGTCATCACAAAAAGGCTAATTAGTTTTATGCCACCACAAAACAGCAAAAATTATTTTATTAAGTCATCTTTGATTTTATGCGACCACATTAATTTAAATTTTAAAATTTGTAAAAATTTAAATATAAAATTTAATTATGAATTTCGAAATATTTTCAGAATATTTTAAATTTCAAAATTTCAATTTTTGTTATTCTAAATTCAAGATTGTGAATTTAAAATATAATATTTTCGAATTTTAAATTTTAAAAATTGAAATTATGAATTTCTACTTTATAATTTGAAATTAAAATTTTAAAAACCTAAAATTTTTATATTTCAGAATTTTGACATAGAATGGGTCTAATTGTTTAATTACTTTACATTGCTTAGGGATATTTTAGATATTTTTCGAAAGCATGATATAAATTAGAGAGAAAATTTTCAAATTAAATTTCTTTTAGAAAAAATATAGCGGCTAAAAATTAATCATCAAAGAATACTTCATTTGTGGGGCATTCTCCACAGTGTTTTTGGCGATGTCAGCATGATGTGGGTTGATCTGATCCGACCATCCAATTCTGATTTATTTCATCTGAGTCTGTTGGATTAGATCTATTCTAGAGTATCCGTTAGTTCTCTCTCTGGATGGAGCCTAGCATGTGGGTCCATCGACTACGTGGCGCACTAGAGTCCAACAGAGCCATCAAGTTAGAGTTTTGACTTTTGACCCGTATATAATTTTTTTAAATAAATTAAATTTCCATTGTATGACTAATGCTATCGGGATAATGATTTTTCTTTCATTGCAGACATCTCATCTCAGGTTTAGAAGCATGACTTTTTTTCCAATGCCGCGACCGTGATTTGTCGGTTGTCGTCCAGTGAATGTTTCTGAAACTCCCTTCAGCAATAGTGCATATATATTTTAGAAAGATCTCATTTTACAAAAGAATTGTTTCATTTTTATGCTTAGTTGCTTACCCTTGGCAAAGTTGTAAATTTCATGTTATGTCCCTCTAATAGAAAAGCGAAAAAAGAAGAAGTATATTTCATACCCAAATTAGTATTATAACAAAATGTCAAGTAAAAAGATATCAAAACCCTCTGCCCCTTCCTACGTGGAACTGCATCCTCTGAATGGCCATCCACCGGACGTGTTGTAGCCGCGTCGTGTCGTGTTGAATCTTGTCATATTAAATCTTCTCACTTTTCTAAACATTCCCACATGATACAGTTTTAATACGACACGCCAACACACCTGTGTCATGATAAATACGTACATGCAAGGACGGAGCTAGAATTTTGACTTAGGAGGTGCCAGAATTTTTTATTAGGCATAATAAAGTTTGAAAGTTTCAAAATCTAGAAAAATTGACAACAAAAAATAATATTGTATTATTTTATAGCAGTAATTTTCTTAACATGAATTATATCAAATAAATAAAGAAGTAATTTTTTCTTTCAAAAATAATAAGCAATTTTTTAATATTTGAGAAATGTTTTATTTGTAATTTTTTGTCTTCTAAATTTGCTCTTAAAGAAAAATTATAATTAAACTAGTTTGAATAAATAATAAACTTAATTAGATTGTATTTGAATTCTTTTATTAGGGTGCAATATATTATATATTAACAAAATGTAGTATATAATACAAAACTTCTCCATAGAGTTTAAAAATCTTAGGAGGTGCCAAGCCTCCTTGGCACCCCTACTGGCTCCGTCCCTACATATATGTGGCGTGTCATGTCGTAGTTACACAGATTTGTATCGTGTGAGGGACACCATAATTTGTAATAATTCACTACCAAAAGCGACTGAAAACCACTCTTTTTTTTTTTTTTTTTTTTGGAATTCCCCATAGGCAAAAACCACTCTTTTTAAACTAGGCTTGCAAACGAATCAATCAAGTTCTACACAAACTAAATTATGTACTAACTTTTCGTATTTAAATTTGGATTATCTTAAAAAATATAGTTGAAAAATAATTCATTAATTATTAATTTTTTAATTAGGTTCGATTATTTTCTTATAAAATATATTTTATTGTTGGAAACTTATTATAGTAGTTGTCAAGTTTTACCAAAATATCCTTGATGCAATAACTAAATTTGAATCAAATGTTGTACATGTATATCTGAAAAGTTAGCATTTGTCCTTTTACGATCAAATACATTAAATACCATTATTGCATATAAACTAAAGTATTTCAACTCATGAATAATTAAACTACAAAGTGTGAGCCAAAATGATCAACACAGTTATCTTCAAAATTTTCCAATGCTTACACGGTGAGATCTTTTCCAGTTATGCTAGTTGAGAGTAGGGGTGAGCAAAAAACTTGTAACTCGTGAGTTACTCGAACTGACTCGAAAAAAACTCGAGTTAGAAGAACTCGAGTTATAACAACTCGAGTTATGCCAACTCGTTAATTTTACGAGCCGAGTTCGAGTTGGACCCAACTCGACTCGGTACAACTCGAGTCAGAATATACAGGCTAAAAAAAATAAAATATTATACTGCCCAATAATTTTATTGATTTGCAATCCAATAACTTGTTCGCTAACCCCTACTCTCCAAGTCCCCAGACCTTTTTCCCTCCCTTATACCCTCATGACCGCTCCTCTTTTTCTATTTTCGAGCAAAATTTTAAGGTGACTAGTACCTCAATACCTTCTCACGAGTTCGTTGCCGAGTCACGAGTTGGCTCGAGTTAAAATGAGTCGAGTTTGAGTTAGCTCGAATAGCTCGGAACTGCTTTGTTGTCGAGTCACGAGTTGACTCGAGTTGTGACGAGTTCGAGTTGAGACTAACTCGTTCGAACTCGACTCGTATACAGCCCTAGTTGAGAGAATGCGTATATTTGAGAGAGAACTAAAACAAATGATCAACAGGTCAAATGCTTACACAAATTACTTGTTTTATATTCTATAATGACTACACATGGATGCACTCCAACATCTTTGCTAAATCTCTACTACTTATAAAGCATCAGTAGAACATGTGTAAATTTCGAGCTAAAAGGGAGTTACACCCCTCTAATATCAAATATGAATCATTGATTTTGTTAATCTACTATGATCTACGGTTCAGATTCAAATATCAGACAAAAAAGTCGACCTTTTATCAGGAACTGTCCAGGCGATGTGTTGGTAAGTCTCTTGTTCATTCAGTCCAGTGGGAGGGTTCGATTCTCCGCTACGCAACTTTTTTTTCTTTCTTCTGCAAGTTATTTTTGGTATATCGTCACCCCTCCCTTTCCCATCTTTCCCATCCTCCATCACGGCCAGATATGGAAAGAGAAGCCGAGTTGATATCCGATTGTCACTAAGGTTTCTTCTCAACAGCGACGCATCCCTTAAATTCATTTTATTCTTTCTGTCTTTCTCATCGAGTCCGCCTCAATCCTCATCTCCTTCGTCTCTCTAACGTGGCTAGGGTTCATCCATCCAAGATTTCACCGGCGGAACGGCCTATCCTTTGTCTCTCTCTATCACTTTGCATCCTTAACCGAATATTTTTTCCCCTCTCACGCTCCGGCGATTGTACGTTGCTTGTGCGATTTGCTTTACCAAGGAACACGATTAGGTGATGAGATACTCCAATTTTACCTATTTACTCTTTTCTCTCTGTTGAGATTTCTTTCTCTTCATTCTTTGTGCAAATAGTTCGTTTAATCTTTTTTCTGAATTCTTCGCCATGTTAATCCATTCATTGTTTCTCAATTTCAGTTAAATTTTGAGGACAAACAAGGGGGGTGAGAGAGAGAGAGAGAGAGAGCGCGCTATGGGGGTGCAATAGAGGGTTCAAAATGGATCAAGAGATGTGAGCGCTGCAAATGCTCTTCAGGTTAGACTTGTTTATAAATTTTTCCCCTCTTTATTTTTTGTTGAATTGATTGACTTTCTAGCAGTATATGAAATTGTAAAATTTGATTATTTATTGCTTATGTTCGCTTTTTGCATCTTCTATTTTGGCCACAGATGTACACTTCTTCGAAGAAACATGCTTTCTCATTCTCGGTGAGATTGAACTTGCATGCATTTTTTAAGAATTATGTGGTTGATTTACTATATTCAGATAACGAATATATTCTAAAAATTATGTGTAGCTCAGGTAAAATTGATCATGGTTTTTTGTTTAAAATAAGCAAGCGAATATCTTTTTGTCTGAGCTCCTTAAAAGCCAAATTCGTACTCTTCTAAGAAACAATATAATTGTTCTCTGGTTACTATGAGTCATAAAACTGCAGATTATTCAATTGCATACAAACAACCAGTGTTCCATTTGTATTATACCACGTAAACTTATATGAGTGAACATTTTTCCATTTTTCTCTACAGATAACAATATGCTGTAATCATTTGAATCTTCAAGATGAGATAAATCAAGTCATGATTCACATGCTTATCTATGCTTATGTCGACTGTCGTGGCAAGAACTTGGACTGGAAAAATTGTGCTCATCATGCTTGCTCTGAGGTACAGGACTCATCTTGGTCAGAATAGCCATACCTTTAATCAATTTGTACCAGTATCAAAATTCTTGTGGGCAACCGATATCAGATGGGCATAGTCTTATTCTGGCACCTCTATTAGGAGCTGTCATGATTTTTTTTTTCTAGGAAGAATAATTCTATGTTAATTTTAGACAAATTTTGTCTTCAACGATACAATGATTAGTTGCAATGTACAGCTGTGTGAAAATTTTGTATTAGTTGAATCGGTTGTGTACTTGCTCAAATAGCATGCTCTTCAGAGGGTAATTTTACTGTGCTGCTTTTTGTTCTTAATTTATAGAACTTCGTATTATATAAAATTTTGAGACAATTCTCAATCATTTAGTCTTTCTTTTTGTTTATGTTGTTGGTTTAGTTATTTCCTTTTGCTTGCTTCATGCCAGTTTATTGTTGTGTGGTATCACGAAAATATTTTTACAATTGAGAATATGGATGTTTAACAAAGATGGTGAGGGTTATGCACGACAATATTTTAAATTAATTGAATCAAAACAATCTCATGCGCAATGATATTATTAATTAGTATTCATTGCAAGCCATAACGAAAAACATGTAATATTTTAACCAACATATTTAAATATTTTTTTGCCCACACATTGGGTGGGCGTATATGCTAGTCTAAACTAAGTATGGTGATGCCAAAGACCACAAACTTAACAAAGAAGAGCAAGAGGAAGGCAATGCGGATATCATAGTAATTGTTGATCCAATGCATTTTTTTTTTTTTTTTTGCAGATATAAACATGCCGGCGGCCTTTGAAAGTGATTAGTAAGTTCACATGACAGAAATCCACAGTATAAAATTATAAAACTTTTTGTGAGTGTGTTTTCTTCAAAATTTTGATTCATCATCAACCTATTTGATTTACTTAATTGATCATTCCCAATCTAATTATCAAATTTATAAAAATTATGCATTACCAAGTTATTTCTCTTTTATCCTCTCCCCTAACTAATTTGCACTTCGGCTGTAGTCGAAGACGTGGTAAGCACCCCTTAATGAATTATTGTATGCGTACAAAAATCACCTATTTTGAAATTTATATTTTTTGATATTCTCCAATATCTTACATGTAATTAGTACCAGAAGTGATACATTTTAAAGTATGGTAATTCAGAATTTTCTTACATATTTAAATGGGAAAAGAAAAGCCGAAAAGAATGATCACTTCATGCTCTTAGTGACACCAACCTACCATTTGCATCTTTTTGTTGTGCTAACTGCTAATTAACATCAACGACTCAGATAAGGCAAACTATATTCTTGCATATGTTGCAATCCGTCATTGACCAAGTCTGGTTCATACAAATATGCAATGACTTCCCTTTTAACTTTAAGAGTGTTTGTTATCTTGCAAAAGGCCCCTTAATCTTTTTAGTATATCCATACCAAACGACCGGACTTAATTAAATCAAGAAAGTTGGGGATCAGAAAATGTACTATCCCCGCATAGTGTTTAGTCAGACTCAGTTTTGAGGTATTGGCTTTCTGTGGCTTTTCCAGTGCTGTGATTTGTTGGTTGAGTACTTTGTGCAGTCCAGTGAATGTTTCTGAAATTCCCTTCAGCTAAAATTAATTGTAATACTATTTATAAAATTCGAATTATAGGAAAGAATAGGTTGATTTCGTGCTTGCCCTTGGCAATGTTGAATACCCACCTTCCCATATGCTCCAAAAGGTGCTGAAAACCACTCTTTTCTCACTATCTATCTATACAAAAAAAAAAAAAAAAACAACAACAACAACAACAAGAAGAGGGCAGAACAATTTTAGGTGATATTTACTGTGTCTGTGTTTTAGAGGGCCAGGTGTTAACTTTTTTTAGTCTATATTAAATTTTTGCACGCCAACACATGAAAAAAATAAATGAATTTTTTTTTAAAGAAAATTAGGGGTCAAGTCCATAACTTTGAATTGAATGAGTAAAGAAGTTACAAATTACAAATTTCGATTCTGAAAAAGAACCTAAAAAGCAGTTATTTACAATAAATTAATTAAAAGTATAAAACTCCTAAAGTTAGGTAGTTTGGCCCAGTGGTTTCGTTCTATTTCGCCAAGACGTCAACTAAGTGGTGCTTGGTTCGATTCAGAGAGGGCATTTATTTTTAATTTTTTATAACAAAAATGTTGGTTTCAAACCAACCTTCAAAAAAAATATAAAACTCTTAAATATTCTTAGCTGTCATCAACTTATTTAGTTATTTATAATCTTCTACCAGATAATTTACAAATATAGAACCAGTCCCAACTCCCAACTCGAAAAGTAAAAAATATTGCTAAAATATTGGCGATGAATATAAGCATGAATTGAGAGATTATTATATGACAAGATCCCCTTAATTTTAACCAAAAACAGCACCGTTCTCCTCCAATATTAATATTACAATTCTATTCCCTTTTCTGCACATTCAAAAGTGCCAGTTTAAACATGTGGTCTAGTAGCTCAGTGGTAAGAGCACTAGGTTGGCCTCCATGAGGTCAAAGATTCAAGCCCTGCATGCACTTTTAATTTTTTTAAAAAAATTGGATGACAAAGACCTCCCTCTTTCTTCAAAAAAAAGGTGCAAGCTTATAATTAATAATTGAAATAGAAACAGGGGCGGATTTAAGTGTGCCCAAAACTGGGCAATTGTCCCCCTGTATTTTTAAAATAGACCTCTAAAAATGTAAAAATTACATGTTATTAAGTTAGAGTTATTCAATTTGCACCCCCTAAAAATTTTAAAATTTCAACATAACTACTCTTTACCCCCCTTGTTTTAAAATCCTGGCTCCGCCCCTGAATAGAAACAATGCTCTACAAAAAGGTAGAACCCCAAATTAACAGTTCCATCACAATTATACCACATACAAGAATTAAATAACTATAAGCTAAAGAAGACACACTGAAACAGCAAAATAATATCACAGGCCTGTATCTAGTAAGTTGCATTTAACACTTCAATACTACATCAAACATGGAATACAGATGGAGGTGATTCAAGGTAATATAGTGTTGTTGAGAGTAGAGAGGAGAGAGAGATGTGGTGAAAGATCAAAGAGAGAGGGCCAGAGGGGAGATGTAATGTTTGCACAAGAGGTGCGCACACAACCAGAAAAGAAGGCAATATTTTTGGTTAGTTCAACAGCCCTTTACAACGATGACCCTATTAAATAATATTATTACAATAATGACATAAATGAAAGCTAAATGAGGAGGTACCCAGCATATAGGAGTAATTGTTGATCCAAAGCATTTTTTTGCAGATATAAACATGAACATCGGCTTTTGAAGGTGAATCATAAGTGTGCATGAAAGAAAACAGCAGTACAAAATTCAAAAGACTATTTGTGACTGTGTTTTCGTCAAACCTTTGATTCATCATTAATCCATTTGATTGAACTTGATTGATAATTCTTAATCCAATTATCAAAATTATAAAAATTATTTATCATCAACTAATTTCTTATTCATCCTCAAAGCTAACTAATTTGTAAATTAGTTCAAATCCAAAATGAAGGAGCTGCCCCTTACAGAATATTTGAACATCATTTGGTCATTTTGGTGTCTTCCAAATAGCATTTTATATTTGTTGGTGCTCTCCAATTTCTTATAGTCAACTAGTATTGATCGCAAATAATGCATTTAAAAGTAGGATACAAGTTCAGAAAATTCTTACATATTTAAATGGCAAAGAAAAGCCAGAAAGAATGACAACTTCATTGTGCCAACTTTAACGACTCGACTAAGAATTCTTGCACACGTGACAATCTATGGTTGGCCGAGTATGTTTTGTTCCAGGAATATAATGACTTCCACTTTCGAGTGTTTTTTTTTTTAAGAAAGAATGAGTTATTTGTCATCCAATTTTTTTTTTTAAATTAAAGATGCATGCGGGACTTGAACTCTTGAATAAAACAAGTTATGTATTATGAAATCTGCTAACCTAGGTTGAAGTGTAAGAAAACTAGGGTTGGACATCGAGCTTCGCTCGATACAATATTTTTTTACAGAATTTAAAGTTTGGTTTCTATTATATTATTTTTTATATATGTTAATAATAATGTGAATATCTAACTAAAATATCAAGATCATCATGTTTTAAGTAAGATCATAAACATATTTTAGACTATATAAACAACATAAATATAGATTATGGTGATCAAATATTAAAATGAATGTAAAATCGCTTGAAATGCTCAAATATACTCAGAATCTATAAAATCTACACATTATGTGAATAATTATAATGTATAAGATTACTGTGATCAAATGACTTGAAATGAATGCAAAATCGCTTGAAATGCTCAAATATACTAATAATCTGTAAAATCTGCACATGATGCGAGTAATTACAATGTATAATCCAATCATTTTGAATAATTAAGCTCATATTCATATTTTAGACTACATAAAAAGCTTAAATATAGACTATTATGATCAAATAACTTAAAATGAATGCAAAATTCTTTGAAATTTCAAATATAATAAGAATCTGTAAAATATGCACATCATGTGCATAATTAAAATGCATAATCCAATTGTTTTAAAAAAATGAGTTCATAAACATATTCTAGACTATATAAAGAGCTTAAATATAGATTACTATGATAAAATGACTTAAAATAAATACAAAATCGATTGAAATACTCAAATATACTCAGAATTTGTAAAATCTGCACATCATGTGCGTAATTACAATGTATAATCCAATTGTCATAAATAAGTGAATTCATAAACATATTCTAAACCACATAAAGAGATTAAATATAGATTATTGCGATCAATTGATTTAAAATGAATGCAAAATCGCTTGAAATGCTCAAATATACTAAGAATCTATTAAATCTGCAAATTATGTGAATAATTACAATGCATAATCCAATCATTTTGAATAAGTGGGTTTATAAACATATTTTAAACTATAGATTATTATGATCAAGTGACTTAAAATGAATATAAAATCATTTGAAATGCTCAAATATACTCAGAATCTGTAAAATCTGCATATCATGTTAATAATTACAATTTATAATCCAATAATTTTAAATAATTGATCTCCTAAACATATTCTAAACTATATAAAGAGCTTAAATATAGATTATGATCAAGTGACTTAAAATGAATGCAAAATCTCGAGAAATGCTCAGAATCTTTAAAATCTACATATTAGGTTCGTAATTACAACGTATAATCCAATTGTTTTGAATAAGTGAGTTCATGAACATATTCTAAACTATATAAATAGCTTAAATATAGATTATTGTCAACAAATAACTTAAAATTAGTGCAAAATCATTTGAAATGCTCAAATATACTCAGAATCTGTAAAATCTGCAAATTATGTGAGTAATTAAAATATATAATCCGATCGTTTTGAATAAGTAAGTTCATAAACATATTCTAGACTATGTAAAGAGCTTAAGTATAAATTATTAAGAACAAATTTCTTAAATTGAATGCAAAAATCGCTTGAAATGCTCAAATATACTCAGAATCTTTAAAATCTGCACATTATGTGCATAATTACAATGTATAAACCGATTATTTTCAATAAGTGATATCACAAACATATTCCAGACTATATAAAGAGCTTATAGATTAATGTGATCAAAACACTTAAAATGAATACAAAATGGCTTGAAATGCTCAATTGTACACAGAATCTATAAAATATGCAAATTATGTGAATGATTATAATGTAATCTCCAATCATTTTGAATAAGTGAACTCATAAACATATTCTAGACTATATAAAGAGATTAAATATACATTATTGTGATCAAATAAGTTAAAATGAATGCAAAATCGCTCGAAATGCTCAAATATTCTCAGAATCTACAAAATATGTATATTATGTGTATAATTATAAGAGAAAGTTTAATATGCACCATAGTGCATAGGGCATTCCGTGCACCACGGACTTTTTCGGAGGTATTTTTGTAAAATGACAAATCTAATTTAACCAATCTAATCTAATTAAACATGCCATTTTTGGAATAATTGGCCTCATAAATATATTCTAGAGTATATAAAGAGCATAAATATAGATTATTGTGATCATATAACTTGAAATAACGTAAAATCGCCTGAAATGCTCAAATATACTTGAATCTGTAAAATATGCAAATTATGTGAATAATTATTATGTATAATCCAATCATTTTGAATAAGTGAGTTCGTAAATATATTCTAAACCATATAAAGAGTATAAATATAGATTATTGTCATCAGATGACTTAAAATCAATGCAAAATCGCTTGAAATGCTTAAATATACTCAGAATCTGTAAAATCTGCACATCATGTGAATAATTACAATGTATAATCCAATAGTTTTGAATATGTATGCTCATACACATATTCTAGACAATATAAAGAGTTTAAATGTAGATTATTGTCATCAAATAACTTAAAATGAATGCAAAATCGATTGAAATGCTCAAATAAATTTAGAATATGTAAAATATGAACATTATGTAAATAATTACAATGTATAATCCAATCGTTTTGAATAATTAAGCTTATAAACATATTCTACACTATATAAAGAGCTTAAATATAGATTTCTGTGATCAAATAACTTAAAATGAATGCAAAATCGCTTGAAATGCTCCAATATAATCAAAATCTTTAAAATCTACACATTATGTGCATAATTACAATGTATAATCCAATTGTTTTGAATAACTTAGTTCAGAAATATATTCTAAACAATATAAAGATCATAAATATAGATTACTGTGGTCAAATGACATAAAATGAATGTAAAAATCGCTTGAAATGCTCAAATATACTCAGAATATGTAAAATCCATACATTATGTGAATAATTACAATTTATAATCCAATCATTTTCAATAAGTGAGTTCACAAACAAATTATAAACAATATAAAAAAGTTTAATATTGATTGTTGTGATCAAATAATTTAAATGAATGCAAAATCGCTTAAAATGCACAAATATAATTAAAATCTGTAAAATATGCACATTATGTGAATAATTACAATGTATAATCCAATCTTTTTGAATAATTGGCCTCATAAACAAATTCTAAACTAAATAAAGAGCATAAATATAGATTATTTGTTATCAAATGTATTAAAATGAATGCAAAATCGCTTGAAATGCTCAAATATACTCATGCACATTATGTGAATAATTACAATGTATAATCCAATCGTTTGGAATAATTAAGATCATAAATATATTCTAGACAATATAAAGAGCTCAAATATACATTATTGTGATCAAATGACTTAAAATGAATGCAAAATCACTTGAAATTCTCAAATATAATCAGAATCTGTAAAATCTGCACATTTTGTGCGTAATTACAATGTATAATCCAACCTTTTTGAATAACTGAGCACAAAAAAATATTCGAGACTATATAAAGAACTTAAATATAGATTAATTTGATCAAATGACTTATACTGAAAGCAAAATCGCTTCAAATGCCCAAATATACTCATAATCTGTAAAATCTGCACATTATGTGAATAAATAGAATGCATAATCTAATCGTTTTGAATAAGTGAGTTCATAAACATATTCTAAACTATATAAAAAGCATAAATATAGCTTATTGTGATAAAAAAATCGCTTGAAATGCTCAAATATACTCATAATCTTTCAAATCTGCACATTATGTTCATAATTACAATGTATAATCAAATCGTTTTAAGTAAGTTATATCATAAATATATTCTAGACAAATAAAGAGCTTAAATATGTATTACAGTGATCAAATCACTTAAAATGAATACAAAATCACTTGAAATGCTCAAATATACTCTGAATCTGTAAAATCTGCACATTATGTGAAGAATTAGAATGTATAATCTGATCGTTTTGAATAAATGAGTTCATAAATATATTCTAGACTATATAATGAGCTTAAATATGGATTATTGTGATCGAATGACATAAAATTAATGCAAAATTGATTGAAATGCTCAAATATACTCAGAATCTTTCAAAGCTGCACATAATGTGCATAATTACAATGTATAATCTAATTGTTTTGAATAAATTATATTATAAACATATTCTAGACAAAATAAAGAGGTTAAGTATTGATTATTGTGATCAAATGACTAAAATGATTGCAAAATCGTTTAAAATGCTCAAATATACTTGTAATCTGTAAAATATGCATATTATGTGAATAATTACAATGTATAATCTAATCATTTTGAATAAATAATTTCATAAGAATATTCTAAACTATATAAAAAGTATAACTATGGCTTATTGTGATCAAATGACTTAAAATGAATAAAAATGGCTTGAAATACTCAATTTACTCAAAATCATTAAAATGAACACATTATGTGAATAATTACAATGTATAATCATATCATTTTGAAAAATTGGGATCATAAAAATATTCTAGATAATATGTAGATCTTAAATATACATTATTGTGATCAAATGACTCAAACTTAATGCAAAATCACTTGAAATGCTCAAATATACTAAGAATCTGTAAAATCTGTACATTATGTACATAATTACAATGTATAATTCAATCTTTTTAAATAAGTGAGTTCATAAACATATTCGAGACTATATAAAGAGTTTAAATATAAATTATTGTGATCAGATAACTTAAAATGAATGTACAATCGTTAGAAATGTTCAAATATTCTCAGAATCTGTAAAATCTGCAAATTATGTGCGTAATTACAATGTATAATCCAGTCGTTTAGAATAATTGAGTTCATAAACATATTCTAGACTATATAGAGGTTAAATATAGATTATTGAGATCAAATGAATTAAATAAATGCAAAATCGCTTGAAATGCTCAAATATACTAAGAAATCTTTTAAATCTACATATTATGTGCATAATTACGATGTATAATCCAATCATTTTGAATAAGTTATATCATAAACATATTCTAGATAAAATAAAGTACTTAAATATATATTATTGTGATCAAATCACTTAAAACGAATGTAAAATAGCTTGAAATGCTCAAATATTCTAAGAATCTTTAAAATCTGCACATTATGTAATAAATTACATTTGTATAATCCAACGCTTATGAAAAATTGAGTTCACAAACATATTCTAGACCATATAAAGAGCATCAATATAGATTATTGTGATCAAATGACTTAATACGAATTCAAAGTTGCTTCAAATGCTCAAATATCTCAGAATCTGCAAAATCTGCAAATTATGTGAATAATTATAATGTATAACCCAATCGTTTCGAATAAATAAGTTCATAAACATATTATAAACTATATAAAGAGCATAAATATAGATTATTTTCATCAAATGACCTAAATGGAATGCAAAATCGCTTGAAATACATAAATATACACAGAATTTGTAAAATCTGCATATTATGTAAATAATTATAATGTATAACCCAATCATTTCGAATAAATGAGTTCAGAAACATATTATAAACTATATAAAGAGCACAAATACAGATTATAGCCATGAAATGAATTAAAGTGAATGCAAAATCACTTGAAATGCTTAAATATACACAGAATTTGTAAAATCTGCATATTAAGTGAATAATTACAATGTATAATCCAATCGTTTTGAATATGTGAGCTCATAAACATATTCTAGACTATATAAAGAGAATAAATATAGAATATTGTCATCACATAACTTAAAATGAATGCAAAATCAATTGAAATGCTCAAATAAACTTATAATCTGTATAATATGCACATTATGTGTATAATTACAAAGTATAATCCAATCGTTTTGAATGATTGAGCTTATAAACATATTTTAGACTATATAAAAAGCTTAAATTTAGATTATTGTGATCAAATAACTTAAAATAAATACAAAATCGCTTGAAATGCTCCAATATACTCAGAATATTTAAACTCTGCACATAATGTGCGTAATTACAATGTATAATCCAATTGTTTTGAATAACTTAGTTCAGAAACATATTCTAAACTATAAAAATCATAAATATATATTACTGTCGTCAAATGATTTAAAATGGATACAAAATCTTTTGAAATGCTCAAATATACTCAGATATTGTAAAATTCGTATATTATGTGAATAATTATATTATATAATCCAATCGTTTGGAATAAGTGAGTTCATAAAAATTTTAAATTATATAAAGAGAACTTAAATATAGATTATTGTGATTAAATGACTTAAAATAAATGCAGAATCACTTAAAATGCTCAAATATACTTATAATTCGTCAAATCTGAACACTATGTGAATAATTACAATGTATAAAAAATATTTTTTAATAATCGACGTCATAAATATATTCTAGACTATATAAAGAGCATAAATATAGATTATTGTGATCAAATGACTAAAAATGAATGCAAAATCGCTTCAAATGCTCAAATATACTTAAAATTTATAAAATCTTCACAATATGTGAATAATTACAATGTATAATCCGATTGTTTTGAATAACTGAGCTCATAAACATATTTTAGACAATATAAACAGTGTAGATATAGATTATTGTGATCAAATAACTTAAAATGAATGCAAATCGCTTGAAATGCTCCAATATACTCAAAATCTGTACATTATGTGTGCAATTAAAATATACTCAAAATCTGTACAATATGTGTGCAATTGAAATGTATAATTATAAATGAGAAAGTTTAATATGCACCGTGCATAGGGCATTCCGTGCACCACGGACTTTTTCGGGGGTATTTTTGTAAACTGACAAATCTAATTTAACAAATCTAATCTACATATTGAAATCTCATAGAAAACCAAATTTTACAATTTTTGAGATTTTATTACTATTTTTTTCGAATTTTTTAAAATATGCCATTTTTGTAAAATTGTAAATAGTACAACATTCCAAAAATGGCATGTTTTAAAAAATTCGAAAAAAATAGTAATAAAATCTCAAAAATTGTAAAATTTGGTTTTCTATGAGATTTCAATATGTAGATTATATTGGTTAAATTAGATTTGTCATTTTACAAAAATACCCCCAAAAGAGTCCGTGGTGCGCGGAATGCCCTATGCACTATGGTGCATATTAAACTTTCTCATAATAAATATAGATTATTGTGGTCAAATGATTTAAAATGAATACAAAATCGTTTGAAATACTCAAATACACTAAGAAATTGTAAAATCCGTATATTATGTGAATAATTACGATGTATAATCCAATCGTTTGCAATAAGTGAGTTCATAAACATATTCTAAACTATATAAAGAGCTTAAATATAGATTATTGTGATCAAATGACTTAAAATAATGCAAAATGGCTTAAAATGCTCAGATATATTTAGAATTTATCAAATCTGCATATTAAGTGAATAATTACAATGTATAAACCAATATTTAGAAATTATTGACCTCATAAACATATTCTAGACTAAATAAAGAGCATAAAAATAGATTATTGTAACCAAATGATTAAAATGAATGCAAAATCTCTTCAAATGTTCAAATATATTCAGAATCTGTAAAATCTGCACAATATGTGAATAATTACAATGTATAATCCAATCGTTTTGAATAATACAGCTAATAAACATATTCTACATAACATAAAATTCTTAAATATAGATTATTGTGATCAAAGGAGTTAAAATTAATGCAAAATCACTTGAAATGCACAAATATACACAGAATCATTAAAATCTGAAAATTATTTGCATAATTACAATATATAATCCAATCGTTTTAAATAAGTGATATCATAAACAAATTCTAGACAATATAAAAAGTTTAAATATACAGTATTGTGATCAAATGACTTAAATCCATGCAAAATTGCTTGAAATTCTCAAATATAGTCAAAATCTGTAAAAGCTGCTTATTATGTGAATAATTACAATGTACAATCCAATCGTTTTGCATAATTGAACTCATAAACATATTCTAGACTTTATAAAGAGCATAATTATAGATTATTGTGATCAAATGACTTAAATAAATGCAAAATCGATTGAAATGCTCAAATACTCAGAATTTTTAAGATCTACATATTATGTGCGTAATTACAATGTATAATGCAATTGTATAGAATAAGTGAGATCATAAACATATTCTTGACAATATAAATATCTTAAATATAGATGATTGTGATCAAATGATTTAAAATGAATGCAAAATTGCTTAAAATGCTTAAATATACTAAGAATCGGTAAAATCTGCATATTATGTGAATAATTATAATGTATAATCCAATCATTTTGAATGTGTGAGCTCATAAACATATTCTAGACTATATGAAGAGCTTAAATATAGATTATTGTGATCGGATGACTTAAAATTAATGGAAAATCGATTGAAATGTTCAAAGAAACTTAGACTCTGTAAAATATGCACATTTTGTGAATCATTACAATGTATAATACAATCGTTTTGAATAATTAATCTTATAAACATATCATAGAATATATAAAGAACTTAAATAGAGATTATTTTGATCAAATAACTTAAAATGAATGCAAAACCGCTTGAAATACTCCAATATACTCATAATCTTTAAAACCTGCACATTATGTGCGTGATTATAATGCATAATCCAAGAATTTTGAATACTTTAGTTGATAAATATATTCTAAACAATATGAAGATCATAAATATAGATTACTATGTGGTCAAATAACTTAAAATGAATACAAAATCGTTTGAAATGCTCAAATATACAAAAAAATTAAACTCTGTATATTATGAGAATAATTAAAATGTATAATCCAATTATTTTGAATAAGTGGGTTTATAAACATATTCTAAACTATATAAAGAGCTTAAATATAGATTATTGTGATCAAATGACTTAAAATGAACTCAAAATCGCTTAAAATGGTCAAATATACTTAGAATTTGTGAAATCAGCACATTATGTTAATAATTACAGTGTATAAACCAATCTTTTTTAATCCTTGACCGCATAAACATATTCTAGACTATATAAAGGGCATAAATATAGATTACTGTGATCAAATGACTTAGAATTAAAGCAAAATTGCTTGAAATGCTCAAATATACTCAGAATCTTTCAAATCTGAACATTATGTGCATAATTACAATGTATAATCCAATTGTTTTTGAGTAAGTGATATCATAAACATATTCTAAACTATATAAAGAGTTTAAATATATATTATGGTGATAAAATGACTTAAAATTAATGCAAAATCGCTTGAAATGCTCAAATGTATTCCGAATCTGTATAATCTACATATTATGTGAATAATTACAATGTACAATCCAATCATTTCGAATATGTGAATAATTACAATGTACAATCCAATCATTTTGAATATGTGAATAATTACAATGTACAATCCAATCGTTTTGAATAATTGAGCTCATAAACATATTCGAGACTTTACAAAGAGTTTTATTATAGATTATTTTTATCAAATGACTTAAAATGAATGCAAAATCGCTTGAAATACCTAAATATACATAGAATATGTAAAATCTGCGCATTATGTGTGTAATTACAATGAATAATCCATTCGTTTTGAATGAGACTGTTCTTAAACATATTCTAGACTTTGTTAAGAGCTTAAATATAGATTATCATGAACAAATGTCTTAAATTGAATGCAAAAATCGCTTGAAATGCTCAAATATACTCAGAATCTTTAAAATCTAAACATTTTTTTGTATAATTACAATTTGTAAACCAAACTTTTTAAATAAGTGAGTTCTTAAACATATTCGAGATTTTAAATATAGATTATTGTGAACAGTTCACTTAAAATGAATGTAAAATCGCTTGAAATATTCAAATATTCTCAGAATCTGTAAAATTTGCAAATTATGTGCGTAATTACAATGTATAATCCAATACTTTTGAATAATTGAGTTCATAAACATATTCTAAACTATCTAAAGATGTTCGATTATTGACATCAAATGAATTAAAATGAATGCAAAATCATTTCAAATGCTCAAATCTACTCAGAATCTTTCAAATCTGCACATTATGATCATAATTACAATGTATAATTCAATAGTTTTGAGTAAGTTCATAAACATATTCTAGAAAAAATAAAGAGCTTAAATATATATTATTGTAATCAAATCACTTAAAATGAATGCAAAATAGTTTGAAATGCTCAAGTATACTCAGAATCTATAAAATCTGCACATTGTGTGATAAATTACAAATTATCATTGTATAATCCAATTCTTATGAATTAGTGAATTTGTAAACATATTTGAGACCATATAAAGAGCATCAATATAGATTATTGTGATCAAATGACTTAAAATGAATTAAAAATCGCTAGAAATGCTCAAATATACTCAGAATCTGTAAAATCTGCAAATTATGTGAAAAATTATAATGTATAATCCAATCTTTACGAACATATGAGTTCATAAACATATTATAAACTATATAAAGATCATAAATATAGATTATTTTCATCAAATGACTTAAAGTGAATGCAAAATCGCTTGAAAATTGCTTAAATATACTCAGAATCTCTAAAATCTACATATTATGTGAATAATTACAATGTATAATCCAATCTTATTGAATATGTGAGCTCATAAATATATTCTAGAGTATATAACGAGCATAAATATAGAATATTGTTATCACATAACTTACAATGAATGCAACATCAATTGAAATTCTCAAATAAACTTAGAATCTGTAAAATATGCATATTATGTGAATAATTACAATATATAATCCAATCGTTTTGAATAATTAAGCTCATAAACATATTCGAGACTATACAAAGAGCTTTATTATAGATTATTTTTATTAAATAACTTAAAATGAATGCAAAATCGCTTGAAATACCCAAATATACACAGAATATGTAAAATCTGCGCATTATGTGTGTAATTACAATGAATAATCCATTCGTTTTGAATGAGTCTGTTCTTAAACATATTGTAGACTTTGTTAAGAGCTTAAATATAGATTATCGTGAACAAATGTCTTAAATTGAATGCAAAATCGCTTGAAATGCTCAAATATACTCAGAATATGTAAAATCTGCAAAATTATGAGAATAATTATAATGTATCATCCAATCATTTTGAATAAATGATTTTATAAACATATTATAAACTATATAAAGAGTATAAATATAGATTATTGTCATCAAATAACTTTAAATGAATGCAAAATCGCATGAAATTCTTAAATATACTCAGAATCTGTAAAATCTGCATATTATGTTAATAATTATAATGTATAATCCAATTGTTATCAAATGACTTAATATTAATGCAAAATCGGTTGAAATGCTCAAAAATACTCAGAATCTGTAAAATCTGCATGTTATGTTTAATAATTACAACGTATATTATAATCATTTTGAATAAGTAAGTTCTTAAATATATTCTAGTCTATATAAAGATCTTAAACATCGATTATTGTGTTCAAATGACTTAAAATGAAAGTAGAATCGTTTCAAACGCTCAAATATACTCAGAATCAGTAAAATCTACACATCATGTGCATAATTACAATGTATAATCCAATCGTTTTGAATAAGCGAGTTCATAAACATATTGTAAACTATATTAAAAGCATAAATATAACTTTTTGTGATCAAATGACTTAAATTGAATGCAACATCGCTTGAAATGCTCAAATATACACAGAATCTTTCAAATCTGCATATTATGTGCATAATTACAATGTATAATCCAAACGTTTTGAATAATTTATATCAAAAACATACTCTAGACAAAATAAAGATCTTAAATATATATTATTGTGATCAAATAATTTAAAACGAATGCAAAACCGCTTGAAAACATCAAATATACTCAGAATCTTTAAAATCTGCACATTATGTGATAAATTACAATGGTATAATCCAATGCATTTGAATAAATGAATTCCTAAACATATTCTAGATTATATAAAGAGCATTAATATAGATTATTGTGATCAAATGACTTATAATGAATTTAAAATCTCTTGAAATGCTCAAATCTACTCTGAATCTGTAAAATCTGCAATTTTTTGAATAATTATAATGTATAATCCAATCATTTTGGATAAATGAGTTCATGTATATATTATAAACTATATAAAGAGTATAATGTTGATTATTGTCTTCAAATAACTTAAAATGAATGCAAAATCGCTTGAAATACTTAAATATACTCAGAATCTGTAAAATCTGCACATTATGTGAATAATTACAACGTGTAATCCAATCGTTTTGAATATGTGAGCTTATAAACATATTCTAGACTATATAACGAGAGCTTAAATATAGATCATTGTCATCAAATAACTTAAAATGAATGCAACATCAATTGAAATTCTCAAATAAACTTAGAATCTGTAAAATATGCATATTATGTGAATAATTACAATGTATAATCCAATCGTTTTGAATAATTGAGCTCATAAACATATTCTAGACAATATAAATAGCTTCAATATAGATTATTGTCATCAAATAATTTAAAATGAATGTAACATCATTTGAAATGCTCAAATAAACTTAAAATCTGCAAAATATACACATTACGTAAATAATTACAATGTATAATGTAATTGTTTTGTATAATTTAGCTCATAAATATATTCTAGACTATATAAAGAGCTTCAATGTAGATTGTTGAGATCAAAAGACTTAAAATGAGTTCATAAAGATTATAAAGATTTTTCGAACATATGAGTTCATAAACATATTATAAACTATATAAAAATCATAAATATAGATTATTGTCATCAAATGACTTAAAGTGAATGAAAAATCACTTGAAATTGCTTAAATATACTCAGAATCTGTAAAATGTGCATATTATGTGAATAATTACAATGTATAATCCAATCTTATTGAATATGTGAGCTCATAAATATATTATAGAGTATATAAAGAGCATAAATATAGAATATTGTCATCACATAACTTAAAATGAAGGCAACATCAATTGAAATTCTCAAATAAACTTAGAATCTGTAAAATATGCATCATTGGATTATTCCAATCGTTTTGAATAATTGAGCTTATAAAAATATTTAGACAATATAAAGAGCTTAAATTTAGTTTATTCTGATCAAATAACCTAAAATGAATGCAAAATCGCTTGAAATGCTCCAATATATTCAGAATCTTTAAAATCTTCAAATTATGTGCACAATTACAATGTATAATCCAATCGTTTTGAATAACTTAGTTCAGAAACATATTCTTAACTATATAAAGATCATAAATATAGATTGCCGTGGTCAAATGACATAAAAAGAATGCAAAATCTTTTGAAATGCTCAAATATACTCAGAAATTGTAAAATGCGTATATTATGTGAATAATTACATTATATAATCCAATCGTTTGGAATAAGTGAGTTCGTAAATATATTCTAAACTATATAAGAAGCTTAAATATAGATTATTGTGATCAAATAACTTAAAATGAAATCAAAATTGCTTAAAATGCTCAAATATACTTAGAATTTGTCCAATCTGCATATTATGTGAATAATTACAATGTATAAACCAATCTTTTTTAATCATTAACCTCATAAACATATTCTAGACTATATAAAAAGCATAAATATAGAATATTTTGATCAAATGACTTAAAATGAATGTAAAATCGCTTCAAATGCTCAAATATACTCAGAATCTATAAAATTTTCACATTATGTGATGAATTACAATGTATAATCAAATCGTTTTGAATAATTGAGCTCATAAACATATTTTAGACTATATAAAGAGCTTAAATATAGATTATTGTGATAAAATGACTTAAAATAAATTCAAAATCGCTTGAAATGCTCCAATATACTCAATAGAAAGAGCATAAATATAGATTATTGTCAACAAATGACTTAAAGTGAATACAAAATCGCTTGAAATACCCAAATATACACAGAATCTTAAAAATTTACACATAATTTGTGTAATTACAATAAATAATCCAATCACTTTAAATGAGTGTTCTCGTAAACAAATTCTTGCCTATGTAAAGATCTTAATATATACATTGTCGTGAACAAATGTCTCAAATTAAATGCAAAAATCGCTTGAAATGCTCAAATATACTCAGAATCTATAAAATTTGCACGTTATGAGCATAATTACAGTGTATAATCCAATCTTTTTGAAGAAGCGAGTTCATAAACATATTCTAGACTATTGTGATCAAATGACTCAAAATGAATGTAAAATCGTTTGAAATGTTAAAATATTCTCAGACTGTAAAATCTGCACATTTGTTCGTAATTACAATGTATAATCCAATCATTTTAAATAATTGGGTTCATAAACATATTCTAGACTATATAAAGAGGCTAAATGTAGATTATTGAGATCAACTGAATTAAATTGAATGCAAAATAGCCTTAAATGTCAAATATATTCAGAATCTTTCAAATCTGCAGATTATGTGCATACTTACAATGTATAATCCAATCATTTTGAGTACTTTATATCCTAAACATATTCTAGATAAAATAAATATTTTAAATATATACTATTGTGATCAAATCACTTAAAACGAATACAAAATCGCTTGAAATGCTAAAATAAATTTAGAATCTACAAAATATGTACATTATGTGAATAATTACAATGTATAATTCAATTGTTTTGAATAATTTATCTCATAAACATATTCTAAACAATATAATGAGCTTAAATATAGAATATTGTCATCAAATACCTTAAACTGAATGCAAAATCAATTGAAATGCTCAAATAAACTTAGAATCTGTATAATAAGCACATTATGTGAATAATTACAATGTACAATCCAATCGTTTTGAATAATTGAGCTCATAAACATATTTTAGACTATATAAATAGCTTAAATATAAATTATTGTGATAAAATAACTTAAAATGAATGCAGAATCGCTTCAAATGCTTCAATATACTCAAAACCTTTAAAATCTTCAGATCATTTGCGCAATTACAATGTATAATCCAATCGTTTTGAATAACTTAGTTCAAAAACATATTCTAAACTATATAAAGATCATAATTATAGATTACTCTGGTCAAATGACTTATCAAGAATACAGAATCGTTTGAAATGCTCCAATATACTCAGAAATTGTAAAATCCGTATATTATCTGAATAATTACAATGTATAATCCAATCATTTAAAATAAGTGAGTTCTTAAACATATTCTAGACTATATAAAGAGATTAAATATAGATTATTGTGATCAAATGGCTTAAAATGAATGCAAAATCGCTTCAAATGCTCAAATATACTTAGAATTTATCAAATCTGCACATTATGTTAATAATTACAGTTTATAATTCATTCTTTCTTAATAATTCACCTCATAAACATATTCTAAATTTTATAAAAAGCATAAATATAGATTATTATGATCAAATGACTTAAAATAAATGCAAAATCGCTTCAAATGCTCATATATACTCAGAATCTGTAAAATCTGCACAACATGTGAATAATTACAACATATAATCCAATCATTTTGAATAATTGATATCATAAACAAATTCGACACAATATAAAGAGTTTAAATATAGATTATCGTGATCTAATGACTTAAAATTATTGCAAAATCGATTAAAATGCTCAAATATACTCAGAATCTTTCAAATCTGAATATTATGTGCATAATTACAATGTATAATCCAATTGTTTTGATTAAGGGATATCATAAACATATTTTCGACTATATAAAGAGCTTAAATATATATTATTGTGATCAAATGACTTAAAATGAATGCAAAATCACTTGAAATGCTAAAATATACTTAGAATCTGTAAAATCTGCATATTATGTGAATAATTAAAATGTATAATCCAATCTTTATTAATAATTGACCTCATAAGCATATTTTTAACTATATAAAGAGGATAAATATAGTTTCTTGTGATCAAATGACTTAAAATAAATACAAAATCATTTCAAATGCTCATATAAACTCAGAATCTGTTAAATTTGCACAATATGTGAATAATTACAATGTATAATCCAATCATTTTGAATAATTGAGCTCATAAACAAATTCTACACAATATAAAGAGCTTAAATATAGATTATTGTGATCAAATGACTTAAAATTAATGTAAAAAAGCTTGCAATGCTCAAATATACTTAGAATATTTCAAATCTGAATATTATGTGCATAATTACAATGTATAATCCAATTGTTTTGAATAAGTGATATCATAAACATATTCTGGACTATATAAAGAGTTTAATTATAGATTATTGTGATCGAATGACTTAAAATGAATGTAAAATCGTTTAAAATGCTAAACTATACTCAGAATCTGTAAAATCTGCATATAATGTGAATAATTACATTGTACAATCCAATCGTTTTGAATAATTGAGCTCATAAACATATTCTAGACTTTAAAAAAAGCTTAATTATAAATTATTGTGATCGAATGACTTAAAATGAATGTAAAATCGGTTCAAATGGTCCAATATAGTCAGAATCTTTAAAACCTTCACATCATGTGCGCAATTACAATGTATGATCCAATCGTTTTGTATAACTTAATTCAGAAACATATTCTAAACTATATAAAGATCATAAATATAGATTACTCTGGTCAAATGAATTAAAATGAATACAAAATCGTTTTAAATGCTCAAATATACTCAGAAATTAAAAAATCTGTATATTAAGTGAATAATTACATTGTATAATCCAATCGTTTTGAATATGTGAGCTCATAAACATATTCTAGGCTATATAAAGAGCTTAAATATAGATCATTATCATCAAATAACTTAAAATAAATGCAAAATCACTTCAAATGCCAAAATATACACAGAATTTGTAAAATCTGCAAATTATGTGTGTAACTGTGTATACAATGTATAATCCAATCATTTTGAATAAGTGAGTTCATAAATAAATCCTATACTATATAAAGAACATAAATATAGATGATTATTATCAAATGATTTAAATTGAATGGAAAATCGTTTGAAAAGATCAAATATACTCAGAATCTGTATATTATGCACATTACGTGAATAATTACAATATATAACCCAATCATTTTGAATTATGAGCTCAAAAACATATTCTAGACTACATAAAGAGCTTAAATATAGATTGTTGTGATCAAAAGAATTAAAATGAGAGCAAACTCGCTTAAAATGCTAAAATATACTCAGAATCTGTAAAATATGCACATTATGTGAATACTTACAATGTATAAAACCAATCTTTTTGAATAATTGATCGCATAAACATAATCTAGACAATACAAAGAATATATATATATTATTGTAATCAAATGACTTAAAATGAATGCAAAATCTCTTAAAATGCTCCAATATACTTAGAATCTGTAAAATCTGCACATCATGTAAATAATTACAATTTATAAACCAATCTTTTTGAATAACTGACCACATAAACATATTCTAGACTATATAAAGAGCATAAATATAGATTATTGTGATTAAATGAGTTAAAATGAATGCAAGATCGATTGAAATGCTCAAACATACTCAAAATCTTTAAAATCTGCATATTATATTTGTAATTACAACGTATAATCCAAATGTTTCGTAAAAATGTATTCTAGACTATATAAAAATCATAAATATAGTTTATTGTGATCAAATGACTTAAAATGAATGCAAAATAGATTGAAATACTCAAATATACTCAGAATCTTTCAAATATGCATATTATGTGCATAATTACAAAGTATAATCCAATTGTTTTGAATAAGTTATATCAGAAACATATTCTAGACAAAACAAAGAGCTTAAATATATATTATTGTATTCAAATCACTTAAAACGAATGCGAAATCGCTTGAAATGCTCAAATAACCTCATAATCTTTAAAATCTGCACATTATGTCAAAAATTACGATGTCAATGCTTTTGAGTAAGTGAGTTCGTAAACATATTCTAGACTATATAAAAAGCACCAATATAGATTATTGTGATCAAATGACTTAAAATGAATTTAAAATCGCTTGAAATGCTCAAATATACTCAGAATCTATAAAATCTGCAAAATTATGAGAATAATTATAATGTATCATCCAATCATTTTGAATAAATGATTTTATAAACATATTATAAACTATATAAAGAGCATAAATATAGATTATTGTCATAAAATAACTTAAAATGAATGCAAAATCGCATGAAATTCTTAAATATACTCAGAATCTGTAAAATCTGCATATTATGTTAATAATTATAATGCATAATCCAATTGTTTTGAATAAATCGTTCGTAAATGCAAAATCGGTTGAAATGCTCAAATATACTCAGAATCTGTAAAATCTGCATGTTATGTTTATTAATTACAACGTATAATATAATCATTTTGAATAAGTAAGTTCATAAATATATTCTAGTCTATATAAAGATCTTAAATATAGATTATTGTGTTTAAATGACTTAAAATGAAAGTAGAATCGTTTCAAACGCTCAAATATACTCAGAATCAGTAAAATCTTCACATCATGTGCATAATTACAATGTATAATCCAATCGTTTTGAATAAGTGAGTTCATAAACATATTATAAACTATATTAAAAGCATAAATATAGCTTATTGTGATCAAATGACTTAAAATGAATGCAACATCGCTTGAAATGCTCAAATATACACAGAATCTTTCAAATCTGCATATTATGTGCATAATTACAATGTATAATCCAAACGTTTTGAATAATTTATATCATAAACATATTCTAGACAAAATAATGATCTTAAATATATATTATTGTGATCAAATAATTTAAAACGAATGCAAAATCGCTTGAAAACATCAAATATACTCAGAATCTTTAAAATCTGCACATTATGTGATAAATTACAATGTATAATCCAATGCATTTGAATAAATAAATTCCTAAACATATTCTAGATTATATAAAGAGCATAATATAGATTATTGTGATCAAATGACTTAAAATGAATTTAAAATCGCATGAAATGCTCAAATCTACTCTGAATCTGTAATCTGCAATTTTTTGAATAATTATAATGTATAATCCAATCATTTTGGATAAATGAGTTCATATATATATTATAAACTATATAAAGAGCATAAATGTTGATTATTGTCATCAAATAACTTAAAATGAATGCAAAATCGCATGAAATACTTAAATATACTCAGAATCTGTAAAATCTGCACATTATGTGAATAATTACAACATGTAATCCAATCGTTTTGAATATGTGAGCTCATAAACATATTCTAGACTATATAAAGAGAACTTAAATATAGATCATTGTCATCAAATAACTTAAAATGAATGCAACATCAATTGAAATATCTCAAGTAAACTTAGAATCTGTAAAATATGCATATTATGTGAATAATTACAATGTATAATCCAATCGTTTTGAATAATTGAGCTCATAAACAAATTCTAGACAATATAAAGAGCTTAAATATATATTATTGTCATCAAATAATTTAAAATGAATGTAACATCATTTGAAATGCTCAAATAAACTTAAAATCAGCAAAATATACACATTACGTGAATAATTACAATGTATAATGTATTTGTTTTGAATAATTTAGATAATAAATATATTCTAGACTATATAAAGAGCTTCAATGTAGATTGTTGAGATCAAAAGACTTAAAATGAGATCAAAATCGTTTAAAATGCTCAAATATACTCAGAATCTGTAAAATATGCACATTATGTGAATACTTACAATGTATAAACCAATCTTTTTTATTAATTGACCGCTTGAACATATTTTAGACTATATATATAGCATATATAGAGATTAGGAGATCAAATTACTTAAAATGAATGAAAAATCACTTAAAATTCTGAAATATACTAAAATCTGAAAAATCTGCATATTATGTGAATAATTACATTGTACAAACCAATCTTTTTGAATAATTGACCTCATAAACATATTCTAGACAGTATAAGAGTATAAATAGAAATTATTGTGATCAAAGGAGTTAAAATGAATACAAAATCGCTTGAAATGCTCAAATATACTCAAAATCTTTAAAATCTGCACATTATATTCGGAATTTTCATGTATAATCCAATTGTTTTAAATCGGTGAATTCGTAAATTTATTCTAGACTATCTAAAAATGCATAAATATAGTTTATTGCGATAAAATGACTTAAATTGAATGTAAAATAGCTTGAAATGTTCAAATTTACTCTGAATCTTTCAAATCTGCACATTATGTGCATAATTACAATGTATAATCCAATCGTATTGAATATATCAGCTCATAAACATATTCTAGACTATATAAAAAGTTTAAATATTAAGAAAATTTGAATGTCCCTTATAGAATGTAAGATAAATAATTTTACAATTATTAGAATGTACTAAAAAGAGGAGAAAACACCTCTGATGATATGTAACTAAGTACATGCACTATTGAATATCAAGACATGATATATCAAATTCAATATGTTACTTGAAACTTTAGGCAGAATTTAATATACTGAAGTAAACTCACCTAATTCTAAACTAAACGGGTCAACGAACATGATAACGGTCATGGTAGTGACAATTGTCTTTTGTATAAACCCAATTCCTTTGCATCCATTGGTACCAACCACTGTACCAACTAAGAAATCAGCTCGACAAAATTTACAATCACCGTAACAAATATTATTTCTTCCTTCTCCTCACTGTTTTGATACTAAAAAACTTACCCTTGTACCAATGCATTTACTTGAATGCAACTGGTATCAAGCCTGTACTTGTGTCATACCAGCCCTAATTTCTCCCACATTTATGTACCACCATACTGTTAGGAAATGTGTAAATTTTAATTTTTTGTGCTAATTACACTTAATTTAGCAATTAAAACATCACACACAAACGGATCTAGTGCTTAAGCTAATTAACACAAGAGAAGGGGTGGAAATTATACCTCTCTTGGTATAGCAATCAAGAGGTTCGATCCTACGGCTTAGAAATCGATAGCGTGCACACTTCTTCTCCTTCCTTCGACGACGACCTCGAATCCACCAAGATGATTAACCAACCTCTAAGTTCTTGTGCTAGCAAGAACAAAGAGAGATAGCTAATCCTTATTTCTAGCCTTTCTTCTAATTAATCAATATTAATGAAGTAGCTATTGCTCAACAAATGAGCCCTAAATGCAAAGAAAAGAGAGAAAAATTCAGATCTGAAATTTTTCTCCTTTGGTAGAAGGTGGTGGCCTCAATAGAGGAGAGAGGAAGAGAGAGAATGGTTGGTCCAATTCTCTCCATAAGTGGTCCTTATATAGTACATTTGACCTAATCACATTAGACCAAAATACTATGGCCGGCCATAATTATGGGCTTTGAGTCCATTACACAAAGCTCAATTCAATAATTAATGTTCCACTTTATATTGCATTCTAATTTGGGCTCATATAAACTAATTAAATTAAGCCTATACTTTTAATTTAATTCAAGTATGATGAACAATAAATTATCAACTTATTGATAATCATATTAGGATTAGCAGATGCATTAAATTATTTCTATATGATCTTTTTGACTTAATCAATTATAACAATTTGTAACGGTATATAATTAATTAATCAACTCATCATACTTTCGCAATACGCACTGTTGCGAATAAATAAATAATGCATTGTATGGTTAAAGCTCTATTTGTGTGACCCTTTGATGATTTATGCTATGTTGGACATGGAATTAGATCGTCATTTAATTCCAATAATCATAAGCGGTATCTAGCAACACGTTATGATTCCCAATTCGCATAAATAATGTACTGTTACGGTATTTAAATCCTGCATAAGAGAATAAAAGTATTTCTCTATTTTGATTCTTATGTCGCACGATATCATCGTATAATCCAAGATAGGAATGTGTCATTCTTGCAGATTATATGTTTCTTGATCTAGAGATATTTGTATCAGTTGCTAGCAAACAATCTATCTCCATCAAGAGGCCCAACAGATATCGTCACTTACTAAGTGAATTAATGAGGGACATACGGTTTTCTTGATAATTAGCTTTTCCCCGCTCAATTCAAGAGAACTTAAATCAAGTTCGTATAGCAGCCTTTATTAGGAATCAACGGTAGACAAGATTTATAGAACCTATCCTCATGTGCAAAAGATAATTACCTCGAACTCAGAATCAAAATCATAACGAAATAAATAATGACACGTAACACAATCCATATATTTATTTCGTGGGGTTAAGTCATGTACTATGTTCTATAACATACACATATGCAATTAAGTTGGTTACTCTTAACCTATGATTTATAGAACTTAATCATCACTTAACTTGCATACTAATCTTATTGATAATTAATGTTTCTTGTTAATTATCAAGATTAGGGACGTTTTAGATTTATTGTTGTCATTTACTACTAAATGAAAAACAACGATCTATAATTCAGATCCTCAACCTGAATGAACTGTCAACAATTAAATCAAGGAATAAATGATGTGAGATCATCAATAACATAAACTATAGAAGTAGCCAAATATGATTGGCTTCTAGGACATATCTCTAACACATACCTGATCTCAAGTGGTCCTACCAATATATACCAAGACACCTAAAATCAATATGAATTCACTCTCTCATCAACTGAGATCTTCTATGCCAAAAGATCTGATCAAAATTGACAAAAATTTGAAAAAATTAAACAAATTAGCCATACAATTTCTAACTTTATAATAAAAAGAAAGACAAATCACATTATAATTAATTCAAATTAGAAAAAAAAAACTCACAATAGAAAAATTGATGCTTAAAGCAACAATTGATGTGTAATTACTTGTTGACTTATCATATAACACGTGTAGCTTTCTGTTTCACAAATACATGAACCCAACATGAGGAATTAATGTAGTGAAGTTTGCACAAAAAAATACATGAAAAATATTCAATCATTTATATGCACTAGTATTGACTAATACACTAAAACTTGGTTAAAGTCAAATATAGTAACCCCCCCCCCCCCCCCCCGGCTTTGATTTTCAAAGCTCTAAATTGGGCGAACAAAAATTGGTTGATTGAAATTTAAATTTTCATAGATAAATTGATGTAAATTAATGAATTTTAATGCATAATAAATTCGAAGGATAATTAATATGGTCATTTTAATCGATTGTTGGCATTAATTTTATTTCTATTGTTTTGCAATGTGTTTAAACTTATCTAGAATTTAAACTTATACTGTGGCATCAATGAAAATACCCCTTTACAATAATTTTAAACACAATATCGAGAATAGTTTCCATGGTCTCAATGTGTTTACTTTAAAGAACACTAACATTTGAATGTATTTTGTCAAAGCATATAGGGTATCAAGCATTAGTATTAATATTATAGTCCACAAAGCCAAGTACCTAGTTATAACTTATACTTCTGGGTTTATCACTTGCATGGCAAGAGATAATTTAATAATCCAACTTATTTAAATATGTGTTGATTATTGAAGAAAATAAAATTTTTAAATATTTGAAATTCAGTTCAATAACATTTTTTAAAAAAATAAATTTAGATCATGTAATTATTTTCCCAAGTTCATAGAAATTTTTGTACAAATGGTTCCATTCGGTATGTCGTTGCTCTAATATCCAGTATGAAAGCATTCTTTTTTAAAAGCAGTGGGAGAATTAAAATCTTGGATTCTCCTCATTCTGTCTTATTTTAATTACATGCAAATTCAAGAATTGTTGCTCGGAGTCAATAGTTGTTTATAAAAAAAAAAAAAACTAAGTTTTATTGACTTGAAATTTTATTAAGAAAATTTCTTTACCATTTCGGCACTACTTACAGTTAGAAAGGAAAAGGATTTCATGCTTAGGTGGAGTCCAGAATAGTTGTTTTACTTTTATGAACAACATAAACAAACTGAATGTAACAAAGGCTACAAAGCACAGCTCGTGAAAAATATGAAGCAACTTTCATAGCCAATGCCTCATTCTCTCCGCCCCTAAATCAACTTTCATAGCCTCCGAGTAACAGGTGCCTCGTATGCCCATCACTACTCCGAACTCTAACCAAAATATGAAGCAGCTCATGTCGGTTGAGGCACACATGCATTATTCTCACATCCTCGGCTGGTAGATCGATCGAGCACATACCTGATCTTAATCAGCCACCGTATCTGATGCCGGACCAAACTGAGAAAGTAAAGGCGGAGTCAAGTCGACAGAAATGACAATGCTCTCGTTATAGCGATTGACAATCGAGTAGAAGAGCGGTGATGGTGGCTCCATGATAGATGAAGAAGGATGAAATCATGAAAGAGATGGAGTCATATCAATGGTCTAAGAGGGATCTCTTTGGACCAGTCGCAATGGGAAGAACGTGATTAGACGGTCGAGGTCGATAATGGGTTGTTCTGTTGTGTTGTCGGAAATTAGAAGATGAAGGACTTGGCCAGTTTCTCCTCTCTATACGACTGTACGGCATGGCCGCATGGGAAGAAAGAAAAGAAAGTGATGGTCTGATGGAGATGGCAAATAAATTACGTTTCCTTTACTTCTCAAATACACACGGCCCATATTTAAAGCCTAGGAACCAAAATAGATGAAAATGAACATCCCCCAGCGTCCCAACTTCTGGTGCACAAACAATTCTACCTACCAGGCTCGCAATCCAGTAGGTAGAAGTGCTTTGAGCAGTGGAGGGCCCCACAATATGAAAATGGTGTATTTTGTGTCCCTACCTGAGGAATATTTTGTGTGGCGTTGTCAATCGAATTGATTTAAAATGTTATAAGATTCGCTACAGTCATTCACGCAACGAAAATACAGATTTTGGAGTGACAGCTCTTCGTCCGTTCAATGGATAGCTGCTTAAAACTTTGCAAATCACTGTTCATTTACTGTTCATTCACTGTTTATTCGCGTTGGCGTTACATGGCAAAGATTATAGATATATAATATAATAAATGTCTCTCTGAATTGTACCCATGGTTGAGGCTGAGATTCTCTCTTTAATTGTGTAGACGGCAATTGTTTTAATTGATTTTAGATAAATATCCTTAATTCAAAAAAAATAAAAGCGAGATCGGCTTCCGAAGTCCTTTTTCTATAATCTTCATATCTGTTTAATTCATTCAACTCGGAAATATAACAAATATTTCTTTCTTTCTTCTTACTCATTATCATATGCGATATTTTTAGCATATATTTTAATCATTCATTTTGATCTCAAAAATATAAGTCAGCTTTTCTTGTACATTTTATTTGTACAGAAGGTTCAATCAAGTTTACCTCGTTAAATCGTAGATTCTTTCTTGCACCGTATTATAATATCATCACTTAGTGGATCGGTCCGTTGTTTATCAGACACTGATAACATAGTTATTGCTAATCTCGCTACTCCCAAGAAAAATAATAACTTAACATTGAATTCAATGAGAAAATTATTAAGATAAAAGTGTCAAGGATATAATAGAATAACTTAAACATCATTTCCTCAAATGCAGAATAACAGGTTACAATATATATCATTAGTATTATTGCATTGTTTGAAGACACCTCATTTGGAGAAACCAGTACAGAACACAACCATGAGCAGACTAAAACAAAAGCATGACTCTCAAAAAAAATACTAATGAGCTAAAAGATGCTCATCATAAGCTACAAAATGATACTGGGTGCAACAGGAGCTGCAGCAATTCCAAATGTAGAAAAAAAAAAGAAATTCCCAAAATCCAGCATTTAGTCAGACTTCTCAGGTTTAGAGGCATTGGCCTTCTGTAGCTTTTCCAATGCCGCGATTTGTTGGTTGAGTCCTTCGTGCCGTTCAGTGAATGTTTCAGAAATTCCCTTCAGCTGAAATCAAGAAAATATCAATTATAAATATCCTGTTTTAGAAAATAATTGCTTATTTTTATGCTTACCCTCGGCAATGTTTCACATGTCATGTATGCATATTTAAAAAATAAAAACAAAAGAAGTACTATTCATGACCCTACTTTTATAAGAAATGGCATGCGTCAACCCCCCCCCCCCCCCACAAAAAAAAGAACTTGTTAATTGTCAACTAAGTTATTTATAATCATTTGCCAGATAATTTGCAAATATAAAACCAGGTTCCAATCCAAGAAAAAATATATCAATAGACTCTACAATATTTCTATCTCAGGACGCTGGGGCAGGCTCGGTCAAACACCTTCTCTCGATAAGACCGGTCACACAAATACAAAATCAAGCGTGTATCCTCAGGGAAAGGATAGATTGACCACAATTTTTTAAGTTGACAACTACAACGACTGACAAAAAGATTATCCCAAAAAAAAAAGTAAAATTGCACAAATATTCTCTATAGTTTAGGTAGCTAGTATCTCAAATTTGGTACAATTTGGAAATCACTAGAATACCTATCAAGTGTCAATAACACTAAGCAGTTATTTTCCAAACAGTGATGGAGGATCAATTGGCTCTCAAATTGTACTGAATTTAATGCACAACCAGCCTATCTAAGATAGAGAGAACATTTGTATAATTTTTCTTTGTTGATTTTGATATCCATAAGGACAGTTGTCATATTTGTTAAATAAGTTTGGCGTCAATAAAATTGTACCCCATCAGGCCATCCTAACAATCAGAAAATAAGCTAGACCATTGCCGAAAGAGCCTCCAAAGTTGTGAACTTTGCAATTAATTTGTGTATGTAAGTATGTTCCTAAGTCAGAGTTTAATTCATCAGGTGCCACTAACTAAACCAATCTAGCTTTCAGACTGTGCATTTCTGATTCAAGAAAAATGTGAATTTTCTGACTGATTGATTGTTCAGACCATTGCCCAGATAGAAGAATTTCCAAGGATATGACAAGTTCAAAGGTTGGAACAACTTTCAGAGAGAGAGAGAGAGAGACCTGAGAGGAGATAGAGTCGTGCGCGACAGTGTAATCCCTGTAGAGAAGACACAACCCTCCGACGGAGGCGGTGGCGGCGCCGACGAGGAAGGACGAGAGGCGTACTCTCCACATGTACCCCATCTTCACCTCTGACCTCCCTCGATCGATTCCTTCTCTCCTTTTCTTTCCTTTGTACCTCTCCGTTCACTGGTCACTCGATCTACTACTCGTTCAACCTATTCAGGCCGTCAGTTTCTTGATCGACGGTCCAGATCAAAAGACCTCATCTTCTCTTCCGGATATTGGGCTTTTCCAGAATCTGGCCCAAGTTGGGCTTATCTTGATGTCACAGGCCTCAACTGGAGCTCCGAATCCATATACCCGTTAACTTATATAACCCGAACCGATAAAGATAAAGATAACGATCAATAAAGCGGATCACCATTTCCCTCCATTGTTGAACACAGTGGCAAAGGCAGCCATGCGACTCCACTGCCACGTCCCTTCTTCTCTTTTCGCGAATAATTCCTCCATTAAACGCCGATTTATCGTGCTCGCCGATTCCTCCTCCTCTTCTAAGTCTCGTCTCCCTCCTCTTCGCAACCCCAAACCCCTTCCTCCTCCTCCTCCTCCTCCTCCTCCGCCTCCCAAACCATCTCCTCTTCTCCAGTTGATTCATAAACCCTCTCCTCTCCAGTTGTCTCCTCTTCCTACCGATACCTCTCCTCCATTCGTCAACCTCTTCACTTCCCTCACTCAGTCAAGCTCGATTCAACAAAGGGACGTAGGAGAAAGGAAAGAATCTGATAAAGTGATTGTCGATTACTATGACCCAAAACCTGGAGATTTTGTTGTGGGTGTAGTTCTCTCAGGAAATGAGAATAAGTTGGATGTGAGTATTGGGTCTGATATGCTCGGATCCATGGTGGCGAAAGAATCGCTTCCTTTTTGCAACCAGGAGGCGAATGCGTTGGTGTGTGATTTGGATGAGGAGAAAGAGGAGGGTTTGTTTGAGAAAGGGAAGGTGTGGATAGTGAGAGATGATGAGGGTTTTAGGGAGAAGGGAGAGGAGGGTAGGAGAGCCGTGGAAGCCGGTACGGTGGTTTTTGCTGAGGTGTTGGGAAGGACTCTTAGTGGTCGACCGTTGCTGTCCTGTAGGAGGCTCTTTCGGCAGCTTGCGTGGCATCGTGTGAGGCAGGTTCTCTTTTTAATCAGATCCTTTATCTTGTTAAAGTATTTCTGTACGCCAACTTTGTAACTTATGACAAGATTATATGTATGAATAGGGTTCCAATGCGTGAACGATACCAATTAATCCAAAATATGGTACAACAAATGTTGTTAAATCAATGATTCTTATGACAGGAATGTTTATTGAAGTTAATTAAAGTGAGAAAAGGATAACTTTTCTCCTTCAGTATATTTTTTATAATATAAGTTATTTTTAAGATTATGCAATTAAAAGAACCTTTTCAAGTTACTATTTCCGAGTGGAATACTGGTGGCCTACTTACAAGAATTGAGGTACAACAAGTTTAATAATACCATGTTTCTGCTTCTTAAATTCTGTTATCAAACACACAGTTTCATTTGTATATTTGTTTTTTAAATGTTGCAGGGAATAAGAGCGTTCCATCCTAAAACTGAACTCTTGAGCAGAGTAACTAATTTCACTGAGCTCAAAAGTCATGTAAACACCTTCACTGTCCCCCCCCCCCCCCAACCTTTTTTTTTTTGTGGCCTAATTTATCACTGTGCTGTCCTCAGTTTTTTTTTTTTTTAATTGTTAGTTTTAGTTGTTTGCTGAGTTTAAACAAACTACACCTGCTTTAACTTCTACTTTCAGGTAGGAAGAAGGTTACATGTGAGTATTAGCAGGATAGATGAAGCTACCAATGTATTAATTATCAGTGAGAGAGAAGCATGGGTTTGTTCATCAATTTGCCTTTTTTGTATTGAAATTCACTTGTGTAATTGCGTTGCGTTATACAAATAGTTTATATAATGTGTCAAACTTCAAACACTAATATTTGTTGGTTTTTGTGAGAAATGCCTGTCATTTCTAATTTTGCTAACAGACCCTGATTTTTCTTGAGATAGCTACAAATTAACCAGACCAGTAGTTTAGTTGAATGGAAAATGTATATTTTGTTGATTGTTTACAAATTGGGCCCTTGAACCAAAGTTAACCGTTTTCTCCACAAGCTCAATTTGAAAGGAAAAATCTAAGTGGATTAAAATGTTTGTTGCATATCTAATGTTTGGGTATTGCTGGACAGCAGTGAAGATATTGTTGGATGACAGATTCTGAATTCATTCCATAGTTAAATGTTAGATGTGATACTAAAATAACTCTAAACCGCTTGACTCCTCTAATAAATTATTTCATTTTAACAGGATATGAAAAACCTTAGACCAGGAACTCTTTTACGAGGGACTGTTAGCAAAATATTCCCATATGGTGCACAAGTTAGGATAGGTGACAGCAGTAGATGGTAAACAAACTCCTCTTTGCCTGAAAAGCTTTTCTTGCAAAATGCTTTGGTGCTTTCTCATTTTACTTTTCTGATATTTTCAGCGGGCTACTGCATGTATCAAACATATCACGGGCCCGCGTCACATCAGTAAATGATGTCTTGAAGGTTGAGGAGGAGATGAAGGTGCTTGTCATCAATTCTATGTTTAGTGACAAGATATATCTCAGGTATGTCTCATGCAATCACTAATTTGTGAGTTGTGATTATACTGTGTGAAATAAATAAACTTCTCCCTTTTGGTTCGGACAAGAACTGCCAGATGCATACCCCTGCCATATGTGTAGTATCTAATAGAGAATTGCTTGGCTTTGTGTGATTTTTCTTGATTTTATTTCTTTTCCCTTCCATCTGGATATTCAACAATTTATTCAGGTCCTTTCTATTTATTGTTTTATTATTTTTCCCTTTGTCTAATTTTGTAATCTCTCTGCATTGTTTATGTAAACAGTACTGCAGATCTTGAAAGCGAACCAGGATTGTTTCTTTCCGATAAGGAGGTACGTTCATACCTAAATGTTTTTAAATATTTTAAAAAATTTTATTTGACAATTCATCTACTTTCGAAACTCTCCAGAAAGTGTATGCAGAGGCCGAACAGATGGCAAAACAGTACAAGAAAAGGCTTCTCGATCTGTCTCCTGTACCTGATACCACAAGTGATGTTGTACCTAGCAAAACACTTTCTTTTGACGATGAAGCTTCTTTATACGCAAATTGGAAATGGTTCAAATTTGAACACCATGATGAAATTGCTGGAGATACAATGCTTTCATAGCTATAACAGCAATTTCTTAGTTCTGTTATTCTCTTTCTGTAAATTAAACAGTAGGGTGCATGTAATCAAACATGAATATGTAAGTATTTGTTTCTAAGAGATTATGTAAGATAGTTCGCAGTCGACACGAAATATTATATGTGATTATCAAACAGGTCTAGTCCTTTTCCTTTTCTTTTTTTTTTTTTTTTGGCACGGTACATAAACAAGGAATAAGCAGCTGAATGATTCCATTTCCATACCATCTGTCCATCTGATATGATCATATGAAGTTGCACAAAAACTACTCTTGATTCGAATTAAGGTACTGAAAATCAGAGATAGGTTAATGTGTTTTTCTGAAACCCAGTATACAAACTTTTTCTAAGTAGCCTCCTGTATGACTGTATCCTTCTTAGACCTTTCTCCGATGAATGGGCTAAATTTCTATACAAACAACTGGATCGGATCTTTGAAGCCCAAATATCCTCTCAGACAATCCGATCCATTCATCCAATTATAAGTTGCCACGTTTCCTTGTTCTTGCACTGACCACAATCTTTGACTCAAAACGCTATCCGCAAAGTCCGCAACTCGCAAGTTAATGACTACTCATCATTACGCAACCTAATAAGAAAAAAAATGGAAGAATATCAAATGAAATAGCAAATCATGCTCAGAGAAAATGCTTCGAAAATTGTTTAGTTTTCTGCCTCGGAACCTGAAAAATCGCACGAGCAATTAAGTTGCCTCCCCTTATGCGGGACCCACCTTCAGCCACACGAGAGATTACAAAGTAAACAGCAGAAGGTTTCATAATTGTTGTTTAATTTTTTATGTAGTACTGCGTGTTGCCGTTTATGGGCAGAATACCACGCAACAACATTTCATCCTTACGAAACATGTTTTATTTTGCTTAATTACTTACTAATACATAAGTTTTAGTTTCGGATACTTTTGTAAACACAAATTATTAACTTTCTTTTGATGAAAAAAGAGGGTGATTGGGTCAAGCCCTTGCCTTTTATCATTTTCAATTTCGATTTTGTTAGCTCTGTTGTTCATCCTTTTAATAAAAAGATTTGCAGAGTCATTTAATAGTCCGTTACGTACGAAGATTTTAATGGAAACATAATTAAATTTTAAGAGCGCTAAAATCAACATAAGTCCCTTCTTGAAAATTCAATAAAGCATAATAAATGACAAGACCTAGACAAGCCTAATACTTTAGTATGTTTGGATCATTTGAAGATCTAGTTAAAATTAATTATTCAGAATAAAAAAAAATTAGAGAATTGAGAATAACCATTTTAGAATTTTATACCAACTACATTTTAGATCGGAATAAGAAATGATCCAAACTACTAGTATTAAAAGTTTACTTTAGATTTAAAATCATTTAAATTCTCAATCATCTGAAAAAAAAAATTATTTCGAATGACTAATTTTTATTTTATTCTCAAACAATTCAAACACACTCCAATAGCTCGAAATCACTTTAGTACCACACGACTAAATTGGATGTGTTTCTTCAAAGGACGTGTAGCCGCGCACCAAGTTTCTCCATCAAAAGAATTGGTATTTCAGCTTTTATTTTAAACTTTGGTGATCGTAGCAAACCTTTTATTTGTGGAAATGAATGAGACAGAAGAGTAGAAGACCCAGTTTTTTTATATTGGTGATGATTTGAAGTACAACTATATAGAGATTAAAAGAAAAACAAGAAAGCCTATAAGATAGACACTCTTTGATTATTATCAGTTGAATTAGTTAATTGTATCTTGACATATACCTCACATGACACATGTATCCAAAAGATAATGACATCATGCCTTATGTCATCGGTTGGCTCAAGAAAATTGTTTCCGATTAATATATTAGAATAATCACTGACTTAATATTGCATATTGATGCATTGGACATAAGCAACTAATCGTTACAGGTTATAAAATAACAATAAGCATCGAAGCAGGTTCAATAACATACCTTAATCATTCTAAATTCAATTATATATTTTTTTCCGAAAATAGATAATTTGTTAATATTCTATGTTGAGGGCACTGTATCAATGGTTCAGGTTTGGAACTTTGTTGAAGTAATCGAAAATAAATAATACAAGTAGTTTATAAAAATAAATAATGCGATGCAAATGTGTTGTATTTGATATCGACCATACGGTTGTACAGTACCATAACGAATGCCGTGCGTTTGGTAAAAAGAAACAAAAAAGAAAAAGTCATAAACCAAATTTCTTTTTTAAATTAAGAACAAAATTCTAGTGTCACCATTTTTTATTTTCACAACTTCATATTTTTATCAATATCTAAAATTTAAAATCCGAACGCTGAATCCAAGCAGTTAATATTGTTCAAATTAACAAACGATGCATTTACATATAAGGTTTTATATGTTTGGAATTGATTTGATACTCAATTAAAATTCAAATTAGAAATTATCTTATCATCTTATTATTTAATTAGTGATCAAAATGGAGCAAATTTTATCTGCTAAAAAAAATTAATGAGAAAGAGGAGCAGTTTTATTTGTAGTACTAGAGTAGAGCATATAAGTATATGACGAAAAGATAATTCCACGTTTTGTGTTTCCAGCTTGGCTCCAACTGAAAACCAAAATTATTTTATATAAAAATTTAGACACAAAAAATTTTAATATACAGAATTATTTTTTTTTTAATAAGAAGAAAGTTCCAACGCGTTTTAGAAGAGCGTTTAGCAATTCCCCTCCGTACGCGTTTATAAAACGCGCTCCAGAGCTCCGAACGCGTTTTATAAACGCGTACGAAGGAGAGATAACTTCGCCTCTTCAGTTACGCCTTTTGAGGAGCTGACACCTTCGTACCCGTTTATAAAACGCGTTCGAAGGCCTGGAGCGCGTTTTATAAACGCGTACAAAGGTGGTAATTTTTCGAAAACGAGTTATGACTGTTTTTTTCCTTTCTTCGTCGTTTCAGTCAGTCCAGAGAAGAGAAAAAGAAAAAAAGAGGGAAGAGAAGAGAAGGGAGAAGAGAGGGGAGAAGAGAAGAGAAGGGAGAAGAGAAGAAGAGAAGGGCGAAGAGAAAGAAAGAGGTTGCGGCCGGAGAAAAGAGGTTGCGGCCATCGAAAGAGAAGAGGAGGCCGGAGGTGGTTGCCGTGCGAAGAGAAGAGGAGTTCGAAAGACAACGTACGCCGATATCGAGGTTTTTGATTTTGCATTTACTGAAAATTATGGATATATTAGTAAAAATTGTGGATTTTGGATTAGTAAAAATTGTGGAAATTATTAGTATAATTTGTGGATTATTATTGAAATTGTGGTAATTATTTATAAAATTTGTGGATATAATATTGTGAAAATTAGTGGTAATTATTAGTAAAATTTGTGGATTATTATTGAAATTGTGGTAATTATTAGTAAAATTTGTGGATATAATATTGTGAAAATTAGTGGTAATTATTAGTATAATTTGTGGATTATTATTGAAATTGTGGTAATTATTAGTAAAATTTGTGGATATAATATTGTGGAAATTAGTGGTAATTATTAGTAAAATTTGTGGATTATTATTGAAATTGTGGTAATTATTACTAAAATTTGTGGATATTATTAGACATTTTAGTAAAATGTTCATGGAATTTGTATGGAAATTGTGTAGGAATTTATTGTCAAAATTAGTGAAAAATTTGTATTGCATTTACTGTAATTTGTATGCAAATTGAATGGAAAGTAGTCGAAATTTTAGTAAATTGTATGGAATTATTGGAAATATTATTGGACATTTTAGTAAAATGTTCATGGAATTTGTACGGAAATTAGTGGAATTATTGTCAAAATTAGTGAAAAATTTGTATGGAATTTACTGTAATCTGTATGCAAATTGAATGGAAATTAGTCGAAATTTTAGCAAATTGTATGGAATTAGTGGAAATTTTAGTAAATTTGTATGGAATTTTAGTGGAATTTGTATGCAATTTGTATGCAAATTGAATGGAAATTTGTGGAATTTAGTAAATTGTGAATGGAATTTTTAGAATTTGTATGCAAATTGTGAATGTAATTGATCAATTACATAGAAAAATAATTTTTGTTTTGTTCGTTTTGATTATTGAAAAAAAAACTAAATTCATTGTTGTTTTAAATTGTTGTTCTTATATTATTTGAATCAAATGAGTTCAGCAGAAGATGAGGCTGGTCCTTCTGGTACTTCACCACCTCCCATCGAAGCACCCTCCACCCAGCCTCGCCAAAAAAGACGTAGGCGTCGCGCAGCCCGTCCCAGCGCGCAAAATGTCAATTCACCTGTGCAACCGACCAACGTAGAAAACCAACAGGTTTTGTTTGTTACGGATAACGAGCATCTCGTTGGTTTGTCTTTTGACGAGGTAATAGATTGTTCTATGTTAATTTAGATTTTTTTGCTTTAATAATTTAGATTTCTTAATAGACTTATAAATTGTATTAAATGCTTATTATAAATTGTATTAACAAATTAATTGAAAATGAGGTTTATTATAAATTTTTAGATTAACAAATTAATTGTCAATCTAATAAATTGTATTTATTTTAAATGCTTGTAAATGCTTATAAATTGTATTATAAATTGTGTTTTTAATACAATGGTTTATGTTTTGTGATAATGCAGCGTGAAAAACATTTGGAGATGAGATCGCACAAGCGAACGATTAAGGTGGACGATCGGATTGAGGGAAGGCTGATCAAACTGGGGCTCAGTCACATTACGAAGGTGAAGCATGTCAACGTCGACATGCCATTACTGAAGGCAATGGTCGAGTTTTGGCGTCCGGAGACGCATACTTTTCATTTTCCCGTTGGAGAGATGACCGTTACTCGACAGGTAATTTATTTTAACTTGATATTAAATTTTTTTCATATAATTTTCGTATTAATTTTCACAATTAATTATAACATAAAATTTTGACTTAACATGACACGAATTTAATGTGACATTTATTTAAACTTTATATTTAAAATTCAAATTTGAATATTAATTTTCGTAATATTAACATGACACGAATTGCAATATTAACATGACACGAATTTAACGTATTTTGTAATTGTTACCAGAATGTTGCCTTCTTATATGGTTTGCGCTCGACGGGCATTCCAGTTAGGTCGAATACGAGAGGGCCCTGTGAGGAAAAGATTCGTGCAAATCTTTATCCTCATGAAGATTTGGGAGACTGGCACAGAGAAAGGAGTAGCAGGGAGTAAGTGAAAAAAATAAGAAGGCAATATTGATTTTGCCTATTCAATATATGCATTGCTTACTTGTATTGATTATTTTCAATTTGTACAATGCAGGGGCGATGTTGTGGGCAACAACATCAAGTTGAAATGGTTGCGACAAAATTGCGGGGTGGCGCCACAGGCAGGTGCTACTGATTAGGAGTTAGACCGATACACTGGTGCAGTTGCTCTAGAGCTATTTGGGACGTTGATGTTTCCTGATATTTCTCAGAATTCCGTCCCAGCATACTATTTGGAGCTCGTATCGGTATAATTTTCTTAACTTAAATAATCTTTTTATTTGTTTACCAGCAATTTAATTTTGTTATTTAAAAAAAATATAGCACAATTAACCAGCAATTTAATTTTGTTATTTAAAAAAAATATAAATTATTATAGCAAGACTAATATTATTATAGCACAATTATTATAGCAAGACTATATTATTATAGCACAATTATTATAGCAAGACTAATATTATTATAGCACAATTATTATAGCAAAATTGTTTGCATGGTTATTATTGTTTTCAATGTTCTCGAATTGAGTTTGAATGTGCTGTTTAATTTAAATGCAGGGCAATTTGAATGAAGTTCCGGACTTCAATTGGGGAAGTGCCACGCTTGCTTGTCTGTATCGTGCTCTGGACCGTGCCTCCATGCATTTCAAGGTTGTGACGGGACCTTGGATGCTACTATTGTTTTGGGCATGGTCATACCTCCCTGTTTGTCGCCCAGAGGTTGCTCCTATCGGTGGATTAGGACAGCCTAACCTAGATTCATGTGTGCCTTTTGGGAGGTAATAACTTATAATAATTTTTCAATATTTTTATGCAAATTACAACACATCAATCCTAACGTTCAAAATTTTCAGGAAATGGGGCGAAGCTCGGTCTTTCTCACGGAGCCAACACCGCGGGGCAGTGGAGAACGCACGGGACTACTTAGCCGTATTGAACGTTAAAGACGTCAACTGATTTCCGTACGTTTTCTACCACATTGTTGCCTACTACTACCCCGACCGTTGTAGGCATCAGTTTGGACTGTACCAGATTACTCCTCCTCCACTACCTGTGGTACGTTTGCTATATTTTTCCGATTTATCATACGATTAACTTCTATTTAATTAGAGTAAACAACTAACGTGTTTATTTTAACAGAGTTGGGACGTGACACAGAACCTGCTAGGTTTCCAGCACGGTACCTATCGAGATCGCCCAGATTTTGCTACCATTTTTGCGGGTGCACATGCAGAGTGGACTGACGAGGCACTAGCAGCACGCCAGCTGGAGACTCGATCCTGGAGTGCTACTGATTCGTTGCGGTACTTCCGATGGTTTTGGCGATACGGTGCCTCCGAGAGACCCACGCCACGAGAGGATGCCGAGGCACGTCTCCAGCGCACTCAGCAGCTGCCTCTTGCTCAGAGGCAGTACACAAACATGGGGTCCAGACTTCGCAATACGGTACGTCTTAATTTTTTTAATATGGAATGTATGATTGGTAAATGGAATTGTGCAATATGTCATTATTCTCGTAAATTGCAGGGCAACTCTGCGCTGAAGAATGCACTTCATGCATTGGGACTGGTTGTGAAGAAGGGGTGCAGAAGGGTGGGAAAGGCAATTCTCTCCAACTGTCGTTCGCAGTTGCATGATGCTTCCATCCCTTTGACGTAATTTTAAATAATTTAATTTTTTTATTGCGTTTTTGCATTTTAAATTCAATAATTTATAAATTACAGGTTGGAGGATTTGTTGGAGCAGCGAGGACTTCCAACAAATATTGCGGACATACCAGATTCTGGGGACGAGTCTTCCTCTGCACGTCCGACTGTACCCACAGACCTTCAGGCGGAGGATCTGATGCATGCGGTTAGTATTAGTTCATATGCAAGTTTCAATTTTAGATACTAATTTATTTACATTGACATTATTTTTTTTTAATATTATAGGATGGTCGACTGAACACCGGGCGATTAGATGATATTTTAGGACCACGCACGTTCTTTCCTACTCAGTTTCCAGCCTCAGGTCCTACTCCATCCATGCATAGTGCATCAGCATCGACCTCGCAGTTTGCTGGTATTTCTCAGGATCCCACTAGCATTTTCCAGCCTCATGATCCTCCACCGTACTCCTTTGCACCATTTGGTATGCCTTCCTCTTTTCCTGCATTTACTGTTCCTCCATTTACTGTTCCGTCAGTGCCTACGCCTTCTTCTATTCCATCATTTGGCACTCCGTTGGGTAGTATGGGAAGGACAGACTCGTTCAGCACATTGCTAGGGACGGCCGCAGATGAGGAGGGTGATTATGTCCCTATAGCGACTCCTCAGGAGGCTGGGCAGCCCGTTGAGTTTGGGCCCATACAGCAGGAGGCTCAGCAGAACCAGCAGGAGGACCGCCAGGAGGAGGACGATGGGGATACGGACTCCACTGAATCAGGAGACGTTACTGCCCCGGCCAGACGAGATAGGCGTGCGGTGAGGGTGATTGACAGATTTTCACCTTCAGGACCTTGGAGGAGGCGGCGGCGTTAGTTATGATTGACTTGTGTATTACTGATGATGACAGTTCTTTTTTGTTTATGGACTTGTGACATGTTTATGACTCCTGATGGACTTGTGACATGTTTATTTTTCGTTTATGGACTTGTGATTGACTTGTGTATTACTGATGATGATTGACTATTTTTCGTTTATGACTTGTGATTGACTTGTGTATTTATTGGATTGCTTATTATGACTTGTGATGATGGACTTGTGTATTATTTATTGTGATTTTTTTATGTGTAATCAATATGGAATTTCGGAGTGCAAAGCACTACTTGAAACATAAACGTTTATATATTGAAACGCCAATAAATGAAATACTCCAAACAACAACTTTTATCCATTGAACGTCAACACATTAAAACCACAACTTATAGTGCAAAGCACTGCAAAAAATAAAGGAAAATAAAAAACAACCATAAAAATAAAACATTGCATTAACAATTCCAACTAAATTACATTAACAACCATAATAATAAAACACATAAATATTACAATGATATAAATATTTAGAGATTTTGACTATCGACATGTTGTAGAATTTCATCCCACCATGGTTCCTTATCTTCATCATTTGGTTGTTGTTGATTACTCGCACTAGTGTTGTCAGCGAACTGAGCTACTTCGTTCCAAGAAGCAGCATCATCTTCTTGTTGATTACTCGGAACAGTGTTGTCAACGAATTGAGCGGCTTCGTTCCAAAAAGCCGCTTCGGTTTCTTCTTTTTCTATCTCTGCCATTCGGCTTGCCGCAATTTGTCGAAGTTCATCCCTCTTATTCATTTCTCTCAATTTTTGCTCTGATTTTTTGAGCCTTTTTTTCCTTGCCTCTTCTTCCCTTATTTTTTTTTTACGATCCATTTCTTCATTTCTTTCTTTAATAATCCTCTGCGTCTCTATGTCCCGAGCTCTTTGTTCATTCTCGTCGTGACGTTTGTGCTCATGGTAGTGGTCACGCAATATGTTTTCTTTGTAATTGAAAACTTGAGCACACCTTGTACAGGTCACTGTGTGGTCTCCATTAAAGTTGTATATTTTCTCGTAAACGGTCCAGTGAGTTGGTTCACACGAGAGGTAGGGTTTCGGTTGTTGTTGGGGGATGGGTTGAGGTTCTGTGTAATATTTTTTGTACCAGTCATATCGCCTTTCTCGGTTCAGATTCTTTTCGTGTTCCCGCCATCGCCGCTCCTAGTACTCCTTCTGTTCCCTTTCTGGCCCACCATTAATGTGCCATTGGTAGTGTATTTTTAACTCGAGCACGTCCCCCTCTTCAGTCATGTCTTCATGGATATTGTATTTCAAAATGCGATAACAAGAGCGGCAAATTGTCTCGTATTCTCCGTTTTCTGGTTGATTTCTATTAGCAGGGTAATGGTAGAAAGTTGGCCAATACTCAATGCGGGTTGCTCTTCGATAGTTTGGAACATCATTATTTGGGTTAGAGCTATTTCCGTTGTCCATTGTACTGAAGGTTTTAACAAGAAGGAGGTAGTAAGTGTTTGTGCATTCTAATTCAACAATGGCTGGTTTTATAAATAATTTCACTAGTTCAAAGATGACATTGTAAAATCAAATCTTGTCATGTCTTTTGCAGTCTTTATCAGAGCATGCTTGTACTTTTTTTTCTAAAAATTAAATAATACACCTTCGAACGCGTTTATAAAATGCGCTACAGGGCTTTGAATGCGTTTTATAAACGCGTACAAAGCTCTGACAAACGAGGGGAAAGTGGACAGCATCTCTCCTTCGTACGCGTTTATAAAACGCGTTCGGAGCCTTGGAGCGCGTTTTATAAACGCGTACGGAGGGGAATTGCTAAACGCTCTTCTAAAACGCGTTGGAACTTTCTTCTTATTAAAAAAAAAATAAAATAATTCTGTATATTAAAATTTTTTGTGTCTAAATTTTTATATAAAATAATTTCGGAACTGAAAAGTTCGATTAAATGGACAAGAAAAGCACTAAATTAGCTATGCATATTTTTACCATACGGATATAAGAACTTGAAACTGCAAGTCAGAGTGAAAAAGATACATCAAGTTATTTAAAAAATATATATATTCTGATCATTGGTATAAAATCAATTATAAATATATGTTTTAAAAATAAATAATATGATGATGTATATCTAGCTCCTTAAGGCTATCTCTGACAACACAGATTACCACATAATCGTCGCCACAGAAGAATATCGCCCACCAAATCAATCCACCGTGAGGCAACTTGTTTTTTTTTTTTTTTTTTTGATGAAATGGCGACTTGTTTTCCATGCGCGCATTAAATGCGAAATTCGACGAATCGACATATACATCATCATTCCCTCTGTCGCTGTGCCGTACCATCACCTCCTTTGATGGACGAGATGTTTTCTACTGCGCCACAATCATTACCATCTAACGGCCTATGATTCGACACGTGCTTCCATCGCCTCCCGTTTCCCCACAACGTGACACTCCTCCTCTCTCCAGTAATCTTTTCACTGGAGAGAACCTAAATTCATTATATGGTGTTCATCTGGCAGAGACAATTTAAAGTGCAGTCTAAGTCCAAGTCAGAAACTAAACAGTATCACTGTTTATACACGCAATCCAAATTTATTTTTCTTTTTACTTTGCACAAAACTTGTACTTAGCCTACTTGCAGTAGCATCTAGGTAGAATCCCGTTAAATCAATAGGTTAAGATTTCCTCACATGAAAATGATTTGATTAGTTTTCTTTTTATTCTCTTGTGTTATTGATAACTTATCGTACGATGTGAACAGGACAGCGTGTTGCATATCGATCTACTACTATCAAATTTGGAAGTTGAAACAAAGATTCTTCATTTTCTTTTAAGAAATTTACCTAATTATTGTCCTTCAACCAATCAAAAAGCGACACCGAGGTGCAGTGAGTAGAGAGAGAAGTTGTAACTTGTAAATAAATTAGTAAATTACAAATATCAAATAAATTTAACAGATTAAAAAGGTGCACAGCTGTAATTTTAGTGGTTGTGGTTCATATCCGGATAATGTGGGACCATGTTGTAAATTATTTATTAGAAACACTTGCCCAAATTATTATAAGCACATCAATATATCATATATTGGATCAAACTAAGGAATCTCCAACTTAGTTGGACAAAAGGTTTTCTAATACAACTGGATGCAAGTCATCTGAAAAGAGAAAAAAAATTGAAGTATTTGTGTGCTTCTTTGCTACCGGCATATAATTTGAGCCCATTTTTATTTTATTTATATATAAATGTGGTGCACGATGTTGGGTTTTCCATATATTTATTTTTTGGGGATGAGATATAGTGCCAACTAGATAGACTTTTTAATTGTGCATGAAGGAATAACTAATTTTGGGCTATCACTGAAGACAAATCATACAAAGGAAGTTGTCAAACAAAAACTTTCCGAGTCTTCCTTATTTTGTTAAAATTAATTATGTGTCGTAATCAATGATCGTAACATAATACAACAAAGAAAAAAAAAAAAAAACTCACACAGGAAACATGGTGAATAAAAAAATGAAAAGTGTTGTCATGAATTGTTACATTCGATTTGATGACCGACTTGTGCAGTGTAAAAAATTGGTGGCTTATAAAATGCAATTAAAAATCCAAAGGAATTGTACAAAGCCATAAAAGAAGCACAGTATAACAGCACAAAACTCGGCCTGAAAGTTCAGATTGAACAAAACCATGTACGAAAATCGCCAAGAACATTTTCCAACAAAATCATGACAGGATAAAATAACATGAGGGCACAAAGAACTAGAACAACCTACATACTCAAAAGTGATATGACAAATCCACAATCAATGCAACAATGTTAATTTGTTTGTCTAAATGACGTCTAATATGAAACCGTGCATATCGGAGAACGCACTGTTCAGCTATAGATAAGTCTCTCAGAAGTCAGGAGGCAAATGCTTGCTAGGTGCACAAATCTATTTTCTTCATTTTTTTTAAAAAAAAATTGCAAAAAGATGTACTAGTCGATAGTTTTTTGTTCGGCCTACCCTACTGCAAAATTAATTCTGCGGTCAGCAATATATTGTCCTGATATAGAGATAATCCGAGTACTTCTCAAAAGAATGATATAGTTTGATTTTTGTGAGCTTGTTGGTCAAAATAAAGAATATTACAATTGATAGTGTAAAAATGGCTATTTTGGTCAATCAAAAAACAGAGTGATAGAAGAAAGTTTTTGAAAAAGTGCTAAAAGAGTGCTATTTTTGCACTGCGTCTACGAGGAAGAGTGAAAGTTTTATTTAGTAACATACTAGTGAAAAGAGCAAAAGTACCTTAATCCATAATATCGAAATTGCATCCATCCACTTCGCAAGACATTAACTTATTATTAGTAGTACAGGAAATGAAATCATCAAATAGTCTTTAATTGAAAAAAGAAATTAACAACATGATCAGATATTAAACACTAATAGAGCAATAACAAAAAAAGTGGAGCATTGGTACTTTAGTAGTCAGTAGGGGTGAGAAAAAAGCTCGTAACTCGTGAGTTTATTCAAACTCGACTCGTAAAAAGTTCGATTATAATTCGAACTAAAAGAACTCGAGTTGAACCAACTAGGTTAATTGACCAGTTAAGTTTGAATTAGGCTCAACTTGGCTCATTGACTCGTGAGCTGATTCGTGACATAGTAAAATTTAATTTTGTGGACATTATTAACATGATTTATGAGTATTAAAAACCTAAAAAATAATTATAAATTTTTTGTTAGATTTTTTTTAGATAATCGTAAAATACATAATATTGAGTTTCAAGACATTATTTTATCAAATGAAAAGAATAAAATTAACAACAAAATTTTATTTTTTATATTATTGTATGTATCAATTACTTTAAACATTGAAACAATGTATCAATTAAAAAATAAAAATTGGAAGTAGACATACTTATGTCAAGCTAACTTGTGACTCGAGCCAACTGGAGTTGGAGACCAATTGAGTTTGAGCTAACTTAAAAAATCTGAAAGTATTTCCAACTCAACTCGTTCCAACTCGAGTTATAGCCGAGTCAAGTTTGAGTTGCCCCCAACTCGCTCGAACTTGGCTCATATACAGCCCTAGTAATCAGTATTTTAACCCATACCTTAAATTTTAAAAATTAGAATAATCAATATATCTAAGTTGTTTTACGTATCAACAATATAATATATTTTAAAACTGTATATACAATAGAAAGAACGTTTGCTACAGCTACTGAACTTTTTATATAACATCTTAATTAAAAAAATTTTGCCCATCCAAGAAATACCAAAAATTGAAAAATAAAGTTTAATCCATGAAATTTTGTTGTGCAGATCCCGTCAAAACTCAAAACAACACGATATTTTGAATTTCAAAAGTAAATACTACCGGCCAATTGGTTCTTGACAACTCATCCCATTTCTTCTTTCCGATCTTCACGGACTCCATATCTCATGTCTCATGAATGGTTAATTTAATACCCTACTGATCTTCTCAACTAATAACAATAAATGAAAATATTCTAATGTGCACATGCATCACTTGCACACAACTCCCACTAAACAGGGCGACCACAATAACAAGCCACAAATCAACGGCCAACATGTAATAAAATTATAGGAAGCTAAAAGGCAGTAATGTCATCAATAAATGCCACGGAATCATGTTATCCAGAGAGGATCTGCTCCGTAATCTACCATTAAACCCACACCAGACATAAAAAGAAGCAACCTTCCTAAATTCTAATCGAATCCCACTAGCCCTGATCCTTTGTGGCAGAAGGGCGTGTGCGCACCATATAAAGAGTCTCACAGTTCTTCTTTTTATGAAGAATAAAAATAACATATTACGAATTCATAAAAAAATCGTCTGTTTTTTTTTTTAACAAAAAGAACAGTCATAATGTGTATATGAATAACGTGTCTACTTGATATATCTTATCAAACAATTTTTTTTTTGCAATATTTAATGTAGCATGACTATTTTAAAAAAATTATAATACTGCATCTAACTAAATGAAAAATTATTTTTGAGACAAAAATGATTTTTCACTTTTTCATGATATATATTAATTAATCTTACAATTCATGCATGTTCATTTGTAATATTAATTATCTTATATATAAATAAATCATACTTTCTTCAGTCATTACGGGTGTGTTTCGATGAGACGGGAATAAGAAATAGGAATAAGAAATTTCGGTTTGCGTGCTTATCCTTATTCCTTATTCTTATATCATGGTTTTGTTAGTATAGGAATAAGGACAAAAAATCCTTATTCTTGTGTTGTTTGGATTGTGATATCATTATTATTTATTGGTATTTGGACAGTACTTGGCACTCAAATAACACTCAAACCATTAAATTATTAGATAAATTGCTATGATTTTCTAGGAATTGGCTCTACCGTCGTTTCTTCTCTTATTTTCAGATTTCTTGATGATTTCTGGTGGATTCTCAATCTTTAGAAGGATTTGGCACTTGGCATAAGCTAGACGACTCATTCCTAGCACTTGAAGGTGATGTCCAAGCCACCATTCGGATCGAATGACTCATGCTCGGACCGAATGGGGCTTTGTTCGGACCAAAGGCACAATAATTGCATAAAATAGGAGATTTGAGAGAAGTAATTGGCTAAATAGAATCAATAGCATTGAAGAGCTCATCCTAAGCTTTCCAACGGTTTTTGAATCGCCTCAATCGGAGTCCGGATGAAGAAATTATGGCCGAAACACTATCTCAATGCTGGATTCTCTGGTCGGTCCGAACAGAACCCTGTTCGGTCCGACCAGAACCCTGTTCGGTCCGACCAGAACCCTGTTCGGACCGACCAGAGACCTATATGGAAGGTTTTTATGCAAGGAAACTTGATATTTTGGTAATATTTCTTGCCATGACATGCCTACACACTTTCCTTATGCCTGGAACTATTATAAATGCGCCCCTAGGCCAGAAAGAAGGGGATCGAAGCCACCAACCACGAAATTCCATATCCCACCACGTTTTGGCACCTTTCCACCACCGTTCTCACGCCGAAAGGCGTGGGATTCCACCTCTTTCATCATAGCACGACCATGGCATCATCTTTGGAGCAATTCTAGGCGCGACGGCGACAGAATCAACCCAACCACGGCTCTGGACGTTCGGTATCTTGAGTTAGAAGCGATATTTGGTTTATTTCTTCCATTCTCTTGATATTTTGATTTGATGGAGCTTGTATCTTATTTTGCTTTCATGTTAGGTTAGATTTATGTAGTCTTAGGGGTAAGGGAAGTAATTTAGGTTTGGATGTTGTGATTTGACTCGTTATGTTATGATATGTTCTGTTGATTTGTTTCGTTGAGAATTATGTTAATTGCTTGTTTAAATTGCTTGGTTAAGTCTAATTAACTTCTAGATGAATGGCCACATTTAGTTAAGTTCTAAAGTTAGGATTAATCAAGATAATTTAGATAAAGTATTTGGGATAAATCGTAGATCCGAAAGGGGAGATTAGTTGACACCAAAAGTGTAACTTTTAGACAAGTCCAAAAGACCTCTAGATATCCTTATGAACTCCAACAAACAAGTTTAAGTTGATTGAATTCTATACCAAAAGTTGTGAACCAATCGAGTTAATTAGGTTAGGTTGTGATTAAACCAGTTTCTAGTCCAACAAGCGACAGCTGAGGTTTAGAATATCTAGGTTTGACCAACAAACCCTAGCACAAAGCATAAAATATCATAAAAGTTCAAAATCACACACTTATACCATCTGTTCGGATCGAACAGACTCCTGTTCGGATTGAACAGAGTCCTGTTCGGATTGAACAGACTCCTGTTCGGATTGAACAGATTCTTGTTCGGACCGAACAGAGCGGTATATGCTTGAAAAACACCGTTTGATGCACGAAAGTGATAAGTTCTGTGTTCTAGAGTCCAAACCGATGTGAAACCTGAACCTAAGGCGACTTTTATATTGTTAAAACACCCAAAAATATTTATTTACTTGCACCTTTAGATTTAATCAACCAAAAACTCCATAAAAATATAATTGTCTAGCTTTCGTGAGGAAGTAAAGTCCGGTACTCATTAATCCGTCCCTTGGGTTCGACCCTAAAGCTGTACTCCAAAAGACTAGTGAGGTTAGCTCTAGGTCTATAAATTTATTTGATTCCTAGGTTTTAAGCCTTCATCAAATTGGCGCCGTTGCCGGGGACGGTGTTGATATTAGAATTTATTTTAGTAACGAGAGACTAGATATTGTATCTTTCATTTATTATTATTATTATTATTTTATTATTATTATTATTATTATTGTTATTATTATTATCAAAAAAAAGAAAAAAAAACTGATGGTTGGTTTGGATTTTATTGTTGAAAATACAGGTTTTGACTGATTGTGGATGTCCTACTTGCAACTCGCGCTAGAGCACCACGGGTCAAGCAACAAAAAAACACACGACCCACGCACGACCTCATGTGAGTTGCATGCCACAAGAAAACTTGTCCCGTTGCTACCTCTGAACTCCTACATTGCTGCCACGATTTACTCATGCTGAAGCGCTGCTGCCCCACGCCAAATAGAGACAAATTCATATGGAAATTCATGCCTTGATTTGGAAAATTTTGAGGAACAAATGAAGAAAGATGCGATTCGTGCTAGAGCACCATGGGTTACGTGAACCAACTAACCCCGATCGACCTCATACGGATTGCATCAAAAGTTCTAGAAAAATTAGAGCCGCCTTGGACAACGAGAGAACAAACTAAAAGCAAATCAACATATGGAAAGCAAAAATTGGCTAAGTTCTCTTTTCCCTCCTATTTACTTTTCTATTCGATTGCATGCATTGAGGACAATGCTTGATCTAAGTTTGGGGGGAGGGAATAGGAGAAAAATCGAACTTTTGGTGGATTTTGGTAAATTTTTGCAATTTTTTCGAACTTTTTGCTTCTCTGGTCAGCTCGAACAGACCTCTGGTCAATCCGACCAAAGCCTTGGAAACTTCTGTTTTTAACTTTCTCCTTGGTCGGTTCGAACAGACACCTGGTCGATCCGACCAGAACATGGAAATTGCACGATTTGGTTTGATTTTGGCTTGGAAATTAGTTGGTTTTGTCTATTCTCTCTCGATTTGAATTTTAAACGTTAAATCTCATACTGCTTAACCTTGTTTTTGAGTCAAACAAAAATTTTCTCAAAGAACCCTAGAATGTTTTGATATCACACTTGATCTTGCACCAATGGACTGAATTGGAGTATTTTCTTTAAAATTTGAACTTGATTTTGGATGCTTAGAATTGTTATGATAATCTTAGTCGATTCTCACAAGTTTTTGTCGAGTGAACTGATTCGTATTTGACAAACTTTTGAAAAGAAATTTATCGACTTTGGAAATTGTAAAATGAATTTTGTCTTGTTGAAATTGCTTTTTAATCGCTTGAATCACCAACGAGCAAAATTAATGGGACAATAAATCAAAATAGCTGTGAAAACGAGGACGCACTGAGGCCTTTTTCCACCAACTTAGCCACAAATTGGAGGGTATTGGGTTAGGTATGAATTGTTAGGAATTACAACTCAAAGAAACCGAGAAATAATTGGACAACTCATGCTTAATTCTACCGGACCCGGTGCGAAAGCATTGGTAAAGGAGTTGTTGAGTATTATGGCCCAAGTGTACCGTGGCCATAGTCGAGCAACACCCGTCTAACCTCCCTAGCGCGACATGTGCTAGTAGCAAACTCAAGGCCAATGATACCGCATTATCCTCTAGGGTGTAAAGCCCCACGGCTCGACTTGCACGAAAAAAAAAGAAAAAAAAAACATTGGTGAAAAATTGAAATTACTTTTGAGAAAAGTTCATTATAAAATTTCTGAAGTTGATAAAGGCCTTTATAAATTTTTGTGGAATGTGAAAAGGAACGGGTAATTGAAATTGAGATCGCTTTTGAAATATCAAAGGGAAGCTAGAGTTCTAATTTTTGGGAAAAGACTTTACTTAGGGCCAAGAGTTGCATTAATTAACTTGTGAACACTTAACTTGGTTTTTTATTTTGATTTTTGTTTGACTCATTTGATGAAAGTGTGAAAACTTTAGGCATATCAATTGGTTTCACGACATTTCTTGGTTTGAAATACAACTCGATGTTTAAGATTTAAGTACAGTCTAAAATTCTAAGCTTAGGGCGTTGCTTGAGGACAAGCAATGTTTAAGTTTGGGGGGATTTGATATCATTATTATTTATTGGTATTTGGACAGTACTTGGCACTCAAATAACACTCAAACCATTAAATTATTAGATAAATTGCTATGATTTTCTAGGAATTGGCTCTACCGTCGTTTCTTCTCTTATTTTCAGATTTCTTGATGATTTCTGGTGGATTCTCAATCTTTAGAAGGATTTGGCACTTGGCATAAGCTAGACGACTCATTCCTAGCACTTGAAGGTGATGTCCAAGCCACCATTCGGATCGAATGACTCATGCTCGGACCGAATGGGGCTTTGTTCGGACCAAAGGCACAATAATTGCATAAAATAGGAGATTTGAGAGAAGTAATTGGCTAAATAGAATCAATAGCATTGAAGAGCTCATCCTAAGCTTTCCAACGGTTTTTGAATCGCCTCAATCGGAGTCCGGATGAAGAAATTATGGCCGAAACACTATCTCAATGCTGGATTCTCTGGTCGGTCCGAACAGAACCCTGTTCGGTCCGACCAGAACCCTGTTCGGTCCGACCAGAACCCTGTTCGGACCGACCAGAGACCTATATGGAAGGTTTTTATGCAAGGAAACTTGATATTTTGGTAATATTTCTTGCCATGACATGCCTACACACTTTCCTTATGCCTGGAACTATTATAAATGCGCCCCTAGGCCAGAAAGAAGGGGATCGAAGCCACCAACCACGAAATTCCATATCCCACCACGTTTTGGCACCTTTCCACCACCGTTCTCACGCCGAAAGGCGTGGGATTCCACCTCTTTCATCATAGCACGACCATGGCATCATCTTTGGAGCAATTCTAGGCGCGACGGCGACAGAATCAACCCAACCACGGCTCTGGACGTTCGGTATCTTGAGTTAGAAGCGATATTTGGTTTATTTCTTCCATTCTCTTGATATTTTGATTTGATGGAGCTTGTATCTTATTTTGCTTTCATGTTAGGTTAGATTTATGTAGTCTTAGGGGTAAGGGAAGTAATTTAGGTTTGGATGTTGTGATTTGACTCGTTATGTTATGATATGTTCTGTTGATTTGTTTCGTTGAGAATTATGTTAATTGCTTGTTTAAATTGCTTGGTTAAGTCTAATTAACTTCTAGATGAATGGCCACATTTAGTTAAGTTCTAAAGTTAGGATTAATCAAGATAATTTAGATAAAGTATTTGGGATAAATCGTAGATCCGAAAGGGGAGATTAGTTGACACCAAAAGTGTAACTTTTAGACAAGTCCAAAAGACCTCTAGATATCCTTATGAACTCCAACAAACAAGTTTAAGTTGATTGAATTCTATACCAAAAGTTGTGAACCAATCGAGTTAATTAGGTTAGGTTGTGATTAAACCAGTTTCTAGTCCAACAAGCGACAGCTGAGGTTTAGAATATCTAGGTTTGACCAACAAACCCTAGCACAAAGCATAAAATATCATAAAAGTTCAAAATCACACACTTATACCATCTGTTCGGATCGAACAGACTCCTGTTCGGATTGAACAGAGTCCTGTTCGGATTGAACAGACTCCTGTTCGGATTGAACAGATTCTTGTTCGGACCGAACAGAGCGGTATATGCTTGAAAAACACCGTTTGATGCACGAAAGTGATAAGTTCTGTGTTCTAGAGTCCAAACCGATGTGAAACCTGAACCTAAGGCGACTTTTATATTGTTAAAACACCCAAAAATATTTATTTACTTGCACCTTTAGATTTAATCAACCAAAAACTCCATAAAAATATAATTGTCTAGCTTTCGTGAGGAAGTAAAGTCCGGTACTCATTAATCCGTCCCTTGGGTTCGACCCTAAAGCTGTACTCCAAAAGACTAGTGAGGTTAGCTCTAGGTCTATAAATTTATTTGATTCCTAGGTTTTAAGCCTTCATCAGATTGCACAAAAATAAGAATAAGCACGGAAACCGAAATTCCTTAATCCTATTCTCTATTCCCGGCTCATCCAAACACATTACAAGTATGCACATTTTGTTAAACTTTAAAGTCGAGAGGTTTTTGTGCCACTAGTTCTTTGAATTATTACACGTGTTTCAATTTGATATCATCGTCACTATCATAAAAGGATTTTTTGTTATAGAAATGTATTTATGTCTGAGTTAGTTGTTTGAACACGAGTAAGATACCATAATCACATAAAAGTGACTAAAAAGTTTTCAGTACTAATAAGAGGACAACTTGATTGAATGAAAGTGTAATAAATTATGATGTCGACTAATAAAAAAAAAGTTCAAAAGCCTAATTGAATAAAATTGAATAGTGTGTGGTCAATAATTAATTACCTAAAAAAATTACAGTGGGTAAATTCATTATACAAATTATTTAGAATAGTACTTGGTCGGTACATTATCTTAAAAATAATAATAATGAGTAAATTCACTAAATGAATATTACGTGTTTCATAATACATATGGAAATTTCATGGCAGATTCGGGATTCCGTGCTCGTTTCAAAGCCAATTAACATGCCTAATCCTCCTCAGCTCTCATGAGTAGGGCTGTCAATGAAACCCATTTACCCGTTTACCCAACCCGTATCGTACCGTATAAGACGGGTATGGATAAAGTTTTATTTTCGTTAAGTTAACGGGTACGGGTACGGGTAAGGAAATTTTTTCGTTAATTTAACGGGTATGGGTACGGTAAAAGCTATTTCGTACCGTTTTCATAACGGGTAATTGCCACAATTAAAAAGATACAATTACATGATACATATGGCATCTTATATTGCATGATTGGTAAAAGAATATTGCTAGATTTTATTTAAGATTTATAATTCTTTCCATTCAGTGTGCGAAAAAATAAAAAAGCATAAACCTAAAAATATTCGCCACCATTGTTGCACTTTATTAATATACTTATTGATATAATTTATTTATACAGAGTGTATAAATTTTATTATTATTATATTCATTTTTTACCGTTACCGTATCCGTACCGTTAATTCTTAACGGGTACGGGTAAGGTACGGGTAAAGCTATTTTTAACGGGTACGGGTAGGGTACGGGTAAATAAAATTTTAACGGGTACGGTAATGAAAATACCTTCTACTGTACCGTACCGTACCCATTGACAGCCCTACTCATGAGCAACTAAGCGATTCGCATACGGTGCATCAGTTACTTTGGGCCACAGGGGATCCGTCATGAATCCCATCAGCTGAATACTTAAATAGAAGTTTAGTACCGTTGATGATATGAGCCGACCGTCATTTGACGGAACTGTATCCTCGCCATCCATGGATGATTTTCCATCTCGGCCGTCTGATTTAATCTCAACGGTTATAGATGTCCCGTACATAATACCAAAATTGATATGTCTAAATATGTCTAAAAAAATCTAACCGTTAAGATTAAATCGGAAAGTTCGGATCAAAAGACGTCCGTCATTTGACACCGTTAGATGTTGCTCGTCAATAATGCTCGAGGGACCAGTATTCGCTTGGTCGATGCGCTCCAACTCCAAGCCTTCAATAGGATATGTGCTAGAAAAGTAGAAAGGAATTCCATCCGCGCACCTGGTCCCCTCGAGCATATTTCGTGCGTTCACCACCTTGAACATAATTAAAATATGAAACCGAATTACGTAAAAGATAGCAAATTGTCGGTGAAGAATTTTATCTTCAAATGTGATATAAATACATTTCATGTGATTAGGATTATGATGCATACTTTTCATGTGATTAGCATAAGATGTCTTCATGTGTGGGCAAATAACAGCGATACAAATAAAATTATATTGTTCAATCTACCAGCGATACAAATAAATATGTTATTCAATTTGTTTCTTTATTAGACGGAAAATCAAAATATATTTTTACTTCATGTGGTGATCGATATCCAACCACAAATCAACTCGATCGAACTATAAAAACACATATTTACATGTTAGATCTAGCGTGTTAACACCTCTCGAGTTGGATCCGTGCGTTTATAATCATTAGAAATTAGCATTGGCATAAAGGGAAATATAAAGAGTGAGACTTAAGTATTTTATTTCTTCAAATGTGATAAAATTTCTGTTTGGAAATTCTCGATAGCGGTTGCAAATGATTTGATAATTTGAAAGCATAAATTTAGGCCTTCGTTATATTACCAAAAAAAATTAAATTGCATAAAATTTGGCAGCACAAGCCGCTTAAAGTCGTTATAATTTTTTTTAATTTGAAATATTTGTAAGTATTGCTGTCAAATAAAAAAAACGTTTAAATATACTAAAAATATATATACGATGACAGGACATAATTAGTTCGGATAAAAAATTTTCACTAGAGATAGAATTTCACATCACTTATTCCCTAGCATATTCCATAAGACCATAAGCTTATTCAGATCTACCGAAACCCCCTAACAATATACTATAATCACAATTTTACTAAACCAAGACCGATGTGAATGTGATACTCTATTGAGGTTACTGCTGGGTCCCTTTTGTTCCAACCATAACTCTACCCCACTGTCAGTGGATTACCACAGGATTTGCAACAGACGCACATGCAATAGAAAATCCGAAATTGAAATAAAGTGGGATTTCCTTCTTTGCAATGAGAAAAAGGGGCCGAAGAAGAATCGCCGTGTCTCTCTATAAATAGGCCCAAACGAGATCCCTTTACTAGGGAACTCCTCTTCTACTCCAGATATCTTTAATTAATTTTTTCTATTAAAAAAAAAGAGAAAAAACAAAGGAGAAAAGCATTAAAACGAGTGTGTAAAGAAGTCGAAATGGAGACCCCAAAGGAGAGCCATATCGAAGAGAAGAGATCGAGGTTTCGCAGGATTTGCGTTTACTGTGGCAGTGCAAAAGGTCGCAAGTCGAGTTACCAAGATGCAGCTATCGAACTAGGCAAAGAATTGGTAATGCTCCGAACATTTATCTCTGTTTGTTGCTACATTTTGTGGGATATTCGATGTTACTTTTGCGTTAGTGTGTTGATGGAATTGGGTATGTTTTGATGCCATTTTCGTTCGTTTTTCCCCAAAAAAGAGTCGACTTTAGGATAGTGTAATCGTTTAGCGAATTGGGTCCTTTGGGGATTTTAGTGATTTTGATTCAGAGACGAGATAAAATGATGTTTTCTCAATTCAATTTTGAGCTCCATTTTCTTTGGTAGAGACTTCTTACGATAGTGCAAGGAGTACCTTTTGTTTTGAAGAAAGGGAAATGCAAAACTAGTCACTCTTGCACGTGTAATTTTGTTTCTAATTGGATGCTAATCGAAAATTTTGGTGCAATTTTGTGTTATTTTTTGTCCTTTTGGATGGAAACTAAAATTGGAGGGATTTTAAGGGGACCTTTTTGGTACTGGGGTGAATTGCTTAGCTGTAATCCGACCTACCTGGCAAAGAAGCAGCCTTCTTGCATGACCACAGCCAAAGGATTTTAAATTCAAGTAATAAACGCCAAAAATCATTTTCTTGGTGCCAACAAAAAGAGCACTGAATTTCATTTATTCATGTCTGAGACCCCAAAAAGTTGCTTCTTTGCATTCCCATCTTGACAAAAACCGTGCTCTATTGGTATCATGACACAGTGTCACGCCTCCCTCTTTCTCCCTCTGCACTCAACCTCCTCTCATCAAATAGTTTACAACAAAATTTTTCTTGGCTTTTCATGTTTTGTCTCTAGCTGTATGACTTCCCTGCTGAGATTATTTTGATGCACTATCATTTATTCTGTGTATGAGCAGGTTGTGTGGCACTCCATTAAAATTAGTTTCACATATTAGTTTGTAATTCAAATGCACCAATCTTACAACACACATAGTGTTAGCTAGATTTATGCTTGTGTTGGGAGAATATTCTGATTAAAATGAACCTAAATTTTGCTTACCAAATAAAAAATTTATATACTAAACATGCTTTTCATTTATGAGAATAGGTCTTTTGTCTTATTTACCAAGTTAATCGTCATGGTTGACATTTCTATCCGTGGAACCGACCAACGAATTTGTTCCCAGGAGGATTTGGGAAAGTAAATAGAAAAATGGTCATGTAACATAAAGTTGTATTTCTTTTCTGGTGTAGGTGGAGAGAGGAATAGACCTGGTGTATGGAGGAGGTAGCATTGGTTTAATGGGCCTTGTTTCTCATGCAGTGCATGATGGTGGTCGCCATGTCATTGGGTAATTCCCATTTACTTATCTTTCTCTCTCTATCTTTTTGCCTATCTATTTTTGTTTTCCCCAATTTTTAGTTTATATATGATGCATGCTTCTTGTACAAAAATGGCAACTTCTCTTTGTCTGCCTTACCTGATAGAGAGTGAAACCTTTTCTTGAATGGGGTATAGGTGTGATTATTAATGCACTTAGCTTTCCTCCTTTTGTGATAAAGGAATTGCACCAAAATAGAGGGGCCTAGTTGTACACTTTACAAAAAGTATGATTGAACAGTAGTAGTAACCAAACTGGACTTTTGCATTAGACTGGAGTTTTTAGATGGTCTTTGGATAGGGTTTAGACCGAGTAAAATTTATGTTCTTTTTTCCCCTACCTTTCTCTTTGCCTACCTATCTCTTTCAATGTGCAATGAGTATGTTATCTGAGCCAATTTAATTTCTGTTCTACATAAAGGTTAGGTGATTCCTTTTTGTTTTTGGATAATAGTTAGGTGAATGTTTGAATACTGATGACTGTATTGTTGAGATGTTTTATTTTTTAATTCATTATATAGTTTATGGATTCTCTTTTCAGGGTGGTTCTTACCTTCTGCATGTCTCTCTATTTAAGTATTTATAACAGGTCCCATACATAGATACTAAAATACTAACCTCCTTAATCCTTGCGCCTTGTGTTTCTTATTTTTTTGCAGAGTAATTCCAAAATCCTTGATGCCTAGAGAGGTCAGTCAATTTTCTTGTATTTGTACTTTTACCTTATGATTAATTGTCTATTGTATATTTAAAGCAATGATTTGTTGTTGTAATTGAGCTATCATTGGTTTTAAAATATGAAATACATTATTTAGCCTAAGATCCTAAGCTAATGAGAATTACACTATCTAGCATCTTGTAAACTTTTTAAAGCATGTTTCAATCTCCATTATCAATATAAATGGATCCTCCATTATGTTTCTAAAGAGAAGGACAAATTCTGTTTAATCTACCTGTAAACTATACAGGATGCTGGTCATTCAGTTCATGATTTATGTTTGTGGCATTGGTTTTGCAGGTAACTGGTGAACCTGTAGGTGAAGTGAAAGCTGTATCTGGAATGCATGAGAGAAAGGCCGAGATGGCGCGCTATGCTGATGCTTTCATTGCCTTACCTGGTACTACAATTTTCTTAAAGAGCACCACGGGTTATGTAATTCCCCAACATTATTAATAAATCATTTTTCTGTAATATAGGTGGATATGGAACACTTGAGGAGTTGCTTGAAGTTATAACGTGGGCCCAGCTTGGTATACACAAGAAGCCTGTAAGTATTGTCCATTTTTTTTTTGTAGATTTAATAGAGTACTGCAACTTGTCTAATTTCTTGCATTCCTTCTGGTGGAATATGGATACGCTGCTTGTATTAAAAACTAACCTGTAATTAGTAACTGGAGGGCCCTACAGAATTTGAATTAAATGCTCTGCATACATTGCATGATATGGCTTATTTAACTATTGTAGTTTAAATGTATTCCATCATCCTATCTTAGAATATATATTTTGACACAGCCAATCCAATCATGTAGAGATTATGTATGATCTTGTTCACATTTGTCTTAGTCAATGATTCTCTCTCTATTTTTAATTTTGAGTTTTGGGAAACTTCAAATGAACCCTTGCAAAAACATCACCATGTGATTTCTGTCCATTAGAAGTTAAGTATCCTGACTGAAATGAAGTTCACAAACTAGAAATACCCTTCCATAGCCAAAGTTATCTTTCTTAGAAGGTGACCCACAATAATTGTTTTTCCAATTCTACCTAATGTGGCTCACAATAAATTTGGTTAATTGGATGCTTCTTTTATAAAGGGGTACTTATGACTTCTCTGTGGTTTTGGAAGTGCACACCTGATAACTTTCCTTGTTTTCCATTTTGCTTGCATAATAAGGAACTTTTTGTTTAGTTTGGACTGGATAAGAAAAACATCATAAGTGTAGTCAACCTTCAGATTTTTGTATTATACAGTTGCTTTCATTATCATATCATACATGGATTTTCATATACTATTTTGGACTTCTATTTCCCATAATAACATTATCTGCTTTGAAGTTTTCCATATATTAATTTTTGGGGCCAGAATAGCATTGAGTGCAATACTTTACTACCATTTCTTTTATACTACTAAGGATATCCCGTTCTTTTTTCTATTTGCAAATTTTCTAGTAGGTTCCATGAAGAAATTGATTATGTCATCTTTTCTTCTGATGATTAAATTTAAATCTGTTTAATTTATCTCTTGAAATTTATGTTTATGTAACAGGTGGGGTTATTAAATGTGGACGGTTTCTACGATTCTCTATTGTCATTTATTGACTTGGCGGTGAATGAAGGTTTCATTTCTGAAGAGGCTCGTCGTATCATTATTTCTGCCTCAAGTGCCAAAGAACTTGTCAGAAAGCTAGAGGTACTTGTCTATCCTTATGTTTACATGATGATTAAATTTAAATCTGTTTGGCCCTTCTCTTTTCTTGGACATTTCTTATTTGCTCGTTACAATCCATATGATAAATACTTTTTGCAGTTTTGAAAATCATCATCACCTTTATTGACAGTGTCTTTTTTCTTTTTCATTTTTTTTTTTAAAAAACACAACACGGATGACAGTTGAATCTCTTTTGAATTCATGTTAATAATAGTCAATATCATTCACCTCAATTAGGTAATAAATTATGAAATTGAATGCCAAAACTATCCTCCTTTGTTCTTATTGCAATGTGTGGTTATTGATTGCTGCAGGAATATGAATCTGAGTACAAGATAAACTTGGTCTGGGACACAGAACCGAAGACTCTCACCATAGCTCAAGAGGCAAACACAGTCTGGGTGACAGAACAGGAGCCACCTACCATAACACAAGAGACAGACTCAATCTGGGAGGCAGAAGTGGAGTTGTGTAGCAATGTATCAGATGCAAACTTAGTTTGGGACACAGAATCAAAGCCGCTTAGCATTTTACCTGAGAGGGAGAGGGGCATTGCTTCCTAATCCCAACTTGACCCAGACCTAATGTTGTCTAACTTATTGATTAATGTTATACATTTTGACCAAAGTCTTGGACTCCTAGCACAAAAAAAATCTAGAAAGATTTTAGTGAGGTATAGTCGTGGGGCATTTTGTTGTTAGAAAAGGCAATGTTCGTTTGTGTTATATGTGGTGCCTAAGGTATGAATGATTTGGATGTCATTTTGGTTGTACTCGTGGGGAACACTAATATAGATATGTTCGCTTGATATATGCTTATATTTTGTAGTATATTTGATCGGGCGTTATTATCACAAGTGCACAGTTCTCACTGCTATAATTCGTCATCAGCTTTTGAACTAATAAACCTTTAAAAATTCTAACTTGGAGTCCTATTTTTTAGGCTTTTAAGTTATTATAAGAGAAAAGTGACAGAACTGTACTGAAAAATCTGCTCTAATTGTCATTTTAGCTTATAGGTTTTTAAATCTGAAAAGAAAACTGATCTTTCCAGTATTCTAAAGTTTACCAGAACTATACTGAAAAACCTGTTCTATTGTTATTTTATTGGGTTTCAAATTCTGAAAGAGACTGATTTTCCCAGTATGTAATAGCAGTTTTGAAACTGAGAGACCCATTTCCTAGATGAAAATTATACTTAAGTATTGGAATACAATATTTAACCCACCATGATGCCAAGTTGCCAACAGATCGAATCCCAAAGTTGTTCGGCTATTACCAAATAATGAAAAAAACTGTCAGTTTGTAAAACTAATATTGACAAAATTTTATTTTCTGCAAATGGCCATGTGGCGATCTCTTAGCCTAGCTACTTGCCTAAATACAACAATTGGCAAGCAAAAATTTTATTTTACAAAGAAAAAATTTCTGTAAGAAAAATGACACATTAGACATCTGATCTGACCTTGTCCTGTCCTGACTATCCAAAATTGGTATAGGCCGAAAGAGAAAAACAGTCATGGCAACTTTTATTGACGGCAACCCCCCTTTTAAAATTATATCAATTTATAAAGTACAAAGTGCATCAGAAAAATGCAAAAGAAAAAACTTTATTAAAACAGAAAGAGTCTCAAAAGAATAAAATAATAAAGTTGTCCTCGGGATAGACGTGTCATTCCGCTGCCCAAAATATTTCTCTAAATTTTAAAACTAAAAATTAGAACAAATTTTACATGCAATCAAGTTGGAAGACTTTCCACAGAAAGGCTTCCAAAGTTTGCTATCATTGGGTTTCTTTGTCTCACTTGAATAAAACACAAAAAACCATTAGTCTACATCAATGTTAGGCACATCCTTACCTCCTGTCGGCAAGGGATAACAAGGAACTAGTGGGACCCAGAAACCAGTGGCAATGAGATACAATGTGGGGCCCATGCCCCAACATCTTGTGACAAATAAAAAACTAGTAGGTCCCATGTATGGCCCTTCTTGTGAACCAATTCAACCTCCTTTTTTGGTTGGTGCATGGGTTTCAATTTCATTCGTGTGTTTCCCTCGTCTTAGGAGAAAGCATGATTGCATGAATGTCTAAATGCAAAGAACATGGACTTTTTCTTCCAACAAAAAGCGCTTTCTATTTTGGTACTTTGTTAGATTAGTAGAAAGTTTAGGACTTTGTTTATTTGGGAGGTGGGTTGGACTGTGGTTGCTTTCATATAGCATTGCTTAGTAAATGAAATAGACTGTCTGTTTGCGTGTTGTCAAAATCTCCACTAGCAAGATGGCATCTGCTTAATTATTTGTTTTATTTGGTGTGTGTGTGTTTGTGTCACCATCTCTATTCGATTTCTTTTGCTATTAGCTGGTGCATGTAGTGGTCTAATTAGCCATATTAGGGACCAATGTCCGGTTGGTCGACTTGATAAAAGATAATGTTGACCTCGAAATATATTGTTTGGACCAGTTCATAATGGATAATTATTTGATAATTAGTATTCACAACCATTATAAATAAATGTTAAATTTATATAATACAAATGGACATGAAGATATGGATCCATGTAATTATCAGGTAAAGTAAGTATTAGGTAAATAAATAATTGGCATTTATGTTTCATGCTGATACGAATACAAATAAATGTTATCTATTATAAAAATGTAATAATATATACAGCTTTATTATCAACTAATTTTATTTTGAATTTTTCAAATTATTTTGAAATATTTATTTTTCTTATGCTTATAAATTTTCTTTGTAACATTTGTTAATTTTGCCACAATTCTATGCTTGAGTGAGATGTCGCAAATGAATTTACACTCAGTTATATTAATTGGGAATGCGATTGGAACTTGTGGTCTTGTGGATGCGAGTGGAAAGAATATAATACTAATAGTCGTCGAGTACGATTGCATTTGGTGAAATGGGTGCCGACATAACAGAAGAAAAAATAGAACAAAATTTTTTTTTACGGTCAAATCATTTAATTTCATATGGGGAGGGATGGAATTTCAATTTACTATGCTACTGTTCTCAAAAAAAAAAAAAGAAGGCAACGAAAACTAGCTATGCACCCTCAATACGACAGACCAATTATTTAGAATTATTATTATTGTACTATTATCTTATTCTTAAACATAAGAAAACATCATAGCATAATGTTTGAATCATTCCATTCTACAAAAAGGGAATCTAGAAAAGTACTGGAAAAGATATAATAGAAATAAACATTACAAACAACAACGATGACTGTTTCAAATGAAATATGAAAACAGGAAGGTCTTTATTATTCTCTAAAAATAAACTACTTTATAGATAAAATTACTTGTCGTTTTTTTTCATGTCCAGTGCGTGGAAAGACGTTCTTCGCCCGACAGATTTAGTCAAGCAATTCATCTATTTTGTCAAAAAAAAAAAGGCAAGTCATTTATGTTTGCCAGTACAATTTTGTCATCTCATCCCTTGCAAATTTGTAATAGTAAAAATTGATTTTCTTTTTTAGTTAAATCTTGTCTTGATCAAATTTTCAGTCGTAACAAAGCTTTTAAATTTCGGTTTTTTCGGTATGACGGTCCAGGTCCCCATGTTGTTTCGGTGTTATTTCGATGTTATAACGGTGTAGTGTTTTTTTCAAAGTTTGACACATCAATTCTATAACTATCAACTTATATGTTTATACATCTCCAATACTCCATACAAATAGCATACGGCCATACCAAATTCAATATACTGTAGTGTACCAATATTGAGTAGCAGTAGCAGTTTGTACCAATTTAATAATAGTTCAATATTGAATATACAATTTAACAATAGTAGCAATAACAGCTTGTTATTTCGCCGAAATAACTGAAATAACGCGTTACGTCATTTTCTCAATTAAGACTGTAACGTTCATACGGTTTGACACAGAATACCGCTATTTCTATTATTTCGCCGTTATTTCGGAGAAATTTAGAAGCTTGTCGTAACAAAACTAAATGTTTCATCGCAGCCCTCAGCATTGGTTTTCTATATTGGAAATACGAGTCTTTTTTGTGTGTTAAGTCTGGCCTAAACTTTTTTGTACTTTACATTTAGAAACTATGTAAGTGGTCTAACCACGAAATTACAAAATTAATGAATTTTATTTTCCAAAGGAAACTAGATGGACACAAGTGTGGGCTCCACGCCTCAATATGTATAAAAGTGTCTTTTAACCGTTGACCTGTCACATGTATATTGACAAGATTCAAAATTACTTTTGTCACCAACCAAAATACATGAAGAATATGAACGTATAGGAAGACAAAGAATTAAAGATGGTAACGGACAGGCATGGAAATACACGACAAAGAATGATATCATACCCGAAAGCCGAAAGGATGAAAAATGCTTGAATTTCTACGGCTCTTATAACCACCATCGCTAAATAAATCATCCCTGCTATCGCTGCTGTATGTTACAAATATTCAGTTTAATAATAAGAAGTGGTCAGTCAAATGCATCAGAGTCGTGCCGGAGTCAGAGTTGCGCGTGGGTCAAGAGGTGCACTAGAAGGCAGGGATAGAGTTGGAAAAAATTTAATTTGAACCGGATCGGTTCATGACCTCTTCTAATTTTGTCATGTGTTTTTTGTTCGGTTCGTGATCCCTTCGCTTGGTTTTTTTATAACAGTTATATTTCCTGTTGCAACTAACTGGACATTTATATTTAAATAACTGAATATTTTACTTATTAAACTGAAAATTCGTACTTACTAAACTAAACATTTATACTTAATAAAATAAACATGTTTGCTCATAACATTTATATTTTTTGTTGTAACTAACTGAACATTTATACTCAATTAACATAACATTTGTACTTAACTAACTGAACTTTTTAGCAAAAATAAAAAAAAATAAAACTAACATAGTGGACATAGTGAACACTTATAAAACAATGAACAATTTTGCTACAAAGTTAACATTTATATCCAATAAAGTGAACACTTATAATAACGAAATGAACAAAAAATGCGTGCTGGGTAGTAAAAGGGATAGAATGCTGGATGAGTAGCGATGACATAGAGTACGATGGCAGTGATCAATTTCTGAATTTCTAGGTTGTCATTGAAAGCATAGTTAGTTGAAAGTAGGGCTGCAAAATTATCGAAACGATGGTGCAAATGAGATGTTGCGTCGATCGTTTCGTCCTATGGGACGAAACATATATTTTTATTTCGTTGATCGTTTCGTCCGATCGAAATTTTCGTAATTTACATATGGACAAAACCGTTTCATTGTTTCGTCAATTGTTTCGTCCAACCAAACGAAATCATTTTATTATTTCATTAACCGTTTCATCCGGACGAAACGAAACGAAAAACAGTTAAAACTACTTCCGTTTTCGGCCCTAGTTGAAAGTCTACAAGAAAATTTATGTACGTTCTTCACCAACCCCTCAGATCTGTGAATATTTGGGTCCTTGAGCCCCAAAAATATTACGGCACAAAACAATAAGCTAATTTGTGCTCCTCATTTCTGGGTTTTTTTTTTGTTTTTGTTTTTTTTACATTAGGATTGTTTTTAAATTACAAGTAGGATCGAGAAATATTAATTTCGTTGCCACTTCAATACTTCATCGCTCTAATTGTACGTGGAATTTGCCATTGTCGTTCTTTATTAGTTTTATTTCAATTTTTAAGATCGATATAAATTGAAACAAAATTCAAAAAAAAAAAAAAAACAGTAATTTTGTTACACATGTGATACAAACATGTCGCATACGACTTTAGAGACATTATAAACTTTAACTTCTTAATTCTTAATTTCTTATTTTTTTCTCTGTTCATTTTATTTTAAGAAGTTAAAGTTTATAATGTTTCTAAAGTCGTATGCGACATGTTTGTTTTTCTTGAACAGTTAAGCTTCTTAATCCACTTGCTATACTTCGTACTTTTTTGTTCAATAAAAAAGGTTTTGGGCTTGACCCCTGTTTTTTTTTTCAAAAAGAAAAAAAGAACCTTACACTTCTACTAGATAGGAACCCCTGTCCTAAAAAAACAACGTATCCTCTTAATTTATTATAAACCATCACACATAAAAGAGAAACAATCACTTTGATTAGTATAATTTATTCTTCGCTAAAAGGTGGAGAGCTGAGTCCGATCATAGAACTGGCCAGTGGGTCCTCTTTCAGCCAAGGCAACCATCACCGGGCCTTGAGCACCTTCGCTCACTGTCAGAAACCCAGTGTTGGAATTGAGGTCAGTGCTGACATATCCTGGATTCACACAGTTAATGGTTACACTTGGATATCTCTTGGCAATAATTCTCGTATAGGCGTTCATTAAAACTTTTGATGCTCTATATACATTGCATCTCGGCGGCCATCCATCTTCCTCCACTGTATTATCTCTGACATGTTTGGGGAAAGAGTTTGTAAGATGGTCGATCCTCTCCACAGTGAGGTTGTCAATATTGTCAAGTTCTTTCTTGAGTTTTTCGTTGTTCAGACCCTGTGTAAAATACAACAATACATACTGTGTTATATACTTGGTGATTGTTAAATGGTGGCAGCAGAGTGTGTTATACAATACACAGCGTGTTTGTCTTGGCTGCATTCCAAATTTTTTCACTCTAAGCAGCAGTATGTATGAGAATTGAGAAGTATCTGCTCACAATCTAACTGGTCCTGGTACGTTTACTCAGGGGAAAAAAATAGATATATACTCAAAAAAAAAAAAATGGTACTGGTACTGGTACCCGTGGTACGGAGGAGGCCTATCAGAATTATTTGAATATCAACTTAAGGATACTAGTATACTGCTGAGAAACACGTTCTGTTCTTCGTTTTCATTTTATTTTATTTTTTATCTCAGATTGGTAACATACCAACTGACCTTACTAAAAAATAAAATAAAAAGGGTGACAGCGATCACAATGCTGGTTATGAAAGCATAAGTGCTGTACATAACACGACATGGAAAATAAATAGAAGCAGCATAAGCTAACAGATGCATCAGAAATTGATGAGTATTAGTACATACGTACATACAAAATTGAGTAATTTGAGAGATTGACCTGTAGTTGTCCGCGGGTACTTGAGACATTCACAATTCTCCCAGCATTTGATAAGTGTAGAAGTGGTAGAAATGCTTCTGTCATGTACTTGACTCCATAGTAGTTCGTTTTCATGCAATCGACAGCTTTCTCGTAGCTTTGAACTATGTATTTCTGGTATAATTCAGCCCTCTTTGGTTGTGGAAGCTGTACTCGTATCATTAACAATTTAAATCGTCAGCAACAAATTAAGCAAATCAATAGTGGTTTTAATGTATGCATATGAGATAATGAATTCTGAATACCAAATCTACTATTAATATGTACCTTTTCATCAATTGGTTGTGATAACTCAAGCCCTGTAATCGCAGCATTATTAACCTATTAATTAATTATGAAACTTATTAATACTGGTGCACACGGTATTTAATTTGTATGCAGTAGTAAAATGAAGGATACATATGTAAACATACATAATTTGTAATTGATTTGCAGAGTTTAATTACCAGAATATCTAATTTCCCAAAATTCTTTTTAATAAAATTAACTAAAGATGCAATGCTGGGGTGATCAGTGACATCTAGCTGATGAAAGATTATATTGGTGAGACCATAATCTGTAGTAAGCTTTTCTACTGCCTCTTTGCCTCTCTTCTCATCTCTTGCAGTTAGAATGACACCTATCCCATTAAGAGCCAGTTCCTTGCATATCTCCAAACCTATACCTTTGTTCCCTCCTGTCACCACAGCAATCCTGAAATTACATGTAAATCAGTGAACAAGTAATGAATATTCGTGAGGGATCGATGAAGCAACCACACAGAGTACAGATACTTTTTAAAAAGAAAGATGTTGTTAATATATGGTGTACCTCTTTTTTGATTCCATTATTTTACACCCTCTGGACCTTGGCACCCATCCATCTAGCATTCATTGAATTTATAGATACTAGGTTCATAGTTAGTGGGTGGCGGCTATGCCCAAGGAATTAAGTTGATTTGAAGGATTCTTCATATGTGTGGTGATAATGAAGTGAGAATTGAAGTATTGTGTCAATCCTTGCCTGAATGCATGAATTAAACTGAGTTAGTAAAATGGTAATTGTAGAGACTAAGAAAAAGATCCAAGGAAGATTGGATTTGCGTCACTGCTTACCTAGTGCTTGACCTTCAGTCTAGTCTGCTGTCTGCTGGTTGACAAATTGATATTTGACCTCCTCTTTGAATTTGATTGACAAGTTGTTGCTTGGTGTTGTTGGTAGAAACGCACTACTTCCTGCTGATTTTGTTGCAATTGTTGGGATCTTGGCCCAGTTCCATCGGGCCAAACTGTAAATTACACAAATAAAAGAACTTTAGTATCTTATCAGATATAGTCCAATACATCTAGGTTTAAATGAATTTTGGGCTAAGACTTTTCAAGTTTGAAGAAGTGAAGAGCTTAGATTAGATGATATTTCTTTTGAAAATTATGTTAGGCTCATTTAATTTCTGAGGCCTTATTGCGTTGATCAATTCCTACTTGATCTTATTATATCTTCATGATTAATAGTGAAACAGGAATTATACGTGCAATCAACAAATATACCATTTCAGCCATCGCTAAATACAAAGTAAACATATACAGCAAATAAAGTGAACATATAGACGATCTAAGTGAACACTTACAAACAAATAAGTGTTGTCATCACTTGTTCAGAAGTTTACATACATATTCAACTTATTTTCATTGAACCTATTTGTTTGTATGTGTTCACTTAGATCGTCTATATGTTCACTTTGTTTGCTGTATATGTTCACTTTATATTTAGCGATGACAGAGATGACAAAAATACAGATAGCACTAATCAATTTCCATAGTGAAATATGTATTAAACCGCTTAGTGACTCAGTGTTTAACATTAATATATCTATTTTTTTTTCAAAAAATTTTCCTTGAAAAAGGCTACAAGCGGTGCATTTGTTTACTATAGAAGTTTCTGGATTAGTGAATTTGCATTCATCTCTAACATAAGCCCTCAATAATTTCGGGCACAAAGTCTGGCGCCGAATTTGTGAAATTGTGAAGTATATAATGACAAATATAGGCCTAATTAGTGTTTACCAAAAACTCGCCGGGTCGGACCCGCCCCGCCCCAAACCCGCCTCATGGACCGGACCGTCCCGGACCGTCCATGAACCGCGATGGACCGAAGGGTTAGACCGGGGCGGATCTACAGCGGATTTGGACCGCCCTTTCTAAAATAACCCGCGTTAACCCGCCCCGTCTTAACCCGTGGACCGGATCGCCCCGCCCCGTCAATCCGTGCTAAACCCATCCAAATCCAAAAAAAAATGTAATTATATTCAAATCTTTTCATTTAATAAAAAAAATTACAAATAAAATATAAGAAAACAAAAATAATTTAAAACAGAGAAGATAAGTAAAAAATAAAGGAAAACGCAAAAGTAAAAAATAAAAATAATTAACGAAAAACAGAAAATAATATTGAATAAACAAAAAAAACGTATTGAAAAAATAACATATATGTCGTGTGTGTGTGTATATATATTTATTTATGTACCATAATGAAAAAATAACTAACGAAAAATCCCAAAAAATAACAATAAAATAAATGAAAAACCGACGGACCGGACCGGACCGGACCGTCATAACCCGTGCGGGTTTACATGGGGCGAGTTTAAGAAGGGTTAGGATCAAGATTTCTAGGATGGACCGTCCTAACCCGCCCCGTCTTAACCCGTGGACCGTCCTAAACTCGCCTCGTCCTAACTCGTGGACCGTCGCGGGTTGGACCGTCCTGCCCCGCCCCGCCCCGCCCCGCCCCGTTTGGTAAACCCTAGGCCTAATCTCAAAAAAGGCTTTATTGAAGTGTCTTAGAGATGAACACAAACCAAATATTGGGCCACATTGATTACAGCATTTCCCGGCTTCAATGGGTTAAAATTAAATGATCGATATTTAGGGTGCATAACGTCTAAAACGACTACAAAAATGAAATGTTGCGTTTAACCGTTTCGTTTTGAACGAAACTGACGTGTTGTATTAACTGTTTAGTTTTTAAAATGCAACTAAAATCTTTAATCGTAAACGAAAAAACGATTAAAACAGTTGCCGTTTTCATTCCTATCGACATCATCGCTATCCTTTTCTTTTGTTGTCTTCCCTTTCCGGCCACAAGTATCGACCACATCCTTAGAAACCTCCAAATTTATTGTTAATAATAAATGTTTTAATTACTTTAAATGTTGAGGAAATATATGGATTAGTTTTGAGCTGTACTTGGTATGCGAAAGCGTCAAATATTTTATGAGCGTACGAATTTTGAAAAGCAAAATTAATCAGGAATGATAACTGCGATCTGCAGTTTTGCCATTCCTGTCATCGCTAAATACAAAGCGAACATATACAGCAAAAAATGTGAATATATAGACGATCTAAGTGAACACTTACAAACAAAAAATGTTGTCATCACTTGGTCAGAAGTTTACATGCATATTCAACTTATTTTGATTGAACTTATTTGTTTGTATGTGTTCACTTAGATAGTCCATATATTCACTTTGTTTGCTGTATATGTTCACTTTATATTTAGCGATGACAGGGATGACAAAACTACAGATGACAGTAATCAATTTACAAAATCAATGTCTAGAAGACCTGGTCTATTGCAAATTATGGAACTGAACAAGGAACTTTTGACAGGTATATTATGCATCTCTTGCGTCACTGCTTACTGCTTAATATTTCATAGTTCATACTAGTCTGCTGAATTGACTTTGACCTCCTTTTTCATAGGTCCAAATTCCAATTGCAATCTACCGAAGTCCAAAAGTATTTTCGTCTCTTTCTCTCTTTATTTTGGTTTTTAAACACTTGGGCCAACTTAATTGGTTCGTTACAATAGAGAAGTAGATTGGAGGATTTTTCCTCATTAGTTTACCAACAATTATTGGTGCTGGCAGAGAAGCTTGATTTGAAATTGCAAAAATGTCTGTCTTTTGAAAGGTATTCCGCAGAAATGATAATTGCATATGCAGTTTTGCAATTCCTTGTCATAGTTAAACACAAAATAAACATATAAAATAGATAAGACAAACATATAGACTATCAAAGTGAACACTTACAAACAAATAAGCGTTGTCATCTCTTTTTCAGATTTTTATATTTATATTCAATTTATTTTTGTTGAACTTATTTGTTTGTATGTGTTCACTTTGATCGTTATATATGTTCATCTTATATGCTTTATGTGTTCACTTTCTGTTTAGCGATGCAGTAATCAATTTCCGGTATTCCATGCTGCTGATTTTGCTATTGCATTTTGTGCTACAAGTAAAATCTGGATTGGGCACGGTTGGGACATGCAGCAATTTTTTATATGTTTATTTAATATTTAACCCAGTAACTTTGAGTCAATTTACAGAGACCTAAAAACGTTTTCACGATTCTTTCCTCTTTACAGAGCCTCCGTTTGGATGCGTTGAGAAGAAATAGGAAGAAGGAAGAAGGGAAGAAAAAAAATTATAAACAATCCAAATTTTTTACAAAGTTACACACTTCCCAATACTTCTTCCCACTTCTTCCCTTCTTCCCTTCTTCCCACACCTATCCAAACGGAGCCAGAGACCTAAAAACGTTTTTTTTTTCCCTTTTTTTTATTAAGAGCAAAAACCTAGTTAATTTGTGCATCAATTGTCAAGTCCGCTATTAAGTAGGCGCAGCGGTTGAATTTTTTTTTTTTTTGAGGGTGGGGTGGCAAAGTACCTGCGGTTGAATTATTATTTTTTCTAAAATAATTAATAGTCTATAATTGTAAATCAGTTATCCAAATTAACCTTAAGATAATTTACTTTTCCCATTTCCCATTTGTATTTTGAAAGTCACTTATTGGTGTATCTGTGCTGTATGCCACCAAAGTAATGAATACATCTTAACCATTTATTGTGAGGTACTTTCTACAACCCTGTGGGATTGCAAGGACAATTAAATAGTTGGAAGATTACGCAAAAGAAATTATTCCATGCCATCTTGAATTAATTTATTGTTTGTAAATAAGAATTGTTTCTTGTTAGCATTAACTTCCTAAAAACCGGGGAGAGGGGGCGGGGGCATAAAGCAAAACAAAATTCAAACAAAAAACCTTAACCAGTGATGGAAAATTCTCAGTTAAATCTTTCTACAGATTCCTGCATGAGTTTCCGAAAATCGGGTCAGGCTTATTCCACCTATGGAAACTTAACATACCACCTCGTATGAAAATCTTTGCTTGGCAAATGAGTTTAGATAAAATTGCGACAATGGATAATTTAAAGAAAAGAGGATGGCAATTACCCAGCATTTGCTCACTCTGCTCAGTAAATGAGGATACAGTGCATCACCTCTTTAATGAATGTAACCTCTTCCACGAAATTCTTTCCTCTCCCCTTTTAGCCGATATACAGCTTACTTCAAATCATCAGTTCTTAACAGACATCGCAATGCCGCAAACGCATAGAGATGTTATGGGAATACTTTGCTTTATACTGTGGCGTGAGAGGTGCAACATGATATTCTCAGACTCCTTCCAAACATCCGTTGCACTTGCTGATCAGACAATTGTTGAATGGGATGCTCTACGGCCTTTCTGACAGACTAGGATTGATTGATCCGCTCTTTTCCTTTTCCTTTTTTTTTTCGTTTCGTTGATTTCCTTTGTTATTTTTTTACTCTTTTCATTTTTTTTATTTTTTGTTTTCTTTCCTTCTTTTGGTTAGCAACTGGCTAAACTCTGTAAATTATTTTATTTAATATAAAAAGATGGAGACTAGATCTCCATTTTTTCCTCAAAAAAAAAAATTCAAACAAAAAACCACGATTAGTATGTTTTTTTAAAACAAACAAGCGATACAAAAAATATCGTCTGTTTTAAATACAACTTTAAAAACAAAATAATACCACCGACATGACCTTACACAGTAAATAGGATGCCTTGCCTTAAACAATATATCTTTTTTCTTAATTTATTACAAACCATCCACAAAAGAGAAAAAATCACTTTGATTAGTATAACTCTTAGCTAAAAGATGGAGAGCTGAGTTTGATCATAGAACTGGCCTGTGGGCCCTCCTTCAGCCAAGGCAACCATTACCGGGCCTTGAGCACCTTCGCTCACGGTTAGAGCCCCAGTGTTGTAATTCAAATCGGTCCCGACGTAGCCTGGATTCACACAGTTAATGGTTACACTGGGATATCTCTTGGCAATAATTCTCGTGTAGGCGTTCATTAAAACCTTCGATGCTCTATACGCACTGAATCTCGGTGGCCATCCACCTTCCTCCAATGTATTGTCTCTGACATGTTTTGGAAAAGAGTTTGTGAGATGGTCGATCCTCTCAACTGTAAGGTTGTCAATATCCTCAAGTTCTTTCCTGAGCTTGTTATTGGTCAGACCCTGTAAAATTACAATACAAACAGATTGTTTATAAACATACATACATACATATACATGGTAAAAAACACAAGAGATTGACCTGTAGTTGTCCCTGGTTACTTGAGACGTTCACAATTCTCCCAGCATTGGATAATAGTAGAAGAGGTAGAAATGCTTCCATCATGTACTTGACTCCATAGTAGTTTGTTTTCAGGCAATCAACAGCTTTCTCGTAGCTTTGGACAAAGATTTGAACTATGTATTTATGGAATAATTCAGCCCTCTCTGGTTGTGGAAGCTGTACTCGAATCATTAACAATTAAAATCATATATAAGCAATATTAAATTAAGTAAATCAATAGCCGTTTTAAACTATGCATATAAGTGAATGAATTCTGAATATAGCAAATGTACTATTAATTTGTACCTTTTCATCAATTGGTTGTGATAACTCAACTCCTGTAATTGCCGCATTATTAACCTATCAATTAACAAAACTTATTAATACTGGCGCCAACAGTATTTAATTTGTATGCAGCAGCATCAATGATACATATGTAAACACATAGAGAGTTTAGTTACCAGAATATCTAGTTTCCCAAACTGATTTTTAACAAAATCAGCTAAAGATGCAATGCTGGAGTGATCAGTGACGTCGAGCTGATGAAAGATTATATTGGTAAAACCATAATCTGCTGTAAGCTTATCTACTGCCTCATTGCCTCTCTTCTCATCTCTTGCAGTTAGAACGACACCTACCCCATTAGCAGCCAGTTCCTTGCATATCTCCAATCCTATACCTTTGTTCCCTCCTGTTACCACAGCAATCCTGAACACATAAAATAGTAATCAGTATGCATGAGAGATCGATGAAGCAACCATGTAGAGTACATATACATTTTTAGGAGAGATGTTGTTAATATATGGTGTACCTCTTGTTTGCTTCCATTCTTTTACACCCCTTGGACCTTGGCACCCATCCATCAAGCATGGATGGAATTTATAGATGTGAGTTTCTTTACTTAGTTGTTGAGTATATTTACTTATATTGGTCAGAAGGGGTGAAGGAAAGTTTATTTATTTATGTATATATGTTGCATTACTTGATTATTACAAAGTGATTTATATCAATTATTATCATTGGTACATGACAATATGACATTGACATGTTTTGATGACTTTTATGCCCAATGAATAAGGTTGATTTAAAGGAGTCTTCATGTGTGTGGGGAGTATTGAAGTAGGAATTAAAGTATTGCGTCACTGCTTGCCTGAATGCCCGAAATAAATTCTGTAAATAATAATGATAACAACAGTTGAAAAAAGATAAAAGAAAAATGGATTTGCGTCAGCGTCACTGCTTGCCTAGTGTTAGGGCTGAAAACGGTAGTCGTTTCAACCGTTCTTTCGTTTCGTTTCGTCCGGAACTGAACGATAACGGATAAGAATTTCAGTTTCGTTTAAGGAACGGAACAACCAACGCAAATAGAAATATTGTTTCGTCTCAAAACGGAACGATTAGTGAAACTGGTACGTTTCGTGGTCGTTTATTTCGCGCATTTCGTCTAAAATTTTTTTTATGGTTTTATTATTAGATTGCAGAGCAGAGAGATCAAAGGAGAAATGAGTAAAATTAGATTTCTGCAGCGTCGCTCCGTCATTTCTCCGCCGAACACAGTCACATCTATCTCTCTCGCCTCTGCACCACCGAGTACAATCGCCGTCGAGAGCAAGAGGTGATTATAGTGCCTTTTCCCCCTTTCCCGTGTGACCTAACCTGTCATTTCTCTATCTCTGTTTCATACAAAATGCAGAATAGTTTATTTTCTTACATCTTAATAAAATGCAAAACAGTTAGGTAGTCAAAGACGGTTATAACCGTTTTGATCGTTTCCATCAACGAAACAATCAACGCAACATATATTAAACGGATGCAACAATCAACGCAATAAGTATAAAAATTGCGTACATCAATACAACGGTTAACGAAAATAATCACTTTCGCGGTCGTTTTTCACGTTATGCACCCCTACCTAGTGCGGTAGTGCTTGACCTAAGTCTAGTCTGCTGGATCTCGATAGGCTTAATTGTAATCCGCCTTAGCCCAAAAATGTTTTCATCTCTCAAACTCGGCCCAACCTAGTTACTTTATTTTATTGTAGGAAAAATTTTTTCTGTGCCCCTCAAAACTGAGGAAATGGTGGATTTGCCCCCCAAAACTAATTTCTTCTGTTTTTGCCCCTCAAAATCAGTCATTCTTTCTGAAATTACCCCTTTCTCTTTTTTTATAATATATTTAACAATAAAATAATAAAAACAGAAATGTCTGACCATTATACCCCTCATCCCAAATCAATTGATCAAAAGCCTCCGTCTCTCTCAAGAAAGAGACAGTCGCACGCGCCTGTATCGATCCATCTGCTCGCATCAAAGAGGAGAACCGATCTATTGTACTTCTCTGATTTCTTTTCTCAGTGAGCTTTGACATACTACAATGACACTTCATCCCTCTTTCTTTCGTAGCTTATAAGTGCTGCAGTTGGCATAACAACCTTGCTTTAATGGTTTCTAGCATATTAGTAAATAGTGCCCATTAAATGACTTTGTTTACGAGGGTAATATGCTTCATTTCCTCCAGTGTATCCGATATTCAAACAAACTCATGCTCGACCCCACTGATCAGACCCCTCTCCCTCAAATGACATTCAAACAAACTCCTCCGATTGGCCAACACCCGCTCGACCTCATCTGTCTGCTGCCTCATCCCAACACAAATGGCAAGCTGTGATTGGCTTCTACCCCTGGTCCCACATTTAATCAAGTTAACGAAAAAAAAGAAAATCTACGAAGTTGGAAATTGAAGGAGACAAAACTAATCTCTGACAAAAACTGTTCCGACCAATCACTTCACCATTGATGGAGTTTGACCCACCGTTGGAAAGTACATGATGAGGAGAGCTCAACGGTACCACTTCCAACTACCTTGGTGAGCTCCTTACCATTTAATTCGATGGAGAAACTAATAGAACAGAGAAAAAGGAACGTTCAATTAGAGTGATTTAAAGCTTGAGAGCTCTAGCTACTTGGATCTATAGCCTCGTGAATATTCCATAAGTAATTCCATGTCATCGATTGGGGTTGCAGTGGAGTGAATAGAGACGAAGGCTTCATGCGAGTGAGAGAGACGGAGGCCATCCGACTTTTGATCAATCGATTTGGGATCAATGTAGGGGTATAATGGTCAGACATTTCTGTTTTTGTTATTTTATTGTTAAATCTATTATAAAAAAAGAAAAAGGGGTAATTTCAAAAAGAGGGGCAGATTTTGAGGGGTAAAAACAGAAGAAATTAGTTTTGGGGGGCAAATCCACTATTTCCTCGGTTTTGAGGGGCACATAAAAAATTTTCCCTTTATTGTAGTACAGAAATAGATTGAAGAATTTTCCTCATTTCTTTACCAACCAATTACTCATGAGGCTGCGAGGCTCCCATGTAGTTACATCCAACCAAGAGAGGAAGCATAACTTCGAAACCACTCTCTATTATCTGAAAAAGGTACCCGATGTTGGCTCGTCCTTCCTATCAAAACATTTCCAAATTTTAATTCAAATAATCTTTTGACTTCAATTGCTTTGTGTATTGTAATTAAATTTACTCAATTTTTTCTTCTTATTATCTGGATTGTAATGGCCAAATCAAAATAGTTTGGGAAATGAAAGATCTATCCTTCACATTTCGTTTCGTTGCATCTCAAAAAAAAAAAAAATTGTTAGCGAAGTACAACTAGCTACAGTATATTTTCCCAAGAGACCGCATTTTTTTTTCGTTTTTTTTTTTTACCTTCTCTCGTATGGTCGTACAACTTTTTTTTTTTTTTATCACATAATCATTTAGTGCTGATATACTTGTGTTTATAAGATCGTTTATATTTAGACGACATACGAGCAAATTCAGACTTCATATCCGACGACGTCATAGGTGATGACAAGGTTGCGCATGAGCTTTGTGAATTGTGAGCAATTATAAAATGAGCTCCGACAAAGATTCTGATTTCTGAACATTCACCACTAGTTAGATATATAAATTTGGCTACAGGGTGCGTTTGGATCGTTGGAAGAAAGAAGAAGAAGAAGGGAGAAGAAGAAAAAAAATTATAAATAATTCAAACTTTTCACAAAGTTACACACTTCCCAATATTTTTTCTCACTTCTTTCCTTCTTCCCTTCTTCCCACACCTATCCAAACGCACCTACAGTTAGCAAAATTTTTGGCACCGTTTGAATGCGTTGAGAAAAAATAGGAAGAAGAAAAAAATAAAAAAATAAATTATAAACAATTCAAACTTTTCACAAAGTTACACACTTCTCAATACTTCTTTTTTTCTTCCCTTCTTCCCACACCTATCCAAATGGAGCCTTTTGTAAGAACTTACAAGCAATAATTTTGTTGGTGGTGTGAGCTTAGCTTTCCCAGTTTGCCTGATATATATATAGTTTCGCGATGTGTTACTATTATGTACGTATTGGGACGGACGGGAATGAAATTACTCAAATTAGTTAATATCTAGATCATTTAGAGGAAGTCAAGATGTTGACACAATTCAATAGTAAACTAGCTAGAAAAAGAGAATCATCTGTGTCCATTGATATAATAAAGTTGTCTTTCTACATATGTAGATAGATAGCCTCTATATATTTAGAAATTTAGGACATGAAATTTTTAATTTAATTAAATGAAATACATTTCATATAAATATTTTCTAACATTAGCTCTTCATTTTTCTTTTTACTTTTTTATGATCTAAAAATATTTAAAGAACCCCATTGTAGTGTTATCTAACATGTGCTATGCATGCTTCAAAGGTTATTGGCTCCGTTTGGATGGCTCCTTCCCGGAATAAGGAATAAAGAATAACTACTTTTTACCAATAAATTTATTTCTAACCATCCAAACTCTTCACAAAAGTTACACACTTCCCAATAAATTTACCCCTTCCCAATAAATTTCTTCCCTTCTTCCTTCTTCTTATCTTATTCTCAACGCATCCAAACGGAGCCTGGGAAGAAGGGAAGAAGTGGAAAGAAGTATTGGAAAGTGTGTAACTTTGTGAATAGTTTGAATTGTTTAATAATAAATTTGGATCTTTCTTTCCTTATTCTCTTCTTCCCACTCCAATTCAAACACAGCCAAAATGTCAAGATCCTTTGCATTTTTCCATTGAAAATTGGCATAGTTGAGAGATTTGTACAAGAGAGACGAGTTTTTCATGATTTATCATGCATATATCGTTAAATCTTTATTTTAGTATCTCATTAATGTGTAAAATATACTTGCTAGTTGTTGTGTCTTTGGAAAGAGTAAAAAATTACCGATTAAAAGAGGTCAACTATTTTCTTCTAGCAAAAAAAAAAAAAAAATGGTGATTAAAATATTTCTAGATGCTGCCGGAAAGACTAGGGATACGGAGGAGGGATAAGTGGCTCCGCCATAATAAAGATTGGCAAGCGAGGCCGCAAATTTTTTTTTTTTTTTTCAAAACTTCTTAAAAAAAATAATAAAATTCCTGCCTGTCCATGTAAAGATGTAAACAGTGATTACCTTATACTTATAATATTCAACAATAAAAAAGGGAAAGTACATGTAAAGCAAGGCATTATTGTGCTGGGACCCCAACCCAATATGTGCAATGCCGCGATCCACTTCTGGTATAAATACAAGATAGAACATATGACAAACATTGCTGGACCTACTGTAGCCTCCTAACCAAACGGAGACCACAATTGACTATAAGTAACCCTAAACCTTTTCTAACAACAAGATAACAAGATAACAAGATAAGATAGGCCTGACAACGCTTGCAACTCACGAATACACAAGTGTGACAAAAGATGGTGAGCAATAGAAAAAAAATAACCAATCAATTAAATTTTTTAAAAAATACAAGAAAAGCCTACCAAATAACCCCAATGGTTGAAAACCAGTTCTTGGTCTGATGGCAAAGAACAAGTGAGAGTCAAACGATTGAGAATTCATTCCTTCGATGCAAGAATGCAAATCCTGAATTTTCTCGAATCAATGGTGGTAAATCAAGATCTGATGTCTCAACCTCAGTTATCGATTTAGATATATCATCCACTGTAAATGGTATACTGCAATCACAAAACAATATATTATAAATATTGTTCATGGAAATAAATATGTGCCAAAATACATAGTATAGAAAGATCATTTAAAAACCCCCAAAACAATTAATAAGCAATGAAAGGGTAAAAAGGTACCTGGAGTCATCATCCAACAAAAAAGAATTTTCAGTTTGGCAATTTGCTTCCTCTGACATCGTTACCCTCATGCTTCGAATAACCTAATAAATGTGCGTAAAAGATACAATTTAACAAATATGCTTGATGAAATAATTACAGAAACTGAAACTAAAAAACTGGGGCAAAACATACCTCCGAAGAGACACTATGAGTACCATACTTATCATCCCAATACATAGTGCTTATCCTATATACTTGTTGAATGCTAAGTTCCTGCCAGAAGAAAAATAAAAAAACAAACCTTTAATATCAATTAAAGCTAGAGTTTTTTCTATAGAGCATTTAGAACCAAAACAAATGTCAGTACTTACGGGGCAAAGATTTTTGGTGATCTCTTCAAGAGTCTTTTTTGGCTTTTGGTGTATAACCTGTTTACACATAAAAGATCATATAAAGTTTCAAAATTATGCCAATTATTTTACATTCTTATAAATATTAATAATTTTTCAGAATTGCATACCAAGAAACCAACAGCTTGCCTACTATGCTTCAGTTCATTCCAGGCAGAGCCAGCAAACTGCAAGTCATACAACAATTGAATAAAATAAGAATAGCAGCAAAACAGAATTCAAGGATTCTAAAAAATAAAATAGAGGGAAGGACACCTCATCGGTATCAAAGCACCACTGTTCTAACTCGGCTAAACCTGCTTTAACGTACTCTCCATTGCTAAATGAACAGCACTCCCGGCGGAGCAGAAAACTGGATATTGAATTGAAAAAGTGTGATGATAGATTGCTTAAGATGTATATCAAAAGACAAATCGAAAATTAGAAAATAAAAAGTATATTAGTAAATCAAAATAAAAAATATGATAATTTGAATAAAATAAAATCTGTACCTGTTAAATAGCTGAACATTAATGAAGGAGAATACTTGAACAAAAACTTTTCTAACCAGCAACGGAGGTACCTACGAGAAGCCAGAGCAAACTGACAAAGTCAATTTGTTGTAATTTTAATACAACAAATTCAAACTTTTAGATTGTTTAGCCAACACTTACAAAATTGGATTTCATGATGTTCAAGTAGGTGGTGAGACTCTTGACAATGCTCTGCCAGTGGGCCATGAGATTCTGGTGTGCTTGTGGATTTGCATGCGAACGGGCTCCTTTTGTCAGGCTTGCACGGGATGTCCTTGGTACCTACAATTTTGTTTTCCATTAGCGAAATTATTGTTATTCTTGTTAGCTCCAACCCCATAGGTAACAAAGAATATTCCATCTCATATTCCATTTTCTATATTACCTGAATGCATAGGCCAAGAAGAGGCGATATCTCTTCCTTCAAGTTATCTCTGATCATACCATATATCTTCTCTAAGTAAGCAGTCAGCTGCTGCTTGAAAAGTAGTGCTGGATACTTGGCCTCTACTTGACGGCCTCCAAGTAAAGCTCGGCTGATGTTTTGTGGAGTACCACGAACCTTCAATTATAGAAATATATGGAGCTTTTGTTACTCTGTAAAAAAAGTTTAGAAAGGCTACTTTCATATTTCATTCGTAGAAATTACCGAAGGTAACTTGGAGAACAAAGCAGATGAAGGAGTTCTACGTCTATGTGCGGTAGAGTGAACAGCCCCACTTGACTTTAGTGTCTTTTGCAACAGTAACAGTAGAGTTGATGAATTAGAAAACCAGTATGCCAGCGTATCATTGTTGTCTTGCGACGTCTGTAAAAGAAAAGTTATCAGAAGGTAGGCCAGGCACAAGTACAGTCTTAACAAATATCTTTTAAATATACCTCAATACAAGTGCCTATAATTTGGATAATCCGGTCAAAAATACTGGTCCTCTCGACTTCAAATGACCTCCAATGTAATAGGCATTCATACATCAAGCAAGCAGCTATTGGTCTTCCCCTGGAGAACCCTAGGTCTTGTGAAATGGACTTGATCAACAATTCTTGGTTTTCCTGAATAAAATACAATAATCAAAAGTTATAAAGGATGATCAAGTTAGCAACATTGAAAAACACATAGAAAAATTTAAAAGGAACAGGAGAATTTTCATACTTGCTGCTCCTCATTAAGTGATATTTTTGGTTTCTCCTCCGGCTCAATCTCCTTTCTGTCAGCTAATTTTTGAGCCATAGCCTACAGTTAACAGCTCAGTTGCAGTCAATCATAATTCATTTTTCAGAGATATGGTTGGGAGAAAATGTGTATAATTTATTTCCTTTTTGACAGAGAACAAAATTTTGCAATATAAATGTTGACAAGTAGCAAAGAATAATATTTACATGTAATGATTGCACAGAGAAATATAAAGGTAATATACAGGTACCTGGAAGAGGTTTCTATTAGGAAGCATAGCCATTTTTTTGGCAGTGTCAGACATAACAATAGCCTGTTGCCATAGTACTTTGCATTCTTCTTCCAGATTTAAGTTCTTTTCTTCCAGCCTGTGAGAGTAAAATCATACAACGAAATCAGTCAACCTAATTCATCCTTTCTGATAATTTATATTCAAGACGACACAGCGATAGCAAGAACAGATTTGAAACAGAAAACATGTTATCTAGTTGTCATTCAAGCTACTTAAAGCAGGTTAAATGAATGGTGTAACTTCTGCTTAAATCCATTTTTCATTTATCTTTTTTCCTTTTGGGAGTCAGGTGTGCAATACTGCAATCCAATCATCACTGCAACCTCATAGTATAAGCACGAATGAAAAACTGGCTAGGACGAGATTTCAATATCTTCTATTCCAGGCAAAAAAGGAACCTTTGTACAGTATCCTGAAGCCGTTCCATTTCCTTTTCAGCAACTTCAACCTTCTTGACTAATTCTTCGTTTCTCTTCAGAGATTCTTCTTGCGCTTTCCTAGCTGCCTCACATGCTTCCCTCTCTGCTTGCAGCAAAGCCTTAAGGAACAGACAAAAGCTAATTAGTATCTACAAGTTCATAATCGTAAGAGGCAAATCATCTAGAATTTACTAATATATTCTTCCTCACAACAAGTACCTTTCATGAACCCTTATTTAGTCAGACATCTGCATCTGAATAATAAAATGAACACATTTTTGTGATTTCTAAGTATAAAGATATACCTTGAGTTGCTCGACCTCTGCAGTTAAAGGATCCACCTTGGTAGTATCCTCGCCTGGAATGGGAGTCTCTTTAACAATAGGTGGTGCCTCCGCAATAGCCTTTTTAGTTGCTTCTCTTTCTTTTCGTATAGCTGCCTCTGCATTTTGTACTTGTATCTGCATTTCAAGTAGTTGTTTTCGCAGCTTCATCACCTCCTCTTTTGCTTCCTTATAGTCAGCCTAACCAAATTAAAGAGACATGACAACATTTATTCCAATTCCAAAGTCTAACAAACGTAACAGTTGCTATACTGCAATTTTTTTTAACCAAGACAGGATTGAAGAGCAAACAACTAAAACTGGAAATGACAATACTTATCCCCAAATATAAACAAATTGAAAAAAAAGAATGAGCTAAAAGAGACTAATAAATCTGGAAAGAAAACTAAAATGATTACTCTGATGTATTTTTCCAACCGTAGCCGCATTGTCAGAACTTCCACACGCTTTTCTAATTGATGCTTCGCTGCTTTGGGGGACCCGGTTTCAGTTGCAGTCTATAATATATATTATTATATGAGTACGAGACAAAACAGATGGAAGGAAACCTTAAAAGAGAGGGAAGAAAAAGGGAAAAGTAAACTAGCTAGTCGACCATTTTGAGTTGACTGAGAGCTCTTCTCGCGAGCCTTTGTCTCCAAGCGCACTGGTACACAAGCGTTGCATCTTGGAGTGCCTTGTAACACAAATATTCTCTATGATCACGCCATTTAGCCTAAAAACAACATATCATTGTTAACATCTCAAAAGCAATACATCCAATAAACCAATGTTTTGATAACTGGACCGGACATCGAGCCAGCGAAGTTTTAGGTTCGATGGTTAGACCGGTCGGACCGGTAGCGTGAACCAGATGATATATAATTATTTTATAGAATCAAATTTTAAAATTTTAAAAATTAAATTACAAAATTATCCAAACGATAACAATAGAGTAAATCTATTGTGAACCATGATAAAAAAAAATATTAATTTTAGGAAGTAAAGGGAACGTTCTGGTTCAATTTTGAAAATTGGAAACTTGGAATTGTTTGATTTCTTCCTCGCCTTTTGCCCATAATTTTCTGCTACCTAGATGTTGTAAATAAATATTGCGGTGACTGAACTTTGCATTATTTGACGAGTCAGTTTCAAACTTATTCAATTTATCAATTCACAGAAGATCCTAAATAACAAGAAGATGCATTTTATGAACTTTGAACTTATTGTACCATTTAATGTTGATCCAAACAACCTGGTTAGTAGTAGATTATTTGGTTCACAGTTCTTCTTTAGGCTTTTCCCCAAATTGGTAAAGAGTAAATCGCGCAACGTCAATTTTTATTTTTTTTTCAATTGCCCATTATCTATAATTCAGTACTAATAAAATTGAATACAATCTTAAAAATAAATTTTTACCATTTACATAAATTTGATGAAAAAATTTTAATTTAGAAAATCTCCAAATAATTAAAAAGGTATAATACAATTCTGTGGAATTTGTAAAATCTTAAAACCATAAAAACTGTTGTAAACATTGAAAAATAAAAAAAATTCAATATCCTTGGAATCTATATAATTTTGTATGCATACATACAAAATTTGATACAAAAAATACATCCAGTAAGCTCTTTCAAAAACCTAGCATTAAAAAAAAACCATTTTTTAAAATTTTTAGTAGTACAAACTTATGTAAAAGAATATTGAGAAAATATAAAATTAAAAAGTTCATATCATTAGATTTTTTATAAACTTTTATACTTAAATAAATTTGCAAGGCTGGGAAACAATTGAAACATAATTATTTCTGAAATAATAGAATTAAGTGATCAGATTTAGAAAATTGAAGAAAATATTTTAGGAATCTAAGATTATAAAATTTATTATTACTAGGTATTTCATATTTTTGTGATGAAGGATATAAAATTTATGGCCAACTAAATCAATAAATTTCCTCAAATAATTTAAAAAGTACTACATATTTTATATTTTCGCAAAATTGTATGACGAGAAAAATAGCTCTGTGGTAATGGACTTGTCATAAATTTGGGAGCATTTATATAAAATTTCATGGACCAATAAATTTTTTAATTCCTATGAATAATAAAAAATGTAAAAATGACAATAATTATGAAGATTCAATTTTGTATGGGATTCAGAAAATTATTAAGTCTATAATTATAAAATGTACAAGAATAAATTTTTCAAATATCTGTGAGTAAGTACAAAAGTTTTCATAGAAAATCGAATTTTTAAAAGTCTCCAAACAATTAAAAAATAAAACTCTATGCAGGTTAAATTTTACGAGGTTCAGAAAATTAGTTAAAATAATTTATAAGACTACAATTAAAAAACTTTATATGTCTGAATCCTTCATATTTCTATGAGGACGCATATAAATTTTCATAGCCAAATGAATTTTTAAAGGCATGCATCTAAATAATTTAAAAACAAAATTATATTCAATCCGAAATATGGAAATGGTAAGCTTCCTTTGCCCCGAGAAATGGATGTGAGAAATAATTGGAGGATGGATGTTCTATGCCTGATCCGGTGTGGATTATTGATTTTGTGCCTGATTGTTTATACAACTCAACTCAACTGAGAAATAATTACACCCCTGACCTCGGTTGAGCGAAAAAAAAAATATTATTTATACAACTCAACTGAACTGATGACGTGTAGCTAAAATTATTTGTCCGGTTCACGTTTGAACCAGGCGGTCCGGATTTTGAAACAGCAAAATAGGTGCAAAAATGAAATAGAAAAAGAGGAAACCTGGATAAGGATGGCAGCTTTGGTTTCCCTCCTGAACCTGAATTCTTTACGAGCAGACATTGCATGTAAGCCAGCTTGTAATGTAACTGCCGCCATCTTTTGCTGCAGGTACAACTTCTTTGCAAAATACATGCGCAGAGTCTTCTGTATTTTAATTGCTGATGCCTCCCGACGTATCATCTCATATGTCTTACGAGCCAGCATTCCTGCATTAAGAAAAGATAACATTATACACAGTTAAATCAAAGAATTCACAAACTTTAACTGAACAGCTATTGCTTTATGTCCATATTACAAAAGGAAACACAAGGGTACCTCTGCAGAGAGATTGGATATGAATAGTAGATTTCCTGAGCAAGAAGAAATTCTTGCGTGCTAAGTGTTTACGTATCTTCCTCTGGATGGTTTTCGCAGCCCTCTGTAGCACCTCCCTTCTACGTGCATCTAGATCAGCCATCTGTCCCTCTCTCAAAAACACCTTCGTTTTTCCAATCTTCCATGGTGGGGTGGGCTATCCGCAGGACAAGAAAATTAGAACATCCAAAAGTGAACTCATCAATTTCAATGTTTTTTTTCAAATAATAATTTAAAGCAAGCAAAAAAAAAATAAAAAAAATGCAAAGCTATTCTTCATAATATCCAGATTACCTGATAATTAGTCAGCCCCAGCTTATCCAAAATTTTTTGACACACGATCTTGTCATCATTGCTATCCAGGAGAAAAATAAATACAAAATGACATAAGAAATAATTAACAGAATAACAAAAACAAAAATCTATCTGCTAGAATTCTTACTTTCCTTCCATTAATTCTGGTGCAAGCACACTAAAACGATGAAGAAATTCAATGAATGTTTTTCTTGTAGGATATCTGGCACAACTGATTTTGATTGCTTCTAGAATACCCTAAAAATAATAATAATAAAAAATCAACAGATATTCACCTTCTAAGTTAAGGGTTGCTGCAAAAAGGAAGCTGATTTAGATTAACTTACAGCGCATCTTAGTTGTTGGAGGACATCTTGATTATCAAAAATTGAAGATCTGAAGCGATAATTTGGCTTCACACATCTGATATAGTGTGGCTCCATTGAGCTTAATGTCTTCATCAGTTCTTGGAGTTGTTGCTGAGATTTATTAAATACAATGTTGTAGACTTCTTTTAAAACTTAGGTTCTCCCAAGAAGCATCGTTTTAATTAATAGGATATGAACCAAGAAAGTGAAATCTACTACATTACATATATGTAATCTTTTCAGTTTTGTGCAGGTATGGAGCATGAAACATACCAGCAGGCAAAGATCAGCAATGCCATATTTTAGAAAGATAATTTTGTTTCATTTTTTTTCTTTATTTGATAATTTTGTTTTGTGTCAATGTGGTTCATACCTTGAATTTAGCACCAACTGATGAAAACTTTGTAGATTTAGATGTCTCCTCAGGAAGTAGACGAATCAAACTTTTTACTAACTGGCATGCTGATGCTCTAAGCAAATCTTGGTGCTCAGCCACCACATATTCATTGTTCTTGTCTAGAAAATGATCTGTTTGATAGGTCACCTGTGCAAAAAAAATAAGTAACAATAACAGAAATGTATAAATAAAAATTTAAATTAGTGAAGCCAATTAAAAGGGGAAAATAAGAATTAGAAAAGGTAGGATTTGAGTAACAAACATTTCCGGCAAAACGATGGACAATAGTGAAAGCAGTGCGGGACAGCTCGGGCTTGAGGAATGGCTTGTTTTGCTGGAATGTCGTGTACAACTTCTGTGCAAATGTCTCGTGTGTAGATCTATGAAACATGCTGAACATAGGCACACAGTCATACATGGTCAACAGGACAAATGTTAATAGCTTCCTTAGCATCAAAGTAGAATAGCAGCAAATATCTTGCAATTATTGTGAATTAGAAAATCCAGGAGCTTACCAGGCCTCATCAAGAAGTGCAATTACTCCACCAGGTTTCTGAGGGAAAAATAAAAGAAGATTTTAGAAGCCTGAATGACAAATTACATACACACCCTGTACTGTAAAAACTCAAATAGATTGGATTTGCTTGCACCAAAATAAGTAGTATAGATTTGGCTAAAACAAAATGTTTAATGTCTTATATACCAAAAATACACAACAAAATTTAGTAGATGAACAATAACTAGCGACAAAATTCAGAACTTGGTTTGCTACATAGTGCTCATTGGTTCAAAATATGTTCAAAACTAAGCTCAATTTGTTCAGTACAGTGACTAGAGAGTATTCTTTCGATTAAGATGAGAATTTATAAACCTTCTCGATTAAGTCCAAGACATCTTGATTATCAACAAAATCAATGTAACTCCAATCTATCTCCTCCTCAGTATATTCCTGTTGCTCCATTTTGAAAATGTACTGCAACAAAAGTGTTCTTATAATAATTAAAAACATATCATGCTCCTGGGGTTTATCTTTATCCACCTTTTTCAAACGTCACAGCAGAACATTAGGGCTGTCAACGGAAGAGGAAAAAACGTTATGCCGTTCCGTTAAGGAAAAACGAAACGAATAACAGCACTGAAATGTGTTTCGTTAACGAAATGGAACGGCAAGCGAAATAGGCTGGTAAATCAGACTCATATACGGAACGGTAAACGAAATAGGGTGTTCCGTTTTCGTTATTTCGCTTTTCACGTATAATATTCTACAGGTTTAGAATTGTTAAAATAGTAGAGTATGAATCAAGTCCCAAGTATCTAAGCGCCGCACTGTTTCTCCTCTTTGTTCCTACTCTCTCGCATTCATTTTCTTCTCTCTGTTACCTTTAACCAGAAAATAAGGGAGACTGGGAGAGCTCAAGAGAGATAAAAATTGCGTTGTTAGAGAGAGAACTGGAAAGAGGAGACCTATTCTTTGAACCAGATTGGATCAAATCAAAACCATTGAAGATGGCAAAGGAGCTTGGAGAGCCATTGTAGTTTGTTTTCTCTAGGAATTTCTACCTCTACTCCATCCCTTTCTTTGAGCACCTCAAATCTGAAACCAGTTAGTTCCTCAAAAATGTTTCTTCGCCATAAGATGATCCACCGTAAAGGACTTAAACGTTAAATCGTTTATTTAAACGAAACGATTAACGTAATTAATTTTTGTGCTGTTTATCAAACGATTTGGTTAACAGCAAATGAATCTATGTCGTTTAATTAAACAAAACAATAACTATTTGGGTTATTTTCGTGGTCGTTAGCATTGTTTGACAGGCCTGCATATACTATATTACTATATGTCTCAGTACCTGGTTAAAATATTCTTGAAGCTTTTCATTTGCATAGTTGATGCAAAGCTGTTCAAAACTGTAAAATAGAAAGGCAAATCACATCAATTAAAAAAAAATCCAAAATACTGTTCTTTTTATGTTTTGACTTTTGAATATCAGGAACTCAAACTTGGCTGTTAAACAAAAATTTTACCTGTTAACTTCGAAATTTTCAAATCCACAAATGTCGAGAACTCCAATTGATTGTGTTGAGTTGGCTTCCTGCCCAATTGAGACATTAATTTTGTTCACAATCCTGCAGATAGGACAGTACAAAGATACACATCATCTCCAATTTATTGGGTCCCTACTACAAAATAGCTGCAATATTTCTGCACTTATATTATTCAACCGTCCATTTTTTCATTCTTCCGTGTACCAAAAAAACTTGTACTTTAGATATTCCCACAAAGTAATCCCCATATATCTTACGCAAACCATTATTTAATAAAGTAATAAAAAAGGCTAATCTAGAAAAAGAAAGAACAATATTTCCAAATACTCATAATCTAACAAAATCTAAGGTAAGCAGAAATGTAATACCAGTCAAACAATAGTGAGTATATAGTTTTTGCCAATCCATCTCTACTGACAATAGCTAATTCTGGGACAAGAGTTTTAGTAATGACTCCTTCTCGCGTGACCATTATTCGAGTAATCAGAGCTTTCTCCAATTTGTCACAATCACACCTGAAAATCAATGTAAAAAAAAAAAAAAAAAAGCAAGTTAATGAATGTGCTAGCAAGGAAACTACTTGTAACGTATGGTTTGTATGGGTGCCACTTGTGTACTTACATCAAAAGCTCAGATGCAGTTTTTAAATGGAATCTTGATTTGTCATCCTTAATAACTGATGAATCGACCTCTGTTCCTTCGTCAAAATCAATATTTCCAATGTGAAGCACAGCTGCTACAACCCGAAAAATTGCTTCCTATGAAAAAAAAAAGACATGCATCTTTTAGTTCTCAAATCAAAAGATGTTGACTAAGACAGGAAACTATAAAAGAGCAGCTCATACTTGTTCCTCCTCACTTATTCCAACTATATACATAGCACTTCTAGTAGCCAAATACTCTTGTGAATCATTAATCCCATCTACCTCAATACAATTTGATTGGTTAAGGTAGTGAAATGACTTGGGGCCAGCACCTAATTTATATCTCTCCTTGTCCTGAAATAAAGAAACAACATTCATTCATATGTCAGTGTTATATAAACTTTAAATGACATGAACATGGGAATAATAAAGAAGTACCTCTTCTGGTGCAGCACAAAGAAAGTAAAAGCAATGATAGTTCCTCTCAGAAGTGTTGATATGGCAGACCCTAGATCTCTCAAGCAAGTAAGTTCTAATAGCAGCACCTGAGATATGACCCTCCTTGTCAAATTGGATCTCCACAAACTTACCAAACCGACTGAAACAAACAATAATTTAGCAAAATGTTAACCAGCTTACCATGTTAAACGAACATATTCTAAGCAGATTAAATCTTCGACAGCAATAAAAAAAAATAACAGAACTGTACCTTGAGTTGTTGTTCCTAACAGTTTTTGCATTGCCAAAGGCTTCAAGAACAGGATTTGACTGAAATTAAATATACACAAATCAGTCAAACAAAAGTACAAAGCTTATTTGACAACAGTAAAGTATAGGAGTAACCATATTTGCAACAGTCTGGAAGGAACATGTGTATTGTAATGACTAAAGAGCATTGCTTATGCTTGATGGTAACCTTTCACCGTACCATAAGAAGAAGAATACTGTTGACTTACTTCTAAAACTTGTTGCTCAACTGTTCTGCCTTCAGTACCTGATCTTGGCCCCAAGTAAGCCAGATATCTCATAAGCATCATAATAGTTTCAGTTTTACCTGCACCACTTTCACCACTCACCAAAATAGAGTTGCTTTTCCCGTCATTTTTCATTGCCCTGTTTTTATTTTATCAATTGCACATGCACTTTGTTAATTATTACTGGACTGACATGCTATAGATATCAACCACATGTTATAAAAAGGAAGGGTCATGCATCACTTGGTATCACAATTTAGCAAATATTGTGTACTTAATTACTTTTTTTTTGAAAGAAGCCGCCTAAAAGGTCGGCCGACATACTTTACTGATGCCACCAAAAGAAAATCGTCGACATACTTTACTGATGTGTACTTAATTACTAACACACCAGATTGACCACTTTCAAGGTACTGAGTAATGACGTCTTCAATATCAAAGGCTACTTGGGCTTTCAGATATGATTGCTAGTGTAGAAATTTGTTGATGTTAGGATAGGATTTTGTAAAATGAACATTAGCTCGAATAAATTAGCAAAATATATATGGTGATGATAGTATATCACAATCGAGAACATAACCTGTAAGCAACATCAGCAATTGCAAAAACGTGCGGACTAAGTTCTCCTAAGTCGGCGTCCTTGTATTGATCCATCATGTCCGTTCCATACAGGTATGGCGACCATTGAAATGGGTTCACTGCTATGAGAATGTTACCGGCATATGTCTGAAAAATAGAAGTGGTAGATATACTTCGGTGAACTAGCTTTCCTAATTTTCGATGTGGCGGTTAATATAAGAAAAACAAGAAAACAAGCGTACATAGATTTGATTGTGCTCGTAGCGGGTCTTGATATTTCCTAATACACCAGGTTCATGTAGGTATAATAGTCGTGTCATGTCATCTACCCCACCAGCTGGCGCTTCTGTATCCTTGGGATACACTTTAGATATATCTGCCACAACCTGTTTGCAACATAATGTTTTTTTTTATTAAAAAGGAGACATAACTACACACACAAGCTAATATATATGGACTCTAGGGTAGACCACAAAATATGTATATATGAAATTGAGACCTTTAATGAAATTGACCAAGTATTTTTTTTGAGTAAATTGAAGATAATCATGATAGAACTTTGAGTACTTACGCTTTCTTCATTTGTTATCTTGACATGAACTTGACTACTGCTAATTTTAGAAACCTCTCCATCAACCCAAGCTAGTTTGGGATGTTCAACCCAAACGTGTGACCCCACCACTATATTTATTGGTATAGCCGCCTGCATATGTTGTAAAAAATGAGAAGAGAGCATAGATGCATATCTACGACATAATATTACAGTAAGATGTTGGTATAGGATTATGTATTGTTCAGAATTGCTAGTCATATTACCACGCAACTAGCTAGACTATATATAGTTCAGTAAAACTTTAAGTATTTATTAATGAGGAATTTCGGTTAAGTGCTTGTCTGAATAGTGTACAAATTAAGTACAATAATGAAAAAATAAAATAACTGATTCCAAACATAATACCTGGAAGAAGAAAAAAATATGGGTATATAAATAGAGTTGCGCGCATCAAATGTAGAAACTTCTTACTTGCTGTATGTTACTTGAACTATTTAAAAAGTATTAAAATACTAGTCTTATATATATAGCAATATTTATGAGAAGTTGGCAAATTATCACCAATTACTTGCACGAAAGCAGATGATGACTTAGAATATAAGTTTTCCCTTTTTAATATATTCCTTTTAAGAAAAGACATTTCAAATTAAACAAATACATGTATGGATAACAAGGTTATGCCCATATATAGCACTAAATAGCCATTGTCCGCTGACCACTATCCACTGTATATATGACATAAGCGGTTCCACTGTGCACCTGATATCCATAATTTAAACCTTTGATTTTCAGTAAAATTTGAAGTATATATCAATGAGGGATTTTTGTTAAGTACTTGAGAGAATGATGTACAAATTAAATATAAAACTGAAATATAAAATATATATATAGCTGATTCCTAATACAGTGCCTGGAGAAACAAAAGTATGGGTCCATAAATAGAGTTGCATCAAATGCAGTGTTTTCAATGCCATACCGGCACCTCTGTCGTCCTAGTAATCGAAATCTGGAATTTTCTGGTATTTTCTCTCAAGAAATCTAATACCTCTGTTTCTTTCGGTCAGTGTTCCGATATATATACGCAGTATTACTAGATAATGGGATATTCCGAATTTTGTGTCTGCAGGGGGGTAGAATGTTTAATTACTAGGTAATGGCCGACTCACTGAATGGTCTAAGTGTGTGGTTAATTACGTTGTTGTTTTGAATTAGGGTGATGGACAATGTATGTTTTATATTTAATTACATGCAAAAGCCTAGGGGCATAGTTTACTGTCAAAAAAAAAAAAAAAAGACGAGGGACATGCTAGGTATATTGGTCAAAGATTTTAAAATTATTCCTTTTCATTTAAAATAATATTAAAATTAATCAGAGGGCCTTATATCTCTACTAAATAAGATTAGAGGGATTTATATCTGATTTTGAAAATTTGAGGGGTTTATTTCCGATTGCATAAGATTTGAGGGGGTTAGATCCGATTTTGCAAAAAAAAAAAAAAAAAAAAACATTTCAAATGAAACAAATAGATATATGGTAATATGGATAATTAAGGTCATAACGAGGTTATGCCAATAATAAAATAGTAAACAATCAATCTTGATAGACTTTATTTGAGTATATATATGGCACCCAAAATACATTACTGTGTGAGTTTGTTACCTAGGTTTCTATAAATTCCCATGAAACGGTCACACATCTTTTCTACTATGAACAAGGTTTTAAAATGTGATTTGTGCAGTTTAGCGGTTGGGTGGTGATTTAGTATCTATCGGTGATAAAACGGTGATATAACGGATAAAATAGTTGTGCGGTGTGAACAAAAATCGAGATAAAACGGCGATAAAACAGAAAACACTAAGTTTTTTAAAAGCTTGACTATGAAATCGAATCCTATTGCAGTCGCTGTCAAACTTTCGAGAAAAAAAAAATATGGAAATAGAATCCTATTTGTACGGAACACTGATGCTGACAACCATTGCAAACCTGGCTCAAAGTTTCAATTCAAATCCAGAACAAACGAAGATGGGGATAACCTTAAGTACAGTAATAATCGAGTTGATTAGTTCTTACCTGCAGCCTATATATAATTGGCGAAACTATTTCAAAATCCATATTTAATCAGCAATTAATTTAATTAATACCCTTTTTCAAAATTCCAAGGTATACTGACTGATAGTACAGAATAGCAAAACCAGTGATAAGATAAATCAAAATTTTGAGGAGGAGGGTTCCAATGCCAACATTTTGGTTGCCCCCAAATGCCAACATTTCACTATTTGGTTACTTTTTTAAAATTTAAAATAGAAACGTCAAATCCAAACCGGTCATCTTATTTAGTTCAATGACCGATGCATTTTGATATAAGTTTTGTAAATTTTAGAGTTTATTTGCTACTCTATCAAGAGGTAGAAAAATAAACGAACCTTATTAATTGTGATAGATTCATTCTAATACGTCCATGTTTTAGCCTTTGATGGAGTATCAAATAAACTATAAAATTTACAAAACTTATATCAAAATGCATCGGTCATTGAACTAAATAAGATGACCGGTTTAGATTTGACGTTTCTATTTTAAATTTTAAAAAAGTAACCAAATAGTGAAATGTTAGCATTTGGAGGCAACCAAAATGTTGGCATGGGGGCAACCAAATACAGTATAACCACGCATCAAAATTTTAAAACAAATAAGCTCACTAACCATCGATCATATGCCTGATCCACCGATTCTGACCAGATTCCAGCGAAATTCTATGGCGAAAGGAACAATATTCGAAGAAATTACCCGAATTTCACAAAATCAGAACAAGATAATTGGGAAGAGGAGGGGTATTTTGCGCCTGTTACACGCTCTCTCCTGTCTTCTCTATTACTCTTTTTATCTATTTTGCTTCCGGCCTGAGGTCTGTTGAAGCCTTGAAGGGACTGGAAAGAATTTCAGTTATATAATGAATGAAATTCCAATGTGAACAAAAAAAAAATTGTAGTCTTATCATTTTATTTCTCAAATCATTGAACGCCAATTAGTATTTTTTTTAAGGTAAACGCCAATTATTATTTTCGAGTGGGAATAGTAATCAGATCTGAAATTGCGAACATTAATTAAAGACTCAGGAAAACCTTCACCAGTAGACTGTACACATTGCTTTCTAGGACCTTTATTATATCCCTGCAATATAGGAGAGAGAATATATCAATGATATGAAGCACTCGAATAAGAACAAAAAACGAATAGCTACTAATGTTTGGTTTGAAGTAGAATAACTTGTTTATAATCCAAATTAGTTAATTTGTTTCTTCTTCTAACAAAAATATAAAATAAAATAAGAACAAGAAAAAGAAAAAAAAACCTTTTGGTTGTTTTTATTCAATTTTTTTCCGAATACATCCTCAGCAGAGAAAATGTGAATGGTAGTATGATTAGACCTATCTAACGTCCACAACAGATACGGAATCTCACGTTTTGTTCCGTTTTGGTAATGGTACGTTAAAATTTTTGTTAGTCGTTCTGTTTGGACGGAACGATCAAATTTAAAAATGTTTTCTATATAAACGTAGGATGAAATTTGTTAACCATTCCTTTTTTAAGACAAAATAAAAATTTATACCGTTTTTAAGACACAAAAAAAACGAGTGATGAATACTCCGTTGACCAGGCTAAGTATGACATCAATGTGCATGACGTATCACGCATGTGCATAGATGCGTACGTACAGGTAATCAGGTATAGATCTTAGACCTCTATCGTAAAGTTTGACTGCAACATCAAATATTGTATCCCGCAAATTAGAAGAGACAATATTAAAGAATAAAGATAGAATGTAAAACAATTAAATAACAAAAGTGCATGTGCGTAGATGCGTACAGCTAATCTACTGTGAGGTTGAGTGCAACATTAAATATTATCTAAGACTTTGTTTGGATGAGCCATGCGAATTAGAAAATAAGAAAATAAAAAAGTAAATTTATTATAAACAATCTAAATTTTTCACAAAGTTACACACTTCCTAATACTTCTTCCCTTATTTCTCTTATTCCCACACCAATGACACCAACCAAACGGAGCCCCAAGCGACCAAGAGAGATTTGAAAATGATTTTTCTTATTATAGAATGAATCATGAGTCATGACTATCTATTTCAAGAAAAAAAAAAACTAAACCACTAAAAAGTCACTCATACTTCAACTTTTACTTTGCAGTTTGCATAACGATGATGTTTATTTTGTTGCAATATCACATTAGGCATTATTTCTCAGTGTACTGTTATACATATGTATTATATTTTTGTATGATCAAGAACTAAACATATTATGATCCAAAAGTATTTTCTACAGCTTTTAGCTTTTACACACATGATATGAGCAACAGGTCTGGGCTGGAGCATAGAGTCAGGAGAGAGGATACCCTTGGTACCAATGCTGCAATGCACACAATGCAGGTTCAGCTCAAGGAAGTAGAGGTTTGGATGCATCTGGCTTTAATGCAAATGATGGGAGCAATCAGCAGATGGAGGATGATGATCTCTTGGGGGATGAGTAATCCGGCTTGTTGGGTTGTAGATATTTCTGTTTTGCCTAGTTTCCTTGTAGTAGGATTGGGCTCCCTGTAATGGACCTTTTTTTTTTCTTTTGTTTTGTTCTTTCTTAGACTCCGTTTGGATGGTGTGGGAATAAGAGGAATAAGAGAAAAAGTATTGAGAAATGTGTAATTTTGTGAAGAGTTTGGATTGTTTATAATAAATATGAAAGTAGGAAGAAGCTACCTTATTCCTATGCTCATCCAAACATAGTCTTAAGTTAAATCACCTCTGGTGATTTCTTTACTTTGTTAAACTTGTGCATCAGTGAAGCATGCAGGCCACCGTCTTGTACTCTTGTTGGGTGACTTTAAAAAAAACATAAATAATAATTTTTTATTTCCCCATGGTTGGATGATAAAACTTTTTTTTTTTTTTTTTTGCTTCTATTTTTGTTATGCTTATTATTATTTGAAATAAGTAGAGCAGAAGCTCTACCACTCTTCATTAATGAAAAGCAGGAAAAAGTACAGACGTTCAAACCATTACAGCCAAATCTGAACAGTAAATCAATTAATCAAACTCACAGTCGGCACTAGTACCAACCATCGGTACAGTGATTTATGTTATGCTTAAACAGAACTGATGACACAGAGCCAGTAAGGCAATTGTGTGTGAGATCAATGGCCTGGAGGCTTGAGAGAGAGGATAAGAGTGATTGAAATCGCACCTTCTAATTTGTTTTTCCATGCGAAGTACACATTAAGGGATGCCATTTTGCCAAGCTTAGCCGGTATATATTAGACTAGATATTTGGATCGTATCTAATTGCCAAGCTCAGCCTGAGCCGGTGACCAAGGAAGAACAATTACAAAGCTCGGCCGGTATCGAACCGGTTAGCATGGCAGTGTAAACAAACATTGCCAAGTGAAGCCGGTAATGGTCCAGTGGCTTTTCTATCCGCTAAATCGAGAACAGTTAGGTTGTTGAGCTGGAGAATAATTGCATGTTTATCACTCTTTTTAATGGCAAATGTCATGTGCCTTTCTCTATTCTCCGACCAATTAATTGAACCCAATGACAGCAGAGAGATCTCGGTGTGCCTAATAAGCTTGGTAATGATGTGTAATATTTTTTGTATATATTTTCTCATCCATATCTCTGGATCATGCTTAACAGTACTTTTTTATGATAAATGGCAACGAGCCAGACATGTAATTTGTAATTCCAACCATCTTTAATTAATGCAATTAATTTTTTTTTGCCTCTTTTCAATTCCTTTGTCTATTATTTTTTTGAGAGAAATTACAATTATATAATGCAATTAATTAGCAAAATCTGGTTCCTACAAATATCATTGTTTGAGAAATTGCAGTGATCTTTCATCGATTAATTTTTTGTGTGCCTCTTCTAATAATCATGAAAATTATAATCAATTTATTTTGGATTAAAAAAAATAGTGGCAGTCATGATCGAGCGATATACCCCTCTAGTTACTAATAAAGCTGGGATTTTTAAGTATAAAACAGATTTGGTGCAAATAAGTGAGGATCACCAGCTTCCTTCGAACATCTATGAGTTTCTAAATTTATATGCATCTATAACATGGGCGCTCTAAATTTTTGGTTACAAAATCCGGCCTAAATTTTGTACCACACAGGCCTAAACAATCTCAGCCCGAAAATTTAAAAATATTGTTAAAACAATTAAAAATTTTGATTATATTATTAAAATATTTGGAATTTTAAAACTGTTATTGTAAATTCGAACTTTCAAAGTCCGACGTTAGCTAATATCGAACTTTGGAAGTCTGACGTTAGAGAAAACAAAAATATATTGATATCGTTCTTTTAATATACGATATTGATTGATATCGTATTTTCAATACATGTTATTGGAAAAAAACCAAATCTTCTCATTACTTGAAGTTGAATGTTACTTGAATACAAGTAATATCCGAGATTAGGAACTTCAGATTTTTTTTTTACATTTTTCATTTCAAACCTTGTATTTTTTATATATATAAGATTAAAAATATTTTTGTATTTGTACATAGTAATATATAGTTTATACTATGCATATTGATATATTTTCTCAAACATAATATTTTATGTACTATAAAGAGAAGAAACAATATTATACACTTTGTTTGACCGAACTCCCAGTTAAATATCGTCAGATCTCAATTTTGAAAGTTAAAATAAATGATCCCAACTATTCAATATGATCTCCATATTGAAATCTACTTACATGTCAAAATTTATATTTTTTTCAAACTTTTTAACTACTTTTTTTTTGTATTTTTAACTAAATACCAAATTTTCTTATTTTTTATATTATCTCTATATTGAAATCTACTTACAACCATTGAAAAATGTTATTTTACCTACTTACAACCACTCAAAATTTTATGAGTCTTATTTGCCGATAACTCTAACTTTAATATTATTTTAATAATAAAAATTTGATTACTGCCATCGACAGAATAACCATCCGCGCCATTGCTCGCTGCTCCAACGCTCTCTCCCTTGACCTGTACTCACCCAGCTCACATTTTTTGTTAAGTTAGCTATTCATGTTTCTAATAATTGTTAATTAATTTCTTTTACTTTTTTATGATCTAAAAATATTTAAAGAACCCCACTGTAGTGTTATGTAACATGTGCTATGCATGCTTAAAGATTAAAATTAAAAGATCTTTTGCATTTTTCTATTGATGAAAAGCTGACATAGTTGAGAGATTTGCACGAGATCAAAGAGAGAGCGAGAAAGAGGAGTTTTTCATGATTTATCATGCATATATATATCGTTTGATCTATATATAAGTATATCTCATTAATGTGTAAAATATACTTGCTAGTTCTTGTGTATTTGGAAAGAGTAATGGATCACTATAAAAGAGGTCAATAAGTTTCTTCTAGCAAAAAATGTGCTGATGAAAATATAATTTCTATAGAAATGGTATTGAGAAATTTGCTTACATTTGTCAAATTTGCAATTAAATATCAGAGAAAATTATCTAACGTACAAATCAACAGTGTATACATTAAGCTACAAAAGATTTAAAGGTTTGTTGATTAAGCTACACACAAATCAACAGTACGATGCTTGAATCAAAGAGGAACAAAAAGAATACAATCGCACTTAATATAATATTGAAGCCAAAAAAATCAACATCAACTTGTAAAATAATTATCCTATAAAGTTAGGGTGACCTTGAATTAAGGAGTTTGTTACTAAATAAATCAAATCGTATACTAGGGCTTTACTTTTTATCTTTGGGCGACATTTTGGATTTTAAGGGAGACGAATCAGATAGTGTGTGGAGTGTAGTGTTTTAAATACCGCACACGTCGTCGAACCGATGAACAAGCCATTGTGGAATTTACTAGATTTATCAGTTTTAAAGCTGTACAAGAAGAGACAAAAGGTCTAACAACTAATAGGTCTCTTGTTCCGGTGGTCATGCAGTTGGCGCCTAGATGGTGGATTTAAGTTTGATTCATCTTATACATCAATATTTATAAGTTGATTTTGGTTCGTTGTCCCGTCTTATAACTAAATTTGAGGTGCTTAGATCTATTAAGGAAAATTCCTTTATGTCAAGTTTCAACATTTTAATTGTTTAATTTACGTTAGTACTTTTTTCTTGATGAATATATTGGTTGATGCAAATATGAGCATATATATTTAAGCAAGTATAAACATCAGTATATACAAGTATGAATACATATATATGCAAGTATAACAACCAGATTTTTCATGTATAAATACAAAACTCTCATAAGACTCTTTGAGATTTTTGCATTGCAAAACTCATGCGGACATAAACTCTTTGAGTGCTACTTTTCAGTTTTCATATTAAATTATTTCACGTGTATAATTGCAAATACATTTATTTTCCGTAAATTCTGCTAAAAAAAATCACAAAATTGTAGATATTTTCGTTGTTTAAGACAAGTGACGTTTTGAAATGGTTTGCCTTCATAAATATTTCCGAAAGTGCTAAAAGCACTGCAGTTTATAAAAATTTTCCAAATATCATGCATCTCTAAATAGGCCTTAATTCGGGGACGCATCCAACCTAGATTTTTTACCTAATAATGGAAACTCTATATTAGGCCTAGTTCGCCTAAAACAGACCTAACTACCTAAGAGCTAAGAACTAAGAAGGCTTTATTGAAGTATCATTGGGACAATATAATGCCTTAATATTTTCACTTTTCTCTATATAATTTTAATGAAACAAGCCCAGTTGAATTCAAAAAAAGGGCTAGGTCTTTTTTTTATATTATACTGCTGGAGACATCAAGCAAGACCAGGTGCAATCATGCCAAAATGCCATGCGCCGTTTCATTGGATACTTTCATGTTCGTAATTATCGCACATTAATTATTGGCTAAGCAACTGGGCGCATATAATAACGCAATATGAGAAATTTAATTCTTTTCAAAAACTTGAATTTAGAAATTTCAATTGATTACTATGGAATGTTCATGATTCCCAAAAGATCCTTATATCTGTAAAATAAGTAAATAAATATAATATTCCTATGATGGATACCTATATCAATTATTAAACTCACATCACTATTAACATTTTACAAACAGTTTCTTTCTTGTAACGGTTATGCTAATTTATCATTTGCAAGTGCTTTAAAATGTTATGGTAAATATTTTTTTCTCCAACAGAAAGGAATGGAACGGACCAATTTTTTCTTTATATTCGAATCTACAATAGTTTATAAATTAATTTTTATTGTCACAGTAAATCTTCTTTTATTTATGAAACACTAATAGTAAAAAAATTATATTGTAAGAAGAAAAAGATACATTATGATATTAAGAGATGGGAAACAATTAAACAAACAATGAAGAAATCTTTCATAATTTCCTAAAATAAAGCCAAAAATGAAAAATAACACATCTTTGTTACTTATAAATATTAACGAGGGACCTTTCTGCATATTTCCATCACATTTCTAACAAAACAGTAGCTGAAGTGTCATCAAGTTGGCGTATCTCACGGTTTCAATGGGTTAAACGGTCGACATCATTGCTCTCTTTTATTGCCTTTCCTTCCCGGCCAGATCAAGTATCAATCCCACATCCTCAGAAACCTCCAAATTTATTGTTCATAGTAAATGTTTTAATTACTTTAAATGTTCGAGGGAATATTTGGATTAGTTTTAAGTGGTACTTAACTTGGGTATACGAAAGCGGTCAAATATTTTATGAGCGTACGAATTTTGAAAAGCAACGGATTAATAGAAGACTTGGTCTATGATAAATGATTGAACAGAACAGGGAACCTTTGAATGATGTATTGTGTATTAAAAAAAATAAATAAAATATATGAAACTAAAAATTAAATTTTATATATTCAATGAGATCCTAATTGCAATCTGTTATCAAACTCTAAATTTTTTTTTATAATTATTATAAGGATCATGAACTATCTTATATGTGTTAAAAAACTTTGAAAATAATTGAAATTTATTTTTCAATAAAATTTTAATTTAAGTTTTATATTGAGATACTCAAATAAGCAGTTTGAAACTCAGAAACTAAAATTTGGATGCAATGCCGTGGACTATCTATGCATTGTTTGTGTGTAGTAAATGAGGCACATTATCAAGCTATATAAAAATAATGATTATATGCTATATAAAAGTAATACGGAAATTGTTGCATAATATATGAGATTAAAATTAAAAAAGAATTTCAACTCTATTTTCGTTATAGTCTAGATCAATCAATTAAATTACTATAATCAAGCAAGCTGGTCATAGGGTTGATCTAGTAATCATAGAAAAATTAAATTTTTCAACATATACGTGTTATGCTTATATCAAATATTATAGTATATTTGAAAAAGTAAGAATATAAAATGAATTTCAGTAACATAATGATTTTATGTCTGGTATTAGGAGGTTTTGAAGTTTTTTTTTTTGAGAAAATTAGTTTTATGCCACTCCAAAACAATCTAATTCTAAATATGCCATCACAAAACAACTAAATGGATATTTGCCACTACAAAACACCACAAATTGATTTTATGCCACTATTTTCATTTAAAACATATTAAAAATTATTTTTTTTTAAAAAATCAATAATTTTATAATATCAGATTTTCTAAAATTCCTTAAATACCCTTCCTTCCTTTCTAGAATGATCCGTAATTGAAAAAGTGAAAAATACATCGAGTTCCCTTCGTTTTTTCTTTCATCCCTTTTGGTTTCGTGCATACAGAACGGCGGCGACGGCAACGGCGGCGACGGCAACGGCGGCACACGACCCGTCGAGATGGACTGCGCTGCTAAGAGAGAAGAGAAGTGTGTGAAAGGCTTAGGAGCATGGCATTTCAACAGAAACACACATGAGTTGTCTTGCATTAGCTTCACTGTGGGTACAATACGAATTTTCACTGTTCATTTGGTATTTCACCATTCCAGGCGGTATATGGGTATGATCCTATTCACTTACCTCTGGGCACCCATGAAGGTTAATGAGTGAATATGGAATTGAGGAATAAACAGCTGGTCTTGTAACAGCTTAAGGTTAAGTAAAAGCTAAAACCCGGATGAAGAAATATGCCCATGGAATTGCGTTATCAGAGCCGAGCCAGGAATAGCCGTTAGTGGAAACCTACCACTTTTTTTTCACCGGTTAGAGAGGCCCTCTTTAATACATTAAGAAAATATGTTCTCTCTTCTTAATTACGAGTATTAGTCATTAATTTTGATTAATGGCTTTGGGTTTGCTCTGAGATTTGCTTCCTTGTATGGATTTTTCGCTAGAATTTTTTTTCACTTTGGTGACAGTAGGAGATTTGCTTCTTGTGTTCTGTTTTACTTTTATTGGTATCGTCTATGAAGTTGATCCTATTTTTATTTTCGTTAGGTGACAGTAGGAGATTTTGCTTCTATTTTTTTTTTCTGCTGTGAATATTTTCACAAGGCTATGCTGGCATGATTACATGCCAGTACCATTAGTAGAATGATTAGCACAATAAACTGGGACTGTACATAAACATGTGTATACAAAGCAATAGCTGTCGACAGTGTGAGAATGGAAAAGACAAACAAAAACTCTCCCCAATCTTGGCTGGCTAGTGGCAGAAAACCAATTTAAAAACTTTTTGGATGGCATATTTCAAATTTTAATATTTTGTGGTGGGATATTTAAAAGGGCAACATGGTCATTTAATCAAATAATGGCATAAAACTAATTATTATTGTTTTGTAGTGGCATAAAACCAATTAGTTGTTTTGCGATGGCATATCTAGAATTTAAGACTTTTGGAGTGGCATAAACCAAATTTCCCCTTTTTTTTTAGGTTCTTGTACTTTGTTTCATTTTATAAAAATGAAATTGGGTGGTGTTCCACTTTTTTTTTAAAAAAAAAATATAATGCTTTGATGAAATCAAATATCATTTTTATATAATCCTACACTACAGAGGTACAGAAAGTTATGAAATAATATATGTTCTCAAATCAAAATTGTATGTAACATGTCATTTCAGTTGTGAGCATATTCCATGCCAAAAGAAACCATTATGATTTATGATTTACGAACCTCGCAAACTTCAAGAAAACGGCGTAGCTTGCACGCCATGGTCCAGGAGCAAATAAAATAAACGCCACATAAAAACAATTCAAAAACTTCAGTTACGAAGTGGGCCCACACTGCCACGCTCTGCCATCTGAGCATTCTTTCCGAGCTTCCAAAGCGCTCTCTCTCTCTTCGCTTCTTTTTCTCTTTTTATTTTTTGTTATCTGATTTTGTGCATTTGATGGAGAAGCGACAAGGGGAACAGCTAGGGTTTTAGAAGCTCTTCAAAGATCTCTCCGTAAGTTAAACCCTCGAGATTCTTGTCGGCGCTATGGATTTTTTGTCAATCCTAAAACTTTTTTTAATTCCTTTTTGTGCGATTCGAATGCATAAGAGGTTAATTTGAAATTGCTTTTTCTCGCCTTTGTTTTCTATCAAGGCCTCCTTAAAAAGAGCTTGTGATTTTTGTTTTTACGGTTCGGAAAGTATCTTTACATCAAGTAATTGCACTTTTTTATGTAGACTATTTGGAGAATTAGTTATTTTAGAGCTTCAGAGCGTAATAACACGACAAATTAGATTGTGGTTGGGACATTGCAAAATTTTCTTAATTTACTGCAGTTTTTTTTTATGTTATGAATAATTAATGTAGTAATATTCAACCGCTCAGTTGCTAATTTTAATTTGTTGTATAACTTTAATATTAAGTAATGCTCGTCGGTTTTTCCATTATTATGGAATTTCATCTCATACCTTTCTCATGTTATCTAATCAATTTATTTATGTTATTTCAGAGGCAATTTCATCCAATAGTAGTCTGCACAACTGATTGCTTATTGGAATGGGGAAGTCACCAGGAAAATGGCTGAAGACGTTGCTATTTGGGAAGAAATCCTTTCGGTCTTCATCTACAAGATCGGTACTAACTTTATTTCTATGCAACAATAATCTGGGAATCTATACAAAATCTTCCACTTTCATATATTGAGTGTATTTAAATAAGCTTTCTTCAAATTGAAAAGCGTTTTTCCTCATCTTAGAAAGTATCTAGTTTCCTTTCAAGGTAAACTCTAATTTTTTACTATAGTCCCATGGCACTTCAAAAAACATGAAAAGAGTGAACACACAAATGAAATGATAGTACATGTTCACCTCACTTTGCTTAGTCCAGTTTGTATATATTGAATTAAAAGTAACATCATCAGTATGTACCTTTACTCAGGGCTCTTAGTGCTTCTCTTTTTGTTATTTACAGAAAAATTCAAGCGAGAAAGGCTTAACCAAAACAAATACATCTTCTCTGGGTGATAATTCTCCTATAATCTCTGAACCGGTACTTATCAGTACATATGGCAACACAACCTTACCAATAGTAGAGGAGACCCATCCATCGGATTTGCATGGGTGTGAAACCACTATACCTGTTTCAAGCCAAGCTATGGTGGATGAATTGAGTGATTGTGTCAAGCTGAGTGAAGAGAAGGCAGCAACAAAGGCACAAGCTGCCATCAGGGGCTTTTTGGTAATTGTTTAACTCGTCAATTTTTGTCAGCTTCTTTAACTTACTTTCATCTTTTTATAAAAATTTCATGTTTTATTCAGGCAAGGAGGGCATTTCTGGCACTCAAAGGTATTGTAAGGCTGCAAGCACTGATACGTGGTCATCTGGTACGGAGGCAAGCTGTTGCAACTCTTTATGCAATGCACGCGATTGTTAGAGTACAAGCTATGATGCGCGGGAGAAGTGCTAGGTGCTCTGATATGGGCATCCAAATCAAGTACACAAAAGCACAGCAAGATAGCCTTTTGGTACACCTAATTTCATATACTTTCTCGTTCTGGAGTTGTTAATTAAAGATTGTGTGAAACCTTCTTTATGTGAACCTTAGCATCCTCATGTATAGAGAACCAACTTTTGTTCTAGTGGCTAACAGCAATGCTTTCCATGTGGGAGACCTGGGGTGGAACCAGAGGGAGGCCCTAGAGGGTCAGGCCTCCCCTTAATTTGAATTGTTTGCCTTTTTAAATGTGTTAATTTTGATATGATAAGTATAAAAACACATTTTGGCCCCTTCTAAAACAAAAAAAATTCCAAATTGGTCCCTTCCAAATTTTTTTCCTGGTTCTGCCTCTTTGGGAAACACAGGTTAAAAACTTAAATAGCGGATGCCTTTCGGATAATTAAAGTTAGGAGGCCTTTGATCTCATTTTTATCGTTAAAACAAAAAAATATATAAATAAAGAGAAAAAGCTGTGAGCTAATGAATGTCCAAAGTACTCCTCCATTGTTTCTTTGTACTTGATGACTGTGAATGACTGCTTTTCTGGAACTTTTATAAACATGGTAGCCAATTTTTGTAAAGAATTTACAAGCACCTTTATTTGACAGAGATATGCCTTTTAATTACATTAACAGACTTCATTGTTGATTTCTCATGTTCTTCAGAATTGCGAATCTGGAGATGCATGGAAGGAGAATTTTCCAGATCATTCACTTGGTCATAAGGTAGGCTATATTAATTGGGCCTTTTCATACTATGCAATTGTTCTTATTTAATCTCTTTCAATACTTTTCAGCTCCTATTTTCCCGAGTTGCCTTTAAACCTCTCCAAATCCAACTCGACAAAGAAGACCCTAATTCTGCTACAAACTGGTTGGAGAGATGGCACGTGACTCATTTCTGGAAACCCATAATGAAAGCAAAAGACATTGCTGATTCACAACCTCAACAAAGGAAAAGCAAAAGCTCAACTTCAGGTCAATCTATTAAAACAAATCCTAAGCTGGCAATGAAGAAATTACCGAATTCTGAACCTGAGAAAAGAAAAAACAACTACCATAGCAAAACTCCAGAAGTTGCTAAACCTGAACAAGAAAAGCCAAAACAAGGTCTGAGAAAGGCATCTATCTCCATGTTAGATACTGAAATCAGTAAATTATCATCTGGCTTAAAGAAATCTAACAGCAAAACTGTACAAGAGGTTTTGAAGAATTCTGAGACTGCATCAAAAACTGTGCTGGCTGCTAATCCTTCTGAAATGAGCCTCTATCTATCGAGTAATGGGGAGTCCGCTAAAAAGTTGATCCACAAAAGAAGATCTTCGATCTCAACCCAAGAAGCCCCAGAAAAAGAGTTGCAGGCATGCTCAACAACAATAAAAACCATGCCACATGTGAGCACTTCTGAAGGGAAGTCATTGTCTAGTAATAGAGACTCGGATGCTAAATCCAACAATAGGAGGAGATCTTCTCCCTCAACTACCAGACTAGAAATGCCAGAAATTCAGTTGCATGCATCGAAAACTGTGCTGGGTGCTAACCTTTCTGAAGTGAGCCCCTCATTGTTGAGTAATGAAGAGTCAGCTAAAAAGGTGATCAACAAAAGAAAATCTTCAATCTCAACCCAAGAAGCCCCTGAAAAAGAGTTGCAATCAAGCGCAGAAGCATCAAAAGCCATGTCACATGTGAGCACTTCTGAAGAGAAACAATTATCTGGTAATAGAGACTCGGATAGTAAATCCAATAATAGAAGGAGATCTTCTCCTTCAACTACCAGACTAGAAATGCCAGAAATTCAGTTGCATGCATCAAAAATTGTGCTGGGTGCTAACCTTTCTGAAGTGAGCCCCTCACTGTTGAGTAATGAAGAGACAGCTAAAAAGGTGATCAACAAAAGAAAATCTTCAATCTCAACACAAGAAGCCCCTGAAAAAGAGTTGCAATCAAGTACAGCAGCATCAAAAGCCATGTCACATGTGAGCACTTCTGAAGAGAAATCATTGTCTGGTAATAGAGACTCCGATAGTAAATCCAACAATAGAAGGAGATCTTCTCCCTCAACTACCAGACTAGAAATGCCAGAAATTCAGTTTCATGCAAGTGTAAGCTCAACTGCATCAAAAACCATGCCAGATGTGAATTGTCCAGAGGAGAAGTCATTGTCCAATAGTGGAGACTCTGGCAATAAATCTAATCACAGAAGGAGATCTTCTCTCTCAACTACTAAACTGGAAATTCCAAAAAGTGAGTTGCATGCTAGTGTAAATGCATGCACATCCAAAATCACACCAGATGTGAATTCTTCTGAAGAGAAGTCCTTCTCAAGTAATGGTGAATCAGGTAACAGATCCAGTAATAGAAGGAGATCTTCTTTCTCGGCTGGACTAGAAATCCATGAAGCTGAGCTAAGTTCTAGTGCTTCAAAGTCTGTACCCAGCTACATGGCCACAACTGAATCGGCAAAGGCACGGTTGAGAGGCCAGAATTCACCTAGGGTCATAACTACACCTGATTCTGCTGATAAAAATGGTGTCATGCGGCGCCACTCTCTGCCATCTGGTTCTGCAAATGGGAAATTGAAATCAATTTCTCCTAGAACACAGAAGCCACTACATAGTGCCAGTACAAAGGGAGTGATCAAGGGTGAAAGGTCCCTCAATTTGTCCAGAGATGGAAGTGGTATGTCCTAGAACCTTCAATTACTTAGTATTATCTATCAATCTCATCTTACCTCTAACACTTCTCATTTGTGACTGAGGTTATGTGTGGTGTCATTTATTGACTAATACTTACAAATATTTATGTAGAACTTACTTCCTTGTTTTCAGTAAGATAATAAAATGTACCCCCAACTCCCAAATAGACCCACAGTAACAGTGGATTAATGAGGGTAATTCACTCTTTATTGTAGAAGTTGGGAGAAGGCTAATCTGGGCTTTCTTGCATGGGGTTTAATCTAATTATACATCATTTTCTATGGTTTCACAAGATAATATATATTTCTAAAAGAGTTATAAGTGTTATTTTGAGATATGTAAGGTATAGATTGCAACTATTCTCTCTATAACTACTGAACTTCTGTATGTGTTTGAAACAGTAAAATCACTTCATGCGGAATGGAGGAGGTAGGTGATGATGAGGGGAAACTGGGCTGCATGCCTACATGACTTTCTTTTGTTGTTGTTGTTGTTTTTTTTTTTAATGTTTTTGTTTCTCCCTTTTTGTAAGAATGACTCTGGCTGTACCGCTGTGGTTATATTCTGGAATCCATACAATGCATACTTCTGTTTCTGGAATTCTCCCTCAAGTTATGCTTTGTGTTTGCAACGATATTACTTTGTACCTTTTCAAGGACCCTGCAAACTACCGTACAGGAAATTTCATCCAAATTTTGTTGGATGCACAATTTCACTCTTTTTTATACACAAAGAATGAATCGTGTCCAATTTTTTCAGTGCATATTTCACTCTCATTGTGTGTAAACAGTCTTGAACTGGGTATTACACACTGGATGAAATTAAGAAGAATTTTTTCAAGGTGAAAAAAAAAAACAAAAAACTTTCCCAAATTTATAAATTGGATATCGGCAACTTCATCTTTCTGATCCTGAGGACCTTTGCAGAACTGGGTACGCTATTTAATATCTCAACTGATGCAATAAAACGTAATCATGAAAGCAGTATGTGTGTTAATTTACGTATGCATTTTATTACTTAAGACTACTTCAACATCCACCTGACAGAATATATACAAACTGGCTGAAACGTATAATAAAAGAGCAGCAGCTTAATGCGTTAAAAATTGTTCATTGAATTATAATTTTGATAAAATTATGTTCGTATAAATAATACTCTATCGATAATAACATATATTTTATTAAAAAGTGAAATATAGTTTATTACAAGAGAACACTTTTACATGACGGCAGTAATACGACATTAACATATTTTCAAATGATGTCGTACGAACAAATCACATTTTGTGCACTCAATTAGAACAAAATGGCAAAATGATGTCTCTCATCCCCGTCAAGCTGAACGGGTCCAAGGCCAATGCCCATCACAGTGAGGCTGTCCAAGGATAATGCGGGGCCCACTCTTGAGTTTGTGTGCACAGCGTGTCCCGACGAGGTGGAAATCCAGATGTCGGTGCTAGAGAACAGGGGGAAAGATGGCCTCCTCGCCTTTGGGGCCTCCTCTTAAAATGCTAATTTTGTTATTAATTGAAAAGAAGATTATCTGTTCGTTATAGCTTGTGGGGTGAGTTATGATCTGTTTGTTGCATACTTGCTGGTTTGATGGTTGCAAACTTGCTATTTTGAATTTTTGAGTAAATGTACAGTTTGGGTCATTTGCTGGTTTGAAAGTTTCTGCACTGAGAACTGGTACAAGTTCGGTGAACAAAGAATCTAATCCCTGAATTCGAATAGTGAACAAACAACAGTAATGTTGAATTTCAGTAGGCTTTGATCTCAGTGTTAGCATATCCTTATACTAGGCTTTGATCTCAGTATATGCTTACGGAGTTATGGGTACAGTTTTTTTAGGTGCACAGATTCTTATCTTGTAGTTTCCATGGCTGGTATTCTTCTTGTGTCTACTTGTTATATCATATGTATTAATGTATACAGGTTTGTATATGCCATTTGGCTTATTTGTTATAGCAATACACTTGAATTCCATACTGCCCTTAGGACTTCTTTTATGGGAACATGGTAAAATAGTCAGAGAAACCTATTTGGAGCTAATTTGAAGATTGTCAGTAAGTTGGAAACGATTTCTTTGATTGGATTGCTTGATTAATTGTTCGTCTTATTTGAGAGATCATTTGCTGCTGCAAATTAATTTAATTTAAGGGTTGACAAGACTAATAAGTCCCTAAGTTCAATAACTTATCCTGTTTAATTTCTATTTAATAAATTCTCAATAGTGGTTATACTATTTAAATGCTTGTTTTTTCTTTAGCTTTGGCTGAGAAATATTGTGAGAAATCAACACAAGTCAAAGATTTTAGCTAAGATGTGGTCTTGTTTGGTCGATGTTGGCCTGTGTAAGTCATTGGTGATTGTTCTGCGATTTTTTTCAGTGGTAAAATCAATTACATAATGTCGAGTTAATATTGTTTTGTGACTGGTTTTCCCTTGGGATTCTTTGACGCGTTTGGGACCTGATTGGTACACACACGTACCAGCGGCGTTTTCTGTAATTTGTGATTGCAAGCATTGTTTCCTGTTTAGTTGTAAACGTAGTTGCAATGTTGCACTTGAAACTAATTGGTACCAGTTCGGTACCATTATGGATTTATGGTATCCGATTGGTCGTTTTATCCTTATCGCTCTGGTCCGATGGCATTGAATGGTTTCTGGTTTGTCTGGTCCTTTCCTGGTACCCTCAGCATTAAGCAATCCTTGATTTGGAGACTTCAATCATTCTATCTTGTAAACAGCGCATTAGCAGCATTTTTTTTTTGCATTTGCTCTTGATCTGTTCGAGGCAAATTTGGGCTTAGTTGAAACACGTCGAGCAGTGGAAAATTTGGGCTTAGTTGAAACACGTTGAGTAGTGGCAAATTTGGGCTTAGTTGAAACACGTTGAGGTGCATCTTAACATCAGATTGCAAACCACGACTGGATGAGGGTACGATATATCTGATGCAATCAATATGATGGCATTTTTTATGCTCGAAGAATTGAATGTATCATTCAAAATCAATTGTATTGTTTGTACAACTAATTTCGATGTTTGTATTTTAGAGGATTGGTTTTTTTATTTCTCTTTGTATTTTGGTATCAGTTTGGTTACTTTGGTACAAGTACAACATTTCTGTTTGCAAGCTTTTTATTATTTTGCTGAAATCAATCAACGTTATCGATGATTTAATACTAGTTTCCGTCAATAAATTCACAAATTTATGGGGGAGAAAAATCAAATATTTTGATATTCTGTAAGCAACAACTAATTTGTTAATTTTATTTTATAAGAACGTCAAATATTTTGATCTTTACAAGCTGGCTGATACATATAGGACGAGCAGGTCAAGTTGATTGAATCATTTTTGTGAATCTAAATCATTTAACCAAAACCTAGAAGGAACCCAGGCACTTGAGTCAATCTAAATCATTTAACCAAAATCTTTTAATGGACCTGTTGGTAAAAAATCCTTCGGAAAATGCTGGTCAATGAAGCTTGCATGTGAAACCCGGACACTTTTAACTACTACTAGCGGGGTCTCGCGCGTTGCGCGATCTACTTTTTTTTTCTTAATTTTTGTTGGATTTTCCAATTACAGTGGTATTTATGGGCATTGTGGGATCAGTGTAATAGATTTTGCGCAAAAGCATAATAAAGACTAAAGGATCAGATAAAATTACAAAAGATAGCACCTTTAAGGACCAGCTAAAAAGAAAGATTAATTGTATACAGTGTCTAGAAATTACAGATACCATCATTTTATTTCCAGTATGACAAATCTTCCTATATTCAGACCTAAACAAACAATGCCTAATTATTCACCATCTAGCAACACATCAGAATGCTATCCATAGGTACTTGTGAGCAGCATCAGTTCTGATGTGTTGCCAGGATCATAGCATTCTCACACTTTTCAATTAGGAAAATAATGAAAGAAAAATTATACCACTTCCAAATAACTACCCCTATGAGCGGAAATCATCCACACTACAGAGAAGAGACTCAAATTATAGGTGCTTTGCTTCCAAGTAGTCCAAATCACTTCAAACAATGAACCTGTTATTTTATTGTCCTGTAAAAAAAATAGAAAATGAAATAAGTTCTACAGAAGGTACCGAAATAAGATGAGTGACCGAGAGCGAAGAGATCTATTATGAAATATTAAAAAACAACAAATCATGCATTCGAAAAAAAAAAGTTTTCATAGTATATACAAATAAACAAAAATCAACTTGAATATTGCCTTGTGTTAAGCAAGGGACAATTGATTAACCGACAACCTAAACTATGTTAGTTCAGAAATTTGTAATGCAATCCTTCAGAAAAATTAACCTAAATTCACTTTATGTCTACCATAATTAATTGTTATTCCAATATTGTAACCTCGATTTCTAGATACATTAGTATAACTATCTGAATGAGAACTATTATTTTCAAAATGGTAACCTAACATGAAGAGAAATGACATATTCTTACCTTGGCAACTTAAGCAAAGCATCCAGTGGTGTAGCTCCATGGGAAACTGTATGGCATGAAACCAGTTGCTCAACATAAGCTTAGGCTGAGTTAGATCAAAACTTCCTGTGCAAGGGGCATAATTGTCAATATATATGAAAGAAAAATTTTCAAATAGAATAACACAATTAGTTCACAATTTAGTGTCATTAGAAATTGCAAAAGACTTGTTCAGTGCAATTTATAGAAAAGGGACATACTGTATAAAGAGAATACACATACGATGCCATTTCACCGGTATAAAATATGAGATAAAATGACCTCAAATGCATCTGACTGTCAATCTACTGCACAAAAAAAAAATTTAAAAATCAAGAACTATAGAGAACCATAAAAAATAAATTACACAGTTGTAAGGGTTAGCTTGAAAACAAAAACTGAGCATAAAGACACATAATATAGGCACTAATAACAGTACAATGAGGAACAAATGGAACCCCTTATCTGTAAAAGAACCCACAACCAAAACAGTAAAAAAATTGATAACAGACAACAAACAATTACCACACTCAGCTACTAATCTAGCTAGCAAAAAACCTATAATGAAGTAAAGAGCCAAAAATAGAACTAAGAAAATGAAGCATTACCTGAAGAAACAAACCACATAGAAATATAGAAAATTAACTGGTAATCTAAAACACTGCAAGTTCGAAAATTGAAACCTGAACTTATAGAAATTATGGCTATCAATCTAACCTTGACTTAAGTCCTGCAAAAAGTAACAACGGAGAAATTAGAACAGAAGATGAATATATTCTGTAATCACCAAATCCTATAAAATGTTGAACAAACAATTGAGATTTAATTGGAGCTGACAAACATGCACCCAAAGGAAAAAAAAGCTAGGAGAACAAATCTGATATATGAGCACTCTCTCAATTGTGGAATAGACAGAGGCCTCCAAAAGTACATTGGAGAGAGAAAAAAACAACCTGGATGTGTGCCCTCCTACCAGCGGTGTGTTCTCCTTGCTATCGGCTGTACGAACTAAATATGCAATAAAACCACGACAGCTACAGTCAAATGACATCAATCCCCCCTAACCTGTATAGAAAAGGGACATATTGCAATATAAAAATTTGCCAAAAAAATTAGCAATTTTGAAATACATAGAAATTAAGAAAGGACACAACACTTATTGATAATTTTGCCAAACACTTGATAACCACATATTGAAACACAAATGGTATCCTCAACTGATCAATGGCCCTTCTCGTAAACATGATTTTTTCTCTTACATAAGCTGAAAAGCAACAAAATTATTTTAGCTATGTACCTGTTAGCATGTCCAGAAATTAAGGGAATTTAAAGAATTTAAATGTAGCGTGCTAAATCAATCAAACTTGCAAACCAGGTGAAGGTGCTTACCTCGAAATGTAATGCGCCAGGGCTCCTTAACTGATTAATAATGCTGGTGCTTCGAAAATTACCAAGGAAAAAAAAATTCCAAATCTTCTATGTTAAATGCTGAAAGGGCAAAAAAAGTATAAGGCAATGAGCTTGTGAAAAATTTCATAGTCGAAAATTCTATAGCTATGATTGAGTTGCTGCTAGGCTTTCGTCTTCAATGTCTGAACAGAAAATTTCACAGGAGAAATTTAGCTTTTAGTTTCGAAAGAAAAATTCGCCCCGAAATACAAAGAAAAAAGGAAGAGGGGAAAGAGCGTAGAGGAGAAAAAGAGAAAGAAACTGGATCTGGAATTCCTAAGCCTTAGAGGTGACCACTAAGCCTTAAAATCGAAGAGCAAATGAGAGGAATTTAAGTTATGAGAGAAAGAAGGAGATAAAGACTGTACTCATCTGAAGGAGGAGCTGCAGATCTGGTTCTCATCTGGGGTTGGCAATCGTCGAAATCAATGGCGAAGACTAAAGATGTTATTTCCCCTCCTTATATCCGATGTTGGCTTGAGCAAAACGAAGAGAGAACAGTAGAGAGGAGAAAGAGGGGATTAGGGCTCCGTACAGAGAGGAGAAAGAGGCGCGTAACAAAATGAGTATTGAAAAGAAAGAGGGAGAGATACAGAGGGAGAGTATCCTCTGGATGGTTGTATTCAACCATCCAGTGGACGTCTTTTGATCCGAGCCGTCCGATTTAATCTCAACGGTTAGATCTTTTCGGGCCTATCAATCCAGGTATCATGCACGGGGTATCTATAGCCATTGAGATTAAATCAGATGGCTGAGATCGAAAACCATCCATGGATGGCCATCCAGAGGATGCAGTTCCGAGATACAGAGGGCTCGGAACTCTCCAGCTGCACGATTTGAGGAGAGAGAACGCCGAATCCGGATCGGATAAATGTCAGTGGCCCCCACCTGTCATCCAGACTGTTTACCAACAGTGCTTAGCTACAGTGTCGGATCCGGATCTAAATAGTCCGGATTAATATATGTTTCGATGTGCCAAGCCAATAAGAGTGTCAACTCAAACCCCAAAATTTATTATATATACCTATAATATTTTTTTTTTATTAAAGAATACTTACCAAAGAGTTCCCACATGAGTAAAGTTGGTGCACATCTAACAACTTATTGTAACAAATAAAATATTAAGAAAAAATCTAAAAAAGTAAAAAGTATTATTTTAACAACTAATAACACAACCTTTCCTCGTCCTGATGTTACAGGGGGAAAAACAAAACCCAAGTATCTAGTAAAGATTAAGAAAAAAGGTATTTGCGCAGATACAAGCATTTTCACTGAAAAGCTACAGGTACACCTTGCTTCTTGTTAACAATAGCCATGGCCAGGTACCTCGTACCCATACCGATTGGTATCTGTTCATCAGGGCCCTCCCAAAAGGGAGCCTCACCATCTCCTACAAGTCGCCAGTACCCCGTTCTCAGGTTTTCTGCTTGCTCTTCAGTGCAATTTTGCAACAAGTTCTCCACTCGAAAATTAATCCCAAGAGAGCCCAACAGTTGGGATTGCGTGATTGGACCATGAACTGACACATTCTCTAGATAAAAAAACAAAACTTTGTTAACTAATTGTTTGAGGAGATTGTAAATAAGAACAAACAATGGAGTAATGAGTTTTGTTTTGGAAGAATTTTTCAGATGCTTCATATGAATCAGCGCAAAAAGAAACTTATATGCCCCTCTAAATTATGGAAATCAAACACCTTTGCTGTAATATATTTCAAAGCACAAAGTACCCCTCTTTCTTTGTCGCTTGTGCAGTGGTTGAAAGGTGGGACCGGCAAATTGGTCACCCTCTAAAGTAAATTGGGTAATGGGAGCAAATACAGTGCTATATATAATACTTTATAGAGTTGCACAGATGCTTCTTTCCTTCAAGAATATATACCGTACTCTGGCATTTTTGCACAAATATGAGAAAATATCGTCTTTTTCCCTTCACCTGAAATTTCTTGTGCCGAATGCCTAATAGAAGCAAAATCAACATAGGCACTCAGATCAGCTGAGCCAGGGTCATCTAGTATGTGTACAAATTTATGTTTTCTTATAGCCTGCACGGAAAATATGTTCTTTGTTAGTATTATGATGCCCCAAACTTTGATTTCCAATTGAATGAAGGAATGCACAATGTCAAAACTAGGACCATTAATGACATTAAGCATAATAGAAGAATCTCAAAAACTTTAGTATTAAGGCATTGCAAATTGAAGGATATCCAGTATTACTCTAAGACATGGCAAATGCCACCTGAACTATCCTCTCAAACATTGAAAATCTCCCAAATCAGCCATCTCTTCTTTATAAAAGGCTTTCTTTGAATTTCATAGTGTATGCGTGGCATTTCTGGTTTTCCAAATTTTATGATGCGTGCACAATATTTCAAAGGTACGCACAAGATCACATTTTCTGCAATAAGTTTCAAAGTTCGATAGTTTCATTGTGCTTCCCTCTACTGTTTGTAAAAAACTTGATCCCAATACAATGCAAGAAAGGAATCTTATGGATTAATCTCAAGTTCTTTTTTAAATAACATAAGGGCACCTGAAGGCTGTCAGAAAGAAGACCATCTTTGCCATAATCAATAATAAGCGCTGCTCCTCCATCTGAGTCAATTCTCTTGGCAATTTTTTGTGTCAAATCCATTGCGCTAGGGCACACTTCTATCTGTTCCAATTTAGCCACCTCTTCACGAGGAGCCCATTGGCAGCGTCTTGCTAAGTATAATAGAGCTGGAGTTGGTCCTGGAGATAGGACAAACCGAAACCTAGCTCAAAGAGAAATAATAAAAATATGTATTAGTCTCAAAGGAATCAGTTCAAGGGATGACAAAATAAATAAAACAATAATTACTTTGAATCTTCTGATACATCAACCATCTTTTCAGACCAACCCCTTGCACCTTTCTGTGTATCAATCATTAAAGGTCAGAAATCACTGGAATGATAGAACAAAAAGAAAAGGTACAATGGTTATCAAAGAACTACTAATCTGACCTGAAATTGGTAGATTGGTAGTGCATCAAAGAACTCATGGGCAATTATTATCGTAGGTGCTGTAAAAGAGAAGGTGAGATTATAAAAAATTAAAGCTAAAAACTAAAAAAAAAACAGAAATTTAAGAGACAATATTTACAATCTTATTAGGAGAAGCAACAGAACAAAGAACTATTACAAACTATATAATTTTGAAGAAACTAAAGTAAAATGGGAAAGGACCTCATACATCCTGATGGAACTTGATCTAGAGAGGCATGCCAAGCAACAGGGGTACCGGTTACAGCACTAACTGCACTTTTTGTGCCACTTTCTTCATCTATTGATTCATCAGTACATTTCAGTTTCTCATATTGAATCTTTTGCAGCACTGGGCTGCACTCCACCAGGTGTATATGAAGTGACTTTGTGAAATTTTTAAATTGTGATGATCCCTAGATTAATACAAACAAAAAAGAATACAATGTAAGAGAGGCCAACAGTTTTCAAATAATTGATGAAACTGCTAGCAGACATCTCCAACAAACTTCACACACAGATAGACACCATGAGTGATCTGACATAAGGTTCCCCACAAAAATAATAATAAGAAGTTTAAAACGATTGGTACCATTGCCAATCAATCCCTTGCAAAGTCTCTATGTATGTGTGTGAGGTTTTGTAAGGTATTGATTGGAACTGGTACCAATTCATTCATATTTTGGGAGGGTTTATGATTGCTAATGTATAAGTGGAATATTTTAATTGGGTTTTTCAATTCTAATAACAGAAAGGCCTAATATTTTATTTCAAAAAGTAAAATTTTTAAAAAGGTTAAAAAAAGAATGCTTACACGAAGGAGATCTGACATGAGGGTCCCACGCCCAGGTCCAAGTTCAACTAAATTAACACTTGGAGGTTGACCCATCTGCTCCCATAAGCACATAACCCAAACACCAATCATCTACAATTGAAAGATCCATCAATTCAAATTAGGACTGTTGTAAAATATTATTTTCTTTAGGAGTTATCTTCTATGTAACAGTTAAGTTTGCTCAGAAAATGGGTAAATTACTCAGAGAAATTAAAACAAGGATCAATGATCACCTCCCCAAACATCTGGCTCACTTCAGGAGAAGTGATAAAATCACCAGAAGTTCCGAAAACATCTCGGTTTATATAAAACCCCGATTTCGGATTTGTGAGAACCTCTTCCATATACTCAGCTACAGAAATTGGACCTCCACGAAACTACTTGACAATTTATTCAAAAAAAAGAATCATCAGTTGTCTCATAAAAAAATATAAAGTAATAATTATTTAGCTCAAAGTTGTGTCATTAAACCTTGATAATGCTCTTGAGATGCTTGACAAGCTCAGAATCCGACGAAGGCTCATGCGCATGCTCTTTCCAATAAAAATACATAGCACAATTAGCAAAATCAATCCAACAAAACCCAAAAAGAAGATAGTAAACTGTAGTTTTGAATGCACGAACCAGGAGGATTGCACAATCCAGAGCGATCAATGGAGATGGCGACGGAAGGAGAGGAATGAGCACTGGATTGGGCGTGGTCATTGGTAGGAGAAAGGGTTCGGGAGGAGGAGGAGCAGAAGCTTGTAGAATGAGAGGAGAGAGAAGAAGAAGGAAGAGGAGGTATAGGGTTTAGGCGAAGAGCGCCGTTGGAGAGGAGAGGTGAGAGCCGCGCCACTGACCTCCGAAGCATCATCGCCAGAATTCGGATCAACTGGAGAGAGAAAATTTTAACTTTTAGCTTTTATCGGGGTCTTTAGTTTTCACATTTCAGGAACCTTCCGATCACAATCAAACGGATCTAAATAAAAGATGTATTAAGATGTATTTTGTAGTACTTTTATGATGCTGTTATTATAACGCGATATAAAACTATGGTTCTATTATCTATATCTATACTTGATTATTAAGAAAATTTTAATTTTAATTCTTTTCATTTTTGTGTTACATTATATTAATATTAAATTATTAAATTAAAAATTAAAAAGTTTAAATTAAGAATTGGTTGGGGTGCGCCAGGCCAGAGCAGTAGTGCAGCGCAAAGGCGACGCTCGAGGGGCCCAGTAGCAAGCTACTGTGGTGGACCCTCCCCCACAAAAAATAAATTTAATATCGTTGTGAGCACATGGCCCACATATCAGATATTAAACTGATAAGAACAGATACTACACTTGATCTTAGCCAAAAGGCCGAGAAAGGTATGCTTTGTAACGTCGCCTTGCCTCTCTTTATATAGTTTCTCTCTGGAGTGTTGGAGAAGCTGGGATGAATCTTGTGGGACTAAACAGGCGGAAGCAAACCGGTCGTGCCTCTCTTCTATTGGACTGGGTTCTTACTGGGCCGATTTATTGGGCTTACAATGGGCCTGTTAGAGTACCTGTACCTATAAGCTTAATATCTTTGCTATGAATGGGAACAGTTTATAGTTGATCCTAGTGTTTTCAATCTTGCATTTACAAATTGCAAATGGATGTGCTTGATAAAATATATAATTATCATTTTTCAGGTATAAATTTACAATACTAATGGCTTTGTTGTATAAGACATCTTTTTAACTCAGTAATTCAGTTCCAAGAAACATGACTGAAAGTTTTACTTGTTATCTTTATAAGAATTGTAAAATAAAAATTAGGCATATTTGGCACTTCCCTACGTTGCCAACTAATGCTGTGCTTATCAGTTAAAGAGGTCAATAATTGAATTCCAACGGACGCTTGTTGAAAGTTTGAAACCAGTAGAATAATTAATTTGAGTTGTAAAATCGAACTGAAAGATAAATTGTATGATTGCATCAAATGGTTTTCTATAGTCCTGACGTTTTACTGTCAGATTTAGTGAGAACCATGTCGGCTTTGAAATTCACAAACTTATCATATAGAATTGTAGTGCATGTCTATTGGGTGAAATTCACAAACTTATCATATAGATGAGCCGGTACTAGCGCATGTCTATTGGGTGTAAAACATTGTTTAAGTGTTATGCCATTAGTTTGTGGTGTTGTACCAGTATACTGGTACTCGATTTGAATTTTGTTATATTTTGTAAACTTTTTTATTAATGGAAAATTGTCAGCATTTTGCTGGCCTTCAAAAAAAAAAAAAAAAAACAGAATTGTAGACAGCTATATTTGGGCCCCCTATAATTTAATTGGTATATATATTTGAAATCCACAAACTATAAAATCAGTTTTTTAAAAATGGTTAATACTGTAAAATTCATAATCATCCAAACTTTCTGACCCCATTTTTCTTTGATTTTGAGTACAGTTCACAGCAACTGTCTTCCAAATATAAAATTAGAGGCCACAAACAGCATTTATGGTATTTAAGAACAAAATCTGTTTGATTATGCATTTTGCATTATAATGTTTGTATTGTATATGATTACTATACAAGGGAACACGCTACATCAAATGCAACGAATCTCATTTTCACAGAAGTGATTCATTTAACAAAAAGAGCCGTTCCTGCTTGCAAAACTTATTGACAGGTTGAGGCTTTGCTCAGTTGAAGATTGAGGCGATGTTATTGATCCTTTCTTCAATGGAAGATAATTTACATCCATCTCGCATTACGGGTGGCACAATATCTGATGTCTCAATGGGTGTCATCGAGTTGCATATCTCATCCACCGAGAATGTTATACTGCAACCACAACCACAACTCTTAGTTTCAGATTTTGATAAACATATCACTGATAATCTAAAATATGCATGAAAGATATTGTTTTGCTCTTTTATTTAAACTACCTTGGATCATCAACCAATAAGAAAGAGCTTCCATCTGTTGTCTTCAATCTCAAAGTTTCAATAACCTTCATGGGTATGCATACATCAGTAAATTATTGGTTCAATTTTACAAATTAATTGAATAGAAATCTAACCATCACACCTCTGGTGGGACACTAGTGCCATGCATGTCATCCCAAAACATGGTACTTATCCTATGTACTTGCTGGATGTTAAGTTCCTACAAAATGTAAGAAGTTAAGTCTGACACCCAACTTATAATGATTTTATTTTATATTTCCTGGAAACAATAAGTTTATAATACTTACAGGACAAAGACATTTGGTTACGTTTTCTACTGTCATATCTGGCTTTCCTTGATCGACCTGATCAGAAGAAAAAGTTTATCTTACTACATTCATGATGCACTTTAAATATAAATTGTTGCTTTTTTTGTATCAATATCATATACCAAGAAATCAACAGCCTGCCTGATTTGCTTAAGTTCATCCCACGCTGAACCAAGATGCTAAACATTGTACAAACACGGAATTTACAAAACTAAAATAATGAAATTTTATAAGTCACGTACACAAGTATAAATCAAGGAGAAAAAAGAACCTCTTCTGTTGAACAAAAGCACCAGTTTTCTAACTTGGTTAGACCATGTTTAACATATTCTCCGTTGCTAAATGAACAACATTCGCGCCTTAGAAGTAGGCTATACAAAGTTAGATAAATGATTGAGGTCATGTTCTTCCCTTTTTCATAATTTTATTTAGCAGGTAGTTCTGATATTTTGAAATCCTTTTCTAGTATACCTGTTGAAGAGGTGTACATTAATAAATGAAAGTACTTGGGTGAACAGCTTATGCACCAATAGTGGAGGTACCTGTCAAATTTAAAATATATATAATTTTGCTCTTTCTGCACAATAATTCATTACATATTGCATAATAATATTCTTTTAGCAGAGACATACTTGATTGACTTTCAAAATATTATAATAATTAGTCAGGGTCTTTGTCATGCTCTGCCAGTGTACCATAACATTATGATGCGCCACATGATTTCCAGGATGAGACTTCCCTTTAGTCATGGTCGCATGAGATTTTCTTGGAATCTGAAAGTAATTTTACACAATTTTAGACAGTCTAATATCTGATGTATTTACTGACAAGAAAATGGGAGAAACAAAAAATACATGCATCTCCAGTGAGTACCTGAACGCAAAGGACCAGTATTGGGGATATCTCATTCTTTATGTTTTCTCTAATCATGCCATATATCTTCTCTAGGAAAGTTGCCAGCTTTTGCTTGAATAGTTGAACCTTCCATTATTAAGTTCATTTTAGATTAACCAACATGAGAAAAGTTGTCTTTCAAATAATATTATTGTTATTCTATACCGAGCGCATCTTTCGTCTCTCAGATGTAGAGTTACCAACCCCATTTGCACTTGATTTCCGTTGCAGCAACATCAGTAGAGTCGATGAATTAGACAGCCAATAAGCCAACTTTTCATTACTACATTGCTTCATGGAAAAATAGAAATACTATACTCAGGTTGTAATTCTATAAATTTATTCTAAATAATAACTGTCTTAGTTGCATAACTACCTCTATGGAATTGGCCATGTTTTCAATTATTCGGTCCAAAATTCGACTCTTTTCAACATCAGAAAATCTCCACTGTAAGATAAACTTGTGCATCACACAAGCCGCCACTGGTCTACCACTTAAGAACCCCAAGTTTTGTGATATACACTGATTCAGCCACTCTTCTTCTTCCTATATTCAGCAATATTACAAAAAAAGGGGAAGTGTCAAAATAGGAGGAAAACAAAAGAACTATATAGTGTTGTAAAATGATCAATACAAGGTAATAGACCAAAGTGTCATCTTCTAAATGCTTATATCCTAAATGTAACTCAACCCTAATAAAGCTTCAATTCAGCCAAAAGATTCTGCAAGTGAATTATATATATATTTCATGCCAGCTACAGTGATCAGAGGGAGTATACCTGTATATGGAAAGCTACTTCCTTTTGTATTCTCAGTTTGAATTCTTCTTCCAAATTTTGCTTTTTCTCCTCTGCCGTTGCTTTTATTTTGGTCTCATATGTCTTACGAGCCAACATTCCTGTAGCAAGTACAGCAGTTAGCGAAAGTGAAAGCAGCTAGTACCACATCATTTTTGCAAACAAAATCTATGATTTATAAGATGCTAGTAGGAAAAAGGAAAAGAAAAAAGGCAGGCGACAAAAACTTAGCATTAACTAGGTCTGACAAATTACAGGTTCTGTAAAATGTTATCTAGGCCTGACAAATTACAGCCTTCATCCAAACATTTAACTGACCATTCTATCTTTTTCTTAATTTTTCCACTATCCGAGAACCAGCTCTTGGTCTAGTGGCAAAGAGCAATGCACCTTGACTTCTTGAGTGAAAGGTCGCGGGTTCGAAACCCGGCTGGGGGTCTTTCATAGACATTTAATTTAAAAATAAGTTGGGTGGCTTAGACCTCCAATTTATCTTCAAAAAATATTTTCCGCTATCCATTGAATTCAGCAGCATTTTCATTTAAATGTTAGGACAGCATATTCATCCAAACAAAAACCATAATAAGAGTCAACTAGAAAGCAACTTGAAAAAGTTGAATATTCCTAGACTATTCCTTGTGCCCTTAGAAAACAATGCCTTGAGCAAATACAAAAGTCTCAGGTGCTTTGGCATCATGGGTGAATTTCAGGTAAAGGAAGAGACTGTGTACTGTGGCTTTCAATTAGGTTTTACCTCTACACAGAGATTGGATCTCAATGGCTGCTTTCCTTAATAAAAGAAATTTCTTTCGTGACACGCGTACATTTGTGGGCCCTTGTATAGTTCTGGCAGCTCTTTCTAGCACTTTTGTTTTTTGTGCCATCAATTCAGCCATATGTGCAGCTTTCAGGCACACCTTTGTATCCATAATCTAACATTGTTTAGATTAAAAAGGAAGTTCAGAACTTTATTTCTGTTTTATAATTAGTTTCCACAAGCAAATTGTATGCAAATGCTCCATGTACACAAATGCCCTATGTCTCCTTATAACTTCTGATTTTTGGCATTTTGGTCATTACCAATTTACTGTTACAACTTACACAGAAAATGCAAAACAATGCTTTTGATGAGACAGTATGATACTGTTTTATAAAAGATGATAGGAGGCACAAGAGGGTAATTGATAAGATTGTTGGGGTTGCACTTGCAATTTATACTTCGTATCTCAACACTTGAGATTACCTGATAGTTTGTCAGACCAAGCTTGTCCAAGATCTTCAGGCATGCAATTCTCTCGTCATTACTACCCACAAATAATATATAATTCAGAACAAAAGATAAAAACATATATATAGGTAAAACAATAATAAATGAGAAATTAGGTTAAATGATAATTGAAAGTAGCAGAACAGTACTTCTCATTCAGAATTTCTGGAGCAAGAACACCAAAACAGCTAAGGAATTCAATAAATTCCTTTTTGGTTGTGTATCCATTGCAAGTGTTAATTGGCTCTAGAAAACCCTACAAAAACAAAGAAACTACTAGAATTTCAGAAAAAAAAAACATACAATACCTAAGTGATTTTTCTCTGAAACATATATACCTCAGTAAGGAAAAATATTCATACACTCACCCCAAACTGTAATTGTAGGTTAACATTGCAATTATTGTGAAAATTGGAAGGCTTCTGCAATCTGTGAAGTTGCAAATTTGTGTAGCTTGGCGTCTTCATCAATGCTTCAAGTTGCATCTGAAATTCAGGTCAGTAATACAATATGATTAAAAATACAATACCAGGTCGCTTGAAACATAATTAATAGCCAACCTAACCATACTACCAGATGGATGAGAGACAATGTACTTCTAATGGAGGTTCAACTACAAATTAAGGCACAACTCAGGCTTAATCAGGAAGTATGAACAGTACTAAGGTATGAGAATATCACACAAAATTGCCTGGTCAAATGTGCAAATTGGGTTGATGGAAAGACTTATATATATCCAATTGTGATATCATGCATTGCATCAATGAATACCATACCGTGGATTGGGCACAATTGTAATAACTGGAGTCTCCAGTTTGATGCATATTTCCATGATAGGAGATTGCATCAACCTCATTCCTTGGTCGGAGATTGAGCCCCCAAATCACTTGCGCCATTTCCTATATTTTGTTTATACAATGGCATTAAATGCTCTTTCTTTCTTCCCGCGCTATGCAATTAGCATGGAGCAGGAAGGCAGGAAGAAAGACCAGAGAAGAAATTTATTCTTCTCCTTTTTGTTTGTTTTATTATTCGCACATTTGTTTTTGTTTCTGTTTTCTGGGGTCAAAGAGGGAAAAAAAAAACGAATATAAGGGGAAAAGGTTCGTATCGCCAGGTTTTGAACATTAGACTTTCGCCAGCATGGCAAGAAGAAGTTGAACAACGGAAAAAAGCGAATCAATCGCTGTTTCTGGTAAAATATGACGGTGCTAAAAACTGCAAGGCGTTAAAATAATTGAGATTTTAGTAAACATGTGAGTATGTGACACATTTTTAGATATATTTAACAAATTTTTGCTAGATAATAACATATAAATACATTTCTAGAAATTTATATGTTAGCGCCACAAAATTGATGCCTAGAATGTGCTTTATATCTGCAATTGTGAAGTTGATATTTTCCGTGGCGTTGACTATTTTAACAATTGTTCATTTGTTCTTCAAAAAACAAAATTATATTTTCTTGTATTTTATGTCGAGTTTAATTATGGGAAGAAGTTCATAATTTAATTTAAAATACTTACAGAGTAATTTTTTATTTTGTTTTAATATTGTAATAGATCGGACAAATTGACTGAAAATGTTGATGCAGCAATGAAAAAAATCTGCTAAATTAGAAAATAATCTACCAATTTTAGTTATGCATATAAAAAGACTAATGCAAACATGTCTGTACTCTGTAGTATAAAGAAAAGACAATTTGCGCCACCATGTTGTCTTTTTTATATAGGGATCTAGAATATAGTCGCTTTCTACATGTTCTTTTCTCTTTTATAAAATTGATGATGACTATTGAAATAGTTTAACAATCGATTGACTTTAAATTAAGCAATGATTTCCTTGATTTGTCATTCTTCAAGTTGATCTCTTTACCATGGGATTTGTTATAGGAGAAAATATATGTTTTTTTTTTCCCGGGAACAAAGGGAAAATCAATAATGTGAAGAAAATTACACCATGCGTTTTCTTAAAATAAAAAACTCAAGTAGTCCATTTTGATGTTTGTAGTTTCTGACGATGTATTAATTATAGAAAAATAAACAATATATACTCAAATTACCAATATATTGTGAGTGAATTTGCTTATTGAGTTAATTGTTAAAAAAAAAAAAAGATTAGCTTATTGAGAATTCTTTAAGTCTGTATTTTTATTGAGGACTCTTTAAATTTGTATTTGAAAGGATCAAATACCGAGAAATTTTAAGTGCTATGTAGTAAAATTTCCCCTTGAATTGCAATCTTTTGCTGTTAAAAAGACTACAGAATTTTGAAGGTTTTTTAGTATACATACGTTAAAAGAATACATGTATTTTGTATTCAGCAATCAGCGGACACTAAAGTTTACTAAAATGCAGCTTCTCAAAATTGGTTCGTTTACTGTCTAGTGTATAAATAGTCCATCCGCGCTTAATAAGCATCTTGTGGGACGGCAGAGAAATATACCGGATTAAGCATGTCACAATCACATTCATGCAAGCAAACTAAATCAACTCTAAGCATTTTTAGCCATAATTTAGAATGTTAATTAAGTTGAGAGGGACAACACTTGTATCACAATTTGATCCAAAAACACATTTCGTACAATCAAATGTTTTGAAAACCAGACCGGACTGGCTGGTCGAACCTGTTGGACTGGGAACCGGACCCGCCCGGTCTCCAATTCAATAGCGGTTAGACCGATCGAGTTGGTCCACCCGATGGCCTTCTCAGTTCACCTTCCGGTCCAGTTTTTGGAACATTGTGTACAATACAAAATAACCATTTGACAAACATATTCCAATAACAAGATTCAGAGGAGCCAAGAACGCTAGTGATTTTGTGCGGCCTTGTATTTGTTTTAAGTTTTTATTAAAAGCTGAGAATATAAGTGCTTTCAACGCATTTTTCTTTTCGTTCTTTGACTTTTGAAATGTTCAACAATTCATTGACTTAGGCAACTTTTGCTAGATTTATCATTGTGGACCTTTTCTACATGCAACTTGTAAGAGGAGAAATTATTATGTTAGTTATTTCCTTAGGAAATGCTGGAGAACTTCCAAGCACGACAACTCCAAGAATTCTTCAAAATTGACAATACATCTCTGACAAGGTTACCCAACACATGGTAACATATTGAAAAATGTAGTTGAAAAGGCTTCAATACACGATCAACAAATCTAGCACAGCATTAGACATCCATTAATGTTACAGGAGAAAAGAACTAGAGAAAATGGCACATGTTATTTGGGGCCTCATCAAATGCCGACCGAGAACCGAGGGGGATGCGACCTCCTACCCTGGTACAATGCCCCAAACTGGAGAAGCCAGTTGCTGTACCGATCAACCAATGGTATGTTTCAATTCTTCTTTAATAGTTGTCATTAATGTGATGTATGATCGTATCTTAATTGACCAGCCAATTTTGTGTGTTTTTCTCATACCTTCTTTGTAACTGAACCTCAATTAGAACTTAGAAGTACATTTTTACAATGAAGCAGGTGCATGACACCTGACTGCTATGGGCTAGCACCGTATCATAAGGTCCCAACTCTCATTGGCTCTGTATTGTGTCATAATAATTTAACAAGGTTGTAGACTTGTGGCTCTTTCTGGCACTCACATTGGATGTTACAGACCGTCCAGTTTCCTCCATTTTCTTGTTGGACAAATAGTCCTAATCATATTGTAATTACTGAACTAAATTCAGATGCAAATTGAAGCGTCGACGGAGACTCCGAACTACACTAATTTGCAACTTTACAGATTGCTGAAACCATCCAATTTTCACATTAATTGCGATGTCAGCCTACAAGTACAGTTTGGGGTGAGTGAAATATTGTTACTTGCTGAGATACATATGTTTCAAAGAAAACTATACTCACTTTTTTATTTTTTTATTTTCTGAAATTCTAATAGCTTTCTTTTAATTAGTAGGGTTTTCTGGAACCCATTAGCATGACTTGCAATGGTTACCCGACCAAAAAGGAATTTAGTGAATTCCTAAGCTGTTTTGGTGTTCTTGCTCCAGAAATTTTGAATGAAAAGTACTTGCTGCTACTTGCAATTATCTTTTAATTAACATTTTATTCATTATATTGTTTAATTTTTTTCCTTTCTTTCTGAAAATAAAATACATTTGTTGGCAGTGATGATGAGAGAATTGCTTGCCAGAAGATCTTGGACAAACTTAGTCTGACGAACTATCAGGTAATCTGTGTTAACATACAAGCCCCTAAAACTTTGCCAATTACACATGTATGCATCAAGTCATTATTTTACATATATAACATCATAATCCCATTAATGACAGGGAATGACTAGATTATTGTGATGTGATGTCTTTTGGGGGGTAATATGTCTCATGAAAGTAGTTAATTTTCATTTTCTACGGAAGTTGTATGAGAATTTGGTAAAGACCAAAAAATGATAAAAAATAGGAAGCTTTAGGAAATTGAAATTTGATAGATTTAAGGACAAACAGGAATTGGGTGATGCATGGGATGCAGTTTACTTGAGGAAATTTCTATCTACAAAATAAAAATAAAGTTCTGAACTTCCTTTCCCTAAACAATGTTAGATTAGGGATACAAAGGTCTATTTGAAAGCTGCACATATGGCTGTACTAATAGCACAAAAAAGAAGGTTGCTAGAAAGAGCTGCAAGAACTATACAGAAAAGTATAAACGTACGCAAGTCACGAAAAAATTTCCTTTTGCTAAGGAAAGCAACCATTGACATCCAATCTCTATGTAGAGGTAAATCGCTAATTAAAAGTGACTGTTCCTTCTCTCTTTGTATTCATCCCCAAAAGCACCCATATGATATCTCTATAATTTTCAGAAAGCACCTGATATTTTTTACATTTGCCCAAGACTTTGTTTTCCAAGTGTTCAAGGAATACTTAGGAATATCAACTTGTTTTTCTGTTGCTGATTATTCCAGTTGGAAGTTATTTTAATTTTGTTTTGAATAAAATCTGTTGCCCTAAATATTTGAATGAAACACACAGCTGAATTAAGTTCTTAATTATAATTTTGAACAACCATTAGTAGTACTTTTCATGAATGACCGAATGAGACGCAGGAGAAGGATGAGTGGGAAAATTAAAGAAATCGTGAAATGGCCAATTAGATGCTTAGATGGAGGCTGGCTTTTTTTCAAAGCCTTATGCCAATAAACTAAAATTCTACAGACCTTTCTAGTTAGTTAATGCTTTTTATGCGCTTCCTTATTTTTTTTTCCTTTATTTTCTGCTCGCATCTTAATTAACAAATCACAGAATTTGTTTGAGATAATGTGGCAGTGAGTTACTTAAGCTTTTCCTAACTTCTGTGCTCATGTGTGCCATGTGTGCTAGCAAAGAATTCAGGTTCAGGAAGGAGACCAAAGCTGCTATCCATATCCAGGTCTTTTCTTTCTTTTTTTTTTATCTTGTACCTATTATTTTTGATGTATTGTTTTTGTGATATTAACAATCATATGTTGTTTTAGGCTAAGTGGCGCGGTCATAAAGAATATTTGTATTACAAGACACTCCAACATGCTACGCTCATGTACCAGTGCGCTTGGAGGCAAAGGCTTGCTAGAAGAGTCCTCAAACAACTGAAAATAATGGTGCAATTTGTTTACTTTTGCATTTCCCCCCTCTCTTTAAGGTTAATTTCCTTCCATTTGGTTTGTGTCACACGATCATTTGCTAATATAATGTTCATTCTTAGGCTGTAAGAGAAACTGATGCCGTCAAAACGGCGAAGGATCAACTAGGAAAGCACGTGGAAGACCTGATATTGCAGCAAGGGTTGGAAAAACACGGCAGAGTATTTTTTTTTTTTATTCTTCTATCCAAGTTTCTATTAAATCCTTGTTCTTTTCTCTTCTGAGATAAGTACATTGTCTTTCCAGTTTTTTATTATAGCTAAGCTACTCAATCTTTTAGTTAAAAATCGCATCAAATTAAGTACGTATTTGCTATTGTTTTTCCATTTTTTTAAATTTTTTTATTGGAATAAATAGTATCATGTACCTTTAATTTTGTTAGGCAGACTTTGAGGAGGCGAAAGAGAAGAAGGTGGCAAAGCTGCAAGAGGAATTGCGGGAAATGCAGATGCAAGTAAAAGAAACGAACACAGCTGCACTAAAAGAAAAGGTAGTTAGAGAGGTTATTGAGGAGGCACCTCTTTTGGTTAAAAACACTCGCATTCATTTTGAGGACACTACCGAAGTTGATTCTTTTACAGCAGAGAGGTTAAGCATTTCAAGATATATCGCTATGCCTAAAGATCACAAAAATGTGTTAATTTTTTTATTCGGATACTGATATCTGATTATAACGAGGATTCATAAAAAAAAAAAAAAACTTATTGGTATGAACAAAATATTGGAGGGAATAATTAGTAATTTCTAAATGATCCGTCGTCTGTTTCTTATATCACTCATTCATTTTTTTTTTGTTTTTGTTTTTTGCTCTTCAATCAATTTTTGGTTAAGAAAATGCATCATAGCAATTTTTACTTGTGTTAGTTTTTGGAATTGAAATAAAATATTGCCTGGTATTTTTAATTTTGTTAGGTGGACTATGATGAGTCAAAAGAGGTCATGAAGCTACGAGAACAATTACATGATGAAATGCAGATGCAAGTGAAAGAAGCAAAGACAATTATACTAAGAGAAAAAGAAGCAGCTAAAAAGGCTATTGAGCAAGCATCTCCTGCGGTTAAAGAAATTCTCATTCATGTTGAGGATACTGCAAAAATTGACTATTTAACCGTAGAAGTTGAGCATTTCAAGGTGTATCTCTATACCTAAAGATCACAAAATTGTGTTCAATCTTTTATTCGGATACCAATGTCTAATTATTATAAGGGTTCATGAAAAAAACTTATTACAGCGAAGAAATATAATAGATCGAGGAAATAATTAGTAAATTCTAGATGGTTTATATCTACCTCTTATGACTATCGGTTCAATTTTTGTAGTTTTCTCTTCAATAAACTTTTGATTAGAAAAATACAGCACACCAATTGTTAATTTTGTTAATTTATGGAATTGGAGTAAAGTCCCGTATTTATTAATTTCATTAGGCAGATTATGAGGAGGCAAAAGTGGAGATGATGAAGCTACAAGAACAGTTACATGAAATGCAGATGCAAGTGGAAGAAGCAAACAGAGCTATACTAAAGGAAAAGGAAGCAACTAGAAAGGCTATTAAAGAGGCACCTCACGAGGTTAAAGAGACTCTCATTCATGTTCAAGATACTGCAAATGTGGGCTCTTTAACCGCAGAGGTTAAGCAACTCAAGGTATATCTCTATACCTAAAGAACATAAATTGTGTCTATTTTACTATTCAAATACTAATGTCTAATTATGTTAGGGTTTTAGCGTTTGGAAGAAACACAAAAGAAGAGAGAAAGTTGGGTCTAAAAGTGATTTTGTTTATTTATCTCTCTTACATTGTATCTTACAGAACAAGACTAAATAAGATTACAACTTTGCATATCTAACCCTATACAAGATACAAATAACTAAAAGGTCCTACAGGTGAGATGAGAGATATTACTAACAATCTCCACCTTAGATCGAAATCTCACCTAAACCACAAACGAAAATACCAAAAAAAAAAAACATATGCTCTCAAACCCACAAGCCAAGTCTTCTCAAACCAAAGCAAACTCCACCTTCTTCATGGTTGTCTTGACATCTTCAATGACAGATTGGATATTGACTTTGTTAAGAATTCGAGCGTCTACGCAGCGGAAGTTAGATTTTTAGGTTCGAGGAGGCACGATCCAAGTGCAACTGCACAAGAACCGTGCCCCTTAGGGCTAGTCAGCACGAGGATCTCAGTACAAATAAAATACAAGTGAACACGTGAATTTAACGAGGTTCAGCACCAACTTGGTGCCTACGTCCTCCACACACACGCACACTCTTTCTATTTTTTATTATCTGTTAATGTCTGAGATACCTATTACATGGAGAAGATGAATATTAAATAGGAAAACTATCCTATAGAGGCACACACCCCCTTTCCATAATTCTCCATTATTTCTTTCTTTATTTGTTACATTTGGCATTTTATTTACAAGGAAACTATCCCAACATACTAGAACCACACCCCTGGACGTGCCATACACGTATTTCCAACTTTAGTGCAGCCTGGACCTTTCCTTGTATGAAAAACTAGTCTGTTCTGCCAACCATTCGGCTGGACCTGGCCGAACACCTGGCCGAATGCCCTATTTTGATCTTCTATGGCAGCACACACTGCCATACTTCATGTTTTAACACTCCCCCTCAAGTTATACAACTTGTAAGGACAATTTGTCTATTTTTCTTTAATAATTTGTGTCATGCATTCGATCCATAACTTGATCTTTTGCAGCACTTTCTCACACTCCCCCTCAAGTGGACATGTACTGATTTGTCATGTCTCACTTGCATGGAGTGCTGCACACCGGTACACACCGTCTTCTAAGGCACACACCTTTTGTCTTCATTGGCACACACATGCCTTCACGTTCTTCATTCAAACTTTCCATGAGTCGCACACACGACGACGACACACATCGCCACATGGATCAGTTTATTCACTTGGCACGAGTCACACATCTTGTGCTAGACTCTAGCGCCTTGCAACAAATCATTTTTCCCGGTCCGTGCCCTTCTGGCACGCCCCGTGCACTAAAGCCAAGTAACCCTTTTGCTTTAAGCCACCTTCACCATTCATATCATCACACATGAAAGATATTATTTACTAACCTTATTCCAAGTAGATTACTCTTAGTCTTCTTCTATCGCATCATATCTTCAACTTCTACTTTTAATGGTTTTGAATCCTTTGACCTGTCACATGTTAGACTTGAGCATCCTTTGCTTGACTCGCACATGACTTGATCGTTACCTTCTTGGCCATCTTATAGAGCTCATTGCATGACACGATATCCACCCGACTCGAGCACACTTGTGCTCGACCCGAGTATTCCTTGAGTATATCTTCATTACTTGGATTAAGGTCTAAGTCTTGACTCGCCTTGACCACTTGACCCAATCTGGACCATATGACATGACTAGAGCCTCTCGTCCATTGATCTCTCATGCTTATTCACTTGATATCCAACTTGGACACCAAATATTTCTCTCACTTCAACTCTCCCCCTGAGAGGGATATTTGGTGGCTTGCATACTTGATTAATTCTTGACTTCACATGCCCTCGACTCGAAGACATTCAACTCCCCAACTTGAAGAGCCTTTCAGACCTAACTTAGGCCTTTCTTCTTGACCCGTCATGGGCCACAACTTGATTGATACCAAAGATCTCTCTCAATTTTGCTCTCCCCCTGAGAGAGATATTTGGTTACACATGTAACTTGTCTTTTTGTGTTTTTGGACCCGACTTGGATCCTCTTGTTGGTCCCGATTTAGGCCCTCTTACTAGACCAGATTTTGACCTCCATCATGACCTAGTATAGGCCATATCCTTAGACCCGACTTGGACCATGTTCGTTGTTTCAAAACTGACCACTTTACCACTCATTCGGTCATCCATTCGGCCGAACACGTGGCCGAACAGACCCATCATGGACCATTTGACCTGTTCTAGGTTTTCGATTTGGACCCGACTCGAGCCACAACCAATACTTATGGCTAATTGACATGTGAAAAATCATTTGACCTATCATTCGGCCTACCATTTGGCCAAACACACAGCCGAACAAGTCTTAAATCCAACTAGGATTACTTCATTGACTCGACCTGAGCCTTCAATCTGACCCAACTTGGATTACTTTGATGTTCTATCTTTAGTCATTTCATCTATTGTCACATTCTTTCTATACCCAAACCATACAATCAACCATACAACAAGATCTTTTCTAAGCAAACCACAACAAACTAGTTTTATTCTGGATAAACCATGGTCACACAACCAACCAACATCTAATCACCTTGTTGATTCAATCTTCCAGAAAAACAAATAAGATACCTTATTTTTATTGTGGCTAGACAGATCTGCTTCTTTATGGTAGATTTGGACTCCAATCACCGCTCACAGGTCACACAACCCAAGCGATACCTCCGTGACAACTTCATATGACTCAGAAACACCATTAATCACCAGGGACGTGACCGTTCTGGCTCCCGTTCGGCCGAACACACAGCCGAATGCCTCTTTTCTGGTCCCGTTTGGCCGCGCACACAGCCAATAACCCTGTTCTTGATCCTGTACGGCTGTACACACAGCCGAATAGTCTGTTTTTAGCAGTTATGTCGCTGCTCGTGCTTCAAAGTCGATGTAGAAAGCCACTCGAACGGTTGTCTATCTCCATACACCTTTTTGGTTGAAGAAACACCCGTCTTGCACTTGCTTCGAGTCGTTCTTCGCCTTCCATCGCCTTCGTTTTGTCCTCCCATCTCTAAACCTGGCTCTGATACCATGTTAAGAATTCGAGCGTCTACGCAGCGGAAGTTAGATTTTTAGGTTCGAGGAGGCACGATCCAAGTGCAACTGCACAAGAACCGTGCCCCTTAGGGCTAGTCAGCACGAGGATCTCAGTACAAATAAAATACAAGTGAACACGTGAATTTAACGAGGTTCAGCACCAACTTGGTGCCTACGTCCTCCACACACACGCACACTCTTTCTATTTTTTATTATCTGTTAATGTCTGAGATACCTATTACATGGAGAAGATGAATATTAAATAGGAAAACTATCCTATAGAGGCACACACCCCCTTTCCATAATTCTCCATTATTTCTTTCTTTATTTGTTACATTTGGCATTTTATTTACAAGGAAACTATCCCAACATACTAGAACCACACCCCTGGACGTGCCATACACGTATTTCCAACTTTAGTGCAGCCTGGACCTTTCCTTGTATGAAAAACTAGTCTGTTCTGCCAACCATTCGGCTGGACCTGGCCGAACACCTGGCCGAATGCCCTATTTTGATCTTCTATGGCAGCACACACTGCCATACTTCATGTTTTAACACTCCCCCTCAAGTTATACAACTTGTAAGGACAATTTGTCTATTTTTCTTTAATAATTTGTGTCATGCATTCGATCCATAACTTGATCTTTTGCAGCACTTTCTCACAGACTTCAATTTCCGTACCACAATCAACTCAACAAATCTCACACAACTCAAAGTGAGAAATTTGGAGCTCCAGGAACTTGACACCACAACCAATGCACCTTCATGTATGAAGTGCATCAACGAGAAAAGATTCTCCGTATGATAGACTCAAATTTTCCATAACTAAAGTGTACACAAAATGGGATTCTCAAGCACCCACAACGCCAAATACATGGCCCAGATACACTTTGGGGACATATACTCAATGAAAGATATTTGCGAAGACAATAGCATTTGCATCTAAATTCTTCGCCAACTTGAATATCAAAGAGCAACAACGAGCCTCCTCATAATGGTGTCCAAATTCCATAACACAATACTCCATTCCAAAATCGATTCCCAGCCTACATGGTGGTAAATACTTGGCATAACATCAATAACAGAGAGCACATACCAGGAGTGTTTCTCTTCAAAGGCATACTTAGATGTTCTTGCAATCCAAAGTTGTGTTCATGCGAGAATATGAGTCCGAAACGACGAACTCCACCTCCAGTGAGACATTCTGACTATCGATCACCGCGAGCTTCATCCTTGACTTAAAGGTTCACAAGCTCCTTGCTTTGCCTGAGCCGCTACACGGCCTCATCCGACCCATCTTGGCCGGGATCACCTCGAAGGCTTCATGATCGATCTCTAGCTCCTCATCTGGCCCGAGCCTATGCTCTGCCACATCCGACTCATCCTAGCCGGGATCAACACAAGGGCTATATGCTCAACACAAATGTCTCTAACTCAAGCTGCACGGCTTTTCGCTCGCCTTAACAGAACTCCACCTACTTTGGAACCATCATGAACTCAAATACCTTTATCAATGTGGCAGTCCATTTGACACCTCAATGACTCCACTTTTCACTCCAAGAAAACCATAACCCAACAAAAAAATTTCTTCCATTATTCATCCCATTAATTTCTGTTTGTTGCCTCAAACTCAATTTATCCAATGCTGCACACCATACAATTAGACACCAAATACCATCTCCAAAATTATTTGATGCCTCAAGCTGTCAAAAAATTAATTCTCACCACACCGGGTTTAAACTACATAATCACATCACATTCTTCAATCTAAAGAGCATTAGACTATACCAGTCTACATACGTGGCTCACAACCCGAGCATTAGACTACATCGGTCTACACGCATGGCTCACAATCAAATTTGAAGCAAACAACAATATGTGACCATGCATTCTTGAGGTGGTATTGAGAAATGATAATATCCGAATTCACCAAAAAAAAAACCAAATTTGTTTAAAAAGGCTTGAAGCAGCTCAAAGCGACTTAAATTTGATTTTGTGGTCACGTGCACCAAACGCCGAAGCTTAAATTGGCTACCCAGTCGACCATCAGATGGTGCAAGTGAAGACAAACAAGATGGCCACCAGAATAAAAAATTCTTACCAATCCAAGGCAGTCTCGTACACCACACTACAAATTGGCTCACTGTGCCTTTATACACCGCGTGGATTTAGGAGGTGCTTCACACGGCTCACGCGGCAGCACTAGATCAGAGAAGAGACTAGGCAAACAAACCAGCACAAAAGGATCTAAGCCGCCTGATCGCGACTCGCAAGTGACAACACTAGAACGCCACTTCTCCACGCAAAAGCACCGACACCAGCTCGGTGCTCAGTGCCGATTTGAACAAAACCCTCGAAAAAGTCGCACGATCCGTGCGCGACAAAGCTCACAGCGGAAATTAAGGCGTCTCAGGACGCACGCCCGCCGCCACCGCATCTCAAGGTCCGAAGGCCGGCGGCGACGGCGGATCTGTGCTCTGATACCAGTTGTTAGGGTTTTAGCGTTTGGAAGAAACACAAAAGAAGAGAGAAAGTTGGGTCTAAAAGTGGTTTTGTTTATTTATCTCTCTTACATTGTATCTTACAGAACAAGACTAAATAAGGTTACAACTTTGCATATCTAACCCTATACAAGATACAAATAACTAAAAGGTCCTACAGGTGAGATGAGAGATATTACTAACAAATTATAATAAGAGTTCATGAAAATTTTTTGTTGGAACGAAGAAATTTATTAGATGAAATAGTAGATAATTTCTAGATTGTCGTCTATTTCGATTGCCTCTTATATATAATACTCGTTTAGTTTTTGTACTTTGTTCTTCAATCATGTTTTGGTCCAGAAAATACGCAGCATAACAATTGTTACTTTTGTTAGTTTTGAAATTGAATTGAATTGAAATAAATATTGTCTTGCACTTCTAATTTTGTTAGGCGGACTATGAGGAGGCAACAGAGGAAGTGATGAAGCTACGGGAACAATTATATGAAATGCATATACAACTGGAAGAAGCAAAGGCAGCTATACTAAAAGAAAGAGAAGCAGCTAGAGCTATTGAGGAGGCACCTCCTGTGGTTAACGAGACCCTCATTCATATTGAGGATACTACTGAGGTTGATTCTTTAACCGTAGAAGTTGACCATTTCAATGTATATCTCTATACATATAGATCACAAAAATGTGTTCGATTTTTTATTCGGATACCGATGTATGATTATTAAAAGGGTTCATGAGAAATACTATTGCGATGAAAAAATATAGTATAGGAAATAATTATAGTAAATTCTAGATGGTCTATCATCCACCCCTTATCTCTCATTCAGTTTTTGTTATTTGCTCTTAAAAAAAAAATTGGTTAGAACAATAATAGCAATTGTTACTTTTGTTAAATTTTAGAAATGAAATAAAATAATGCCTAGTATTTTTATTTTTGCTAGGCAGACTATGCAAAGGCAAAAGAGGAGGTGACGAAGCTGCGAGAACAATTGCATGAAATGCACATGCAACTTGAAGAAGCAAAGGCAGCTATACTAAAAGAAAGAGAAGCAGCTAGAAAGGCTATTGAGAAGATACCTCAAGTGGTCAAAGAGACTGTCATTCATGTGGGGGATACTGCTAAAGTTGTCTCTTTAAACATAGAGGTCGAGCAACTCAAGGTATAACTCTATATCTAAAAATCACATAATTGTGTCCATTTTATTATTTGAATACTGGTGTCTGATTATAGTAAACGTTCACAAAAAAAAAAATAGTTGTTAGGATGTAGAAATATATTGTTAGATAAAATAACAAGCAATTTCTAGATTCTTTGTAATCTGTCTCTTATAACACTCATTTAGTTATTGATTGTTTTGACTTCAATCTTTTTAAAAATATAGCAAAACGATTGTTACTTTTGGAATTAAAATATTTTTTGTATTTTTAATTTTGTTAGGCAAACTATGTGGAGGCAACAGAGGAGGTGATGAAGCTGCGAGAACAATTACATGAAATGCATATACAAATGGAAAAGGCAAAGGCAGCTATGCTAAAAGAAAGAGAAGCATCTAGCAAGGCTATTAAGGAGGCATCTTCTATAGTTAAAGAGAATCTCATTTATGTCCAGGATACTGCCAAGGTGGACTCTTTAACCGCAGAGATTAAACAACTCAAGGTATATCGATACCTTAAAATCACAAAATTATGTCCATTTTATTATTCAAATACTGATGTCAGATTATAATAAGGGTTCATGAAAAATACTTGTTGGACAAAGAAATATATTGGATGGAATAATAGGTAATTTATAAATCGTCTATCGTCTGGCCCTTGCAACACGCATTTAGTTTTTGTAGTTTGCTCTTCAATCCATTTTTATTAAGAAAATTAATGCAATATAACAATTGTTATTTTTTTTTGTATTTTTAATTTTATTAGGCAAACTATGTGGAGGCAAATGAGGAGGTGATAAAGTTGCGGAAACAATTGCATGAAATGCAAATGCAAGTGGAAGAAGCAAAGGCAGTTGTCCTAAAAGAAAGAGAAACGGCTCGAAAGGCTATTGAAGAGGTAGCTCCTATGGTTAACGAGACTCTCATTCATGTTCAGGATACTGCTGAGGTTAACTCTTTAATTGTAGTGGTCGAGCAACTCAAGGTATATCTTTATACATGCCTAAAGATAAAAAATTATGTACATTTTATTGTTAGGACACTGATGTTTCAGTTATAATGAGGGTTCATGAATAATGCTTATTGCGATGAAGAAATATATTACACAAAATAATTTGTCAATTCTATATGGTCTATTGTTTACCTCTTATAACTCTCATTTAGTTTTTGTTGTTTGTACTTCAATCCCTTTTTAGTTTAAAAAATAAAGCATACCAATTACTAGTTTTTTTAAATTTGACTAACTATTGTTGTAAGTGAATGGAGCAAGGGCAGTTATACTAAAAGAAAGAAAAGTAGCTAAAAACTAAGGCTATTGATGAGAAGGTACATTCTATGGTTAAAGATACTCTCATTAATTCATGTTTAGGATACTGCTACTGTTGACTCTTTAAACACATAGATCTAGCACCTCTATACACAAAAATCACATATTTGTATCCATTTACTCCAGATACTGATCGATGTCTGATTATATAAAGGAAAAAAATATATTAAGGAATTAATTAGTAAATTCTGGGTGGTTTGGCCTTATATAATATAATAATATCTACAATTGTTATGTATTGCTCATTTATGGAAAAATGTCCAATTAGAAGAGTTTGCAGATATTAATAAGTTATTTCTATGCCTTTAGACTTTGTTGCATGCAGAGAGAGAAGCAAGTGAGTTGGCTAAACAAGCACAAGAAGAATCTGAGAAGAGAAACGAAGAATTAGTCAAGAAAGTTGAATGTGGTGAAAAGAAAGTCAAACAACTTCAAGATACTGTACAAAGGTCCCTTTTCTACTTGAAAAATATTGAAATGTCAGCTTTGTCAGAATTTTTTATCGTGCTTATACTATCACGTTGCATTAATATGATTAGATTGCACCTAACTAATTCCAAATAAATAAAATAAAATAAAAGGATATAAAGAGAAATGAGGGGAAAAAAGATTAAACAACAGTTACACCATTTATCCAACCTTCTTGATTAAATAGCTTCATTAACTCTTGGCAACTAGATAAAATGTTTTCTTTTTAAAGTATGTTCAGTCTTGAAAAAAAATATATTAGAATTTAGAAATGATAAAATAGGTTGACTGCTTTTGTTGTTCGATTGTATTGCAACAGACTGGAAGAAAAAAACACAAATCTAGAAGAAGAATGCAATAAATTACTAGTGTTCATTTCACAAGACTCGGGATTCCATAGGGCTCCTATGTAAAATATGTGGTTGAAAATGAATTTGAGCAACAACACTTGAGATGCTTTATGTAAAATTTGTTCAATATATAATTTGAAAACTCAAAGCTTACACTCATTTCATACTCTTTCAATAGTTAATTACATGTCATAACATACATGATTATTACATTTTATTTCTTAGTCAATTGGAATTTTATCATTTTGTACAAATTATTAAGTTATAATAACTTCTTTGTAACAATCACTCATTGAATGAAACTTAAAATATTTGACAAGACAATTAAATTCTTTATTGTTTGCTGAGTTGATCAATTCCTATTTCCTAGCTAATCATTCACCCGCTAGATATTTTGCCCAAATTAATAGATTTGATTTCTCTATTATTTCTTTCTGTTGTGCTTTGATAATTACTCAAGAATTGAAGCCTTTATATATATATATATGCACTTTGGTATACAAAAGGTTAAAAGTTTTTTTAAGAGAATTATTCGAGGTACATCCCTCATTGAAAGGGGAAAGGTTTTGTCAAAAAATTTATAGAGATTGTTACATCTTGTGTCGACTTATTATGGGGTCGTTTGGATCGCTTAGGAATAGGAGGAATTTCCTATTCCTAGGCATAAAGTAATGGGAAGTGTGTAATTTTGTGAAGAGTTTGGATTGTTTATAATAAATTTAGCCTAAGAATAGAAAATTCCTCAAATTCCCACTTGATCCAAACGGCCCCATATGATATAATAACCGGTGTAATTTCTAGTCACAGGTCAATTTTGTTAAATGTTCTATTTTGTGTTGTATATAAGTAGGGAAATAAGTTGCTGAACTTGTTGTTGGTTCCTAACTAGGGAAATGAGATTGTGGACTGAGATACTTAACATACATAACCGAAAAATTTAAAAATAGTATTAAATTAATATAATATATTAAAAATAATATTAATATAATAATATTTTTTTAAATAGTATCACGAGATCGGAATCCCAGATTCCGAACGCAAGATCGGATTCCTGGATTCCGATCTTGATTCCGATCTTAGCTAAGATCGGAATCCCGGATTCCGACCTTAGCTAAGATCGGAATCCGAGATTCCGATTTTAGCTTTTTAATTTTTTTATATATTATTTATTTATTAGTTAAATAATTAGAAAAATAGATAATATATTGTAAAAATATTGAAAAAATATGAAAAAAAATCAGGAATAATTAAATTAAATTTTATATGTAATTTAGTATTTTTTGGGGAAATTAAATTTATTTTCATTTTAATTAATTTATTTAATTAAAATATAAATTTTTATAACTTATTTAATTAAATGAATTGTACCATTTAGAAAGGATTATAAATTTTCAGAATTTGCAGGAATACAAAGGCATAATCCTTTCAGAATGTTCAAAGTTTTATTAATCCTTTCTGCATTTGCAGGGATACAAAGTCATAACTTGAACATTAAAACTTTAAACAGGCATAACTTTTGATAGGAAGGTCCGTTTGGCGCAAACGAGGACATTCCGGAAAGCTGGCGACGAGATCTACACATGTTACCGAGGTAAAACCCCGTAATGACCATTTTCGAAGCCAAAAAATGCTCTCTGGACCTCCAAAATCCACTTTGAAAGTTTGCAAACCTAAAAACCATTCTAAACTACTAAAAATGTTTTTAAAATCATAAATTAATCATTAAAAAGAGAAATGCAGTAAATCAAGTGAATTTAGTCTTTCTTCTCCGTCTCAGTAAAACATCAATCTCTTGTGATTCCTTTCTAACGCAATCCAGAAAGTCCTTCCTTGATCATGAGACTCGATATGATTGTTTAATATATAATATGAAAATAATATATACAGAGGACGACATCCGGGACGCATATCAAATGGTTGTTTAAAAATTTATAATTTTAATTTAAATTAATTAAAAATTTATACTTAATTATTCATTTTTTAATTAAATAAATTAATTAAATTTATATTTAATTAAATAAATTAATTAAAAGGAAAATAAATTTAATTTTCCAAAAAAAATACTAAATTACATATAAATTTTTGTTTAATTATTCCTGATTTTTTATATTTTTTCAATATTTTTAGAATATATTATCTATTTTTCTAATTAATTAACTAATTAATAAACTAATTAAAGGGAAAAAAATTTCCCAAAAAATACTAAATTACATATAAAATTTAGTTTAATTATTCCTGATTTTTTTCCATATTTTTTCAATATTTTTACAATATATTATCTATTTTTCTAATTATTTAACTAATTAATAAATTAAATAAATAAATAAATAATATATAAAAAAATTAAAAAGCTAAGATCGGAATCTCGGATTCCGATCTTAGCTAAGGTCGGAATCCGGGATTCCGATCTTAGCTAAGGTCGGAATCCAGGAATCCGATCTTGCGTTCGGAATCTGGGATTCCGATCTCGTGATACTATTTAAAAAAATATTATTATATTGATATTATTTTTAATATATTATATTAATTTAATACTATTTTTTAAAATTTCGGCATACATAATGACTGTAACGTTTAGTATTTATTAATTTCTCATACATAATGACTGTAACGTTTAGTATTTATTAATTTGTTGTCATGACATGTGATTGAGACATGCTTAATCCAGAGCATATTTCCAGCATGGTACTAGTTAGCCACAAACTTAGGGAGCGACGACAGTGGTATTCATGAATCATGACCTACTAGGCGCACTGCATGTAAATAACATTGAACCGGCCAATCAATTAATTTTCTGGCTCCACCAACTAAATACCCAATGCATAATAACGTGATTGACTGATTGTCAGAGAGGAACGAACATCCCAAATTCCCAATGCATAAGCTTTCCAAAAATGAACATGTGTATTTAAAATATTAGTCTAAAGCATTTGAAATATAAGCAATCTAAACATATTAAAACTAAATAGTGAGTTTGTACTAGATCATCAAGCTACATTAACGGTTTGGTCACATTTATGTTGATAATTTTTTAGATCATTTCGAACTTTTTTTAGATTGGTGTAACTCTTGTAATTTGAAATATAATATAGGCTATGTACGACCGGCACGTAGCCGAGGTACTCATTAATGATTGATTCGAACATACAAGCATAATTGATAGGATTAAAACGGTGTTTTCGCTTAATTTTCAATCTATGTATGCCAATCACACACCATGTGGGCTGTGGCACTCAAATTTTGCAACCCCTCTCGCGAGGTCGGCTTGGCTGTTCTTGATGCCTATTATGACTTAACACCGCAACCTGACCCTCAAAAAAGCAAAAAAAAAAAAAAAAAAAAAAAAAGGCCGGCAACCACCCTTCCTCCAAAAGTTCTAAATTATAAATAGATTCCTTGCAATGTCTACTTAATGTGGTTGATTGTGAATTTCGCCCTCAGAAAGACTAGGGTATTCTCTCAAATCTCTTTAGCCGGCCCCATCTTCTCAGCTGCTAGGGCAGTGGTGTTACTGGATTACCTTTAAGAATCCTGAAATTTAAATTAAAAGAGAGGAACTTTTGTGTGATATGAACTATAGTTTCTCTTTAAGATACCGACCATACTCCACCACTTCGATATTTTCATTTCATAGCAACTCTGTAATTAGATAAAATAGCTAAAAGCCGAAAAGAACCTAAACAGTCGTAGTAATTATGCAAACCCCAAAATCTTGTGCAGATTGCATTACTGTGTTAGCATACATACTAATTCAGCTTTGCAAACAGTCAAACTCTCCGATTAGATGAAATAAATATATGCATAAATAAAGCTCGAGCTTCACGCATGGGTTACATGATTTAGTAAATCACAATTTAATTAGTATTATCTATGCCATGAAAACAACTACAGGCGCTTTCCTAAGTGTCAGATTTAAAGGTATCACGTAGGTAAGCAGAGAAATACACTATGGGTTAAAGTACGTCGCAATCATATCTCATGCAAACAAACCAGGACTAAACCTTTTGCTATCATTTAGAATGTTAGGTTCAGAGGGGCAGCACGAGTATCCAGTATCTACAATTGATCCATAAACACATTTTCCTAGTTATATACAATACAAAATAGGACATTTGACAAACATTGACCTATGGTAGCCTCACAACCAAACGGAGACCACAAATGACTAAAAGTACCCCTGAACCTTTTCCAATAACAAGATTCAGAGGCCTAACAACACTTGCAACTCACGAATACACAAGTGTGACAAAAGATTGTGAGCAATAGAAATAAATAACCAATTAATTAAATTTTTAAAAAATAAAAGAAAAGCCTACCAAATAACCCCCATGGTTATAAGGTAAGAAATGGGGAACTGTATGTACATGCAGCGCTCTTTTTTCCTTTTTTTTCCTTTTTTAATTTATGCACAGCTGGGAGTCAGACGATTGAGAATTCATTCCTTTCTTTGATGCAAGAAAGCAAATCCTGAATTTTCTCGAATCAATGGTGGTAAATCAAGATCTGATGTCTCAACCTCAGTTATTGATTTAGATATATCATCCACTGTAAATGGTATACTGCAACCACAAAACAATATGTTATAATTGTTGAAGAAATAAATATGTGCCAAATACATAGTATAGAAAGATGATTTAAAATCCCCAAAACAATTTATTAGAAATGGAAGTGAAAAAGGTACCTGGAGTCGTCATCCAACAAGAAAGAATTTCCAGTTTGGCTATTTGCTTCCTCTGACATCTTTACCCTCATGCTTCCGATTACCTAAAAATGTGTAAAAGGTACAATTTCACAAATATGCTTGCTGAAATAATAACACAAACTGCAACTAAAAAATGGAAAAACATACCTCTGAAGAGACACTATGAGTACCATACTTGTCATCCCAATACATAGTGCTTATCCTATATACTTGTTGAATGCTAAGTTCCTGCCAAAAGAAAAGAAAAACAAACCTTTTATATCAATTAAAGCTAGAGTATTTTTTATAGTTCATTTAGAACCAAAACAAATGTCACTTACAGGGCAAAGATCTTTAGTGATCTCTTCAAGAGTCTTTTTTGGCTTTTGGTGAATAACCTGATTACACAAGAAAGATCATATAAGGTTTCAAAATTATGGCAAGTATCTAGAAATAAAGTTTTACATTCTTATAAATATTAACAATTTTTCAGAATTGCATACCAAGAAACCAACAGCTTGCCTAATATGCTTCAGTTCATCCCACGCAGAGCCAGCAAACTGCAAGTCATACAAAAATTAGATGCAGTAAATTAAGAATAGCAGCAAAAACAGAATTCAAGGATTCTAAAAAATAAAATAGAGGGAAGGACACCTCATCGGTAGCATCAAAGCACCACTGCTCTAACTCGGCCAGACCTGCTTTAACGTACTCTCCATTGCTAAATGAACAGCACTCACGGCGGAGCAGAAGACTGGATAATAAATTGATAAAAATGTGATGATAGATAAGCTTTAAGATGTAGATCAAAAGACAAATTGAAAATTAGAAAATACAAAGTATATTAATAAATGAAAATAAAAGATAATAATTTGAATTAAATAAAATAAGTACCTGTTAAATAGCTGAACATTAATGAAGGAGAATACTTGAACAAACACCTTCCTAACCAGCAACGGAGGTACCTACAACAAGCCAGAGCAAACTGACAAAGTCAATTTGTTGTAATTTTAATACAACAGATTCAAACTTTTAGATTGTTTAGCCAACACTTACAAAATTGGCTTTCATGATGTTCAAGTAGGTGGTGAGACTCTTGACAATGCTCTGCCAGTGGGCCATGAGATTCTGGTGTGCTTGTGGATTTGCATGCGAACGGGTTCCTTTTATCAGGCTTGCACGGGATGTCCTTGGTACCTACAATTTTGTTTTCCATTAGCGAAATTATTGTTATTCTTTTTAGCTCCAACCCCATAGGTAACAAAGAATATTCCATCTCATTCCATTTTCTGTAAGTACCTGAATGCATAGGCCAAGAAGAGGCGATATCTCTTTCTTCAAGTTATCTCTGATCATACCATATATCTTCTCTAGGAAAGCAGTCAGCTGCTGCTTGAAAAGTAGTGCTGGATACTTGGCCTCTACTTGACGGCCTCCAAGTAAAGCTCGGCTGATGGTTTGTGGAGTACCGCGAACCTTCCATTATAGAAATATATGGAGCTTTTGTTACTCTGTAAAAAAAAGTTTAGAAAGGTTGGTTTGATATTTCATTCTTAGAATTTTACCGAAGGTAACTTGGAGAACAAAGCAGTTGAAGGAGTTCTGCGTCTATGTGGGGTAGAGTGCACAGCCCCACTTGTCTTTAGTGTCTTTTGCAATAGTAACAGTAGAGTTGATGAATTAGAAAGCCAGTATGCCAGCTTGTCATTGTTGTCTTGTGTCTGTACAAGAAAAGTTAGAAAAAGGTAAGCCAAGCCCATAATAAGAAGTACAGTCTTAACAGATATCTTTTAAATATACCTCAATACAAGTGCCTATAGTTTGGATAATCCGATCGAAAATACTGGTCCTCTCGACCTCAAAAGACCTCCAATGTAAGAGGCATCTATATATCATGCAAGCAGCTATTGGTCTTCCCCTAGAGAACCCTAGGTCTTGTGAAACGGACTTGATCAACAATTCTTGGTTTTCCTGAAAAAGAAAATATCAAAAATCAAAATTCATAAAGGATGATCAAGTTAGCCACATTCAAAAACACAGAAAATTTAGAAGGAACGAGGAGAATTTTCATACTTGCTGCTTCTCATTAAGTGATTTTTGTGGTTTCTCCTCCGGCTCAATCTCCTTTCTGTCAGCTAATTTTGGAGTCATAGCCTACATTATTCAAGACAGCTCAGTTGCAGTCCATCATAATTCGCTTTTCAAAGATTTGATTGGGAGAAAATGCGTTTTTTTTTTTATTTCCTTTTTAAGTGCACTTACAAATGGAATCGGGGTTCTCTCGCCATTTGGTATAGGGCCAACCCTCTCTGGTGTTTCCATCTGAAATAACAGAGAACCAAATTTTGCAATATGAATGTTGAGAAATAGCAAAGAATAATATTTACTTGTAATGATTGCACAAAGAATGAAGAGATAATACAGGTACCTGGAAGAGGTTTCTATTAGGATACATAGCCATTTGTTTGGCAGTGGGAGACATAACAACAGCCTGTTGCCGTAGTACTTTGCATTCTTCTTCCAGATTTAAGTTCTTTTCTTCCAGCCTGTGAAAGTACATTAGTACACAGAAATCCATTAACCTATTTCATCCGTTCTGATAATTCATATTTAAGACGAGACTGTGATAGCAAGAACGGATTTGAAATAGAAAACATTTTATCTACTTATTAAGTTCCTAAAGGCTAGAGCTATTCGAAGCAGGTTAACTGAATGGTGTAACTGCTGTTTAAAGACAATTTTTTTTCCCTTTTGGAAGTCGGGTATATATGAACTGGCCAGGCCAAAATTCCCATATCTTTTTTCCAGGCAAAAAAGGAACCTTTGTACAGTATCCTGAAGCTGTTCCATTTTCTTTTCAGCATCTTCAACCTTCTTGACTAATTCTTCATTTCTCTTCAGAGATTCTGCTTGCGCTTTCCTGGCTGCCTCGCTTGCTTCCCTCTCTGCTTGCAGCAAAGCCTAAAGGCAAAGGAAAAAGCTTATTAGTATCTACAAGTTCTTCTAATTGGACCTTTTTCCTACAATAAGCAACATTTACCATAGACAAAATCATAAGAGGCAAACCATCTAGAATTTACTATTTATTTCTACACAATAAGTACTTTTCATGAACCCTTATTATAATCAAATTATAATAAAACATTAGCACCTTAATGATAAAATGAATTAATGAACAAAATTTTGTGATTTTTAGGTATAGAGATATACCTTGAGTTGCTCGACCTCTGCAGTCAAAGAATCAACCTTGGCAGTGTCCTCGACATGAATGAGAGTCTCTTTAACCACAGGAGGCGCCTCCTCAATAGCCTTTTTAGCTGCTTCTCTCTCTTTTAGTATAGCTGCCTTTGCATCTTCCACTTGCACCTGCATTTCATGCAGTTGTTCTCGCAGCTTCATCACCTCCTTCTCTTTTGCCTCCTCATAGTCAGCCTAACCAAATTAAAGATACAGGACAATATTTATTCCAATTCCAGAAACTAACAAAAGTAACACTTGTTATGCTGCAGTTTTTTTAACCAATATAAACAAATGAAAAAAAAGAGCTAATAGAAACTAATAAATCTGGAAAGAAAACTAAAATAATTACTCTGCTGCGTTTTTCCAACCCTAGCCGCAGTGTCAGATCTTCCACACGCTTTTCTAGTTGATCCTTCGCTGCTTTGAGGGCACCAGTTTCTCTTGCAGCCTATAATATATTATATGAGTGTGAGGCAAATCAGATTGAAGGAAACCTTAAAAGAGGGAAGAAAAAAGGGGAAAAAATAAATTAGTGGACCATTTTGAGTTGTCTGAGAGCTCTTCTTGCAAGCCTTTGTCTCCAAGTGCACTGGTACATAAGCGTTGCATGTTGGAGTGTCTTGTAATACAAATGTTCTCTATGGCCACGCCATTTAGCCTAAAAACAAACTTGTCATTGTTAACATCTCAAAAGAATACATCGAAAAATAGGTACAAAAAATGAAATAGAAAAGAAAAGAGGAAACCTGGATATGGATGGAAGCTTTGGTTTCCTTCCTGAACCTGAATTCTTTGCGAGCGGACATTGCACGTAAGCCAGCTTGCAATGTAACTGCAGACATCTGTTGCTGCAGGTACAACTTCCTTGCAAAGTACTTGCGCAGAGTTTTCTGTACTTTAATTGCTGATGCCTCCCGACGCATCATCTCATATGTCTTACGAGCCAGCATTCCTGCATTAAGACAAGATAAGATTATACACAGTTAAGTCAAAGATTTCACAAACTCTAATTGAACAGCTGTTGATGTCCATCTTACAAAAGGAAACAAGGGTACCTCTGCAGAGAGATTGGATATCAATAGCAGATTTCTTTAGCAAGAGGAACTGCTTGCGCGCTATGTGTGTACGTATCTGCCTCTGGATGGTTCTCGCAGCCCTCCCTAGCACCTCTGTTCTACGTGCATCTAGATCAGCCATTTGTCCCGCTCTCAAAAACACCTTTGTTTTTCCAATCTGACATTGTGGGGCATCCACAAGACATCAAAATTAGAACATCCAAAAGTAAACTGGTCAATTCAATATTCTTTCAAATAACAATTTAAAGCCAAAAAAAAAATGCAAGGCTATTCTTCATAATATCCAGGTTACCTGATAATTAGTCAGTCCCAGCTTATCCAACATTTTTTGACAGACGATCTTGTCATCATTGCTATCCACAAGAAAAACAGATACAAAATGAAGTAAGAAAGAAGTAGCAGAATAACAAAACAAAAACATCTCTCGACTAGAATTCTTACTTTCCTTCCAATAATTCTGGCGCAAGCACACCAAAGCGATGAAGAAATTCATAGAATGTTTTTCTTGTAGGGTATCCAGCACAACTGATCCTGATTGCTTCTAGAACACCCTAAAAAAAATTTAAATTTTAAAAAAAAATCAACACATAATCACCTTTTTAAGTTAAAGGTTGCTGAAAAGAGGAAGCTGATTTAGATTAACTTACACCACATCTTAGTTGTTGGAGGACATTTTGATTTTCAAAAATTGAAGGTCTGAGAAGATTATTTGGCTTCACACATCTGATGTAGTGCGGCTCTGTTGAGCTTAGTGTCTCCATCAGTGCTTGGAGTTGTAGCTGAGATATATTAAACAAAATGTTATAGACTTCTCTTAAAACTTAGGTTCTCCCAAGAAGTATTATTTAAATTAATAGGGGATGAACAAAGCAAGTGAAATATTCTACATAAATGTAAGATCTTTTCAGTTTTGTGCAGGTATGGAACATGAAACATACCAGAAGGCAAAGATCAGCAATGCCATCTTCTTTAGAAAGATAATTTTGTTTCATTTTTCTTTTCTTTATTTATTAATTTTGATTTGTGTCAATGTGGTTCCATAGTTGAATGTAAAACAAAGGACAAAATGAAGCTCCACTCTTGTGTTTTGTTTTTGAATCTTGTCCAGTGTTCTTGTGGCTTTAATCAACTCCTAGAAATTTTACTTCCATGATATTGCTCTGCACATCAATTACAATTTACAAGATTTTTCCAAAGAAATTGTCCAATTGAATTTACAAACAAGAAACATACCTTGAATCGAGCACCAATTGATGAAAACTTTGAAGATTTAGATGTCTCCTCAGGAAGTGGAGGAAACAAACCCGCTACAAACGGACATTCTGATGCATTAAGCAAATCTTGGTGCTCAGCCACCACATAATCTTTGTTCTTGTCTAGAAAATTATCTGCCTGATAGGTCACCTGTGCAACAAAAATAAACAATAATAACAAAAATATATTAATAAAAATTAAAATTAGTGAAGCAAATGAAAAGGGGAAAATAAGTAATTAGATAAGGTAGGAAATGAGCAACAGACATCTCCGGCATAATGGACAATAGTGAAAGCAGTTCGGGACAGCTTGGGCTTGACGAATCGCTTGTTTTTCTGGAATGTCGTGTACAACTTCTGTGCAAATGTCTCGTGTGTAGATCTAGGAAACATGCTGAACATAGGCACACAGTCATACATGGTCAACAGGACAAATGTTAATAGCTTCCTTAGCATCAAAGTAGAATAGCAGCAAATATCTTGCAATTATTGTGAATTAGACAATTCAGGAGCTTACCAGGCCTCATCAAGAAGTGCAATTACTCCACCAGGTTTCTGAGGAAAAAATGAAAGAACAGTTTAGAAGCCTGAATGGAAAATTACACACACACCCTGTACTGTAAAAGCTCAAATAGATTGCATTTACTTGCACCAAAATAAATAGTATAGATTTGGCTGACACAATGTTTAATGTCTTATAGTCCAAAAATACACAACAAAATTTAGTAGATCAACAATAACTAGCGACAAAATTCAGAACTTGGTTTGCTACATAGTGCTCATTGGTCCAAAATATGTTCGAAACTAAGCCCAATTTGTTCAGTACAGTGACTAGAGAGAGTATTCTTTCGATTAAGATGAGAATCTATAAACCTTCTCAATTAAGTCCAAGACATCTTGATTATCAACAAAATCAATGTAACTCCAATCTATCTCCTCCTTAGTGTATTCTTCTTGCTCCATTTTAAAAACGTGCTGCAACAAAATCATATGCTCTTTTAATACTTAAAAAACATATCATGCTCCTGGGTTTTCTTTATCCAGGAGCAGAAGGTAGACTAATATATGTCTCAGTACAGTAAACATATCATGCTCCATTTTTCAAACATCACAGCAGAAGGTAGACTATATGTCTCAGTACCTGGTTAAAATGCTGTTGAAGCTTTTCATTTGTATAGTTGATGCAAAGCTGCTCAAAACTGTAAAAAAGAAAGAAAAATCACATCAATAAAAAATCCAAAATATTGTTATTTTTTTATTTTGACTTTTGAATATCAGGAACTCAAACTTGCTTGTACAAAAAATTTTACCTGTTAACTTTGAAACTTTCAAATCCATAAATGTCGAGAACCCCGATCAATTGTGTTGAGTTTGCATCCTGCCCAATGGAGACGTTAATTTTCTCCACAATCCTGCATATAGGACAGTACAAAGGTACACATTATCTCCAATTTATTGAGTAACTACTACCAAATAGCTGCATTCAATTTGCACTGATAGTTATTCAATTATCCATTTTATTTTTCTGTGTACCAGAAAAACATGTACTCAAGAATATTCCCACAAAGTAAACCCCCATAAATCTCACACAAACCGTGATTTAATAAAGGGAAAATTGGATATAGCCCCTTCAATCTTCTTCAATTGGATATAGCCCCCTCAAATCTTCAAAATCGGATATAACCCCCTCAAATCATATACATTGATATAAACCCTTCTAACTAATTTTAATTTATAAGAAAATTAATTTTTTAAGCTTCTGCCCAAAGCAAAATTATAATGTGAAAGGAAAATGAGAATTTTTCATATTTAGCTGCCGTAAATGAAAATTCTTTAAAATTCTTTTAACACGTTTAAGTTAGTTAGATCTTATGATTAAACATTATATTTCTCATATTTAAAACATCGATATTGCTAATAGAATACACGATCCGTGTCAGTACCAAAAAAATCAGGGATTGAACCATATTGGTATAAGTTTCATGCACATAGTTCTTCTTTTGTGCTTTTGAGAGGAGAGAGCTCAAATACTTGATATATAATAATCAAATCTCCTCTGGTCCTAACAAAAGACTGCGAACCAAAGGAAAAAACAATAATAAGCAAGCAACCAACTTTGTTCAAACATAGCCTTTTATCTTGTACTCATTCAGACAGATTTAGCATAGAGAAAGAACTATAAGCTTTTGATGCAAAATGTATTAAATTTATCAGGCAATGACCAGTGGTAAAGGGTATTTTGGTCATAAACTTAGGAAATTAATATTTAGAAATTAAAATTAGTTAAAAGGGTTTATATCCTTAAATGTATGTGAATTGATGGGGTTATATCCAATTTTGAAGATTTGAGGGGGGTTATATCCAATTTTGAAGATTTGAGGGGGGTTATATCCAATTGAAGAAGATTTGAGGGTGTTATATCCAATTTTTCCTTTAATAAAGAGGCTAATCTAGAAAAAGAAGAACAAGATTTCCAAATACTCATAATCTAACAAAATCTAAGGTGAGCAGAAATGTAATACCAGTCAAACAATCGTGAGTATATAGTTTTTGCCAACCCATCTCTACTGACAATAGCTGATTCTGGGTCAAGAGTTCTAGTAATGACTTCTTCTGGCGTGACTATTATTCGAGTAATCAGAGCTTTCTCCAATTTGTCACAATCACACCTGAAAATCAATGTAAAACACAAAAAAAAAGCAAGTTAATGGATGTGCTAGCAAGGAAACTACTTGTAACATATGGTTTGTATGGGTGACACTTGTGTACTTACATCAAGAGCTCAGATGCAGTTTTTAGATGGAATCTTGATTTATCATCCTTAATAACTGATGAATCGATCTCTGTTCCTTTGGCAAAATCAATATTTCCAATGTGAAGCACAGCTGCTACAACCCGAAAAATTGCTTCCTATGAAAAAAAAAAGAAAAAGATATGCATCTTTTAGTTCTCAAATCACAAGATGTTGACTGAGACAGGAAACTATAAAAGAGCAGCTCATACTTGTTCCTCCTCACTTATTCCAACTATATCCATAGCCCTTCTAGTAGCCAAATACTCTTGTGCATCATTAATCCCATCTACCTCAATGCAATTTGATTGGTTAAGGTAGTGAAATGACTTGGGGTCATCTAATTTATATCTCTCTTTATCCTGAAATAAATAAACAACATTCATATATTTGTCAGTTTGTCAGCGTTATATAAACTTTAAATGACACAAGCATGGGTATAATAAAGAATTACCTCTTTTGGTCCAGCACAAAGAAAGTAAAAGCAATGATAGTTCCTCTCAGGAGTGTTGATCTGGCAAACCCTAGATCTCTCAAGCAAGTAAGTTCTAATTGCAGCACCTGAGATACGACCTGTCTTGTCAAATTGGATCTCCACAAACTTACCAAAACGACTGAAACAGACAATAATTTAGCAAAATGCTAGTCAGCTTACCATATTAAAGGAACATATTCTAAGCAGATTAAATCTTCGACAGCAATAAAAACTAACAGAATTTTACCTTGAGTTGTTGTTCCTAACAGTTTTTGCATTCCCAAAGGCTTCAAGGACAGGATTTGACTGAAATTAAAGATACACGAATCAGTCAAACAAAAGTACAAAGCTTATTTGACAACAGTAATGTATAGCAGAGTAACCAGATATGCACTCTGGACTTGTTCTGTATTTATGATATCTATGAGGACATGTCCAAAATTTGTAATGAGCATTGCTTATGCTTGATGGTAACCTTTCAACATACCATAACAAGACTAACACTGTCAACTTACTTCTAAAACTTGCTGCTCAACTGTTCTGCCTTCAGTACCTGATCTTCCCCCCAAGTACGCCAGATATCTCATAAGCATCTTAGTAGTCTCAGTTTTACCAGCACCACTTTCACCACTCACCAAAATAGAGTTGCTTTTCCCTTCATTTATCATTGCCCTGTTTTTAATTTATCAATGGCACTTACATTCTGTTCATTATTGCTATAACTGACATGTTATAAAATAATAAGCACAATAGTTTAAATTCACAATTTGCGATTTAATATTGTTACCTACCAAAAAAATGGAAGGGTTCAAACACCATTTGGTATCACAATTTAGCTAATAGTGTATACTTAATTACAAACACCAGATTGACAACTTTCAAGGTACTGACATGTTCAATATTGACGACTACTAGGATTTTCATACATGACTGTTAGTATAGAAATTTGTTATTGTTAGGATAGAATTTTATAAAATGGATATTGGCTAGGATAAATTGGCAAAATGAGGTAATGATACTACATTACAAGAAAATAACCTGTAAGCAACATCAGCAATTGCGAAAACGTGCGGACTAAGCTCTCCTAAGTCAGCACCCTTGTATTGTTCCATCATGTGTGTATCGTACAGATGTGGCAACCGTTGAAATGGGTTCACTGCTATGAGAATGTTACCAGTATATGTCTGAAAAAAAAAAAGACCAGAGGATATACTTTGGTGAACTAGCTTTCCTAATTTTCGATGTGGCAGTTGATATAAAAAAAAAACAAGAAAAAGAGCGTACATAGATTTCATTGAGCTCATAGCGGGTCTTGAGATTTTCTAATACACCAGGTTCATGTAGGTAGGATAGTCGTGTCATGTCATCGACCCCACCAGCTGGCGCTTCTGTATCCTTGGGATACACTTTAGATATATCTGCCACAACCTGTTTGCAAACATAATATCGGGAAACAATAAAAAAAAAAAAAACTATATCCACAATAATGTCTGGACTTTAGGATAGACAACAAAATATGTATATGAGAAATTGAGACCTTCAATGAAATTGACCAAGATGGCAAACAAAAGATAATCATGACAGAACTTTGATTACTTACACTTTTTCCATTTGTCGTCCTGACATGAACTTGACTACCACTAATTTTAGAAACCTCTCCATCAACCCAAGCTAGTTGAGGATCTTCAACCCAAACATGTGACCCCACCACTATATTTATTGGTACAGCCGCCTGCATAAGATGTAAAACGAGAAGTCATCAAAACTGTAGCCATGCTAAGATAGAGAGCATAGATTCATATCTACGACACAATATTATAGTAGATGTTGGTATGGGATTACGTATTGTTCATAATGGCCAGTCAGATTACCATGAGATTAGCGAAACTACATAACTTCAGGTAAAACTTGAAGTATTTATCAATGAGTGACTTTGGTCAAGTGCTTGTCTGAATAGTATACAAATTAAGCACAAAAATGGAAAATAAAATAGCTGATTCCAAACATAGTACCTGGAGAAACAAAGTATGGGTTTTTTTTCGGAAAAAAAAAAGTATGGGTCTATAAATAGAGTTGCATCAAATGTAGAGACTTCTTACTTGCTGTAAGTTACTTTAACTATTTAATTTAAAAAAGTATTAATATACTAGTCTTATATATAAAGCAATATTTACGAGAAATTGCCAAATCATCATCAATTCCTTGCACGAAAAATATAAGTTTTCCACTTTAACATATTCCATTTAAGGGGAATAAACATTTCAAATGAACAAATACATATATGGATAACAAGATTATGCCGAAACTAAAATAGTAAACAATTAATCTTAATAGACTATTTGAGTATATGGCACCAAAAATACATTAGTGTCACCTAGGTTTCTAGAAGTTCCCTTGAAATGGTCAGACAGCTTGCTTTTCTGAACTATAATCCTATTTCTATGGAACGCTGATTCTGCCAAACTATTGCAAACCTAGCTCGAGGTTTCAATTCAATTCCACAACAACTAAGATAATAAATAAGTTCATTATTGCTTTTATAGAAAGCATAGATGCATATCTACGACACAATATTACAGTAAGATGTTGGTATAGGATTACGTATTGTTCATAATGGCTAGTCAGATTACGATGAGATTAGCTAAACTATATAATTTAAGGTAAAATTTGAAGTATTTATCGATGAGGGATTTTGGTTAAGTTCTTGTCTGAATAGTGTACAAATTAAGTATAATAATGAAAAATAAAATAGCTGATTCCAAACATAATACCTGGAAGAAAAATATTATGGGTATATAAATAGAGTTGCATGAAATGGAGAGATTTCTTACTTGCAGTACGTTACTTGAACTATTTAAAAAGTATTGAAATACTAGTCTTATATATATAGCAATATTTATGAGAAGTTGCCAAATCATCACCAATTAACTTGCATGAAAGCAGATGGTGACTTAGAATATAAGTTTTTCCAGTATAATATATTCCATTGAGGAAAAAAAAACATTTCAAATGAAACAAATACATATATGGATCACGAGGTTATGCCCAAACTAAAATAGTAAACAATCAATCTAAATAAACTATAATAGACTATTTGAGTATATGGCACCCAAAATACATTACTGGCAGCTAGGTTTCTAAAAATTCCCTTGAAAAGGTCACACACCTTGCTTCTCTGAACTATAATCCTATTTGTGTGGAACACTGAATCTGCCCAACTATTGCAAACCTAGCTCAAGGTTTCAATTCAATTCCACGACAACTAAGATAATAACCAAGTTCATTACTTCTTAGATTCCTAAGATGGACGAAACTATCCCAAAATCCATATTTCAAAATTTCAATTCAATTCTCTTTTCAAAATTTCCAAGCTACTAACTGTTGAGAGTACAGCATAGATCAACCAGTGATAACATAACCACATCCAAATTTTGAGAAAACAAAAGCACTATTCACATAATCTCCAACATAAACGCAATCAAATTTAAAAATAAAAAAAACCAAAGCTCACTAACCATCGATCATATGCCTGATCCACCGATCCCGACCAGATTCCAGCGATTTTCGATGTCGAAAGAACAAAATCAACCGCTAATCGGGAAGAAAAGGGAAAATTGCTCCTCTACACCCTCTCTCCTCTCTTCTCTGTCGCACTTTCCCTTTCTCTTTTTCTCTTCTTCTCCTTCTCTCTCTCTCCCGCCTAACTCGACTTGGTTGAAGTGGTACGGAGTTTCTCTCTCTATTTCTCACTAAAGTTTCTCGCTCTAGGTTTCTCTCACTTCCCTTTTTTTTGGGTTTCGTGGTGTAAGAGCAGCTCGGGGTCTGAGTTGGAACTTGGAAGGGTAGATCTGGCAAGACTATTCAACAATTTGGCGAATGATGTCCGAAATGAGCTGACGGGGAATTAACAATCCATTTTTGGACGGCAGGTGCTGTTGTTGCGGCTACGGTTCTTTTCCTTTATGACCATTTTGCCCCTCTCGGATTTTCTGTGCTCTTGGCCTCTTTCTGTTCTCCAAATTAAAGTGGAGATGGATCTGGTCTTTGGTGTTAGTATTGCACTTCTTTGCAAAACTAGGGGCCCTTGATTTGTTAGTGAAGTGCGTTGCTTGCTTACTGGACCATAATCGTATATTCAGATTTAAATGATGAATGTATGTAGCAAACTAGCAATTATTTTTTATTTTTTTTATTGTTATTCATGAACGGATAGTCGGATAGTGAGGCAATAATAGCTTCTGCAAAATAAATTAGTTAATTCCTTTCCTTTTTAAGGAAGTACGTTGTTTTATTTTACTTTTTAAGGATGATGAATGCAGATAATTAGTTATGTTACTAACTTTCAAACTAATAATATAACTTCTCGACTTTCTATTTTAATATATTTAGATACCAAAAAGTAATAACATGATATAACTTGTATTTTTAACTTTTAAGGAGAATTGTAAATAATTAGTAAGGTTTATTGAATGCCAAACCTAAAAATCATAATTTCTCATCTTTTCGTTTATTTTAATAAATTTGGATCGCAAAATAAAAATAGTGAATCATATATAATATAATTACTAAAAAGAAAGAATTTTAACAAACATATGTACCGAAAACTCTATCGTTACAACCTTTAGTGTCTACTATTGTTAGTCTGTTACTTTAGTTTAATTAAGATAGTAAAAGTTCTATCAAAAAGTATATTTAAAAGTCCCAGAACTTTCAATAGATAATGCTTCTAAAAAAATAAATGAAACAAATAGCAAACAAATATTTAACATGTCTGAACGGGTAAACACTCTTACAAAAAGATCGCTTAATGTTGTGATCTCAAAACAAGTCACTAATATTTATACAAAACAAACGCTATATGAGAATTATTTTCTTAAAATACATGTGTAAGAGTTGGATCAGATAAAATAGAAAAGTAGTGTTGTTAAATGAGTATATGTTTATTATTTTTAAATAACAGAGCATAAATGGTGCTTTAAATTTTTTGACAACTTTTATTGGATCTGATAATTTAAATGCTTTTGTGTTATGTTATAATTCAGTTTTAATTTTGAATTACTCATCTGTAACATGTAATAGCAATTGTCCGAGAATATCTAAAACACACTGGAAGGATATATTTACTGAAGCATATATATGAGTAAGAACATTTTATTTATTTATTTATTTATTTATTTATTTATTATTATTATTATTATTATTATTAATTTTTTTATTGGAATATGAGTAAGAACACTAATTAGATGGTTCATACTGGAATTATAGAACAAGTCTTGATATATTTATTTATCTTTCTGGGGATTTGGATTTTCTCCCTTGCTGTATCACCGGCTTTCTAGGCTGGATGGGGACCGTGGAATACTGGGGCCAACACTCAAATGGACATTATTTAAACAAAATTCATGCGGTTTATTATTTCATCATAATTTATTAAGCAGGGCTAACTAAGAGTATGGAAAAATTATTATTAATGATGCCACTGGCTAGAAACATATGTAGGGGTGTCCTTGGTATATTCTACTGTGTTACACAACACGATGACATCACCTGGAATTTTTTTTAGCATGTTGATCCTCGGATATCAAATTCAAAATGTTGAATTGTTTTACTTTGTATTCCTTATGATACTATATAAGTTGTGGTTGTAATTCAATTCCTAGTTTACTTGTTTGTTTTATTACTTTTATGTCCATTTCTTTGATTTATTTTTTACATGCTTTGTTCTCACTAAATGCGATGAAAACTTTGACAGGATAGGGTTCGTCTGTTTGTTTAGACGATGGCCACGTATAGATTGTTAGGAAAGATAACAAATACAATTAAGGTGTTGAATTGCACGCAATATATGCATGCACGAAATTATGAATTTTTATTATTTTATTAAGATATGGAGGCCTACCTTAAAAATATTAAAAAAAAATTAAAAGAATATCAATTAAGCGTACGCATGATAATTGTATATAAATCAGCACATCAATGCAAGACAATTAAAAAAGAAAAAACCACCTGACCCCATTATGTTCATTATTTTTAAACATGCACTTTATTAAGCTCTAAATAAGTACGATTTGGGACAATGCGCCGTTGGGCGGATCATTTTTTTCCCTTCAGTACTACGAAGTGCCCGATGTATGAAGGCCAGTTAATTTATGTTTTTACTATGAACATATTTATATAAATTTAATAAAAAAAACTATATATAAAAAACAGAATAATTTAAATAAAACTTTATTGAATTTGATTTTTTTTAAAATATATATAACTTTTTAAATACTTCTACGGTTCCAACATAAATTTCTTGGTGCGTCTTTTGATTCTTTTTATATTAAAAAAAAAAGAAACTAATTGTAATCTTACTTTGCTCCGACCATTTTTCAACCGTGTCGTGTACGTCCCATGCCATACTAATCCGGTGCCGTGTTTGCCCCAAAAAGCCATCTTGTATCCTTGGCCCCTTGCCTGATTTCACTGCCGAAGTGGAAGGCTTTCTAAATTTTAATTATTCATCGGCTATTGTAGCCATCTTCTTATGCTCCCAGCTCAAAGATTATAGATAAAATATGGAAATATTAATAGCATATGCTTTTGAAGAAAAGCTTAGCTTAACACGCCAAATTAAAATGAAATTGCTTCTTTTAAGTAATCTAGAATTAGTCAAAAAAATAAATAATGAGCTTGTGCATTTAAACACTGGCTTCACGGAACAAATAACCTTAATTTTTCCATCTGGATACTTGCATATATGGTGCTTTTGTTCCTTAATTTCCTTGTGTACGGAGTTGGGAGTATGGTCCAATCAGTAATTAACAAATCATGGGTATGATTGTCTAGTTTTGAAAATGAAACACAAATTTCGAAGTAAAATAAGCATTAATCAACTTTAGTCGAACTTTCTATCGCATGTGGGCATGTGGCCACGAGTGATCACAAGTAATTAAAACTGAAAAAGGCAATATTTTTTGTCGGTGATAAATTTGTTGCGTAACGAGTAGCTACGTACATAAATACGTATATGTTATATCCTCATGTATTATAAATTTATAATAGTTGATGTTGGCTTGTACTTTCTTCTAGATTCCGGAAACTATTGTGTTTTCAATTGGAAAATCATCAATCACGTAAAATATGCTTTCTGTATTTAAAAACTGATATCTTTAATTTGATTTAGGTTTGTTTTTAAACTCAAAACTATATAGTTATCCGGATACATAAATGATCCCGATTTTATGTAGGCAATTCTAAATTAAAATAAATCAATTATTTGATCGAAACTATGACTTTGCAACGATAACGACACGTACGAAGAGGTTTAAGTACCTCTATATTTTTTTATGCCTCCGTCATACTTCCACTTTTTTAAATCCTTAAAGGCTAAAATAATAATCTTCAAATTACAAAATAAAAACTTTTAGTGTGATCTATATATATAACATTATTTATATTGAATTATCGACAAATAAAATTATGATACTTTGATGTTGCTCTAACATGATTCATAAACTTAAAAGGCAATATTCAAAATTTGTCCGACGTCAGTGTAATTTTTTACAAGCCCAGAAACCCTCCATGCCGACGAGAACAAAATTAAAAAATATATAAATATTCACACACGCATAGAGAAAATTACATAGATGATAGATCACATCTGATCTGCTATGTTATTTCGCAATTTAAGTTTTATATTTTTTAGTTATTAAAGTTAAAAAAAAATGGAGCATAGTCATCCTCGATGTATATTATACGAAAGTAAAAACTTTTAAAATACGACTATATTAAAAATTTTCAAGCACTACTAGGTATCTTATACAAAACAGTAAAGACACATACGATTTATTCGGAATCATTTGATAGTAAAGTATACAATTAATTACATAATAATTATACAAAGCAACAAGAGCATAAACGGTCCCAATCAAGATAAATATAAATAGAAATAAAATCAAATGGAAAATAGTGCGGATGTGACATGGTTTAAAATATTTGAAGACAATTTTTTATAGAAAAGAAAAGTAAAACTAGCATAAAGAATAGTAAAAGAAAATATAAAATAAATAAGAAAAACATTTAGGCTTAATATTTTATTCTGATGTAAGCTGTACAAACAGAAGGAGCCAATCAGCCGACCAAAAATAATAAAGCCGAGATATTGAATAGGTTTACTTATTTCACTTTCAACTATTTGCTTGCGTATTAATTTTACAATAATTGGAGGGTCAGCAGAAGTTGGAGACGCAGAATGGTAAGAAAAGTTGGAGACACGAAGAAGCCCAATGCGCGTTTCACTTTTCCGGGTCCCCAAAAGTTCGTGTCCCCACAATATTTGCTTGTTGTTTCGTCTCTTGTACAAACAATTGTGTAACGGACTAATGAACAGTTAAGTAGACCCACCACATATATTGGAAAAGTAGGAAGGATTTAAACTTTCCGTTTACTAAAACAAAACCGACGCATTAAATTGACAGACGGTTGCGCTCGTCTCGCATCGGGTCTCAAAAACCTGGGGGTGGCCGCTTTGAATTGTCTCATCGCTGCGTTACAGGGCGTGCGAAGGGTGGGCTGGTCTGATGCTACTTTCTACACGGACTCACAAGTCCTCGCAGCGATCTTAAATGGCTTCATGGCACCTGACTCGATTGATTGGAGAATATATGTTGAGATTGTTGATTTGATATCTTGCTGGACTAATGCTGGTAAGTTCAACTGTGTTGCTGTCTCAAGAGAACTGCTGAATACGGAGCATAAATTAGCCAATTTGGCAAGAAAGATGGGGCTTAGTGCATATGGGTTTACGTTTCCTTTGTTCCACTCGGTGTAGTAGTTTTTATCTTGTTGTTTCAGTAGTTGTTTTATGGCTTTTAATTTTCTTTACGTAGCTTGCTTTAACAGTTCTAGGTAGTTTTTTCTCTCTGGCATGCTGTTACTTTAAGTCCCCGGTTTGTAATTCTGTACACTCTCTTTGTTTTAATGCTATCGCCCATGGGCTTTTACCAAAAAAAAAAAATTGTCTCATCGGACTGGAGACGGGGCGAGTCCCCAAATACCTTTTTTGAATTATTTAAAAGAAAATTTCAGGACGAAAATACCCTTGAGAAGTCCCATTTGTTGTGCCAGGGAATTGATTGAAGTAGGAAAAGAACATCCGTTTGTTCAAACTTGCACGGCTGGGATTGGTCGCCGACTCACCGTCTGTCCATAATCCCACGTGAAAATTCTTCTAACAATTAAATATTCAGTAACTATAATCAAGGAAGTATGTTCCTTCTATTATAATAATAATAATAATAATAATCTAGGAAATATGTAAAAATTATTAAATTTAATTCAATATTATCAACAATCGACAACATCCGATGCATTGTTTAGAAAGTTTTATTATGTTACAGATTTAATAGGTAATTATTTTAACATTATTTTTTTCTTTTAAAATAAAACAACACAAGTGGGCATAAAATAACAATACTAGATTAATCATAAACATTTAATCCCATACCATATGTAGCAACAAAATCAGGTCTGCTTAGTTCTATCAACGATGCTGATAAAATCAGATCGATAATCCTCGATAATGGTAAAAATATTTAAGCACTGCCACTTAAATTTGTAGAATTTTTATAAGAACCGTTAGGGAAGAATTAAAGGTTTAGAGGTGCACCATAAATTTCATAGCATCGCTTAGGCTGACTAAAACTCTACAGTCCGGTCAATAGTGTGCCACGTGTACATTCCCAAAATAAGGATCTGTCGATCTGACTGGATCAGTAATCAGTTCCTTGATAAATGATAATTAAAGATCCTCCAAAGATTGTTTTTTCCCCTAATTAAGATTAATAAAACTGACTGGTCAACTAAGAAAAATACGTATAAACTATAAAGGGTTTCGCATCCCCAAATATAAGCCCGACACAGCAGTTAAAAGCAACAAGAAATAGTTTGTGTTGGGGCTTGGCAACGCTTCTATTGCCGTGGCCAGAGAACTGCAGTTAAGAGATGAGTATAGCAGGCTAGTAGCCTGGCACATCACACAATTAACCTTGTTGAAAAGCGATATTCCGTTTTTGCAAGCCTTCCTGAGTTAATTAAGATGCGGATGCGGTTGTGAAACAGTAAAACGGCAAAAATCTTGATTGAGGAGCCACCTTGACTTTTCAAATAAGATGTGCATATATTTGAGCTAGTTTTACCAGCGGTTGCTAAAAAATTGTAGATTGATTTCATTCAACGTATTTATGTGAGCATGCATATAAATTTTTATCGTCAAGTAATTTTTGAAATGTATCATAACAATTTAAAAATACAACTATATTTGATCTGAAATTATTGAAATGAAGGTTCCAATTATCAAGGAAATGGAGATGATGACATTTGGAGTCATGATGACGACGAAGTTTTTTCTTACTAATTCTAAAAATAAATGAGAAATCCACAACAGTCCTAGCGCTATCTAAAAATTACTGAAGGGTCTGATTTTTCCTAAATCAGACCGTCGTTTCAATTGGCGGTCTGTGTTGCCACCAGGACGAGCCACGCAGGACGCCACCTCAACGAGATCCAAAAAATTTAATATTTTTCTTCCCGGCCACCATTTGAAACGGCGGCCAGCATTTTTAGCCCGGACCACAAACTCTTTATTCTTCTTTCCTTAATCACTCTCTCTTTCCTGTCTGAATCTGCCCCCCATCTCCTTCGTTCTCATCCGTCTCCCAAAATAAAATTTGAAAACATCTATAAAAAACAAAATCTCGTCTCTTTTTCCCTTTCTCTTTCCCTATCTGCTTCATTTTATAAAATACGTAACAAGACAACTATATCCATTAATTATAAAATACCATGCACTATTTATTTAAGCTTATGTTCTCAAATGGGAGCAATTATTACAGTATTTTCAGTTTATAAAAGAGATGTTTCATATACATATATATCAAATACTATGCTAGTATGCTGTATACATTAATAGTTTGAACTAAAACACAAATAATTCTTAAAAATCAACAATTTTAAATACAGGGAAACTATTAAACATCTCTTGATAAAAACTGCCTCCCAAAAATACTAGTTGCACTATTTTAAATACTAGTGATCCCATTTCATTGACAGAGGCACGCTGAATCTAAATGCTATCCAAAAAATATTACAATAAAATTCCAGGTGTAACAACAGCTACTTTACAATTGTTCATAATCAATGCTACTTAACACTTTGACAAATTAAATTATCATATTTACAACCTGCAAAAAAAAAAATCCATTTATATCTTGGCAAGCAGATCAAATATCCCTGTACAAATAACACATTCAAAGAATTGGCATTTCCAACATCCACATAAACAGAAATAACAAAAAAAAAATGAAGAAATTAACCGATCTAGCTAGATGGAATCCGAAACCTTAGCCTGACAGTTCTGAATAATGAGCTTGACCGACATTGATAAGTGCAATCAGCGTCTAAGGCAATCAAGCAATCAGATCTCAAAAATGGTAATTGTGCGCTGCCAAAAAAAAGAAGGCGCGTCCCTCTCCTCACCCACGTCTCCCCTTACTCACGTCGCTTCACCCATGCTTCCTCGTCGCGTCGCTCTCTCCTTTTTTGCTCTCCCTCATCTCCTCTTGCATCTCCCCCTCATCTCCTTTGTCTCATCTCCTCTCTCCCTCATCTCTCCACGAGCCTGTCTCACTCTCCTCTACCCCATTTCTTCTCTCCTCACACCTCTCTGTTTCCATCATCTAGACAACTCACCTCCTTCATCTCCCTCATCTCCCTTCTCCTTCTCTTGTAACATACTTATAAATAAACTTCCTTATCAAAATATAAATACTTCCTTAATACAAATGAAATACTTCCGTATGACTAACAACTATGTGATTCATATAAAATACTCTCTTTCATTATATATGAGGGACTTTTTTTACAAATATTTGTGATTCATTATATACAACAATTCAAATGCAGAGCAACGTTAAGTCTTGTGTTTTGTTCAGTATCTCTTTCATTATATACGAGGGACTTTTTTATTTATTGTTTCCTTATTGATTCTCTATCTTATGCAATTTTTGTTGTTTCAATTTTGTCGCAAATCATATAAATATGAGAAATTAATTACTGACATCTGTAGTTTTGCCATCCCTTGCCACGCGAAGCATAAAATGAACACATAAAACAAATAAGGTGAACATATATAGTGATCAAAATGAACAAGAGATGACAACACTTATTTATTTGTAAGTGTTCACTTTGATCGTCAATATGTTTATCTTGTATGTTTTATGTGTTCATTTTATATTTTGCGATGGCAGGGGATGACAAAACTGCAGATGACTGTTATCATTTGTGCTAATGTGTGGTTCGAAGTATTGCCTGCTTAAACTACTGTTGGCATTTTTTGAGCTGACTTGTTTTGAGACTTAACAGTTACAATATCTCTAGGTCTTTTTCATGTTAAGAATCTTAAAATAACTACCTTAAAGAAAGTATCTGAGGTTTTGATATTCTGCCCTTTTTTTAATGTCTTATTTAACTAGTAGATGCTTTCATAATCGTTTCATATGCAATGTTATGTCATTGTATAATTTGAAAAAAATAGAGCTGTGACTTTTATTAGGAATGTCCTTATATTTATTAGTCACTTTCTTGTACTTAGTATTTACCCTGTTTAATTATTAGTTACTCTCTATATTATGTGCATAAAAAAAACTTATTAGTTACTTCATTATGTTTAATAAAATACACTTTTGTATTTTTTTAAGTTACTTCTTGTAGAGAACCGTATAATAAGAGGAGCATATACAATAAATAAGGTGAAAACTGAGCAATTAATTTGAGATTTTGATCAAAATTGAGGATATAGAGGAGAAGGGGTTAAGGATATAGAGCAGGAAAAGAGCGTGAGATCTAGATGGGAGGGATCTCGTGAGTGAGGGAGAGAACGTGCGAGATCTAGATAGGAAGGATCTCGTGGGTGAGGGAAAGAGAGCGTGAGGGTAAGTGGTGGGTGACGGGAGTGCGTGAGGGTAAGTGGGGGGATCACATGAGGATAAGGGAAGAGAGCGCAGGATCACATGAGAGGACGGAACGTGCACAATTGATTGTTTGATTGCGTGAAAATCTGATTGATGCAAGTAATTCACATTGGCTCTGTTTGGATCGCTAAGGAATAAGAGAAATAATATTGAGATGTGTGTAATTTTGTGAAAAATTTGAATGATTAGAAATAAATTTACGTCTAGGAAGAGGCTATTCCCTTATTCCTAGACGTATCCAAACGGAGCCATTAACATTAGTTTTTGTAAAAACCAGCAAAATAAGCCTTTTTCCAGCTGTTCAATGGGCTTATTTTGCCGTGCGGCTTTGAATTGAAGGCCTTGCTTTGAATTGGGCTTGGTGTACTAACCATCCTGCTCGTATCTATGGAAGTAGAATTTATAAACAATACATAGATGGCTCCCACACATGACACATCTGTCATTCTTCCCTTTTTTTTTTTTTTTTTTGAGTGGAAAGGCCCGTAGGCAAGTTTTATACATAAGTCATATGGGCTATAGAAATAAACAGGGCCCATAAAGAAAGTTTGTTCTACAAAAGTTAAAAAAAGAAAAAGAAAATAAAATAAAATAAAGATAAAAGAAGAGTCTGGTTGTAAAGGCTCCGTAGAAAAAAATAGACAAAATCGGATATAAACGCCTCCAAACTTCTCTAACTGGAAATAAAGCCCTACAATCTTCAAAATCAGATATAAACCCTCTAATCCTCTTTTGTTTGGAAATAAACCCTTTTTTGGATTTTTTAATCACAAATTAAAAAAATGATCTAAATTTGACTGTAATGACTGAAATAGCCCTATAATACTCCTACGCTGCTCTTCATCCTATGCTGGACGATTCTTTTCCCCACCTTGCTTCCTGCCAGCGATATTTAATTAAATGGGTTTGATTAAGAACTGGTAATCATAGGGAAACAGGACAAAGGGTATATTGCATGAGCATCTTGTATATATTGGAACAACAGGACAGGACAAAGGATTTAGAACTTTGAAGTGATAAAGCGCTTCTGGAACTACAGGGAATGGTTTTGATTATGGATAATATTTTTGCATTGCCTGGGTTGTAGAAATACTTGCTTCTTATTTCTTTTGAGCAGGAGCTGACGAGTGACGAAATTAGGTTGCTACTTTGTTTTTATTTATATTTCTATTTTTGTTGATCTGTTTAGTTACCACTTACTAGTGTTGTATTTGCAAGGACAATGGCTACACAAACACTGTACCTGGTAGTTGATATGTTTTAAGTTAGGTAGTTGCTATGTTTCAGTGTTTTAGTTTCTGGATGTACTGGTTTTATCTTTCTAATGAAATTGTTGCCCACGAGTGAATCATAAAAAACAAGTTATAAGTTATAAGCCTATTACTCAATTTCAATTGCATAATAGATTTTGGGATTAAGTTGAAATGATCAAATGAAAACCACGGTGCCAGTAATGAACAACAACCTGATGCCGCTTTCTGGAACGAGGCCGCTCAATTCGCCGACAACCATGGTGGCAGTAATCAACAAGAAATGAATGCGGAAGAAGATCAACCCTGGTGGGAGGAAATTCTGCAACATATAGATGATCAAGATCTCTAAGTATATTTATTACTTTGTTTTTAAGTACCAAACTAAATTCAGTGTGTTTATTTATATTATGGTTTTTTATGTACATTTTTCCTTTTTTATTATTTTAGTGTGCTAAATTATATTATGATTTTCATGTATTTTTCCCTTTCTTTTATTTTAGTGTGCTAATCTATATTATGGTTACAAAATTCAATTCTTCTTCTAATGGTGAACATATACATAAAACAAAGTGAACATATAAACGATCTAAGTGAACACATACAAACAAATAAGTTCTATAAAACTAAGTTAGTAAGTGTTCACTTAGATCGTCTATATGTTCAGCTTATTTACGGTATATGTTCACTTTGTATTTACCGATGGCCTTTGCTTGTCCCCAAGCAAATATCTATCTTAGAAGATTGGTTTGGCTCTAAACTAAAACAATGACTTGAGACTTACAAGTTATAAAGATTCTTAACGTGCACCAACATCGTGATTTGATTGAATTATTTAGACAATTTTACAAGATTTTTCAAATTGAATTGAGTTGTCCCAAACGACCCACGCTTACCCCACGGGTGAAACACTTAGGATACTTATAACTATTGCCCATAACTTACCTTGTTCAATTCCTAAACTTATTAATTTTTCAAAGTTTGACAATTGACTTGGCAAAGAGACTCGGGATCACACCCTACCAACACAAATAACATGTCATATCAATTTATTTCACAACCAAGTCTTCAAGTACTTAAACCGCTATATTGATTTTCGAAAATGCATTGGAAATCGAACTAAAGTGAAGCGGAAAAAAGGGTACAACTCCTCACCCATTCAATTCCAAAGTTTTTGGGTTGGACTTTTTAACTTTTCTCCCAGGGCTAGGAGGGTTTTCCCGCGGTGGAGAGGTTAGCCAAATTACGGTGGATTTATTTTCGAGATTTTTCTCGTTTTTTTTTTCTTTCCCTTTTTTTTTATGTCATGAGCCTTTCTGTTTTTACTCATGATTTATGGAAGTTCTTCTATCCACCATAACCTATAGCTTCCCGCAATGTCCATGGCATTGCACGCTTTTTAGTTCCCTTTTTTATTTACTTTTTTTTTTCTATATACAAGGGTGTGTATTTACATCTTCGACTTTTAATAAACTTAAAAACAGCGGTTGTTTGACTCTAGACTTAGTGTTTATTTCCTTAGTTGACATGTATTTGGATCGGTAGAATCGATCTTGATAAAATTTGGAAATTAATTCAATTGGTGGTTGTCTTGGTTTACCGATTTCTAATTGGTCAAGTCATTCATACTACTTATCAAATCATCAAATTTAAGTCTCAATCAAGATAAATTATGATATAATACCTACTCATTTCCTAAGGTCACCGGGGCTAGTCGATCAATTAGATGACCCACAATTCAAATCGAAATTTTTTTTCTAAAACTCCCTAAATAATTCATTTAATTCACGATATCAAAACTTGTTAAGCATCTCCTAACTTACCTAAATGCAATCTATATGAAATTATCATGCAATAAAGACAATTCCTAAATGAAATGCACAATTATACCTGTCAGTTTCAGTTTCTGCTACCCACCGGTCTTTTCTGCTACCCACCGAAAATCTCTGCTACCCACTGAAAATCTCTGCTACCCATCGAAAACTTCAGCGGGCCGCTGAGACACTCTGTGGGCCGCAGATACTGGGACAGATACGAAATTATCACCTAATATGCATGATGCAAACCTAGATACAACTCCTATTCTCTCCCCCCAAGATTAAAACTTTACATTGTCCTCAATGCAAGGAAAACATAACTTAAAAGAGAGAAAAGAAAGGAAACTCATCGAATTATTGTAGTGGTTATGAAGTTCGCATAGGGGTTGGTGCGACTTGCAAAACGACTTGTATGCTCCTTCATGGTGTATCCCCCAAGTTTGAGCTCTTGCATACAATTCGTGTAATGGCGCTTCCAAAAGCTGATTTGTCACCTTTCTTCAAACCTAAAAACCAGCAACAAAAAATTGATAAGTTATAATTAACTAAAACAACTAAACCTAAATTAATCTAAATGAGAGAAAATGAAATTTTCGAGTCTTGGGTTGCCTCCCAAGAAGCGCTTGTTTTGGGTCACTAGCTTGACCACCTTGCATTTACTCATCTTATCTTCACTTTTCTCCCTCTCCACGCATCATAGTTCTCCCAAAAGTGCTTGAGCGGGTCCTTTGAAACATGCTTGGAGTATTCTTCTTTGGATGTCATCTTCCTTGGCTCGATTATGATGTGATACTTGATTTGTGGTTTGTTGTCTTCCATCACATCAAGTTTCTCCAAACATCTTCTAAGAGTGCTCAAGTCAATTTGGTTGAACTTCTCATTCATGTTGTCGGATGCCTCGACTTTGAGAGTAGTGTCACCATCTTTCTTCTCTTCATTCATGTTCTCAAATGGAGGATGCTTCAATTCCAACTCATTAGATTTGACAATTTCAACCCTAAATAATCTTTGTGGAATTGGAGGGATATAGGGAGGAGGTGGTATGTACTTTGGTTCATCAAATTCCTCTTGTACCTTCCTATTCTCAACTTGTTTGCTTTCAGTTTTGTTGGTATCTAACCAAATTTGGGTCTTCTTGGAACTAGAGTTTTCAAAATCACAATCATTATGCAAAGTCAATACATTGTTTTGTTCATTGTGTGGCCTATATGAAGAATTCTCAGTCTCTAACATCCTTTGATGATGGGTAATGAGAGTATTGAGAGAAGATGATATGGATTTCATTTCTTTCAAAAGTTTCTCATTAAATTCGATTTGGTTCATTTTAAATTCCTCAAACCTCGATTCAACACTTGACATTTGCGTAGATGATCGAAAATTATCAAAACTAGGAAAAAAAGTAGACCTATGGTATGGTTGAGACACTAAACCATCATTGTTCAAAGCAAAAGAAGGAAAATCATTCAAACCAGAATCGCATGTCTGTCTGTTGAGGTTCCAGCGGGTCGCAGGATCTCCCAGCGGGCCGCAGAAACTGGCAGTCATGTTTTGTGATTCAGGTTCCCTCCATACGAATCTCGAACGATCTGTTTGACAGTCAAAAGGTTCGTCGAATCCGATGAGGTTGCTGAAGTTCTGGTTGTCTCCACATGCATTATTGATCGTGTTTTGCACGTTGTGAAAAGCACGCTCAAATTCACTCATGTTCGCATTAAGTCCAAATTGTCTATTCATGTGGTTGATTTCCTTCCAATTATCCTCCGTCTCTTGCTCACGTACCTGAAAAGAAGGAAACATGGTGATAGAATTTTTTTAGTTTTTTTTTTAAGATAAGACAAAATAAGTAAGATACAAGGATACAAGGGTGTCTATGCTAAATTACTAAAGCAAAATACCAATATTCGAGCAAACCGTCCCCGGCAACGGCGCCAATTTTGATCGAAGGGGAAACCAAGTCTCAAAATAAAAACCTCGTGTCTGCCGATCTAATCGTTTGTAGAACAGCTTGAGGGTCGAATCCACAGGGACGGTGTTGGAATATTAGTCTTTTACTTTACTAAACTAGCTAGACGGTTCAACTCTTATGTGAATTAAGGGTTGCAGGTGAGTCTAAATCCTAAGTCTAGTTCAAGGTCAAAACAAGAATTAATGAGAGAGATTCAACAAGTCACGTAATTCTAGGGTTTCTGGTTGCTAACACTTCTTCTTAGTCCCAGTTCCAGCGGCCCGCTGACTCTCGTAGCGGCCCGCTAAAAGAACTTAGGTCGCTAATCTATTAGACTGGTCGCTGGCTACTTGGCGGGCATAGACAACCTCGCTGATTCACTCAGCGGCCCGTTAGGATTAGCGATGTGATTGCAAATTGACTTAATTCAGTTGATAATTGTGTAGGGATAATGACTTAATTAAGGTTCCTAGATCAAACTCTCGTTTTAGGTCTGGTTATCAATTAATTAACCCAATTTCCCTCGTATAGAATCTAGATTTCAACTATCGTTTTTTGGTCTAGTTTCTACAAGTCTATACATTTCTAACCTATGAAATCCTTGAGTTTTCACTCTTGGAAAGGACTTAACTCTCGTTAACTAGTCCTGGTTTAGCCTTTCAGTTTACAACCTTCATGTTAATCATAATCATGCCTAATAATCTAAGTTTATTTGGACTTAACCACCTAGCAATTAAGCGAGCTCTACTTAACGGGTGTAAACAAATCTACTTAAACAATCATGGCATAATCAATTCAAGCAATTCAAGCAAGGCATAAAACACAAAGATATCAAATAAAATCAATAAACATGCAATCAACAACTAAGAATTCGAGTTTACAACCATAGCCCTAGAACAAACAATCAACAACTAAAAGACATCATACAAACACAAGAGAAAATGAGAATAAGGAAAGATTACAACCAATTGCTCTTGCGTGTGTCGAAATCTCCTATCAAACACGTCTCTTGCTGTCGCAATCAACCTGCTTGGCGCTGCCTCGATCTGGACTTGAGACTCAACTCTCAAATAACTCTATGTCTAACCCTAAATTGACCTTGGATTTGGTCTCCTTCTTGTTTTTCCCTAAACAGGTCTTTTATAGGCATTGGGAAGGTGTAGAAACGCTGGAAATAACTGAAGACGTGCTCTGGATGCACCTGGAGTCGGTAGAAACCGTCATCCAAATATAGAATTGCCAAATCGGGCGATCTGCTAAATCTGGCAGTTCCAGGTCTGCGGGCCGCTGGGACTTTCAGCGGGTCGCAGGAAAATGTCAGAACTGCGTCCTGTCAGTATTTTGAGCATATCTCCTTCATCCGAACTCCGTTTGAGGTGATTCAAGATCCGTTGGAAAGCTTAGAACAAGCTCTTCAACTTTATAGACTCATCCAAGTCATTTCTTGTCCAGAATCTGCAATAAAATTAGAAACTATGGTAGTAACTCATTCTTGATACAAAAACCTAATTAAACTAACCTAAACTTATCTAAACTATATAAACTATGTAAACTCAAGACAATTGATTTAATTTGGAGACAAAATGGTACCTGAATATGCATGTAAAATCCACTCATCAGCTGGGATGGTATATTTGCCGATAATGACACTTATAATTCCTGTATTTTTATATTATGAATTAAATGAAATAAATCTAATATTTAATTATAAGTTTATATTATAATTATTGCCATAAATAAATTATTACATAAAGTATTATGTACTTATTATGTACAACATTTAACATAATTGAAAATTTTTAATATTAAAAATAAAATCATCCATATAAAATTAATATCAAAACTTTAAATATTAAAATATTTTTCATAATATAGAATTATATTATATCATTTTAATATTAAAATTTTATAATATATTAATTTTATAATATATTAATTTAATATTAAAATTTTATATATTTAATTAATGTTTATAAATAGAAGTAAAATAAAATATATTAATTTAATATTTTATCTTCAAAATATATTACTAAAATTTCATAATATATTAATTTAATATTAAAATTTTATATATTTAATTAATTTTTATAATAAAAGTACAATAAAACCATGAAAAACGACAAAATTGAGCAGTTACAGCACTGTTCGGAATCCCAGAATCCGATCTAACGTTCGGAATCCAGGATTCCGATCTTACGATACTATTTATATTAAACTGATTATATTGATATTAATTTTATTGGATTATATTATTTTAATATTATTATCCAAAATTTCGGGTCATATGGGCTATAGAAATAAACAGGGCCCATAAAGAAAGTTTGTTCTACAAAAGTTAAAAAAAGAAAAAGAAAATAAAATAAAGATAAAAGAAGAGTCTGGTTGTAAAGGCTCCGTAGAAAAAAAATAGACAAAATCGGATATAAACGCCTCCAAACTTCTCTAACTGGAAATAAAGTCCTACAATCTTCAAAATCAGATATAAACCCTCTAATTCTCTTTTGTTTGGAAATAAACCCTTTTTGGATTTTTTATTCACAAATTAAAAAAAATGATCTAAATTTGACTGTAATGACTGAAATAGCCCTATAAGACTCCTACGCAGCTCTTCATCCTAGGCTGGACGATTCTTTTTCCCACCTTGCTCCCTGCCAGCGATATTTAATTAAATGGGTTCGGTTAAGAACTGGTAATCACAGGGAAACAGGACAAAGGGTATATTACATGAGCATCTTGTATATATTGGAACAACAGGACAGGACAAAGGATTAAAAACTTTGAAGTGCTGGAAGCGCTCGAGAATGGTTTTGATTATGGATAATATTTTTGCATTGCCTGGGTTGTAGAAATACTTGCTTCTTATTTCTTTTTGCTCCGTTTTGATGGTGTGGGAAGAAGAGGAATAAGGAAAGAAATGGAAAGAAGTATTGCAAAATGTGTAACTTTATGAAGAGTTTGAATTGTTTAATAATAAATTTATTTTCATCTTCCCATCTTCTCTTATTCTCACTCTCATCCAAACAAAGCCTTTGAGCAGGAGCTAACGAGTGACGGAATTAGGTTGCTAGTTTGTTGTTATTTATTATTTATATTTCTATTTTTGTTGATCTATTTAGTTACCACTTACTAGTGTTGTATCTGCAAGGACAATGGCTACACAAACACTGTACCTGGTAGTTGATATGTTTTAAGTTAGGTAGTTGCTATGTTTCAGTGTTTTAGTTTCTGGAACATATGCTCGTACATATGGGAACAAGCCACGTACAAAGCTAATTGGCAACATTGAAATGCAAATAGGCCACGCACAAGCACAATAATAAGCCTTTCAACTTAAAAAATATACCTATATGAACAAAGAGATGAGAATCAATTTTCATTTGCAAGACTACTGATTAAATTGTACCAGCAAACTGACTAAAAAAATGTATCGATCAAGTACCAAGTGCACTAGTGTATAGTCTTTAATGTGTACATGTTCATTGCTATATTTTTAATCAATCTCAATAAGAAGGCCTAAATTCAAACAAACATTAGTTAATAACACAAACACACATTCAAGCAATACACCCAGATAGCGCCATAATTTTCTTATTCATACCACTAGTCTTAAGACCTCATTCCCAAAAACAAAATAGTATTTAAGGTTTGCAAACTAAACAATATCAGCTCTGGTCTCAAAAGCCAGTAAATTCACTAGTGGCATAGCAACTAATAGAAAAGAAACATCTAAGCAAATTCAAAATTTAATTCCATGCAACAGACATATTATTTTCATCAAAACAATAAAAGCTAGAAAAAATAACACCAAGAAAAGCTAGTCAAGTTGAGATTGTGTACGCATCGATTCATCTCCAGCCTTGTTGCTGCTCTCTTCTTTCAATACCTGCGAATTGAAATCAGAACATATAAGTATATAGTAAACATTTAGTAAAATGTTGTTGTTATCAATTATCAAATGATAAACACTAGCACAGTATACCCATGGTTGTTACAATATAACAAACATGATAATGTCAGTATGGAAAGAATAAACAAATGGTATAAATACCTTGATAAAATATTCATGAGAAATTCCTTTCGCTCTTCGAAAGGATAACCAAGTACCATTTCAAGCTCATTTGCATTTTCAGTTAGGAAACGATATGCAATCTTTTTGTCCATTGGATCCAGACCTAACTCATTGACATGTTGATATATTTCCTTTGCTGGCATAGAAAGTTTTGCGGTATGTGCCTTCACCTATGCATCCGTGGACTTGGTAATAGCATCAGAAACACATTCAATGCCTTTCAATAACTTTTCTTGAACTTCTTTATAAGTTTTGTACTTCTTATTTGCTTCAGGAGAAGAGTTGGTGTTTTCATCATCAATTTCACGTGTAGTCCCATTTTGTGTTGCCATTTTATCTATGTCAGCATTGATATCACCTTCTGCAACACCCCTCTGTTGAGACAACCGTTGCCTCATCTCGGCTGGGGTTTCAGCACCATCTCCATTTGCTCTATCTTTTCCGAAGAGTTGTTTCAAACTTTCATAATGCGGAACTGGCTTATTCATCCAGTCTTTTACTTGTGGATATGCCTAGAAAGCAACAATAATTGTAAGTGATTAAATTCTATGTAATTGTTAAATGAAAGCAAGAAGCTAATTCAAATAATTATTTATCTCTCTATCCACGTCAGAGTACTCTGACATGTAGCTTGGCTGAATTTAAAAGTAATTAAAAAGTACATAACAGTACATATCAGGAATTTATATCAAACACTTTTCATTTAAATTGCATACAAGGGCGTTTACCTGAATGAACGAAGCCCAAGCGCCAGGCTCAGCATCCCACATTTTAGTATGAGGACTCCATGAAAATCCACTAGTAGCATTTTTAAAGATGTCATAGTGTAGACACCCCAAAAAATGTATCATTGATTGAAATATCTTTTTAATAAATTAAAATGTCTAGGATAATTATGTTAAATTGTCACACATTTGGTTAAGTCCAATCAGTTCCTTAGGCCCATGAAAAGATAAATTTTGGTCATTTGAAAAGCAAATGAAAACTAGTTTCCAATATCTAGCTATTTTTCTATATTATTTCTATCAAAATTTGTTTACTTATTTTCTTTGCATATGGCATTTGCAAACCTTTTTCAAAATCATTTATTTCTCCTAAGAAAATGCCTAAACGTGACTTTGTCAAACCCTTTTACAATTTTTATATTTTATCAAATCTATTTGTGAAAGTTGCCTAACTTAGTACATGCAATTTGACTTTGGTCATTTCATAAAATGTCTTTTTGTACTTCCACGTTACTATCATTTCAGCAAGTCAAAATCATATGAATATTTCCAAAGTTTGCTATCCCTGTACCCAATAGTGACGCATTATTTGGAGTTGTGGAGCAGGGAAGGAGTACAATAGTTATTCTTATATATTCTCAAATTCATATCAAACTATATCAATAGATCATGAACGTTTCCTGTAAAAGAATTAAATGTGTTATGCATCTCAAACCATATATTCTAGTCATGATGAGCCCCTCTTATATTATAATTACTATGACCTTTTTGAAAATAATAATAATAACAATAATAATAATAATAATAATAATAAAATTTTATGCATTATGGTATCTCGAATGATTTCTGTAAAGCTCATGCATGTTGCATCTCTATGAAAAACATAAAAATTAGTTCTACTTTTCTACTAAATTGTTTCTTATATATATATTTTTTTATCTTCGTCAATGATTTCTCCCGTCAATATGTTGACGGAGTAGACCTTTGTAACCCAGAAAAAAATTTTAAACGTCTTTGCAAAAAAATCATTTTGTTATAATATAAAATCATAAGAACTTTTTTCCTGTTACCTTGCGTGCTTGATCAAAGGGAAATTACAATATAAGAGCCATAGGTGATATTGGTCTTTTCTTCAAAAGGTTGGTTTTAGTAGTGTAAACTTTATTACCCATGCGTGCAACATTTATTCAAAGAGAAATTAAACACTCAAAGCTTCTAGTAAAACAAGACAGTGCAAGCACATACAGTAGGTGCATTTCTTTTATTTTTGACAATTGAAGAAATAGATTTCATGATGCTAACTCATTGCAATTATGATTGTGAAAAATCATTTTTTTGCATCTGGCAATAAGAAGGTTCATCAAGTTTAGGCAAACTTAGGCCACATAATTAATAATTGTTATTGAGACAAATGTAAGAGGCGTTGCTGAAACTTGAGTTTTTTTACACCAGAATAATGTAAGCCGTCGACCACATCTAAATCAATGTCTCTTCACCCCATTTAAAATCTGGCGCAAGACATTGAAAACAAGGAGTACAATTTTTCTTTTCAAAAGGAGAATCACATCAGTTCAAGTCACCAAATGTCAATCTAGAATACTATGCAAGTATAGTTCATTCATGTGTGCAGCAAGATTTTTGCTGATTTGTCCCCTACCTCCTTGACGTGATAGAAAATGTGGTCAAACTATTTCAATTAATTATGACATATGATAGTTAAAAGCAATTAAATTTATGCATACAACATACTACGAGATGGTTTATTTCAATTGCAGGTCATTTGGAAGTATTCACGTTCATGACACTGTGCTTGAGAAGAGTTAGGTGCTGCCTATATATATACATGCATTTACAAACTCCGGGAGATGGCTGGAAAGTGCAAGAAAACCACAAAGAGAAGAGTCAAAGTACCATGCCTTAAAAGAAATTACTGAAGTTTAAACCTTCTCCAATTCCACTACTCTGAATTTAAAAAGGAATGAGAGATCCATATAATAACAATTTCAGAATCTGATCGCCATTCATCTATCAACCAGTCATCCAAGTCGTTCAAACAGACCTACAATGCCTAACAGCTAATATCAAAGGATCTGATCGGCTTGCAACTTCACTACTTTCCAATATTTTTTTTCTCTTTTAATTTTCTTAAATACTAATTACTGTTGTAATTCTCATGTTATTGAATATTGATATTAATAAAGAAACTATTGAAAGCTAGAATCAGTAGAGACCAAGTTTGTTTGGGTGCTTGTGGTGCCTAACACCTTCCACAATCACAACCGAGATACGAACCTCTTGTCCATGGGCTAAATATAATCAAAACCGACTTTTTTTCCCGATTTTACATCGGGTGGCGACTCCAAAATAATCGTTGAACCTAAGCCAAGTGTCGCTGGTCGGTTAGTTAGCGGGTAGCTACAGCTGGCGACTCCACTGGGGACATCTCAACTTGAAAATTTCTAGCTTTTGTTTTTCTGGTAAATCTGCTGATCACCTTAGTTCTAACATCTTGCACTGTCTCTCTACTATTCTTTTCAGAAATTGAGCAATAAGGTTGCTGAAGAGAATGAAGTAAAAGCCCATTGCAAGAGTTACACGAGGAGAAGAAGCAGGGAACTTGAAGAACTAATGGCGACAGCCTAAATGTGCCAACCTTCCTCTAGTAAAAATAGCTAAGTTACCTTAATCTTCTATTTATTTTCAGTACTGGAGTCCTGTTCTAAAGTTGCACGTAAGCCAAAAAGGTCTAAGCCGGTCCCTGTAAAGAGTCATATTGTGACAAGGTCGAGAGCAAAGATGTCCAGTGCTGGTGGCTCCCCTGAAAATCCAAATGAAATAGCATCTCCACTTGAAACTAACACCTCAAATGAAGATCAAACTTTGAAGAATTTACTCGCAGAAACTATCCAAACTATGAACACCATGATGACCAAATTTGCTGCCCTGACTCAAGCACAACAGAACCCAAATATGTTGATACCTAACACTTTGGAAAACCAAACTGGTCCACCACCCATTCAACCACATGAAGAACCAAATCATAATATGTTTGTCTCAGCAAATACTGTTCGGTCAGAACAATCACCTTCTCCTATTGAATTTGACCCACTAAAAGCTCGAATTGATAGAGTAGAAGCTGAACTTTCCAAAATAAAAATTGGGGGTACGAAAAGCATTTCATTTCAGGACTTATGTCCGTTTCCAAATGTATCACTGCCCGATAACTTTAAATTACCAGAATTTGAGAAATACAATGGGGAGGGTTGTCCAGTGTCACATCTCAGAGCTTATTGCGGGGATATGGTTCCATTGAAGTCAAATGATCCGTTGCTTATTCGTTGCTTCCAAAAGAGCTTGACTGGACCAGCTCTGAAATGGTTTACCTCACTTGATTTATCGAGTCTCACGTCATTTAATCAATTGTCAAATTTGTTTATTGACCAGTATTCATACAACCTAGACATGGAACCTCGACGTGAGGATCTGGAATCCCTCAAACAGAATAATGGTGAGTCGTTTGGATCCTATGTGGGGAGATGGAGAGCCGTGGCAGCTAGGGTCAAGGCAAAACCCACAGACGAAGAATCCATAAACTTAATTGTAAAATCAGCCTTACCATCATTTTCTGGTTACCTCGCAATGCAAGAACACTCCGATTTTCCGGCTTTAATTAAAGCAGGTTCTAGAATTGAGTCGGCTATAAATCAAGGATTAGTCCCAGCCTTAGGTCAGCAACCTTCCTTGCCAAATCCATTTAACGCCAAACGTACCCGAACTGACCAAAAAAGCACTGTCGCTGTTGGTATCTCAAAAAATTCAGAAGATGTCAATGCAACTTTTGAAGTATCAGCTTTCAAAAAACCTTACACGCCAAACAACTTCTACCAAAATAATAAACCGGAGGGACAGCAGAAACCAACCCAACTGAACACACAAACGGAGAACCTCACAAAAGCAGATGCTACCAATCACCCTCCCACAAACCAATCGCAACAACCTCGAACATTTAGAAAATTTACCCCCATTGGCGAACCAGCTAGCTCCATCCTTGCCAAGCTAGTAGAAGAGGGAAACATAGCTCTATTAAACAGACAAGTAAATCCTGGGTCACGTGGTTATGACCCTACTGTTTTTTGCGAGTTTCACCAGAGTGTAGGCCACCATACCGACAACTGTTACAATTTAAAACATGCTATCCAAGACTTAATTGATAAGGGCTCAATCACAATCAAAGAACCAACTGCTGAAACCACTAATATCATGTCCAATCCTCTACCCCAACACCAAAAATCCGAAGAAGTAAATCCTTCACATGCTATAAATTGTTTCGAATATGATGGCCATGGTTCTGATTTTTCTAACAACTTTATTAGCCACATAGAAGCAGAGTTAGTTAGGACTTACTCTAAGCCAATTGAGGTGATGGGCGTACAGTCGATAAACCAAACAATGCTTACAAAGTGTAGAAAACCAACTGAAGTTTTAGGGGTCAGTAAACAACAGTTTAAGCCTATCGAAGTGTTGGGAGTCAGAAAGCATGCATCTAAACCAATTGTAGTTTTGGGGCCTAAGCCAATTGAGGTTTTGGGAAAACCAGCTGTGACTGATTTGAGCAAAGTCCCTTTTGATTATAATCAATCACACACATGTGCCGAATTGAGTAACATGACTAGGTCTGGTAGGATCTATAAACCAGCACATCTCATTTCGGATTCTCCATTTACAGAAATTAAGAATAAAGATGATGTTGAAACTCAACCCAAGAAAGATGCATCTAGTTATGATGTTGTATCACAGCTCAAGAAAACTAAAGCTGAAATTTCTGTCTGGGAATTGCTTACCAAATCCCCGACTCACTACCAAGCCTTGCAAAGAGTCTTGCAAACAGTCAATGTCCCAATTAATGTCGAGCCTAAGGACTTAGAAAAATTGGTGGCCTCAATATCAGAACCATCCCAAATCATAGCATTTTCTGATGATGAACTCCCACCTGAAAAAGAAAAACATAATAGGTCTTTGTACATAAGGGTCCAGTGCAACGGTTATCATGTCCCGTTTGTTCTTATTGACAATGGTTCTGCCTTGAATGTGTGTCCTTTACGCACAGCCATAAAAATTGGGTTAGACCCGAAGATGTTCCGAAAAACCATGGGTGAAGTAAGGGCATTTGACAGCACAAGTAGGGAAATTATAGGGGAAATAGATTTAAAAGTGATAATTGGACCGATCGAATTTGGGGTTACCTTCCAGGTGGTAGATATAAAATCCACATTTAATCTGATTCTGGGTAGGCCATGGTTGCATACTTACAAAGTGGTTCCTTTCAGCCTGCACCAGTGTCTTAAGTTTATTTTTAATAATGAAGTAGTGGTTATTACTGCTGAACCTGAAACAGTGATACCCCTAGAGGCTGGTTCTTTCGGCCTTAACCATCAGGTGCCTTTGATTGATGTCAATCACCCCAATCCTGAAAAGATGTTTTTGAACCTCCATAAGCAGTGGAACTATGTGCCAGGTCAGGGACTAGGAAAGATGAATCAAGGGCCAGTAAAACCATTGAACCTGACCAAAAATAAAGGAACACAAGGTTTAGGCTATGACCCGAACGAAATGGCATTCAAATCTGGAACTTTAACCACAAATACACCCTTAAAGGATACTTTTATACAAGGAGGTATTATTAGACCTGATGAAAGAGACCATGAAGGGCAGAGGGAGGTATTTGAAGTAAATACTTTAGACGGACTACCAGTAGATCCCATAACCGGACAGCATGTAAGGCGATTGATGGGGGAAGCAAATGCCATGCTAGGGACACCAGTACACCTTCCAAGCCAACCACGAGATGCCCCGTCAACTTCTGGATCTAAGCCTAGGTCAGACACAGAACCAAAATCAGATAGTGAGGATCAGATTCAAAAGGTAATGATCATGCAATTAGAGGCTTTCCAATTGTTAATGCGACTAGTGGCTCAGGGACAAGGGGCATCAGGTATGCTGTCTCGAGGGTTGTACATGCCACCTACCCTAGACCCATTATCCATACAATTGCAATCCCTTCTAAATAGAATTGACACTTTCTTAAATAACGTGAAAAACAAACCTGTTGAAAACAGGCCAGTAGAAAAATATGATGGCAAGTCTTGTCCAATAAAACACATGGTAGAATTCTGCAAAAAAAATGCCCCACTTAATTATGATGATGCCACACTCATCATGCTTTTCGGTATAACTATTAAGGGGGAGGCGCGTGAATGGTATGAAAATCAAGTGGGAAGGGAATGCATGACTTGGAAGAATTTTTGCACTAACTTTTTACACAGGTTTGCAAAAATGTGGGGTACACCTTCACTCTCTGATTTGGCGAATTTGGTACAGGAACCCACTGAAACATTTGACTTGTATATAGATAGGTGGTTTGGGGTAGCCGATCGAGTATATCAACCAGCCCTGTCCTTAGGCGAACTAATTAAAATGGCCATAAAAGGATCACGCTCCCCATTAGCTGATATACTGGCAGCACAAACTTTTCAGGGTTTTAAAGAATTAAAAGAATATGGGACAAAATATGAAAGTGCCATTTTACCCTTATTGAAGCCCCCCTCCAAAAGAGCCCGAGAATCAAGTGACCCTCTGAACCTCCAATTATCAATGACCCCAGCCATTGAAATCCGAAACCCAAATAATCCAGCCAGTACCAGTATATATGAACCAGGTCAATATTGTGCTTTCCACCGTGTCATGGGTCACCGCACTGAATATTGTAGTGAGTTAAAAAGTATATTGAGAAGCCTTACTGGTCAAGAAGTTGCAAACCGACTAACTGGTAAGGAACCAAATAGAACTCAGTCACATAGAGATGTTAATGTAATTAATATTGCAGAAAGTGTAATTGATCCAAGTACTCTAATTCAAGCAGTTTGTGAATGTGAACAACCTCAACCAGACCAGTCAAATGAGCCAATCATAGATGAATTTGATCCTATAAGTTTTGTTAATAGTCTTGACCCTGATGATGATGATCTGCCAGCAGACTATTTAGAAAATTATGATGCACATGGACATGTTTATATTAACAAGAAATTGCAGAAAAAGATTGCCATGCATAAAAGAATACAAGAAGCCAGGTCAGTTCCACCTACACCTCAGCAAAATGAAGTTCGGAAGGCACAGAGGCCCAAGAGAAGAAAACCCAAGTTCAAAGTGCTGAGGAAGGTCATGGCAACAAAAGACATACCAACTTATATTGAAGACACGACAGCAAGGTTGTTAAATTGCACGACCTCTGAACCAGTGGGCCCCGATGAGGATTGGCCGATTTCTACTTCCTCGACTACCAGTACAGGTGACACACCCTTTGGTAATCACAACACGCAGGTATGCGAATCAACTTCTGTTAACAATGAGCACCAGGAGATGCATCCTGGTTCTCTAAAAAAAAAGTCCGATTGAATTGGAATTTAAGGCGCCATGTACATAGTATACTCAAAAATTCCAAAAAAATTATAAAAACGACAAAATCCAAAAAAATTATAAAAACGCAAAAATCCAAAAAAACAGAAAAACACGTTAAGCTCAAAAAAATCAGGAAAATGGAAAAATCCAGGAAAGTTAAATATGCAGAAAAGCAAAAAAAGAGTAGATTAGTTTTTAAAATTTCATTACGATGTAGTTTTAATTTTAGCAAATCTTGTTCTCTTTCTAAGTGTTGTTTAGATCTTTTAGCCATAGAAGAACCTTATGAAGCTGATGATGAAGAACTCTCCACGCTGATCAACCGACAAGAAAAATCAAGCATGTCTACACTGGAAGAAATGGAGGAAGTAAATTTAGGAACTGATGAAGAGTCAAAATGTGTACACATAGGAACCAATTTGTCACCAGAAATGCGATCTGAACTTATCACTTTCTTGAGGGGTTATATAGATGTATTTGCATGGTCATACTCAGACATGCCGGGATTAGATGAAAATGTAGTAGTACACCGCTTACCATTAAAACCAGGGGCAAAACCAGTAAAACAAAAATTGCGTAGACTTAAACCTGAATGGGTTTTGAAAATCAAAGAGGAAGTAATAAAACAATGTAATGCTGGTTTCTTACAAGTTTGTCCATACCCAGAGTGGTTAGCAAATATTGTACCAGTACCAAAGAAAGATGGAAGGGTAAGGATGTGTGTAGATTATAGAAATTTAAATAAGGCCAGCCCTAAAGACGATTTCCCTTTACCACACATTGACTTCCTTGTTGATAACACTGCTGGACATGAAATGTTGTCCCTTATGGATGGGTCTTCTGGTTATAACCAAATACAAATGGCACAAGAAGATAAAGAAAAAACATCTTTTATAACCCCTTGGGGCGTGTTTTGTTATCGTGTAATGCCATTTGGTTTAAAAAATGCAGGTGCAACATATCAAAGGGCCATGACTGCTCTATTTCACGACATGATGCACAAGGAAATTGAAGTTTATGTCGATGACATGATTGCCAAATCCAGAAGTGCCGATGATCACATAAAATGTCTCAAGAAGATCCTAGACAGAGCTCGAAAATACAAATTGCGCCTTAATCCACAAAAATGCTCTTTTGGTGTTACTAAAGGTAAAGTGTTGGGCTTTATTGTCAGCCGTAGGGGAATTGAGGTTGATCCAGGTAAGGTTAAAGCCATCATGGAAATGCCACCACCAAAAACAGAAAAGGAGGTGAGGGGTTTGCTGGGCCGTTTGCAATATATAAGTCGCTTTATTTCACAACTCACACCCACTTGTGAACCCATTTTCAAATTACTTAGAAAAAATGCACCTAAAGGATGGAATGATGAATGCCAATATGCATTTGAAAAATTAAAATTCTACCTGTCAAACCCACCAATACTGGTACCACCTAAACCTGGGAAGCCACTTCTCCTTTACTTAACAACAACTTCGACTTCTATGGGTTGTGTATTAGGGCAGTATGATGAATCGGATAAAAAACAACACATCATATATTACTTGAGTAAATTGTTTACCGGTTGTGAAAGTCGATACACACCCATAGAAAAAATCTGTTTGTCTTTAGTATGGGCCACCCAAAGACTGAGACACTACATGTTATCTCACAAAATTCTTCTAATATCTCGAGTTAATCCACTAAAATATCTATTTGAAAAACCAGCTCTGGTAGGTCGTAGTTCTAAATGGCTTTTACTGTTATCTGAATTTGACATCACTTATGTTACTCAAAAATCCATAAAAGCTCAAGCCTTTGCTGATCAGTTAGCTGATTTGGCTATTTCTGATTCCGACCCTATAAATGAAGAATTACCAGATGATGAAATTTTATTTACCACCACCACTTATTTATCTAGTAATTCCAGTACAATTTTACCATGGAAAGTGTACTTTGATGGTGCTGTTAATAAACATGGGAAAGGTATAGGGGCAGTCCTAGAATCTCCAAGTGGCAACAAAATTCCAGCATCTGCCAAAATTCATTTTGAATGTACCAATAATATGGCAGAATATGAAGCATGTATACTAGGACTGAAAATGGCCCTAGAGCATAAAGTTTCACATTTACATGTTTTTGGTGATTCGCTTCTCATAATCAGTCAAATAAAAGGTGAGTGGAAAACTAGGGATGAAAAATTAATTCCATACTTTGAATATCTAGAAAAATTAACAGAAGCATTTGAGGAAATTGAATTTACTTATTTATCTCGAAATAAAAACTCATTTGCTGATGCTTTGGCCACTCTAGCTTCTTGGGTAGAATTAACCAATGATGTCATGGAAGTTCAAATAAATGGTCATGAAGAACCTGCTTACTGTTTCCAATTAGAGTCCAGTAGCTCATGTGATAATTTGCCTTGGTACCATGACATTAAAAATTACTTAGAAAACCAGTCTTTTCCCCAAAATGCTAATCAAACGGACAAGCAAGCCTTGCAGCGCTTATCCAGGCAATTTACTTTGTGTGGAGGTTACTTATATAAAAGAACTCCAAATTATGTCCTCCTCCGATGTGTCGATGAATCAGAAGCCAAAGAGATAATGCAAGAGATACATGCTGGGGTATGTGGTCCTCATATGAATGGTATAATGTTAGCTAAAAAGGTAATGCTTCAAGGATATTATTGGCTAACCATGGAGACAGATTGCGTTAACTTTGTAAAACGTTGTCATGATTGCCAAATTCATAGTAATCTCATCCATGCTCCTGCATCCCAATTGCATAATTTGACCTCACCTTGGCCTTTCTCGGTATGGGGAATAGATATAATTGGGAAAATAAACCCAAAAGCATCAAATGGTCATGAATTCATCCTAGTCGCCATTGATTATTTCACAAAATGGGTTGAAGCAGAGTCCTATTCCACCATTACAGCAACACATGTGGCAAAATTTATTAGGAGAAATTTAATATGTAGGTATGGTGTACCCAGTGAAATTATTACAGATAATGGTACAAATTTAACTGCAAAAAAAATAGCTGATTTGTGTAAGCAGTTTAAAATCAAGCATCATCGATCATCACCATATCGCCCTCAGATGAATGGAGCAGTGGAGGCGGCTAACAAAAACTTAATTCGCATAATTGAGAAGATGGTGGTGACACACAGAGAATGGCACGAAATGCTCCCATACGCGTTGTGGGCCTACCGCACCTCAATGCGCACGTCCACTGGAGCCACTCCGTACTCCTTGACATACGGCATGGAGGCAGTGCTTCCTGTTGAAGTTGAAATTCCATCCTTGCGTGTTCTGATGGAGGCTAAGTTAGAGGAATCAGAATGGGTCCAATCCAGGTACGATCAGTTAAATTTAATAGATGAGAAAAGGTTGAAAGCAATGTGTCATGCACAATGTTATCAGAAAAGAATAGCAAGGGCATATAACAAAAAGGTAAAATATCGAGAAATTAAAGAAGGGGATTTAGTCTTAAAACAAATCAGGGGCAGTGATGGCAAATTCAAACCCAATTGGGAAGGTCCATACGTGGTCAAAGAGGTGTACACAGGAAATGCAATCAAACTTAAAGATATGGATGGGGATGAGCACCCAGAACCTATCAATATACAATATGTAAAAAGGTATTACGCTTGACTTATTTCCCTTTCAATTTTGCAAATCAGAGGTTATACATGGGAAGTCTTTACTTTAGAATCCTTTCACAAATTTGGCTTTACACAAAAAAAAAGGGGGAAGAAAATGTCAGTTTCGTTCAACTGGTACGATTGCTTGAGAAAATTAAGTATTTTGAGAATTCATATATAAAAAAAATTATATATATTTATATGTTACTAAATAATTTCATTATGGTTAAAACCTACACCATGGCATGTAGTTTAGCAGAAAAAAATCTCGGGCTGTAAGCAAGCATATAAGACTTATAGTTACATTATCAGAAACTTGCGTTCAACTGAGTTTACTTGAAAGAAAGTGCACCCATGTCCACTTAGGTATTTAAATTAAATTAAAATGGATATTTTGAGGAACCTTTGTCAATATACAATTGGACTATTATGGGTAGAGAATACGATTTTGCAATTTTATAGTTTCACATGCATAAAGGATTGAAGAAAACCTTTCCTTTTATTGAACCTTTCTTTTGGCGACTCAGGATATTTTGGGTTTATAAATTGACAATTTTAGTTTATAAGAATTATTAGCGAATTTGTGAAAAGGGATTTATCTATTTAGTGAATGTCGCCATACTATTGTACACCACCACTAATCTCATCGCCCCCTTAATCACCAAAAAAAAATTACCAAAAAAAAAAAAATCTCATTACCCCTTCTTCTTTCTTGCATATTACTCGCAACATTATGTAATTGCCTTTGTTTTCTTTTTTTGTTACCGCCACGTCATTTATGTGGTCATGTACATTTTATTTCCTTTTATTTTTACCGCTACGCCATTTATGCGGTTGTGAAAGTTCTGATTGTATCTCTGTTTGCAAAAAAAAAAAAAAAAAAAAAAAAAAACAAACAAACAAAAGTATTATGTAGTTCAAAGCTTCTAAGTTCAACTCTCTCCAAGAACCTCATCTTGCTGTTCGTCCATATCTCTCCTTTCTTTTTACAAGTAGGGATTTTACCCCTACCGATTTCCACAGAACAGAAAGCCAAAATTCAGCTACAACATACATGCCAAAAAATAAAAACCTGCAACTACCCACAAATACCAGTCAATATTCAATAACCCTCCCTAAAGAGACAGCCAACCCAATCAATTGCAATGGCTACAACCCGATCCAAAACAGCCTAATTTTATTCAATAACACCCCTATAAACCAATGAAATTCTTAGAAACAAAATCAGGTCTAGAAAGTATTTTGTAACTCCTCCAACTGTTACGCCTGACCCATCAAGCCAGCGCTAGCACTTCACCTCTCATTCCGGCATCCTCATCAGTGGCAGTGTTTCAAATCCAGGAATCATCTCCATCACCTGGTTGCGCACCTGCTCATACCAAAGCTCTGACCAATATACCAGAAGTGATTTAATCAACACAATAAAAGATCTAGTAGAGTGTGGAATGCTACAATTAAAGCAAACTACATCCCTATTAATCCGCATTATCCACAGTTCCACACTATTGCACTGATGCAAAGCTGGTAACCATATCTGAAATTTTTGTCTACACACCAAGCTGAGTTAACCAGTTCATCTAAATTTCTAGGCACAGTAATATTAAACTGTCCCAGAAACCAATTCCAAACTTCTCTATGATGTGGACACTATAGAAACAAATGGTCTACAGTTTCCTCTTTATTACAATAGACACAAGTGGCATCCCCTACCCAACCTTTAGCACTCAAACTCCCTCTCTCTCCTGTGGTGGTGAATAATTGGTATGGGGACAATCGTTAAATAGGATAAATTGTCTTTTCCATAATTCCCAATGAGTTTTATAAAAGAGGAGTGTTGATTTATAGGTACCGAATATCCTGATTTGCAGGGATTGTTTGATAAAAAGAACTGGTTAGTATTTGAATCTTTATGTTGTAGGAACTATAGGGTTGTCAAACCATATATCATGCATAACAGTACGAATTGGATATTCAGGGAGGTTCCTGTTACTACCCAAAAGAATTTCTAGAGAAGGCCCTTTCAAAATTGTTTCAGTTATATGCATATATGGGACTATTTTAAAAATAATAGTGCTTTATTAGAGTAAATGCGCGATTAAAAAATAATAATAATAATAAAAAAAAAACCTTTTGAAACAGTTTGGGCAACATGAATAAACGAGTTTTTACTAGTGATTTCTCAAAATCCCATCTTAAGTTTCTCGAACAATCTCCTGGTGACAACTATACCATATTCTTCACATATCAGAAATTTTGCAATTTGCGACCAGAAATAAAAGTTGACAATGGAACAAAAAAAAAAAAGAAAAAAAATAAATATATAAATAAACATTAAAGTCATTATTATTCAATCCAGTTACTAACATGTTTTAATACTTTTGCAGGTACCTTGCGTGGATCCCTATAGTGCCGTTGATGAAGCCTTTTAAAACAAAAAAAATTCATCCTTATGGATAAAATTAGTTTTGGCATCTGAGGCAAATTACTATAAGGGACCTCCTATTTCTAATACGCCCCAAATTGACCATTTTGACAAGAAATGTCAAAAATGGAGATAACAGGGGCAACATTTAAATAATAATTCAAATTTATATTGTCCTATCTAGTTATTCAAGCATTACATTGCCAGGAAAGAGAAATACGTATAAGTAAGATCAAGGCCAAGCAGTCTGACTCGTACCTGGTACACTGAAGGGATTCATCCTCGAATGCCTGATGCCTGAGGTAACCATTAAGTAACACAAGGTACGAAGTTAGCAGTCTCTTATGCCAATCATATGTCTATCTGGTGTAGGGTGTCATCTGGCTTCAGCATAGTGCTATCAGATAACACTAGCTGAAGAGGGGCAGCTGTAGACACCCCAAAAAATGTATCATTGATTGAAATATCTTTTTAATAAATTAAAATGTCTAGGATAATTATGTTAAATTGTCACACATTTGGTTAAGTCCAATCAGTTCCTTAGGCCCATGAAAAGATAAATTTTGGTCATTTGAAAAGCAAATGAAAACTAGTTTCCAATATCTAGCTATTTTTCTATATTATTTCTATCAAAATTTGTTTACTTATTTTCTTTGCATATGGCATTTGCAAACCTTTTTCAAAATCATTTATTTCTCCTAAGAAAATGCCTAAACGTGACTTTGTCAAACCCTTTTACAATTTTTATATTTTATCAAATCTATTTGTGAAAGTTGCCTAACTTAGTACATGCAATTTGACTTTGGTCATTTCATAAAATGTCTTTTTGTACTTCCACGTTACTATCATTTCAGCAAGTCAAAATCATATGAATATTTCCAAAGTTTGCTATCCCTGCACCCAATAGTGACGCATTATTTGGAGTTGTGGAGCAGGGAAGGAGTACAATAGTTATTCTTATATATTCTCAAATTCATATCAAACTATATCAATAGATCATGAACGTTTCCTGTAAAAGAATTAAATGTGTTATGCATCTCAAACCATATATTCTAGTCATGATGAGCCCCTCTTATATTATAATTACTATGACCTTTTTGAAAATAATAATAATAACAATAATAATAATAATAATAATAAAATTTTATGCATTATGGTATCTCGAATGATTTCTGTAAAGCTCATGCATGTTGCATCTCTATGAAAAACATAAAAATTAGTTCTACTTTTCTACTAAATTGTTTCTTATATATATATTTTTTTATCTTCGTCAATGATTTCTCCCGTCAATATGTTGACGGAGTAGACCTTTGTAACCCAGAAAAAAATTTTAAACGTCTTTGCAAAAAAATCATTTTGTTATAATATAAAATCATAAGAACTTTTTTCCTGTTACCTTGCGTGCTTGATCAGAGGGAAATTACAATATAAGAGCCATAGGTGATATTGGTCTTTTCTTCAAAAGGTTGGTTTTAGTAGTGTAAACTTTATTACCCATGCGTGCAACATTTATTCAAAGAGAAATTAAACACTCAAAGCTTCTAGTAAAACAAGACAGTGCAAGCACATACAGTAGGTGCATTTCTTTTATTTTTGACAATTGAAGAAATAGATTTCATGATGCTAACTCATTGCAATTATGATTGTGAAAAATCATTTTTTTGCATCTGGCAATAAGAAGGTTCATCAAGTTTAGGCAAACTTAGGCCACATAATTAATAACTGTTATTGAGACAAATGTAAGAGGCGTTGCTGAAACTTGAGTTTTTTTACACCAGAATAATGTAAGCCGTCGACCACATCTAAACCAATGTCTCTTCACCCCATTTAAAATCTGGCGCAAGACATTGAAAACAAGGAGTACAATTTTTCTTTTCAAAAGGAGAATCACATCAGTTCAAGTCACCAAATGTCAATCTAGAATACTATGCAAGTATAGTTCATTCATGTGTGCAGCAAGATTTTTGCTGATTTGTCCCCTACCTCCTTGACGTGATAGAAAATGTGGTCAAACTATTTCAATTAATTATGACATATGATAGTTAAAAGCAATTAAATTTATGCATACAACATACTACGAGATGGTTTATTTCAATTGCAGGTCATTTGGAAGTATTCACGTTCATGACACTGTGCTTGAGAAGAGTTAGGTGCTGCCTATATATATACATGCATTTACAAACTCCGGGAGATGGCTGGAAAGTGCAAGAAAACCACAAAGAGAAGAGTCAAAGTACCATGCCTTGAAAGAAATTACTGAAGTTTAAACCTTCTCCAATTCCACTACTCTGAATTTAAAAAGGAATGAGAGATCCATATAATAACAATTTCAGAATCTGATCGCCATTCATCTATCAACCAGTCATCCAAGTCGTTCAAACAGACCTACAATGCCTAACAGCTAATATCAAAGGATCTGATCGGCTTGCAACTTCACTACTTTCCAATATTTTTTTTCTCTTTTAATTTTCTTAAATACTAATTACTGTTGTAATTCTCATGTTATTGAATATTGATATTAATAAAGAAACTATTGAAAGCTAGAATCAGTAGAGACCAAGTTTGTTTGGGTGCTTGTGGTGCCTAACACCTTCCACAATCACAACCGAGATACGAACCTCTTGTCCATGGGCTAAATATAATCAAAACCGACTTTTTTTCCCGATTTTACATCGGGTGGCGACTCCAAAATAATCGTTGAACCTAAGCCAAGTGTCGCTGGTCGGTTAGTTAGCGGGTAGCTACACATAGCAAGAACCAAAACCCTTCTCGAGGTATTTGATGTGATTCTTGACTTTATCCTTGTCCACCGACTTCTCTGGAAAAGCCTCCTGCAACTCCTTTACTATGTTGTCATACGCTTGTGTCGAGAAGGTCCCATTGGGATGATTTCCTATTGATTGTTCGTGAATGAATGCATCGATTAAAATCCGATCCATGTCTTCAGTCCAAACAAGTGATGCACTTTGAGTCATGTTTGATGCGCTTCTTTTCTTCGCCATTGAAATCGAGGACTGTAAATAAAAAATAAAAAATTAGTGTTTAGCAAATGACAGCGAAATGGAGACTATATACTGACAGTAACAGCAAAATATAACTTATATGCTTGTGGAAATCTAATGAATAAAAATAAAATCTTAGTTAATCCATTGAACTATTGCCCATCCTAGTAACCTGAATCAGGTTTCAGTAATAATTTCTTAAAAATCTCAGTTAATCCCTACTTCCCTTATAAATCACATGTACTAAGATTATCAAGGTGTTTTGTTATACAGAGACGAAAGTTCTATTTTTTTATATATTCCAAAAGTACACCTACTGACTTTTTTTTCATGAGACTTTTAGAAATAACTTATGGTATTGAAATGAATCAGGGAAGTTGGAGGACTTTGCAAAAACATACAATTTGAGTTGCCTAACAAAATAGTTAGCATATACGAGTAGCCTTCTCCATATACCATCAGAAATTACAACAAAAATCTATGGAAAGCGGTGTACCAATATAATTTAATCAAGTTGAAAGATGGCTTACCTGCGAAGTGCTCAAGAAGGAAAACTGTGAAGTTCGTTATGGGCTTGTGTATCCTAAATTGACCAGAGAGGAACCGATAAATATGTTAGGAATCGTACAGGGAGAGAAGAATTAATCGATCAAAACGAAATCTCTAAATCTATAGTCTGGAGAAAGAAAAAAGAAAATAGGGTTACCTCAGCGATGGCCGATGGAGAGAAGAGGCAGCATGAATCGTGGTATTAAATAGGAGGGAGGTCGTGTGTAAAGAAGGAAAATCGCCGATGAAAATGGCGCGGCAAGCAGGAAAATCACGCGCCAAAGGGGTATCGGCGTCAATCTGCATTCGAAGATTTTGGACGATTTTTCTTTCCCTTGATTCTCCGCCGATTCAGAGGGTAATCATTTTGTATAGGAAGGGAAATTTGGAAAGAAAACTCGATCCCCTCGCAAAAATTTCTCCTCTCCGATTCACTCCGATCCAAACAACAAATTTTATGGATTTTTCCTTCCGTTACCAAACATAGTGTTAGTGGTACATAGATTTCCCTTGTTGTTGCATTTTTCTTTTTTGCTGCAACGTCTCGATGCCAGCCTTGGAGATCGTGACCCCATCTATAGGTAATTTCTCTGTTTTTATTTTGACCACAATAATTTACACTTTCATACTTTATTACTGGAATGGGGTTACTTTTGACAACCAAAATTGAATAATTTTTGTGAGTTTATTTCACACGAAAAGTTTTCTTATAAATTATGCTCGTTATGATACACACGTTGACATCTATGTGGTGTTCATCTTCTACTTTTATTGTATTTCCTTTCTTTAAGTTTTATAATCGACTACATATTGTATTGATAGTAATTAAAGAAGTTTCTGTTGTGATATTTATCAGGCTGTTGTAAAATGGGATCAAAGCAAGGTCTTCTGTTTCATCTTCTGGTATTTTGCTGGGCTATTGCCGATGCCAGAACCTTCGTCAGCACTTCAGTTTTGAAAACATTTACTGTCCATAAGCCTATGTACTGTTTTATTTATAGCACAAGCCTTTCTAATGAAGTCATTTAGTAGGGTTCTTAGATATTTGTAGATGAAATTAGAAATAGATTGCTTATTCAGGTCAGTCCAGATTGTACATTTGTTCTTTTGTAGGTGAAAGTAGAAGCTTTTCTGTACGTTTTACTTTCAATGCCAGTCAGGTTCAGTTTGGATGGGTTTAAGATTCCATGTTGATCAAGTAATTGGTGAGGTCCTGATCCATGATATTGGTCAGATTGCTTCATGTTTTTGGGTCACATTTTTGCAGCTTATAACTACCATCGCTAAATAACACCAATTAGTCCCACATTGTCCCCGAATATCAGGCAGATATGGCCATTAATCTGTTGCACTGCCTTGGAATCTAGAAGCAAAGCCTTCCTTACAAGGTCAGACAATTGTTCAGTCACATTTTAAGTAAAATACTTGCTAGTTCTTGCAAATTACAGTTTATGCGCCAAATATAATATGATACCAAAAGAAGCTTCATATTTGGAAATTGGAAGTAACATAGAATATTTAATTCAAGAAAACATTATAATTGAATTAAGTAAAAAATGATTGTTTGTACATGACTTAACCAAACTTATTGATAACAGATATGAATAACCAGATTTGATAAAGTTGCAGGTCCTTTTATGTAAATGTGATTAAGCATTTTCTTTCCTAGCAATGATAAGAATATGTTTAAGTGTAACTACTGGACTGAGACTTCGGTTTATTAGATATGGATTTGGCTTAATTATTAGGACTGAAATTGAGTATACTGTTATAGGACTGAAATAAGTACCGTCTTTGTAGTTCTTTCACATTTTCATATTCTAGTACTGTTATATTTCTAGGTACTGTTTCTTTCATATTGAGGGTGAAGGTTCCATTGAAGGTAAGTTATGTACCTTGTGTTTTGTTTTTGGTTTACCTTCATTCTGACTTATATTCTGACAAATATTGCTATGACATGAGACCAAAAGGGTATTGGAACTAGGCCTGTGATAATCACACTCATTATTAATGTTGTTGTCTTACTTTTATCATTTTACTAAAGATGTGTGACACCATTGTTCATATGATTCTGTATAATTTGTATAGTAATGGATACTGCTAAGGTAAAATCACACATCCTTGAACGAAACCTTCCTTACAAGGTTAGAAAATTGTTCAGTCACATTTCAAGTAAAATACTTGCTAGTCTTTCATTTGTGGTTGCTGCTCACATACTGTACAGGTTGTGTGGTAGTAGTGTGGTAGTAGTGTGGTACTAATTTGTTCTCAAATGCAAATAGGCATCGACACAGCTTTCGTAAAAAAATAAATAACAGAAGCTACTAGTTCAAAATTACATATCATTCTTTAGTTCAAAACAAAAATTGCAGAAATTCAAATGCTCTAAAAAAAAGTATTTAGTCGAATTCCACCATCTTCAATCCTGAAACAAAAGCTGAAATTTAGCATAGTTTAATTTGAAATAGTGCCTAATTCAGTTATTTGTTTTCCTTATGCAGGATGTAAATTTGCCAGCAAATTCGCAAGTTGGGATGATAGATCAATTCCCTTTTTAGTTTCAAAATATCAATTAGAAAAAAGTAAATGTAGGATATAAATCAATGAACTGAAATTTGTCCCAAAATATTTGTGACTTCTAGGTGCTCAATGACCCATGAATCAATTAAGGCAACCTGGCGTTTACGGTAAGACATACAATATTACTCCTACGTGGGTATACTCAAAGAGACAAAGACTAAAGAGGGCATGCAGCATGCCTTGTACAGATATATATGTTTCGATTTTATTTTTGTGTAAATTTTGTGATAATAAGATGAATGTGTATTTTCTTATAAAAGTTGCATATATAGCACCTCTAGTTTCCTATACATGAGACGAAAATTTCTAGCTTTCTATTTAATTAGCTTATAATATAACGTAGCTTGTGTAGAAAATTCGTATGAAATGTACGTTTCAGTAAAAAAAAAAAATTGTATAGTCAAGAGGATACGGAAACTTTCAGTAACGAACTTATTAATCAATTGAATGGTGAAAAAGGAAATTAAAAAAAACTTACAGTTAAAGCAGATTGAGTACGCTCGTTTTCCATTGTAGCGTTAGTTTCCATCACTTCCAACTCTAAGTCTCTAACCTTCTCTATAACCCTGCAACTAAAGTGAATTAAATTGTGAACGGCATTAGAAGGGAACTAATTACGTATTGAAAGAAATAAGATTACCAAAAAAAAAAGTAAAAGACAGTTAAATTGCGCTAAATAAAAACGGAAAGGCACTAAAAATAACCACCCAGTAGAACTATCAGCCAATTTGGAGAGTGGTTGCTGTCCAAATTAGAATACGAATTCGCACTAGATTACATGGCAATATGGCATGCATTGTATTGTATAATTGCATATGCCAAAAAAATTTATTCATGTAAATAATAAATAGGCTATATGTATATACCTAACAAATTGGTGTCTAACACTGGTCTTGTATTTTAATTGTAGAATGAAAGAAATAAGAATGTCAACAAAAAAAAAAAAAGAAGACGGCTGAATTAAATGATGAAAATGTATAAATGGACAGGAATCATTTAGGAATTGTGAAAAATTAAATTTATAGTGGTTCAGAAATTTCCATGATTTAACCATAAAAAAATAAATTAGAAATTAAAAAATAAAAAAAAACATTTAATGATATTTGTTTGAATTATTGTGTCATTTTTTTTTTGGAAATGTGAAGTTTGTAATAACGGAATGCAGACACGTTAAGATATTTTCTCAAATATTTGGGAAATATTTTTCCAAAGCTCGACAGGAATTTTTTTTTATTTTTGGCAGAAATATTTGTTTGTATTTATTTTTTGATGATTTGAAATGGAATTTTTAATTGACTTCACAAAAAATAGGGAAAAAAAAGAATATGACATGGTTGAAGAAGTTTGAACGGAGAAATAGTAGATTAATGAGCCACTTGGATAATTCAGGACTTTTTTTCGTAAGGGTTGAAATTCTTATTCAAATTTCCAATTTAAAAAATTGATAAATGAAATTTTATGATATTTCAATATGCACAATGATATTTGGCTATTAAATAACCTTTTAAGTGTTTGGATTGTTTATTTTAACTTTTGAATTGAAGATCTATGCGGGTTTGACTAAGTGATTTGCCAAATTGTTTTTGTTGTAGCATTCCTCCTTAGTTTAATACAATACAAGCATAAAAGCTATTAAATTGCTAAAACAAACTACTTGTTCATTAAATCATTGAAACGATTCAAAAAAAAAGTTATTTAGGACAAATTTTAGTTTTACAAATTTAATATTTCATTTTGGACAATATTCCCAATTTTAAAAATTGATAAATGAAATTTTCTGATATTTTAATATGCACAATGATATTTGGCGATTAAATCATCACCTTAATTGTTTGGATTGTTTATTAGAACTTTTGAATTAATGATCTATTCGGACTTGACAGAGCGATTTTCTAATTGCTTTTGTTATAGCATTCCTCCTTAGTTTAATACAATACAAGCATAAAAGCTATTAAATTGCTAAAACAAATTACTTGTTCATTAAATCATTGAAACGATTTAAAAAAAATTATTTAGGACAAATTTTAGGTTTACATGGCATGCATTGTATAATTACATAATGAAAGAAATACGATTGTCAAAAAAAAAAAAAATGACGGCTGAATTAAATGATGCCAATGTATAAATGGAAGGGAATCATTTAGGAATTGTGCAAAATTAAATCGATAGTGTTTCAGCAATTTCCATGATTTAATCATAAAAATATAAATTATTTGTCTATTAATTTTCTGAAACAATTTATTTGTCTTTTAAATCATTGAAACAATTTTAAAAAATTCATTTACGACAAATACTAGTTTTACAAGTTTAATATTTTATTTAGGACAATATTTCCAATTTAAAAAATTGATAAATGAAAGTTGATGATATTTTCTATGAATAGTGATATTTGACAGCTAAATCACCTTCGGTGTTTTGGATTGGTTATTTGAACTTTTAAATTAAAGATCTTTTCGAGTTTGACGAAGCGATTTGTCAAATTATTTTTGCTGTAGCAGTCCTCCTTAGTTTAATACAATACAAGCATAAGATCTACTAAATTGCTGGTTGAGAGTGTGTGTGAGTGGGTCTACGGACAATTATAAAAAAAAATCTATTAAATTGCTAAAACAAATTACTTGTTCATTAAATCATTGAAACGATTTAAAAAATTTATTTAGGACAATTTTTAGATTGCAAATTTAATATCTCATGCAAATTTAATATCTCATGATTAAATCAAAATATATCAACTAAAATTTGTTAAAAATATGCAGCACAGAGTTGTCCACGTCATCTATCTATGGGATGATCCGTGACTCATAAAACCACCCAATCAAGAAATGCCATGTGTGATGTCCTTATGAAGTTCTTAAACAAAAACGGTTATCTAAACCAAGTATCGGAAATTACCACTAAAATTAAATTTTTTTTGTTGGGAAAATTACTCGGATGGCATTGATAAACAACATTAGCGGTGCCTAAACTTTTCAGAGCAGTTTTTTTTTTCGATAGACTAGATAGCGGCTATCTAGGTAACTTTTCAGAGCAGTTATCTTGTCAAATTCCTGACTTTTGTCACATTAGATCGCGATATCTCGTCGACGTTCTCTTACGAAGGCCTTGCTCTTCTTTCGATCTCCCCCTGGAGCGAAGGGTACAAGGTTTGTGCGTCTCTTTTCACTCGATTTGAGTTCAAATCATTTTAAGTTTCTCCCTTCCTATCTTGTAAGGTTTGTCAATCTCTTTGATAGTTCTTACGGTACTTACAGAGAGAAAATCTTTCTTCTTCAATTCCTAACCATTTTCTCTATTTCATAATAGTAGGCTAAAACATTATAATTGATCAATAGCAGTGATTTACCAACGCGTCTAATATTGGTCACAAAGCGCTGTGACCATCATCTGAAAAATAGACTCTTAATGTGTTGGATCTAACAAATTTCATTCACCTTTCCTAATTAGAATGGTGCTTTGTATTACTTTCTACTACTTTTGATTTTTCCTCAGTGCACTACCAATTTGGATGAATATATATCTATTTACTTCTTTAAGAACTTCATTAAAGGTTGCAGCTGATATCATAATTTTGCAATTTGCTCGCATTATTTTGGTGGTATATAATTTTGGGGTATAATAGTAGGCTAAAACATTATAATTTGTTGGTCTAAACATTATAATTTGCTCGCATTATTTTGGTGGTATATAATTTTGGGGTATAATAGTAGGCTAAAACATTATAAATCCTAGAAGCAGTGATTTACCAGTTTGGCTTAGTTCTGGTTCTCAAATAATAACCAGATCATTCCCATTTCCCTTTAGTTGCTTTGGTACCATATCAATTGATACTTGGTACTGGTTTTCAAATAAGAACCTGATCACTCCCATTTTACTACTTTTCTTATGACACTGTGTTGTCTTATTATGCTTTTTTTTTTAAAAAAATTTGTGTTAGATTATTGAAAAATTGGTTGATGAATAACACATTAGTTTTGCTATGTTATACTGTAATTTCGTCAATGATTATGGTTGTTGTTGTGTGCCTAATATTTTTTTGCGCTATTTGTGATATGTAGGGGACCCTAATGCATGATCCCTTTGAGTTTCTTTTTTTTTTTTATTACAAATATGTCAAATATGTATGTGAAAGATTAAGTGGCTGAGGCAAGTTATGTTTTGCAAAATTCAACCGTTTATTTATCTCATGCTTGTTGACTTGCCATACTTCATTTTTGCAAATATGCTCAAGTACACAAATTTTTGCAAAGAAAGCCCGTGCACTTGCCATGTTTTTAGTCCCATAACCTTAAATCTATTATAAATAATTTATATTTAGTTAAGACTTTAGTTTAGATGGTTAACTGAGTGCCTGATCCTGAATTTTTAATTTCCTTCCATAAATAGAAATCACTTGTACCAGTAAGTAATATTTATTTTCTAAGAGAATTCTCATATTTCAGTACATTGAACATGGTGTCTCTGCTGCATCCAGCCAAGCTAAGAAGACAGCGCAAGTTGCAAGAGATCGTGGTGTCTCTTTTATACCCTGATTAATTTTTTTCTAAAAAAAAACATATGTTCTCACGATCTCCTTTAGGGGCATAATTCTTATTTTTTTTCAGCTAAATTATTCTGAAGTGCAAGTGTTGTATCTATTTAGGGGTATATTTGTATCTATTTTAAAGTAAGATTATAACAAAATCTATTTAGGGGTATATTTGTATCTATTTTAAAGTAAGATTATAACAAATCTATTTAGGGGTATATTTGTATCTATTTTAAAGTCACTAATTGCAGTCTCTTAGTGATAAAGTTTTGACTTTACAATTTAGTTTTTGTTAATGAAAGTGGAGAACGCTCTATATGTTGCTTTTATATTGAAAAAGAATTAATGTAAGTCTGTTCTTTATTTTATTTTTTTTTTGAATGAAATGTTCTTTATTTTCTAAAATGGCAACCCGTATTATATCTTTGATAATATCATCTTTGATTTTAATGCCTAAATACATAAAAGTATTACAACATTCTTTGTTACTAAATAAGGATTTGTAGAATTGTAGTAGAAAGCTAACTAAAGGTCTTCATTTGAACAATTTGAAACAACCTTAGGAAAAATTACGCTACCACTTCAGTATGCTTATTTACCAGCTGATTAATCCTCATCCGCTCCCGTGCGGGACTGTCCAGCGCAGCCTATGAACCGTCCGATCTGATCTGAACGGTTCGGGCCTATCAATCTAGTTACATGCACGGGGCTCCCTTTGCCATCGAGATTAAATCATACGGCTGTGATTTGTGCGCTGCACGGTCCCTCGCGGGACTGGATTTTATTTCACCAGCTGATACCAATCTTAAAATTATTCGGTGCTAGTCTGATGGGTGTCTTAAATCAGGCTTGACATGTGCTCCACTTAGCTTTATACGGGAGTCTGTTGTAGCATTTGAAGTGGTAAACTGACGAGATGTTAAATATACTGAGAGCAATTAAATCAACCAAGCCCGTCTAGCTCAGTTGGTAGAGCGCAAGGCTCTTAACCTATGCAGTTATTTTAACTTTTTTTTTTTTAAATTTGAGTGCTTTGTTTATTGTAACTTTGATTTCATGTCATCTTTCGGAGATAAATACTGAAAAAATAATAAAAAATATTTAAAAATTTAATTCTGTAAAATTTCAATATTGAAAGCATATCAAAGGCATGAGAAAGAGCATTTGAACCGTTTCCACTGAAGTGTAAACGTTTCCACAATAGTCTTCTTTCTAGTTATAAAGCCACTGGAATATAGAAGCCTAAAAGTTGACAGCTCCTAGATCTTACAAACACCACGGCGCATTCATTATTTAAGTAAATTACAACAGAAATTACGAACTAATTACTAATCATTCTTACCAAAAGCTAAACAAAACCAACTTTATTCTTCACATAAATTGAACTAATCTGCTTCAACCCACCCAACCACAAATGCAAAGAACTTACAACAGAAAAAAAAAGAAAGGAAAAAACACGATCTAATCTTACAACATCACGAGTCACAACACATTCATGACTTGGATGGACTGCAGCATGTCAGAGAGGGCAATTACTAGGTCGCCAGACTGGATCATCTCACGGGCCTCGAGTAGGGAGAATGTGCGGTTGAAGTTGCTCTCCATGTCGTCAGAGAATCCGAAGCGGAAGGGGATCAAGCCCCATTGCAGATTCAGCCAACACCGCATGGTTGTCGAGGTGGTGAAGGCAAGGATAGGGCAGTCTGGTCGGCACTCATTGTTGGCTCATGCTCCAACAAAGCTTGCTATTAACTGATATAAACTGTGCCTGTTATAGAAACATAGCCTTTCCAGCATTAATATTTTGCTTACTTTGCTTGAATATATTCCATGTACGGTGTACCCCATAAAACCATAAAATTGGATTGGCTTACTCTTGAGTTGAAAGGACGTTGACCTAAGTTGCATTAATTATACTCAACATCAATAGTTTCAATACTAGTGGAAATAGGATTCTTGGAACTGATATGATCCTTACTAAACTTAAATTAAGTCTGAAATGCAATTGAGCTCTAAATATGATCGCTATTGTTCCAAAATCTACATTTTGGTCCTTAAATCTATTGAAATTTGTGAATGTATATCATATCATTACAAGGAAAATTTTTATCAAAGACAAAAATACTCTCAATAATTTAAAAAAAGACAAAGCAGTACCAACAATTTTAAAATGAGCACAACTATAGCGGTAATAGTATTGCCGCTATAGTATTTTTCTTTTATTTTTTTTTTCGGCTGACAGCTAACTGAAATGACTAATGTTTTTTAAAAAAATAAAAAATATTGCTTATAGCGGCAATTCTACTGCCGCTATAAGGATTTTGTTTTTTTTTTCTCGGCAGATTTAGTTTTATTTTTTTTTCTTTTTGCTTTTACTTTGTCCTAATTTAGTCAGACCATTTCTTTGGGTGATACAATCATTTCTTTTTGTTTTTACTTTGGGTGATACAATTATTTTATTATTTTCATTCCTAATTTTAATTAGATCATTTTTATAAATTTTGAACCAATGGATTTAATTAGATCATATGTGTCGTAATGCGTTGCATTAGTTTTTCGTATGTCTCATTTCGATTATGTATCGTAATGTGATGCATTATTTTTTTGGGAAAATTGTCTTTTTGCCACTCAAAAATGAGGAAATTGTGGAAATGCCACCCAGAATTTATTTCTTTCATAAATGCCACTCTCACCATATAAAAATGCTTTAGGAACCCCAAAAACTGTCCCCAGTAAAAACCAGATGTGTAAACAAAGGAATTCAAGATTTTGAACAGAACATTAATGAAATGGTATAATTGAACCCGAAAAATCGACCTAGGATATTCTTGAAATAAAAAGTCATTTAGAGATTAAGAATAGACCTTAGAAATTAAAAAAAAAATTCTTATAAAAATCTTATTTTCCCTATGAGCGATTGGCGCCTCAGCGCGAACAGCACAATTTATAGAGAAGCACTCAAAGCAACCGAATCAATCCATTCACCGGCGGTCGGTTTTGTCAAGCCACAGGACATAACCGGGAGAACAACAGAAGTCCAATTTAAGCAAAATAACACAATCATACAATTGTTGCTTAAATTGACTGAACAAATCGAGGATATGAAGGTAGCAGTCAAAAGGCTCGAGGCTGTGAAAGGGAAAGAAGGCACTCAACCTGACGACCTGACTGACTACCTAGACCAGATCCAGCAACAACTTCAGAAGCTGAGCTTAGGAGAGCCCAGTAAGCCGGCAATACCAAAACCAAAAGGCAAACTTTTTTGTGTTCAAAAATCCAAAAGAAATATTTGAAGCCGAGAAAAAGAAGGCAGCATGAGCAGAACGCAAACAACAACAGAGGCAGCAAGACCATCAGTGTCAGAAAGAGACACAAATCAAACCCCTACTGTTGAAGACCAGATCCGTGGCTATCGCCTTGGATCTAGACTCAGATTTGAGGCTCAAAGGAGGCTCCCTGGTCAATCTCGACGGTACCAGCGAAGCCTTGAGTCACAAATGAATCCTGATGCTGAGCTCAACATCTCCCAATACAGACGAGCACAGCAAGTCCCAGCAGAAACTCTGTACCAAGCTGGATGGTCAGAGAGCAGGCACCGAGTATACCAACATTACTCGGATGAAAGAACGTTGGTCACAGATGGCCAGCAAGTAGAGCTACCGTTTATCTCTGAAGAAAGTTTTAACAGACTTTTGCAAGAAGGGCTCCAACATCTGCATATCGGACTAATTATGGTTCGATTGTACACGTTGCATAGGCGAAGCGCAGGTGTGAATGCACTAGTGTTAATCAGAGACACTAGATGGCGAGATGATAGAGCTGTCATCAGCTCTATGGAGATGGATCTCACATCTGGGACGCAGTTGGCATATACTGCCCCAGATATGACTCTAAGTATCCGTGACTTCAGAGATCACATTCAACTAGTGATTCAAACTCACGGGTATGAAGGATGGCAAGGTGGAGAGAGTAATCTTTTACTCTCAAGATCTCTAATTGGACGACTGTCCAATACAAGCCACACAAATTTCAGATACAATGTTCAGAACGTGGCGGACCACCTAGCAAGTCGAGGAGTTCGGGCCATCCCTGGCTCGCAACGTACAACCACAGAACTCCGTGGAAGGCAGTGGCTTGTGAGACCAGCTGTCATCTCACAAGCTCAGAATCCCCAAGTAGCACGAATTCGAGCAAGAACAGACGGCTCATTATCCGTCAGATTTGCGGGGTATACAACAACAACCCCTGAACAAGAAGCTATTCGTGGAGAAAATGATGAGGAAGAACTCGAACAAGAATTCATCAATCTACTCACACTAGATGATGATTGGCCATATGAAGATGATCCAGAATTTCCAGAAATCTATTCAGACCCTGAGGAATTCAGTGAAGATGACGAGACTGAGCAAGACGATGGTCCCTTATTGGGAAAATGGTTCTTGGCAATACTAAGAGCCGAACAAACTGAACCAACAGTTGAAATGTTAGAACCAATAAACCCGTATCATTGGTTTGCGATTGAGCAGCTAGATAGTGAAGATGAACTCGTACAAATGACATTTACAGAGTTCAATTGGCTAGAAACCATTGATGCAGAAAGTGAATGGTTTGAGGAACAAGCCCTTATGATGACCTGTCAATGGGATGAGTCGGACGAAGATGAGATACTCTCCACGGTGCAATTCCTGTCTCAATTGGGTGCACCAGCAAATCAAGATGAAGACTTGCTAAGTCTTCTAGCGAAAGGTGGTGGGGAAGTGTTGAACCCTAAAATATTCTCATAAATACCGGAGAACGGTAAAGAGGAATTTGATATTTTATACATGGGTCAAATACGGGAGCTGCCCGACAGTCTGAAAATTATCCCGCTCAATCGGGAGGGTTTATTCACAGATGAGAGGATAGAGGCATTTTGATATATGCAACATGTCTTTTCTGTGAAAAAAAAAAAATACAAACCATGCCTCGAAATGTCGTACGAGAATAATTATATGATTTCATAAATATTTGTGAAATTATATGATTATAAAAATAAAGTTAACATGGGTATCAAAAATATATCAAGATTTGAGTATAAAAAAAAATAATCATGATCAGTACATAGGAAGGCATCAAGATTCGTGCAACAGATTTTTCCATGATCAAATAATATTTTGCTGCTCTGGCCCACTTTGTTTCGGCCTGACCTACATCAACTCAAAGCAAAAAAAAAAAGAAGAAACAGAAGGCCCAAATAAAAAAAAAAGTTCAAATGGCCCGTAGGAAATTTCTCTTGGCCCAAACAACTCATCTTCTCCGTCTCCTTCGTTCCGACTGCCTCCGTTTCTGACGCACGCGATGACGAAGAAGCTCTTCTGACGAACGCCGTGACGCAGGAGATGGACCCCTCCCCCTCTCACGCTTGTTGAAATTCGAAGCCAAACAATGATGACAGGGGTCGAATCTCATTGTTACGCTGTGCACAGGCTCTCTCTCACACACCTGCTGAGACATGAAGCCAGACGCAGCTTGCACACCTCAATTCTCCCCTCCATCATGCCACTATGTCGGACATTCAATTGTTGAGAGAAGAGAATCTCGACGCCTATGGATAAGCTCAATTCCCTGCTCTCCATTGAACCCAAGAAAGATACGGCTTAATTGCAAAGAGGCTGTAAACTCAAGAATGGCCAAATTAAGGAAGATGAAATGAAATTGATTCAATTCCATGGTCAAATGATAACCAGGAAGCACCAATAGAAGAGTATGAGTCATCAATTATGACAATTAGCAAAACAAAACCATAGCACCATTAATGCAGTAATAGTTGGACCCAAGTATCAAATTCTAAAATTCAATGAACAAGTGATGCTGGATTAAGTGACATAGCACTCAAATTACATGAGTATGAGAAGCAGTAAATCAGACAGAAGAAAAATTGGCAAAAATGATAAGGCTCAGGAAGATTGGCAAAAAGAAGATATATTTAAGTTAAGAGGAACGTGGAGTTAGCTAGATTGATCTATTCTCTTCTGTCCAAAGTCTGTTTCCATCAGATTTTGCTATCATGAAAAAAGTTCTCAAAGGATGCAACGAAATTGAAGTAAACAAAAAGAGAGAGTTGTGATGGCTGAAGGAAATGCAAAGCTGGAAATAAAATTAACAATTGATGCAGTAGCAAACAATTAATGATAATTTTCATCAAAACTAGCCTATGGACAAAAGGAACTGGAGAAGAAGATTACTCATCACTGTTTAATTAATTGATCTGAACCAAAGGAGGCTGCTAAGGTCAAGATATTCTGCTGCAGTAAGGAATGCATAACAAACACACTGGCAGGGGTAAAATCGTCCATTCCCTTCAAGGACTGATAATTGGTGCCATCTACAGCAGCTCCCCCTTTCTCCTATAAAAGGGCATCAGATGGCCATGCAAAAACCAAGCTCTCACCTCTAAAAAAAAACGCATACACACAGGCTGTGAGCATCAAATCATCAAAGAGAGGAAGCCAAACCATCTTCAAGCAGCCATCCAGAGAGCATTGAATTAGGATAGCTATAAATAAAAAAAAAAACAAAAAAGAGTGTTTAGTAGAAATAGTAACTTTATAATTCCAGTTGTAAACAATCATCTTGTAAGCTACATTTGGTGAAGTAAGAAGGTTCTCTCCTATTCTTACAGTTTCCTTCTCTTTTGTTTTCTTTTCTGGCTTTACACATGCATAGCAACAATGTAAGGAGTTGATAAAAACTGGTTTACATGTAAATATGTATATAAAATTATAAATGCATTTGACCTACATAAACATCAACAACAAGGTATGAAGAAACTAAAAATCATTCTTATCTTATATTGCCTTTTACATGTAGAATCACACTTGCATTAGATGTAATGTAAGAAATCATATAAGAAATAAAGTTAGGGTAGACTATGTCCAATTAAGCATATATATATGAAGTAAACTATTGTATAAAATAAAAAAAAAGATGGACAACAAGCATGGACAGCAAGGATTATGGACAACAGATTTTAAAGAAAATAAAAGGACAACAGGTGCAAACAAAGTGGACAACAGGTTTTCTTGGAGTTTATGGAGTGCTGCCCATCATCTCATGCTGATACATCAAGGAGGCAGTCATCATCACCTATCCTAGGAGGAGCCATGCGCTGGAGGTTATCATGTGTCAGCTTGGTGGTTTGCCATACCTCAGATACAAACCATCATGCTCATCTCCACTCTCTTTTCCAGTCGATACAGGACTATTCCACCATAGTCACTATGATCAAACGCCAATTGAGAGGAAGATCATGCCATTGAAGGGCCACACATATTCAAGAGCATGCCAACAGGCTCTCCAATGCTTCACTATCAACACTAACTCACAACAATGCGTGAAGATATGATTAACAGCTCATCACCATGGCTGAACTAGGTGGTGAGGAATATCATGGTTAAGTATACTCGGCTGTCAAATTAAAGATGCAAACATCTCTTGGCGCCTGTCACAAGCCTTGTAAGCTCCTCACCTGATCCCCACTGTGGCCATCCAACTGCATTGACCAACTCGCCGTCATAGCAGATTTAGGAGGAGGCGAAACACCATGCCGGAGGAGCTCGGCAACAAAATTGAGGCTACACCAAGATTTATGGATCCCCCATGATGCTCTCAGGCGTTCCAATTTGGTATGAACATCACCAGAAGTCCACAACTACCATCAACCCCTCTTTCGAAACCCTAGGAGAAAACACGACAAAGTAGCGGTCCCCATGGCTGCCGAAGGGGTCCCACTACTTCAGGGAAGTCATACGATGGTAGGCGATTCCTTCTGGGTGTCTGGTGGTGTCGCCACGAGTTCAAACGCATATCCATGGCGGTTTCTCCACTGACGGATCGACGGAAGAAGAAGGAAGAAAGGTAGGGAGAAAGGGATTTCATTCCCTAACTTGTGTGAGTGTGGTGCATCAGCAACGGACCACAACACCCACTGACAATGGGCCCCACAAACGAAAGAAACGATCATTCCACAGAGCTCCAGGAGTGTGGATGGTTTTATTGAGGGGGGTCCCAAAATTAGTGATCTTCTGTGGCAATGTTTTATGGCGAGTCAACTCCGTGTGGCAACCCGCTGACATCAAGCAAAAACCAATGGTACGCCTCCACGTGACAGCCTTTTGACCAAGAGAGGTCGCTGCTGACCTCTCCTTTTCTCCGCTGGTGTGGACCAATCAAAGTTTGCCACGTGGCTCCTCTGTTGATGTGGCATCATGTTATTGCTGGAAGTTTAAAAATTCGTAGAAATTCAACCGTAACTCAGAAAAATCCAAACTAAATTTCTACAGGACCAGAAAAATATGGAGAATACAGTCATGCCAAAACCATAGCTAAAATCCAAACATAATATTTTAAATCCATATTCCAAGTTCTGGCCAATCACAAATTGCCACCTCAGCCTTATATTTATTTTAAAATCCAAAAACCTTTTAAAAATTCATGAAAAATCATACGAGGGTCAGAAAAATATGAGGAAAAATCCTGGAAGCTCAGAAAAATAAGGAGAATCTATTTGGCTAATCATCACCACTAAAAACTCTACCAAATATATCCCTACCATTGTTCTTATACTATGGAGAAAAGCCGTTTTGGCAAAGGCTCGAAGGCTCATGATCAATTCACCGAAGGCATGGATAATATTATAAAATTCAGAAAGTCATACCGGAATACTAGCACGACCGAGCCTAGTGCTCCGTTTATGACTTGAGATAAAGCTCATCACAACCTCAAGTGATCAAAACCACCAGACGGTCATCGTCATGACGGGTGTGGATCAAAATGGAGACACTGAGTACTGTTGCTAACAAACAAGAGTACTGGTGAAGTATCAAGCTCAATGATCTGGTTAAAGTGAGACCCACTAGCCTCAAAATGATGGATAGTGAGATCTACCACGGTGTCACGGGACTCTATCAAGAGACCCGAAATAATATGCAAATCAGATGAAGACCAAACCAATACTAAAGAAAAATTTCAAAGAGAAGGCAAATTACACAGATATTATCGGTGAAGAATATGGATCCAACCACATACGAGCAGAACTCTTTGCAGTCTGAGAAAAGCTCACAATGTTGTCCCAAGCCTGTTGAGACGATGGAAGCCACGATTATCAAAGGCACCCGCTCTCTCGAGAAGGCAGGAGGTCCTATCTTGAGTGTATGCAATCTACCCGCCGGAGATAAACATCCGCCTATACCGTCGACTCAGGCACACAACATTATGATCCTATCAAAGATATGCAAATATTGTCATTATGGACAAACTCCACATCATCATACCCGTACCTTGGGGAAAGATCACACCTTTATTTCAGGAGTCTACGATTATCTAAGGCACCCGCTCTCTCAAGAAGGCAGGATGTCCTAACTTGAGTGTTTGCAATCTAACCGCCAAGGATATATTGAGGCTAACACTGTTGCTGTAAACGACTCCCTCAGATTATATTAAAGACCTTATCCCACATCATGCCACCACATCAGACGGATCCATGTTCCTTACCCAGATAATATCCGCATTCAGAAACCTTCAACATGTTCCTTGGTCACATTACTTATGTCTCAAATAGCTCGATAATGTCGACTTGTTTAATGATCTGATCAAGAATCAGACGTTATTTTCAGACACCCTAGGCAAAGATCAACAGGAAGTCTAAGAAACCCGCTTCGGGAAGACCATGCCTTATAAATACAAAATTCATACCAGAAGAGCCTAAACCTTAATTCCTCACATTACAAAGAGAACTCGGAAAACAAGAAGATTACAAGCGTCCAGCTACGGCAGTCAACTGAAACAAGCTCAGAACTCCAGAGACTGCTGTCCCCTGCAATCCAAAGTCCACAAAAAAAAAATATATATAATAATATGATATATTAATATTGCATTGTAGTAGTAATATTAATAATAAAAAAATTTAGAAATGCATGATAGGACCGCTAATTGCATATTTACAATTCCCTAACAGCTCACGACACACAATCCTTTGGTTTTCCCGATCTAGAGGTGCTCCTGACCATGTCGGAGGTAATTAACAGTAGGGGCTTGCGCCTACTGGAAAGAAAGGACCCCCTCAAATAATAAACCCTCGTGAGAACTCAAGACCGTACAGTTACCGCGCTTTGGGGTGGTATCGGTATCGGCCTCTTGAGGCTCGCGAGGGGTATCTGATCCGCATTCTTTTTTGCCCCTCAATCCGAGACCGGATTTTCCTCTGTTGATCCGAGGGCCGCGAAAAAGTGCGAGACAGGTTCTGGCACGCCCGGTGGGACCTCTTTTTCCTCTCATCAGGCGAAAATCAAAGGATATAATGTATGAGTTAGGGAATTGTTAAATATTCAACCCATCACTAACAGTAATTTTAAGTTACTATTTTTGCAGAAAATGGCGTACGCAGACAACAGACAGGATTTGGTCGCTCCAAGCGCATTCATGGTTGGGTCCATCCCGATTACCTTTCCAATGGTGCAGGTGGCTTCAGACGCTCCTTTCACCGTTTATGATGTTGCGACAACAGACATGAAATACACCAATGTCATTTCGACAACTATCTTTGGGGCAAATGAATGCTTCGAGGAATATCAAGATGAAGGAATCAACGCTGTCACCAAACCGACACTCAAATTCATGACGGAGGAGGACACTTCCCACGCCAAAGACCTACAACTACAAGCATATCAAGATGAATTGGTGATTCAGGCAAACATACAAATGAGAAGCTATTCTGCTCCACTTGAGATTGTGGAAGAGAAATCGCTTGAGATACAGAACTCACCTCCTCATTGCAAGACAGTATTGGTTCCGGTGTCTGCCCAGACAAAGAATATTACAGCTGCCGAAATCGATCAAAAATCATGCCAAATGATTAATGATAAGAAGGATAAAAGGGCAGCCCTCTTAGATACTCCCGTGCCTGCGTGTGTTTCAGAAACGAAGAGAAGGCAAACGGGGGCACGAGATAAAAAACTTCATGACCATGAGGGGACGGAGGCGGGAAACCAAAAGAAACACACATCGAAAGACGAAACAATCATGGTCAAAGAAGGAGAGAAAATAATCGAGGAATACATTCCATTGTCCTCAAACGATTCACAAGTTAAGCCGGAGACTATTTACGCATTAAACAAAGGTGCCAAAAGATTTCATCAGTCAATACGGCAAAATGGAGGATGTGGAAACCATGCCATGAAAGTGGGCACGAAATTAAAGGATGTTGCGACTGTTTGTGCGACTAATGACGAAACATATAGACCTGGATGGCTCGAGCAAAATTCAGAAGAATCTTATACGCATCGAACGGTTGAAGAAACCATCGATGATAATTTTTTATCGATTACCTTTACGAAGAATGATCTCCCCGATGGAGCAACGTATCACAATAAACCATTGTACATCACGGGAGTATCAAATGGAGTTAAGATCAACCGAATACTGGTCGATCCAGGGTCAGCAGTTAATATCCTTCCATTGGAGTCACTGAAATACTTCTCACTCGACAGTAATACCTTGACTCAAAGTCGATCAAAGATCTATGGGTTCAATTTACACTCTCAGAGAACACTTGGAGTAGTCACTCTAATGTTTCGTTTTGGAAAACTCGAAACTCAAGCAAAGCTCTATGTCATGGATGCCAGTGTATCTTATAAGGTATTATTGGGTCGCCCTTGGTTGCATACATATCAGTTGGTACCTTCCACCTTGCATCGATGCATAAAGTATGTCAAAAATGGAACCCATGGAGTGATAAAAGGGGAAGAGCATCCTTTCTCTATCTATGAAATGAGACTTCCAGATGCAAAGTACTTCACACCCAGGCCACCTCTGGGGGCAAACTCTCAACAAAGACCATTGGATACCAATGACAAATCCCTAAACCGAAAATTGAGCCCTACACAAGCCAATAACAACGATAAGGCCGTAAGCGGAGAAATACCTGATACATGTGGCAGGCCTTGCTCAGGAGCATTTGAAGAACATCTTGACCAACGTGAGATAACAATTCAGCCTCCGAAGAAAAGGCAGCTAAGAAGAGAATCTATTTCCGATAAATTCTTCGGAGAAATTGCAACTGAAGGGATGAACCAAGCTGCACAGACAGAAGCCTCATTTGCACCAACAGACCTAGCTAACACCAAAATCATGCAAGACATCCATTTGACACATTCAGAGAACAACGAGTCATGTTGCATGATTCATGTGAGTGATTCTGATGCTGAAGGCGAAAATGATGAAACACAAATTTATGCCTCAAAAGTGATTCGGTCAATCCAAAACGAAAATGGTGCAAGTCCCTTGCTCGAAAAGTTCGACCCTTCAAATGCACATCTAAATCTCGAGGCAAGAGAAACATCATTTTTGTGCCATTACCAGAAAATGGAGGCAAATGGAACTTCGCACTCTCCAGATTACCCTAGCAAGACAATAAGGTCCACACATGAGTCCTGGAAAGTATCAAAGAGTTCTAATGATAAGGAAGGAGGAGACCTTTCCACAAAAACTGAAAAGGATAATGGCAAGCAAGCAAACACAAAAGCACTACAAATTCCGCTCCGGGACCCACTCTTGGGAAGATTTGTATCGGAAAGAATTATGAACCAATGCTTACCCAAGAGATGCCATGAGAACTCAGTAATAGGATTTGCTGAGAGAGAAGAAATTGATGACTCCATTTCGGTCCGCACAACAAGTTCCGACAATGATGGCCATCAACGAAATGGAGATAATATAATGTCATCCCAAAATGATGAGAATGTGAACCTTTCTTCCGACCATAAGAAAGATGAAGGTTCCTATTTCAACAAAGGGGATGAAGACTTAAACAGACAAGAAGAAGATCCTGATTCGAGGGTATCCTTGGAAGATGGCAATACCACTATGTGGAAAGAAGTAACACCGAGGAAGCAAGAAACCAACCGCAAAAGGAGGCGGTATGTGGATATTCAAAGCCATCCGATTAAAATGGAACCAAGGGAAAATTTCTTTCCTGAAAATGATGCTTTAAGGGTAAAGTCAGGCTATCTAAAAAGTGCGCCAATGCCAAAGATTGCTGAAAAGCTTGAAACTTCTTCTAATGCTTCTCTTGAAACACGAGAAAATATTAAAAAAGAGATACAAGAAATGATAGGTCAAGAGTTGCAAAAAGAGAGAATGTCTCGTTCCACCCAACATATAAGATGGCGCGGGAACCCATATCCCGGAGAATATGATTCTGTGCAATATCCTGAATGGTATGTCAAACCAAGATTTCAATTATTCGATGGAGGAAACAAGAAATGTCCTGAGCAACATTTGTTCAAATTCAAAAACTCATGTGGTGATACAGCGCACAATGAAGCCCTATTAATGCGACAATTCCCTTTAAGTCTAACGGGAGAAGCACGTGATTGGTACACCTCATTAGAGAAAAACAGTATTAAAACTTGGGAAGAAATGGAAGATATATTTTGTTCGACATTTGAAAAATTTACCCAAGAGATCACAAAGGCTGACATGGCTAAAGAAAAGCCGGGAAAAGGAGAATCAATCAGCAACTACATCACTCGGTGGAGAAACCTAAGCATTCGTTGCCGACCCCAAATTCCTGACCATGAGGCAGTAAGGATGATAATAAGAAACATATACGGACCGATTAAGCCATTTCTGGTGATGGGAAATATCACTAGATTTGATGCCCTACTCACTGCAGTGTCAAATTATGAGAGCTTAGGTTCAGATGCATGGTCATATCACCCTAAAAGAAAAGGAAAGAAGGCAAAATCCAAGAAGACTCGAGTATCGAGAATACCCTCCTCGTACGAAGTTGGCAGTAGCACAAGAGTCTCGAACAACAAGAATATTGGTTGTTCATATTATCGTCCTAATAACAATCCTAAAAGGCTCTTGTCCGTAGCAGAATTATCTAGCAAGCCTTATTCATTTAAGAAGAAAGTAGTTCCCGAGTTATTTCGACGGGCTATGGAAGACAATCTTCAGTTGCCACCAAGCAAACGTCCTGAGGAAATGGAACAATCCGACAATCCAAACTTTTGTCCATACCATAGGGTATTAGGACACAAGATTGAAAATTGTTGGGTATTCAAAGACTGGGTAGAAGAGCCAGTCAAATCAGGCGAAATATCATTGTCAGAAAGCGAAAGGCAAGAACCTACACCACATGAGCGTTCTGACGTTGACTCAGACGATGAATCCTTCACAGTTTATGCAATCGGATTAGATGATGAAGCTGAGGGAGAAACACAAAGCCTGAGTAGCGGAACTAAACAAGTTTTTCCCACGATAATGGAATCCGACGAAGATACCCATGAGATAGAGAAAAATCCATTCGAAGAAAGCCCAGTATATACCATTGGGACGTATAACAATGATCAAGAAGAAAATGTACAAAACTGGAGTAGAAATACTGAAGAAATCCGCCCTGTGATTGAAGAAACTACCTTTGAAAATAAGGAGAATTTATCTCAAGAAATCCTGGTGTATGGGATAGATAACGATATTCAGGAAGAAAACATACAAAATCGCAGCAGTGATACTAGAGATGTCGTACTCGAGATGGAACAATTTTAGGAAGTCACCCTCGAAGAAGAGAAAGGTCCATCTCAAGAAAACCCGGTACATGGGACAGACATTGAAACCCAGGAAGGGGGTATACAGAGTTGGAATGGTGAAACTGAAGAGATCACGCTTGTAGCGACAGGATCTGAAAGTATCTCCTTTGAAGAAAGCAAGGTGCAAGGAACCATAGCTACCATCGCCTGCAATGATCAACAAACCATGGAGGGCCTTGCTAAGCATCTACAAAGACATGAACAGCAAATCATGATGCTCCATCAAAGAAATAGTGAGATGTATTACGAAGGCGATATGATGAATCGGGCGATGAATAAATTATGTCGAGAAAATGAGGACTTATGCAGGGAGCTTTCCATGCTACAAAATAAGAATGAAAATATATGCCAAGAGATGGAGGAACTTCAGAAAAGGCACACTGAGATTCAAAGATTATTGGGAGGCTTGCAAAAAACAAGCGACAATACTCCAATCACCTCACAGAAGCAATTCGAGAAATTAAACCCCAAGAAAGTAAAAAACAAACTGAGTGATGTTCAGATGATCCAAGAAGAAGAAACATCAATGACAAAAATCCTTAAAGTTGTTACAAACCGTAAGAACCTTAGGAAAAATTTGTCAACAAGAGAATGGCGGAAAAAATTATACTCTTTCCAAAAAGATAAGATTGCTGAGATCTTTGATCTAGCCATGCAATGTGATTTACAATTACCTAAATGTAATCGCCCAGAACAAGAACATCAACGCGAAAATCCCAACTTCTGTTTATATCACAGAATCATTGGGCATACAATCAAGGATTGCTACGTATTTAAAGATTGGATTGAAGATAAACTTAGAAAAGGAGAATTGCATCTCCCAGAGCACGTCCTGCAAGATCCAGCACCACATAAATGATGACCAAGCGACATAGCGGGGGGCAAAAAAAAAAAAAAACAAAAAACAAAAAACAAAAAAAAAAACAAAAAAAAAACAAAAAAAGGGGGGGCACCGGTTGATATCAGACCGATCACCGTGAGTCTGGTATCTCGACCTATCCGAAAACTTCTACATCTTCAGTCCGAAACCTTTAAGATCCACTGGTTGATATCAGACCGATCACTGTGAGTCTGGTATCTCGACCTATTCGGGACCGAAAACTTCTACATTTTCAGCTCGAAACCGACTGGTTGATATCAGATCGACTACCGAGAGTCTGATATCTCGACCTATCCAAGATTGAAAACTTCTACGTCTTCAATCCGAAACCTTCACTGGTTGATATCAGATCGATCACTGTGAGTCTGGTATCTCGACCTATTCGGGACCGAAAACTTCTACATTTTCAGCTCGAAACCGACTGGTTGATATCAGACCGACTACCGAGAGTCTGATATCTCGACCTATCCAAGATTGAAAACCTCTACGTCTTCAGTCCGAAACCTTTAAGATCTACTGGTTGATATCAGATCGACTACCGTGAGTCTGGTATCTCGACCTATCCGAGATTGAAAACCTCTTCGTCTTCAGTCTGAAACCTTTAAGATCCACTGGTTGATATCAGATCGACTACCGTGAGTCTGGTATCTCGACCTATCCGAGATTGAAAACCTCTTCGTCTTCAGTCCGAAACCTTTAAGATCTACCGGTTGATATCAGACCGACTACCGTGAGTCTGGTATCTCGACCTATCCGAGATTGAAAACCTCTTCGTCTTCAATCCGAAACCTTTAAGATCTACTGGTTGATATCAGATCGACTACCGTGAGTCTGGTATCTCGACCTATCCGAGATTGAAAACCTCTTCGTCTTCAGTCCGAAACCTTTAAGATCTACTGGTTGATATCAGATCGACTACCGTGAGTCTGGTATCTCGACCTATCCGAGATTGAAAACCTCTTCGTCTTCAATCCGAAACCTTTAAGATCTACTGGTTGATATCAGATCGACTACCGTGAGTCTGGTATCTCGACCTATCCGAGATTGAAAACCTCTTCGTCTTCAGTCCGAAACCTTTAAGATCTACTGGTTGATATCAGATCGACTACCGTGAGTCTGGTATCTCGACCTATCCGAGATTGAAAACCTCTTCGTCTTCAGTCCGAAACCTTTAAGATCTACTGGTTGATATCAGATCGACTACCGTGAGTCTGGTATCTCGACCTATCCGAGATTGAAAACCTCTTCGTCTTCAGTCCGAAACCTTTAAGATCTACTGGTTGATATCAGATCGACTACCGTGAGTCTGGTATCTCGACCTATCCGAGATTGAAAACCTCTTCGTCTTCAGTCCGAAACCTTTAAGATCTACCGGTTGATATCAGACCGACTACCGTGAGTCTGGTATCTCGACCTATCTGAGATTGAAAACATCTACGTCTTCGGTCCGAAGCCCCTACAACCCACCGATTGATATCAGACTGATCCCCATAAGTTTGATATCTTGACCTGTACGAGATTAAAAACCTCTACGTCTTCAGTTTCTATAATCAAATCAGATCGACCCTTGCGAGTTTGGTGTCTTGATCTCCTAAAGACCAAAAACCCCTATGTGTCCAGTCCTTAACCTCTATATTCCAACAATCGATATTGAACTGATTTTCGCAAGTTTGGTATCTCGACCTATTTTTGATAAAAATATTGAGAGGGGTGATGCTACAATCAAGCGGTGTAGACGACCCATATGAATCAAATGACTATCATAATAACGACTGTGATTTCGAACATGGGGGCCCGGCACGGATGGTTAGTGGTCCCGCCGTTATCCTAAAAATAACGGGTTCGATTCCTACCAAATGGAGAAAATGGATAAGTTCCATTTCATGGAGTGGTCTATACTCTCTCGCATTGAAGGAAATGAGGAATGACAGCTGGATGGTCCGATCGTACCTCAAAAAAAAAAAAAAAAAAAACAAAAAAAACAAAAAAAAAAAACAAAAAAAAAAAACAAAAAAAAAACAAAAAAAAAAAACAAAAAACAAAAACAAAAACATGTCCTATATTCAAGGGATGCCTCGCCATAAGGCAATATGAGACATCTCTTCCACAAAACATTTTTTTCCCCAAAACTCTAGAAAATTCCACAGCCAAATTTCAACAAAATAAAGGGCCTATTGATAGTGCCGGCCTTAAACCTACTATCATCAATGAACGTTCATCCTGCCGGTTTCGAAAACGATGAACGAGGGTTTTGGCATTTTGTCCCTTAAACAAAATAAATAACAATTTCCCATTTCCTATTTTATTTTGCAGGTACATGGAGCAGCTGAAGCTTTATGTCCATAAAGGAAAATAAGGAGCGTCTTGCTTTATAGCAACATAAGACGTTTCCTCCACCAAATATATATCCTAAGCACCACAAAATCTACAAAGCCTAAATTCCACTTTCAAAATGGTCAATTGTTGGAGTGAGCCATAATTCAACCAACACCGGTAAGTTCATTATACCGTCATTAAATAATGAACAGGGTTTTATGTATTTTGTCCCTAAAACAAAATAAAGGCACGAAAAAAAGTAACGGGGAGATGAACAAATCAACCACCAATCGTGGCATTGCATTCATAGAATTGAGAGATACATGCTACCTACTCCAATCGATTTTATCCCCCGAAAAGTACAAATGGAGAGCTGTTATACCAAGAGCTACAAGAATAGGGAGCCAGAAAAAATAAAAGCAAGAAGGCCGCCTGTATTCTGGGAGTTCAGGCGGAGCAGAATTAACACCCCAATCGTAGGAAGGAAGTGGCCTCCAGTAAGCATGGATCTCTCGGACATATGGGTTTCCCCGGTCGCCACCAAGAGCGTGCACGATTTTCGGCGCCGTATCCTCTTCAAGCTCCTCGATCTCCTCTGTGGTACGGCCAGGATGGTCGTTAAACTCGTCAGCAGAAGAGGGGAAGCCCTCATCGCCTTGATTAGCCATTTGATAATAATAACAAAGAGGTGGTGGAAAGACAAAGTGAAGAAGTCGGGTTTAAAAAAGAGAGGGGGAGAAACTCAATAAAAAGGGAAAGAAGAAAGAAAGAGACAAGAAAAGAGGGGACCGCAACTATGGTAAATGCGTACGCGTGACTATACAACAACACCACGTTCCCTAGACGAAAAGACATTACATGATATGTTGGCCCACGGTCATAAAGAGACAAACGTTGGAATCAGCAAAACACGAAGTGAATAAAGAAACACATATATTACAACATCACAAAGCCTGCCATTACAAGTTTTAACCCATATACTTGCAAACGTGTCATACATGTGTCTACACGGCCTTACCCAACACACATACATGCCCATGATAATACACAGAAAAACCGCCATACAAAATGACTGTCATGATGACAACACAGTTCTATCATAATAGAGCTAGCTAGATCTGTATGGAGAAATTGCGGAACTCAGAGGCCAGTGACACTTCGAAGCAGCAACATCACCCAAGGCCAATAGATGAGACACTCCTGATTAAAGCAGCATACAAGAGCAAGGAAATGATAGGCGTGTAATTCTTTTCATGAATGACTCCTTTCGCAGTAAAGATTTTGCAAAAAAAAGGGGGGTGCGCCATGAGGAGGATAAGTTCGTCACATCTTCTGAAGAGACCTCAACTTCTACATGTGACGAAGGAGACCTCAACTTCTACATATGAAACGTTTGAGCAAAACGTATAAGATGTCCTATGACATCTTGTCTCCTACCCCAGACATTAAAGAAGAGATGCTAGAATCAGTGATACGAAGATATCATGGGTAAAACGGGAGAGTCCCGGAAAGACCCAGAGATTACTCAAGGCACCACAAAGTTATGAAAACTTTAAAAGCTGCTCAAGAGATGTTGGGATATTTTCTCAAAGCATTCATGGATTATGGTGGGAGATATAAATGGGAAGTTTAACGAAAAGAGATGGTGACAAAAGAGAAAAAGAACTCCCATATATAGACTCGGATAAGGTCTCACTGTGCATAACCGAACCAAAAGGGGAATCTATCCGAACCTGGATCCGAACCTCTAAGGCCACATGGTAACAGGCAAAGATGTGACACAAAGGCAATGACGCATCGAGAATTGGCGAAAATTAAATGCGGGGCTTAGTACGGAATTGCCATCCAATGGAGAAAAGACAACAACTTTGCTAGGCATGCGCATAACCGAGTAGCAGCGTCATATTTATCATCAAAAAAGGGGGCATCTTATTTCAGTTGGGAAGCCGATAAAAGACAAATACAGAAATAGTGACTCATGACAAGGCACCAGAGCAGGTCACTCGAAGATAATTCTCCTAACCCGCTCTGGTGGGGGGCATTTGTTGAACCCTAAAATATTCTCATAAATACCGGAGAACGGTAAAGAGGAATTTGATATTTTATACATGGGTCAAATACGGGAGCTGCCCGACAGTCTGAAAATTATCCCGCTCAATCGGGAGGGTTTATTCACAGATGAGAGGATAGAGGCATTTTGATATATGCAACATGTCTTTTCTGTGAAAAAAAAAAAAAATACAAACCATGCCTCGAAATGTCGTACGAGAATAATTATATGATTTCATAAATATTTGTGAAATTATATGATTATAAAAATAAAGTTAACATGGGTATCAAAAATATATCAAGATTTGAGTATAAAAAAAAATAATCATGATCAGTACATAGGAAGGCATCAAGATTCGTGCAACAGATTTTTCCATGATCAAATAATATTTTGCTGCTCTGGCCCACTTTGTTTCGGCCTGGCCTACATCAACTCAAAGCAAAAAAAAAAAGAAGAAACAGAAGGCCCAAATAAAAAAAAAAGTTCAAATGGCCCGTAGGAAATTTCTCTTGGCCCAAACAACTCATCTTCTCCGTCTCCTTCGTTCCGACTGCCTCCGTTTCTGACGCACGCGATGACGAAGAAGCTCTTCTGACGAACGCCGTGACGCAGGAGATGGACCCCTCCCCCTCTCACGCTTGTTGAAATTCGAAGCCAAACAATGATGACAGGGGTCGAATCTCATTGTTACGCTGTGCACAGGCTCTCTCTCACACACCTGCTGAGACATGAAGCCAGACGCAGCTTGCACACCTCAATTCTCCCCTCCATCATGCCACTATGTCGGACATTCAATTGTTGAGAGAAGAGAATCTCGACGCCTATGGATAAGCTCAATTCCCTGCTCTCCATTGAACCCAAGAAAGATACGGCTTAATTGCAAAGAGGCTGTAAACTCAAGAATGGCCAAATTAAGGAAGATGAAATGAAATTGATTCAATTCCATGGTCAAATGATAACCAGGAAGCACCAATAGAAGAGTATGAGTCATCAATTATGACAATTAGCAAAACAAAACCATAGCACCATTAATGCAGTAATAGTTGGACCCAAGTATCAAATTCTAAAATTCAATGAACAAGTGATGCTGGATTAAGTGACATAGCACTCAAATTACATGAGTATGAGAAGCAGTAAATCAGACAGAAGAAAAATTGGCAAAAATGATAAGGCTCAGGAAGATTGGCAAAAAGAAGATATATTTAAGTTAAGAGGAACGTGGAGTTAGCTAGATTGATCTATTCTCTTCTGTCCAAAGTCTGTTTCCATCAGATTTTGCTATCATGAAAAAAGTTCTCAAAGGATGCAACGAAATTGAAGTAAACAAAAAGAGAGAGTTGTGATGGCTGAAGGAAATGCAAAGCTGGAAATAAAATTAACAATTGATGCAGTAGCAAACAATTAATGATAATTTTCATCAAAACTAGCCTATGGACAAAAGGAACTGGAGAAGAAGATTACTCATCACTGTTTAATTAATTGATCTGAACCAAAGGAGGCTGCTAAGGTCAAGATATTCTGCTGCAGTAAGGAATGCATAACAAACACACTGGCAGGGGTAAAATCGTCCATTCCCTTCAAGGACTGATAATTGGTGCCATCTACAGCAGCTCCCCCTTTCTCCTATAAAAGGGCATCAGATGGCCATGCAAAAACCAAGCTCTCACCTCTAAAAAAAAACGCATACACACAGGCTGTGAGCATCAAATCATCAAAGAGAGGAAGCCAAACCATCTTCAAGCAGCCATCCAGAGAGCATTGAATTAGGATAGCTATAAATAAAAAAAAAAACAAAAAAGAGTGTTTAGTAGAAATAGTAACTTTATAATTCCAGTTGTAAACAATCATCTTGTAAGCTACATTTGGTGAAGTAAGAAGGTTCTCTCCTATTCTTACAGTTTCCTTCTCTTTTGTTTTCTTTTCTGGCTTTACACATGCATAGCAACAATGTAAGGAGTTGATAAAAACTGGTTTACATGTAAATATGTATATAAAATTATAAATGCATTTGACCTACATAAACATCAACAACAAGGTATGAAGAAACTAAAAATCATTCTTATCTTATATTGCCTTTTACATGTAGAATCACACTTGCATTAGATGTAATGTAAGAAATCATATAAGAAATAAAGTTAGGGTAGACTATGTCCAATTAAGCATATATATATGAAGTAAACTATTGTATAAAATAAAAAAAAAGATGGACAACAAGCATGGACAGCAAGGATTATGGACAACAGATTTTAAAGAAAATAAAAGGACAACAGGTGCAAACAAAGTGGACAACAGGTTTTCTTGGAGTTTATGGAGTGCTGCCCATCATCTCATGCTGATACATCAAGGAGGCAGTCATCATCACCTATCCTAGGAGGAGCCATGCGCTGGAGGTTATCATGTGTCAGCTTGGTGGTTTGCCATACCTCAGATACAAACCATCATGCTCATCTCCACTCTCTTTTCCAGTCGATACAGGACTATTCCACCATAGTCACTATGATCAAACGCCAATTGAGAGGAAGATCATGCCATTGAAGGGCCACACATATTCAAGAGCATGCCAACAGGCTCTCCAATGCTTCACTATCAACACTAACTCACAACAATGCGTGAAGATATGATTAACAGCTCATCACCATGGCTGAACTAGGTGGTGAGGAATATCATGGTTAAGTATACTCGGCTGTCAAATTAAAGATGCAAACATCTCTTGGCGCCTGTCACAAGCCTTGTAAGCTCCTCACCTGATCCCCACTGTGGCCATCCAACTGCATTGACCAACTCGCCGTCATAGCAGATTTAGGAGGAGGCGAAACACCATGCCGGAGGAGCTCGGCAACAAAATTGAGGCTACACCAAGATTTATGGATCCCCCATGATGCTCTCAGGCGTTCCAATTTGGTATGAACATCACCAGAAGTCCACAACTACCATCAACCCCTCTTTCGAAACCCTAGGAGAAAACACGACAAAGTAGCGGTCCCCATGGCTGCCGAAGGGGTCCCACTACTTCAGGGAAGTCATACGATGGTAGGCGATTCCTTCTGGGTGTCTGGTGGTGTCGCCACGAGTTCAAACGCATATCCATGGCGGTTTCTCCACTGACGGATCGACGGAAGAAGAAGGAAGAAAGGTAGGGAGAAAGGGATTTCATTCCCTAACTTGTGTGAGTGTGGTGCATCAGCAACGGACCACAACACCCACTGACAATGGGCCCCACAAACGAAAGAAACGATCATTCCACAGAGCTCCAGGAGTGTGGATGGTTTTATTGAGGGGGGTCCCAAAATTAGTGATCTTCTGTGGCAATGTTTTATGGCGAGTCAACTCCGTGTGGCAACCCGCTGACATCAAGCAAAAACCAATGGTACGCCTCCACGTGACAGCCTTTTGACCAAGAGAGGTCGCTGCTGACCTCTCCTTTTCTCCGCTGGTGTGGACCAATCAAAGTTTGCCACGTGGCTCCTCTGCTGATGTGGCATCATGTTATTGCTGGAAGTTTAAAAATTCGTAGAAATTCAACCGTAACTCAGAAAAATCCAAACTAAATTTCTACAGGACCAGAAAAATATGGAGAATACAGTCATGCCAAAACCATAGCTAAAATCCAAACATAATATTTTAAATCCATATTCCAAGTTCTGGCCAATCACAAATTGCCACCTCAGCCTTATATTTATTTTAAAATCCAAAAACCTTTTAAAAATTCATGAAAAATCATACGAGGGTCAGAAAAATATGAGGAAAAATCCTGGAAGCTCAGAAAAATAAGGGGAATCTATTTGGCTAATCATCACCACTAAAAACTCTACCAAATATATCCCTACCATTGTTCTTATACTATGGAGAAAAGCCGTTTTGGCAAAGGCTCGAAGGCTCATGATCAATTCACCGAAGGCATGGATAATATTATAAAATTCAGAAAGTCATACCGGAATACTAGCACGACCGAGCCTAGTGCTCCGTTTATGACTTGAGATAAAGCTCATCACAACCTCAAGTGATCAAAACCACCAGACGGTCATCGTCATGACGGGTGTGGATCAAAATGGAGACACTGAGTACTGTTGCTAACAAACAAGAGTACTGGTGAAGTATCAAGCTCAATGATCTGGTTAAAGTGAGACCCACTAGCCTCAAAATGATGGATAGTGAGATCTACCACGGTGTCACGGGACTCTATCAAGAGACCCGAAATAATATGCAAATCAGATGAAGACCAAACCAATACTAAAGAAAAATTTCAAAGAGAAGGCAAATTACACAGATATTATCGGTGAAGAATATGGATCCAACCACATACGAGCAGAACTCTTTGCAGTCTGAGAAAAGCTCACAATGTTATCCCAAGCCTGTTGAGACGATGGAAGCCACGATTATCAAAGGCACCCGCTCTCTCGAGAAGGCAGGAGGTCCTATCTTGAGTGTATGCAATCTACCCGCCGGAGATAAACATCCGCCTATACCGTCGACTCAGGCACACAACATTATGATCCTATCAAAGATATGCAAATATTGTCATTATGGACAAACTCCACATCATCATACCCGTACCTTGGGGAAAGATCACACCTTTATTTCAGGAGTCTACGATTATCTAAGGCACCCGCTCTCTCAAGAAGGCAGGATGTCCTAACTTGAGTGTTTGCAATCTAACCGCCAAGGATATATTGAGGCTAACACTGTTGCTGTAAACGACTCCCTCAGATTATATTAAAGACCTTATCCCACATCATGCCACCACATCAGACGGATCCATGTTCCTTACCCAGATAATATCCGCATTCAGAAACCTTCAACATGTTCCTTGGTCACATTACTTATGTCTCAAATAGCTCGATAATGTCGACTTGTTTAATGATCTGATCAAGAATCAGACGTTATTTTCAGACACCCTAGGCAAAGATCAACAGGAAGTCTAAGAAACCCGCTTCGGGAAGACCATGCCTTATAAATACAAAATTCATACCAGAAGAGCCTAAACCTTAATTCCTCACATTACAAAGAGAACTCGGAAAACAAGAAGATTACAAGCGTCCAGCTACGGCAGTCAACTGAAACAAGCTCAGAACTCCAGAGACTGCTGTCCCCTGCAATCCAAAGTCCACAAAAAAAAATATATATAATAATATGATATATTAATATTGCATTGTAGTAGTAATATTAATAATAAAAAAATTTAGAAATGCATGATAGGACCGCTAATTGCATATTTACAATTCCCTAACAGCTCACGACACACAATCCTTTGGTTTTCCCGATCTAGAGGTGCTCCTGACCATGTCGGAGGTAATTAACAGTAGGGGCTTGCGCCTACTGGAAAGAAAGGACCCCCTCAAATAATAAACCCTCGTGAGAACTCAAGACCGTACAGTTACCGCGCTTTGGGGTGGTATCGGTATCGGCCTCTTGAGGCTCGCGAGGGGTATCTGATCCGCATTCTTTTTTGCCCCTCAATCCGAGACCGGATTTTCCTCTGTTGATCCGAGGGCCGCGAAAAAGTGCGAGACAGGAAGATGTCAGTTCCCCAAATTCTAAAACAAAGTGGGACGAGGATCTATTCGACGAGGATCTATTCGAGACAGTTTATATGATAGAAGAGATGGAATACCCACAATTCAAAAATCTTAAAAAGAAAGTGGAGACTGTACTCTCAACTGCAGAGTCTTCACTTACAAGAATACCACCTGAACCAATCATGGGACCGGCCATGTACCCACCTGGTTCAAGGCAACCCCAGAACCTCCAAATCCCAGAGATAAAGGCACGGTTGGACAACATCCGCGGTGGCTATGCAAGGCAAATGAACGAAAGGTTTAACCTGCCAACAGCCCAAGCTAGTCAAGGTGCAATTCTAGTTTTACCAGAAGATATTGGGCTATACTCAGAAGTTATCTCTCGATGGGAATCAATCACTCTCAACCTGATAAATGAGAGAAATTGGACAGATAACAAATCTAAGGTCAATTATATCGAAAACCTCCTAGGCGAAACGGAGAAAAAGACCTGGATTCAGTGGAGAATGACATTCCCCACTGAATATGAGGAATTAGTTAACATTGCCGATGACCCACAAAATGTAATATCACAAGTCAGGCGAATGTTTCTGTTGGAGGATCCGACAACCGGGTCCACTGAAGAGCAAGACCGAGCGTACAACGACCTGGAGAGACTTTCATGCCACAATGTGAAAGATCTTTTCGATTATATAAATGATTATAAGATTTTGGCGGCAAAATCAGGAAGGATGTTCATATCTCCTGAACTCTCGACAAAATTTTTCAGAAAGATGCCTCCAATTATTGGTGGAGAAATTGAGAAGGCATTTGCTGAAAAATACCCAGGCAATACTGTGGGTGTTATTCCAAGAATACATTTTACCTACCAGTACCTGACAGAGCAGTGTAAGAGAGTTGCACTCCAAAGAAGCCTCAAAGATCTCCCATTCTGTAGCCGCATACCAGTGCCGGGTTACTATCAAAAGAACAAGAAGTATGGTCTTCGAAAGGCGAAGACATATCGAGGCAAACCACATGATACGCACATCAGAGTATTCAAAAGGAAGCACGCAGATAAAGTAAGGAAATGCAAGTGCTTTATATGTGGTGAAGAAGGACATTTTGCCCGCAACTGCACAAGGCAAAAAGGCAACATTGCAAGAGCAGCCATAGTCGAAAATCTAGACCTAGATGATGACTGGGATGTGCTCTCGGTAGATCAAAATGAACCAGATAGCGATGCAATCTGTTCATTTTCTGAAGGAGAAGGAGGTACTAGTCATTCTTTAATGGCTGGTATAAATGAGGTTCCGTACGAAACCGCAATGATGATAACGAGTGAAGAAATCTCATGGCGAGTGGTGACCTCAGTGCCCCAAGAAATCCAAAATTGTGCGCATCAATGGGAGGACAACAGTCCAGTGGCGCAAGAATTCATGAGGTGTCTGTTCTGCAAGGAGCAGACTAATCCAAGGATGAGAGCACATTGCAGTATATGTCATTTGACTGTCTGCCCAATGTGTTCGAGATTCAACCTGGGAAGAAGGTTGACAATACAAAGATCAAACCTCCAGTATGACAACAAGGATACCCTAATTAATGAGCTGATTGGGTATACAAATTTCCTCTTAGCAGAAAACCAAAGGCTAAAGGAAAGAATTAAAGAATTGGAGATGGGAAAGGATCTGGATGAAATGCGAGATCCAACAAAAGGAAAAACCCCTGAAAAACAAATTTTTGAAGAAGTAGAATCGGATGATGAAGCAATTGAAAACCATATCCAGAAACGAAATGGAGTGGTAATCAAGATGCTGACAGATAGAGATGAATACATCAGTACTCAAGTTCCAGATCCGAGAAAAGGGAAGAGAGTCTTAAACAGACTTTACAACATTGAGCTGACAATGGAAATACCAGGTGTTGAGAAGTTCAAAATCCAAGCAATCCTGGATACTGGTGCCACAGTTTGCTGCGTGGACTAGAATGCAGTCCCAAAAGAAGCTTTGGAACCCAGTGCGTACCCTATTCAAATCAACGGGGTTAACTCTTCTCAAATAGCTAACCAAAATCTCAAAGGCGAAATGATGGCTATCGAGGAAAATCGTTTCCGTATTCCCTTCACCTATGCATTCCCAATGGAACAGAGGGACGGAATCCAAATGCTGATTGGCTGCAATTTCATCCGAGCCATGCAAGGAGGGCTTAGGATTGAGGGCCAAATGGTGACATTTTACAAAAATGTTACAACAATCGCGACAAAAGTCGACGCTGAGGTGGCAGCTTCAGCAGCAATCGAAGAACTAGAGCTGTCTGAGCTAGAATATTTTGAGATTCAGAGAATCACTGCATACTCTTGTGGTGAAGAATCACAGAAATTCAAGGAAAGGTTCAGACCCCTTCTGGAGAGATTAAAAGAACAAGGGTATATTGGAGAAAATCCTCTCCAACACTGGGAAAAGAATCGGGTTAAGTGCAAGTTAGACATTATCAACCCGGATATCACAATCCAAGACAAGCCTCTGAAACATGTCACACCAGCAATGAAAGAGCAATTTGACAAGCATGTTCAGGCGCTACTCAAGATTGGAGTGATACGACCCAGTAAGAGCCGACACAGAACCATGGCAATGATGGTAAACTCAGGTACATCAATAGATCCAAAGACTGGTGCTGAAATCAAGGGCAAGGAGCGTATGGTATTTAATTACCGCACCCTCAATGATAATACCCACAAAGACCAATACAGCTTGCCAGGAATTAATACCATTCTTAAGAAAGTCGGCAATAGTCGAATTTACTCGAAATTCGACTTAAAAAGCGGGTTCCATCAGGTGGCAATGGATCCTGAATCGGTTGAGTGGACGGCTTTTGTCGTTCCAAATGGCTTGTATGAATGGCTAGTTATGCCATTCGGGTTGAAAAATGCACCAGCAATTTTTCAAAGAAAGATGGATGACTGCTTCCGGGGAACGGAAAGCTTCATAGCAGTCTACATCGATGATATACTGGTGTTTTCTGAAGATGAAGAACAGCATGCCAAACACTTGGAGGTTATGCTGACAATTTGTGAGAAATGGGGGCTTGTACTCTCCCCAACTAAAATGAAAATAGCTGTACAGGAAATCGAATTCCTAGGTGCAGTTATTGGGAACAGAAAAATCAAACTTCAGCCGCACATAATCAAGAAAATCATTTCTTTCGATGAAGAGAAATTGAAGGAGAAGGCTGGTATGAGATCATGGCTTGGCATCCTCAACTATGCCAGATCATACATACCGAAATTGGGAACATTACTTGGGCCATTATACTCAAAAACAAGTGAACACGGTGACAAAAGGCTCAAAAGCTCAGACTACGAGATCATCAGAAAGGTCAAGCAAGCGGTGCAGCAGCTCCCAGATCTCGAGCTACCTCCGGAAGGATCCTATATCATCCTTGAAACAGACGGATGTATGGAAGGATGGGGTGAAGTATGCAAATGGAAGAAAGCAAAGCATGACCCTCGAAATACGGAGAAAGTTTGTGCGTATGCAAGCGGGAAATTCCCAGTGATTAAATCCACAATAGATGCGGAAATCTATGCTTGCATGGAAACAATGAAGGCACTCAAGATTCACTACCTGGATCAAAAGGAGATCACTCTCAGAACTGATTGCCAGGCCATAATTAGTTTCTATAACAAGTCAGCACAAAACAAACCTTCAAGAGTCCGATGGATTAATTTTGTTGACTTTGTTACAGGAACAGGAGTGCAAGTAAATTTTGAGCACATTGATGGCAAAATGAATGTGCTAGCTGATTCGTTATCACGATTAACAGCAAATATGGTAAAAACCGGAAATTGCTATTTCGCTGATGAACAATTAGCCGATCTAGAAAAGGTGCTCGAAGAAACAAAAGGAGCTCCTGAGGAGATAATCAAGCATCTGGCAACGATTATCGGGCATATTGATAATATGCTAGATGAAAAACCTTTCTTTCAAAACCTCTAGAGCAAGGCGATAAGCGGGCATGGTGGACCGCTGGAAAAACCCACTATACCCTGTATCTTAGGAACTGTCTGGTGGTAATCTACGGAAAGCTACTGACATTTTTAGTTTTCTTATAATTTTTATTTTGTGTGAATTTTATTTCTTTTTCAGAAAAATGGTGCTTGATCATCTGAGGAACCTCATGAGAATCCATGAAGGAAGTTCAACAACCGGGTTCAGACCAGGAAGCCGGCAAGCATTTCAGCAGGCCGAAAGATGGGCAACCTCAGGAAGAGAGTCAGACTCTCTTCGGGATTATGAAATAATAACTGGTGACCTACTAACAATGTACCCACGGTCTTTTCAGTGGGAAGGAACCATGCTACTTAGGCTTGAGGAAATTCATAAGGAGCAAATACAAAGGACCATCGATGAAGTTGAAAGGCTCATGGTCTTGAATTATTTGCAAAAGATTCGCCTAGAGCAGAAGGCATCCAAAGACAACTGGGCTAGTACTGCACTAGGACCAGTTAATCATAACATTGATGAGCTGTTAGCAATTCACCAAAAGATGCGATCAATCCAGCAAGGCCATTATTATTAGTGAGTCCCACCATTATAAGGGAATCACATTATTGTGTTTGCTTTCGGTGCCACTACGATAGTGCGCATCTTTTCTTTTTCTTTATTCACTGTCACATGGGTTGGCACGAAAGAGTGGTTTGCTTTTATTTCTTTTGGGCAATTATTGTACTAAAGATGCCCACTAGTTTGCTAAGGACATACCAACTGTGGTAGACGAATAATTGAAATGGACGATGGGGCCCATATGCGCACCCGCATTCAATTATCGAGCTCACCAACCGGTAGCGTTCCTTCTATATAAGCAGTAGGATGTTTCACTAAGAGGGAATCACCCAACTTAGTAATCATCTCCTCTTCTCTTGTATCATTTGCCAGATATCAATAAAATTTTCTCATTTTCCTCTCAAAACTTTGGAACCAGTATTCATTAGTAATCAGAAGTTTCAAAGTCGATCCTATCGTTATTACTCTCTTATTCTGGTATCAGAGCGAGGTTTGTTTTCTTAATATCATGGCTTTCTAATTTTCTAATTATTCTAGGTAGGTTTCTAGGGTGAGATTATACCAAACTTATAAGAAAAATGTTCAAATCGACCAACTAAGACAACTCTAGTTTAAAGTAAAATTTTAAAGAACCAAAAGAATCATCCTGCCGTACAGTACCAAAAGAGGGGAAGATCGCGGGTTAACACGATGATGTGAGGTTATAACCAAAGTAAACCATCTTTAAATTAGTAGAATAAAGGAGGATTAATTAATAATCTGGGTGCATAAATTGGGTACATATAGTAGCAAATTTTGGCAAAAGTGGCAAAAACACAAAGGTGACCATAGTTTTGGGTGGCAAAATTGCAAACTTGAAAAATCAGGTGGCAATTTCATAATTTCACCAGTTTTGGGTGGCACAAACAAAATTGTCCCTATTTTTTTTTTTGTCTCATTTCGATTATGTGTCCTTAGTTTTATAAGCATCAAATCATTTCGATTATGTGTCCTTCATTCATCCACTTCATGTAATGTTGAAATATTCGTGATAAACTTTTTTAAAAACCTGGTTAATTAGAATTGCACCTAATTTAATTTCTGTCTTACTTCATTCTGTTTTTTTTTCAATATGATGATATGTTGACTTTAAATAAATCCTTGGTTCTTTTGTCAGGACGAATTTCTAAAGCAATTCAGTGAGACTGCAAATAGAAATCAGGTGAAATATTTGATTTTATTAGCAAATCAATTCCTTTCCAAATTTCAGATACTGTTCCACTTTCTGTACCTGAAATCATTTATTATCTAAATTCTATATTGCCTCGGGATATATATCCAGAGCAGTTCAATGAAATTCCTTGCGCTCCTCAGGTATGAGATATGTTAGTAATCTTAAAAGTTAAAAATAAAATTAAATTTAAAAATATGCTGACTATCAAAAAAAAATTTGCTATCTCACATTTGCTAACTTCAGTGTCTTGATCATCCCAAGGTTTGAAATGTGCTCGCTATTGAATAATTCATTCATCAGATCTTAATTTGTAGGAGAAAGTTGTTGCAAATTTTCAGTTACAATTTTGAAGTTAATAATCACACAAATATCAGGATTTTTTACATAGCACAATAGTTAGATTGCAGTTGCAAATCCAAAATAAATTAATAGTTTGCTTCTTTTGTTCAATTGTGCGGCATTTGTAGGAAAGATAGCTCTAGGCTATTTTGTTTGATCCCAACGTCAAGATGAGGTTAGCAATATAAGACAATATGTGTATCATTTTCGAAAATTCATTCGACTGTTATTATTTTTGTAGGTTGCAAACAATGTTCAGGGCCAATTTCAAGTAAACGGTGCAGCAGGAACTTCATATATTTCAGGATTCTTTGACCAACAGGTGTGCTACAAAAAGTTACATAAGTATTCATTCATCCATACACCAGAATACCAGATAATTCCACCCCTAACTTAGTATCTATTAATTAATTAATTAATTAAGTATTCAACTATTTATCCATACTAAGAACATGATGTGCGTGTGTTTTCTTCTTTATTTCTTTCTCTTTGGAGGGTATTTAAGTCTAAAACACTAAACATCAACCAAAATGATAGTACATAAAAACTGCTAATTTCAATAATTTATAATTTATCTTTGTACACTCTATGAAACTTTTTGAGTGAAAACTTTCATTACTAAAGTTTCAGTCGCCTGCAACGAACCAGAGAGGAAGAACAGTGGATGAATGAAGGAGAAGGATACACTACTACGCATGATGGCACAAGTTGTTCAAAAATGACTCCACAAGGCATTAGTATTAGTATTTTTATAAATAAAAACCCGTGGGTGTCGTAGTTTTTAATTTAAGAAAGATTTTCGTTTTTCATACTCAACTGAAAATATTAGTGCATCCATAATCGGATCCAAAAGGATTAAAAGGGGCCGAAAAATCTATAAATAATATTAAATTAATACAATATATTAAAAATAATATCAATATAATAATATTTTTTTAAATAGTATCACGAGGTCGGAATCCCAGATTCCGACCGCAAGATCGGAATCCCGGATTCCGATCTTAGCTAAGATCGGATTTTCGGATTCCGATCTTAGCTAAGATTGGAATCCCAGGTTCCGATATAAAAACTTGGGTCTTTGTCGTGCATAGTTCGACGGGAATAATCAAGATTCTGCAACTTGAATAAGTACTTAAATTAACCTAGTAGTTCTCCAATTAAAAAAAAAACTAACTTAGTAGTTTGACCAGCTGCAACAAGGCTGATACCCACGATCAATTCTTAAATTCCTACATATACCCCTGATAAAAAAAGTGATTTGAGTTGTGTATGCACATTCTTATATCTTACCTGTACAAAAGCCCCAAATAAACCCGACCCAACACTCCTTGTTTTTTCGTTTTTCCTTGACATTACCCTTACGGCCTTACCCAGTTACCCTTACCCAACTTGTTATTTGTTAATCGATTAAGCTATTTCGTATAAAACAAATTCCATTTTAGAATTCATTTAACACTTATTCAAGAGATAAAAAAAAAAAAAATCTTGTTAATATGACAAAATAATTGTAATACGTAAATATTTTAATATCTTGATTAAATATCAAATAAATTTCATTTTTGTTAAATACCAATCGAAATGCATCGATCATAAAGATGTATAAGATCAATAGATTAGATTCAAAATTTAAATTTTATATTTGAAATTAATTACATAAAATGTTATATATTTGTGACATCAATAATTTATCAAGTATAGGTACGGGTAAAGAAAAATTTTCGTTAACTTATCGGGTACGGGTAAAAGTTATTTCGTACCCATTATCTAACGAGTAATATTTTATAAACATATATGTATATAATCATATTTTTAGCATATTTCGTAAGATATGTTATTAATTTCGACCTTTATCCAAATTTATATATGATGGTGATTTTTCATTCTATATTATATTATAATTTATAATTAGTTATATAGATTTTTACGAATTCAATTAATATGAGAATAAATTTTATGATTTTTGTTATATCTAAAATATTATCTAAATATTTTACTTTATCTATATATTTATTTGATATTAATTATTTATCACAATAAATATTTTTATTTAATTGATAATATTATTATTACCCATTATGTATCATTATCCTATTTCTTATCGTTAATTTTTAACGGATACGGATATGGTACGGATAAAGTTTTTTTTAACGGATACGGGTACGAATATGGATAAAATTTTTTTTAACAAGTGCGGATATGAAAATATCTTTTACCGTACCGTATCCATTAACAGTCCTACACACTTGGTCGTAGTTGGTACTCATTTACTTTACTGGCAAGTACGTGCTTCATTTCTCATATAGCTATTAAACGGCACAAAACAAAATTGAGCACCGAGTTTCTCTCCCTTGTGCCTTGTGTTTAAATGGAAAATTCCTGTTCTTCACCTCCCCCTCACATAGCAATTTTTCCTTTCATGTCAAAAGGCCACACCATCCCTTTGCTCCACCTGGCCCACCTCCTCCACCACCGCCATCTCATCTCTCACATTACTTTCTTCACCACCTCAGGCAATGCGCCGTTCATTCGCTCCTCTCTGTCTTCTGTCGCCGCTCAGAGCACAAGCATCGTCTCTCTTCCCTTCCCCGACAACCTCCCACCGGACATACCTTCCGGCATTGAATCCACGGATCAACCCCCATCTATCGATGATCTATTTATCCCCTTCGCAAATACCTTAGCTCACATGCGGTCCTCCTTCACACAGGCAATCAGCCAACTCTCTCCAGCACCATCTCTCCTCATCTCTGACGGATTTCTTGTCTGGACACAGTATGTAGCCACTGAGCTCAACATACCACGGCTCGTTTATTATGGTATGGGTGGATTTGCTCAGACAGTATCAAGTATAGTGAGCCAACACAAGCCCCATGCAAAGGTCTCCTGTACTTGTGAACCTTTTGCGATCCCAGGGTTTCCTCATCTTTCGCTCACAAAATCAGACCTTGAGCCGCCTTTTGATGACCCTGACCTGAAAGGACCGCACTGGGACTTCGTGGTCGAACAAGTTGTCGCCAACAGCGCTAGTCGTGGGTTTATCATGAACAGCTTTTATGAGCTCGAGTCGCCTTATTTTGATTACATGGACAGCAAGTGGGGTATTAACAGTTACCAAGTCGGACCACTTTGTCTTGCACGACTTGATAGTGGTAAGAAAAACCAGCCCCCTTCCCCACTGTTGCAATGGCTGGATTCAAGGCTCAGCGTAAACCATCCAGTATTATATGTCTCTTTTGGAACACAAGTAAAGATCTCTCTGATCCAGATGAAGGAGATTGCCATTGGGTTGGAGCGATCCCGGCTTAATTTCATCTGGATTATCCGGGGACAAGGATGCTACTGGGATGATGGTTTCGAAGAACGAGTTGGGGATCGGTGTAGGCTAGTAAAGGAATGGGTTGATCAGTTGGAGATTCTGGCACATAAAGCCGTGCACGGTTTCATGACTCACTGTGGATGGAACTCCGTTATGGAGAGCATGTGCACCGGTGTTCCAGTGTTGGCATGGCCGATGATGGCCGAGCAGAGATTAAATGCGAAGTTTGTGGTTGAGGAGCTGGGAATGGGGTTGAGGATACGCGCCAGTGATGGAACAAAGAACGGTTTGGTCAAGGCCGAAGACATAGAGGGGTTGATGAGAGAGTTGCTGATCGGAGAGAAAGGGATGACAGTAAAGAAGAAGGCCGAGGAGCTGGCGGTGGCAGCCAGACAAGCAACGAGTGAAGGAGGATCGTCGTATATAGCACTGGAAAAGATGATTAATTGCGCAAAACATTAACTGGCATATCAATGAGGACACTTATTATGCTACTTTGGCATTGAGGATTAATAATCTGCCTATGGTGATGACAATCTGCCTTTCTCCTATTTTATGGACCTATGCTTTTCAATTCCCATAAAATTAGAGCATTTTGGTTAAATGCGTATGCCTGTTTCTTTTATAGTGGCAGCAGAAATTGTTACAAGGATGGTAATGACTGATTATTTTCCCTTAAATTAATTAATCAGAGGGTGCCATTAATTAAGTTGCTAACTCACCCTCTTTGGACGGTTGCACTCTAACTGGTTAACTATGACTGATTATTTTCCCTTAAATTAATTAGAGCGTGCCATTAATTAAGTTGCTAACTCACCCTCTTTGGACGGTTTCACTCTAACTGGTTAACTATGACTGATTATTTTCCCTTAAAACATTCACTTTTCATATAATTAGAGCATTTTCGTGGAATATTGACTTGCTAAATCAAATGGATGAGATTGTTAAGTTTTAAAACTGTTAAATCATGATATATCATCAACGCTCTTATTCATTTTTATTCCCACTAGATATATCATCTTTAAAAATATATAACTCATCATTAAATTAATATATTTATTGTGTTCAAGTAGAGTTGGAAACAGTCCTAGTTAATGGACATTTTAATGTGCAGTGATTTCCATAAATGGGAAACCGTACAAAGAGGGTGAGGTAGCAACTTAATTAATGCGGAAATAAATTCTATGATATATATATTGTGTGTGTGCGCGCGCGCGCCGGAAACATTTAAAGTCATTGACCAAATTAAAAGAATATATTGTTGATGTCTAGAGGTACATGTCAATTTCTACAGTTTGCAATCAATTTATGTTTAATTTTAGAAATCAGTATATTTTACGCCTGAGAGATCAGATTGATCAAGTTGTTAGATCTCTAATAGAGTCGGGGAGGCCAATTAAAGCAATAAATATATACATTCTTGTACTAATGGTACATGATTGAAGAAATAACCGTAAAAAGGCTGTGTGAAGTGTTTGACAGATACTGCTTTGCTTCTGAACTGCAAATTCGGTGGGTTTTAAGTTGTATATGTATGATTGGTAGCAATCAAAGCGAGATGTCCTAACCTAGGGCTGTCAAACGTGGCCCAATACTACGGAATGGGCCTAATTCGTTTCTGTTTCGCATAAGGAAATGGAACACCATTCCATTTCGTTAACTGTTTTGTTTGTGAAACGACACAAAATTTCGTTTTGTTAATCGTTCCACTTCAGAAATAACACATGAAACAGTTTGAAACGAGACTGAAATGGTATAATTTCACGTTTCGTTACTGGAACAGAATCACGTGCCAAAATAACAAGCTGACAGCTCTATCCTAACCTAAAGCAAGATGTTTAGACATCTAATCTCATCTTCTGGAAGTCCTTCTAACAATTACTATAATTCCGCTAGATAGCCTCTATCTAGTTTATCTAAAAAAAACAATTACTATAATTGCAAAAAGTAAAGGATGCCTTATCTTCCACACTTCACTTATGTACTCTGTATTCATTACTTTATATCTTTGCTCATTAGAGTTGCACATAATTTTGGCAGAAAAGATATCTCAAATATTTTTATTTTATTAATTGCATGTCAAAAAGCTCTCCGGGAAAAAATATGTCATAACTTCTTTTGAAGCAAATTTATTTTCACTTTTGGATCAAATATCCTGACAGCATTTATAGATGATGAATGATGAACTCGTATAAGTTTGAATTATTTATGACTCATCTCTCATCCAGACCCAGTCGCCTAATCAGTATTATAAATAAAAACCCGTGGGAGTCGTAGTTGTTTCGTTAAAATCAAGCTCGACACGTCATAATGGCCTTTCTATTTTTTGTGTCCCTTACTTCTCTTCTCCGAGAACTGAGTCTTGTTCAGATGTAATTAGAGAAAGAGAGAGAAGAAGAAAGTATCGTTTGTTATTCTTCTCAAATGAATTACAAGCTTGGATATTTATAGCTAGTCAAACCAGCTAACTAATTCTAACTCTTTGGTACAGCTGTCCAGATACAATCAATGTTAAACGCATTATTAAAGTCTAACTAACTGAACAAGCTTAACAGAATCTTGACATAGCTAATTAATCTTCAACCTGATCTTCTGTGGCCATCACATCAGTATTGTAGTCTGTAATACCCCCCCCCCCACAAACTGATGTAGACATGACATTTAGTTTGTTGCGCAGAAAATAGAAACGTGCAGTGGCCAGAGGTTTTGTCATCACATCACCAATTTGATCTTTTGAGCAAATGAACTTAACACATAAGTCCTTGGAAACTACCTTCTCCCTAACAAAATGATAATCAATCTCTATATGTTTCGTTCTTGCATGAAACATGGGATTGGATGCCAAGAATGTGGCCCCAATGTTGTCACACCACAATGTAGGAGAAGTAGTTAGTTTGATGTGAAGTTCTTGCAACATGAATTGTAACCACATTATCTCAGTAGCAGTTTGAGCCAAGCACCTGTACTCTGCCTCAGTGCTAGACCGTGACACTGTTGGCTGCTTCTTTGCACTCCAAGAAATTAAATTCTTGCCAAGATAAATGCAGAAACCGGAGGTAGATCTTCTGTCATCTGGACATCCAGCCCAGTCAGAGTCACTGTAAGCATGGAGAGACATGGAGGTATTGGCATGAATGAATATACCATGAGTCAGAGTGCCAACTAAATAGCGCAAAATTCTCTTTACTGCTGTCCATTGTGTCACTGTTGGCTCATGCATGAATTGTGAGACTTTGTTGACCGCATAGGCTATGTCAGGCCTGGTCAATGTAGCATACTGGAGTGCACCAAGTAACCATGTCATTGTTGCTTCCAGTGACTAAGATGTCATCAACATAGACTAGTATGAAGAGGCTGTGTTGACCTTTCTTATTGATGAACAAGGAAAGATCATAGCTGGAGGCAGTAAATCCCAAGGAGAGAAGAGCAGTACTTAGTTTTTGAAACCAAGCACGTGGAGCCTGTTTGAGTCCATAGAGTGATTTGGACAGCAAACAAACATGATTTGGATGATTTGAGTCAATAAAACCTGGGGGTTGTGACATAAATACCCTTTCTTGCAAATCACCATGCAAGAATGCATTTTGCACATCTAGTTGCCTCACAGTCCAATGAGAAGAGATAGCAAGTGATAAAACTACTCTGATTGTAGTGGGTCTGACAACAGGACTGAAAGTATCAAAGAAATCAACCCCTTCTTGTTGGTGAAACCCCTTTGCAACCAACCTTGCTTTATATCGTTCAATAGAACCATCTGGTTTCTGTTTTAGTTTGTAGACCCATTTGCAACCAACTATTCTTTGATCAGGTGGAGGTGGGACTAGGATCCATGTATTATTTCTGGCCAAGGCATCAATTTCATTAGACATAGCTTCTCTCCACTCCTGCATCTTATTTGCCTGTGTAAAGCATGTTGGCTCAGAGGTTACTGAGGTGGAGAAAGCTACATAATCAGGAAATTGTATGTGTTTCAGTGTTTTGTCCTTTGTACGAGTTGTCATGGCATGTGATCTGTTGTGCTGAGAAGTTGGTATGACTACAGGTTGTGCAGTAGAAGAGTTTGGTGATGATGGTTCTGTAGGTGGAGTGTTGGTGACAACAGGTGGTTCAGGTTGAATGTGACTTGATTGGAAATGTTGAGCAGGAGAGATGGAGGAAGATGGTGGGTCAACATTATTTGTATTGTTTTGTTGACTGTTCAGTGCAGCTTGACCAGCATTGTCAGAATGTGGTGGAGGCAGAGTTTGAAGTTGTAAAAGGGGTAAGGTGGATGAAGAAACATCACTCCTTGTAACTGTTTGTTGTTGATTTGTCATAACATTCTTGAAAGGAAAAACAGCTTCATCAAATTGTACATGTCTTGACACAAAGATTTTATTTGACTCAATGTTTAAACATCTGTATCCTTTCTGAGAAAGAGGATAACCAAGGAAAACACAAGGCAAAGATCGATACTCAAGTTTGTTTGTATTGTATGGTTTGATATATGGGTAACACAGGCAACCTATAACTCGAAGGGAGTGATAATCAGGTTGTCTGTTGAAAAGAGATGTGTAAGGAATAGAGGATGTAGAAGAGCATGGTAGTCTGTTAATGAGAAAAACAGCATTGGAAAATATTTCATCCTAGAAATGAGTTGGTATTGATGCCTGGGACATGATGGAAAGAGAGAGCTCAACTATATGTCTGTGCTTGCGCTCAGCAAGTCCATTTTGTTGAGGGGTATGGGGACATGTAGTCTGGTGTGTAATTTGGGGGTATTTAGTGGCAATTGGTTTGAACTCAGTGCCATTATCTGATCTCAATATTTTTATTGTTTGGTTTAATAGGTTTTTTGTTTTTGCTTTGAACATAGAGAAAACAGATAACACATCACTTTTCTGTTTCAGAAAATATATCCAAGAGAAACGAGTGAATTCATCAACAAAAACAACATAGTACTTGTAGCCATTATTTGACTCAACTGGGCATGGGCCCCAAACATCACAATGTACAATCTCAAGAGGAACAGTGGAGGAATGAGAAGAAGCAAAAAAAGGTAGCTGATGAGATTTAGCTACAGCACAATTATGACACATGTCAAGTTTTGTGGAATTACAAGGTAATTTGTAAGAATTAAGAACATCTAAAGTAATTGATTTGGAGGGATGACCAAGTCTTGAGTGCCACACACTAGCAGAGGCACGAGTTCCAAGAAAAGCTTGAGGAGGAGATGAGGGAATATGAAGAGTGAAAAGGCCATTTTGACTATGCACTTGGAGGGATGTCATGGTGTGGGGCTGTGTAATATGACACAAATTATTAGAAAAGGAGACAGTAATATGTGGATTATCAGCAAGCAATTTGGATAGTGATAACAAATTTCTGGAAAAGTTTGGGACATGTAGAACATCAGTCAGGATAAAGTCTAGATTAGATACAGATATAACATTAGAGCCAATATTTAAAATGTCAAGACCAGAGCCATTACCTAGTTGAAGCTTGTCAGTGCCAGTGTAGGAGAAAAAGGATGACAAATTGTTCACATCACTGGTCACATGATTGGTTGCTCCAGAGTCAATCACCCAATCTGAAGCTTGCTGAAGTGGCTGTTGAGCTTGTGTATTGAAAGCTTGTCTTGTTGGTCTTGGCTTCCACATAGGATCTGGCTCATATCTGAAGTAACAAGTTTTTGCAGTATGACGTGGCTTGAGACAAATTTGACACTTCTCTTTTGAAGTATCATGAGTTGTGTTATTGGGCTTAGATGTAAGTGGTGTGTAGATGGGCTGAGATTGGGATGGAGCATGATTAGGCCTGTATCTTGTTTGTTGAAAATTGCTTCTTCCAGCTTGAAAAGCTGATGGTTCAGCCATGGCAGTTGACTGATTATGCTGCTTGAGAATAGATTCATGCGTAAGGAGCATGCCATGAAGCTCAGAGAGAGAGAGACGATCATGACGATGAGATGTAGTAACTGCCGTGACAAAGGTAAGATACTCAGCGCCAAGGCCATTAAGTGTTGCTGAAACAAGTTCCTCTTCAGAAAGAGATGCTCCAGCAAATGCCAGCTCATCAGCTAATTGTCGAATGTGTTGAATGAAGTCAGAACAAGATCGATTGCCTTTGGAAGCGAATTGAACTTGCTTTTTGAGATCGATGACTCTAGATCTGGAAGCAGAGGCAAAGGTAGTTTGGAGAGACGACCACAACTCCATGGCAGTCGTGCAAGACACAACCTGCGCCATAATCGACTCTGATAATGAAGATCGGAGCCATCCGAGCAGCAATTGGTCTTGACGGTGCCATGGAAGGTACTCAGGGTTGAAGACAAGCTGTCCGGTTGCCGTGAGAGTCGTCGGAGCTGGTGGCGGCTGCTCAATGAAACGGTTGAGGTTGTATCCATGAAGAAGAGGAGTAATTTGAGATTTCCACATTAGGTAATTGTTTGGGGTTAATTTGGTGCCAATTGGTACTGTCATGGGGATGATGTTGTCATTTGGGGATGGTAGATTGGTAGTGTCGACGGTGGAGTTTGGTGTATCAGTGTTGAGAGGAGGTGTATTCGCCATTATTGGCTAGTGAATTGCTCTGATACCATGAACTGAGTCTTGTTTAGATGTAATTAGAGAAAGAGAGAGAAGAAGAAAGTATCGTTTGTTATTCTTCTCAAATGAATTACAAGCTTGGATATTTATAGCTAGTCAAACCAGCTAACTAATTCTAACTCTTTGGTACAGCTGTCCAGATACAATCAATGTTAAACGCATTATTAAAGTCTAACTAACTGAACAAGCTTAACAGAATCTTGACATAGCTAATTAATCTTCAACCTGATCTTCTGTGGCCATCACATCAGTATTGTAGTGTGTAATACTCCGTAAAGGCTTTACCTTCTATCCATTGTCGAGCACAGACCGCTCGACAATGTGCGCCGCTGACCCTCTCGGCCTCTCATCTCTCTCTCCCTCTATCTCTGCCCTTTCTCATCTGGTCGCCTCTTTTATACATCGCCGGGTCCAGCCAACTGCCAACGACTCCACATCCGCCGACATGACAAATCTGTTCTCCGGTGGTGCTTCTCCCTCCGCCATTTCCTCTCAATCAAAGCCATCGAGGTGCCAGTGAAGGTATTAATTGATCTCGCGTTTCTACGGGACTGCTCATCTTAACTCCTTCAATTTACCAACAAGGACGGCAATCAAATTCTGAGTTTCTACGAGGCTGCTCATCTCCTTGGTCAGCGAAGGTATTAATTGATCTCGCTTAACATGGTTTCAATCTAGGGATCTCGCTTAATTTGTGATCTTTATTGAGTTTTCTATACTACATGAGACAAATCCGAAATTTAGTTATGAATACTAAATTTACTATGTGATCCCCTTTTCGTTTTGTATTGAATTAGCCACCAATGCCAATAGAATAACAAGATTAGTGAGATTTTTTTTAAATGTTTAGAATTAGGTGAGATTTTAGTTGGAAAATTTTTATGAAGTTGATTGCATTGAACTATTCGGCTGGAACAACGCCAACTGCGAGCCATTCAACTGGCATGTTAGGCACATTTATAAAGTTTGATTTTCACAAAAAGTGTGGTTTGAGTATCGTACTTCGAATATTCATGGAAAAAATTTCAAGTGATTGTTCTAAATACTCTTTATTTGGAACTTTGTTTGTCTCAGTTAGTACTTATACAATGATTCATCCAAATTGTAATTTGACTTCCTTTCTTTTAATTGATTCTTAGAATTCCTTGCTACTAAATAACATATGTACTCAATGGTAGAGGTTGAGTGCTTGACCTTCTCAGTCGCCACCTCTCTGAGAACCATCAGTTGCACATGTGTCAATACTAAAACAGTAGAATACTAGAATGAATTGGTTTGTGCTATAGTTAGCCTTAGAATTTTAAGTTATTATGAGTTCTGTTTAATTTCATATTTTATCATTTGTCTGATTTTCAAATTTTTTCCTTTTAAGTTTTTGTTTGTAATTGTACTTCTATATCAGGATTTATAAGTGTTAGATTAAAAATCCGTGGGTTCTGTCTGAAAAAAATTTATTGGACATGCCATTAATAGAAAAACACAATTAAATCAAATTTGATGAGCTATCATTAATGAGCAAATTTCGGAACGTTTTTGACTGTTATAATAGAAGAACACTTGACATTTAATATTTCTGTTTCTTGGCTCCACATTAATGCCATATAAAGCCCAGCACAGTCAATTGAAACGCCTTTGTGTCTATATAACTTCCAAAAAGAGAGTTATAAAATGTTGTTATATTGTTTGGATAAATCAAATTCTTTATCATATTTATTACGATACTATTATAGATATGTTCTTAAAAAAATCTTCATTCCATGCTTGATTTCTGTTATTTTTTTATTGAAATTTCAATCACAAAATACTTCATTTGTTACTATTTTAGATGATTTTTCCGGCTAGAGATTAGACGGATCGTCAGGCTTGATGGGGTACTGGCATATGGATTATATTGCTGCTGACAGGGTCAACATTAGACTATTAGAGAGATTGAGAGATTTCTAAGTCATTACCAAGGTAATGGTCCTTTGAAGTCGGTTTTCGAGTGGCAGGATCTTAGGTGAGTGATGAGGATATGCTACATGCTTAAGAAAGCATGGTCTTGATGTTAGTTATAATTCTTGCATGGTGAAGAAGAGAAAAAAAAAATGTTCCTACACTAACATGTTTATGAAATAGTGTTTCTGGTATGTCTGGCTCTAGGTACATTAGATAATCTTATTTTAATGTATTGATTTTTCATAGGAAGTCATGGAGAGGGAGAGAGACATCAAGAGGGGAGGTCATGTAGAGCGACATCAAGAGGAGAGATATGGGATCTAGGTATGGTTAGACGAATCGAAGGAGGGGTTGGGTTGGGCGGGTTTGGTGGAGAAAGCAGTGGCGGGTTCGGGAGGAAGGAGAGAGAAGAGGTGCATCGCAGAAAATTATGGTTGCCTCTAGGTACATTAGATAATCTTATTTTAATGTATAATTTTCTTTTACAAACAAATTGAAACAATTTCTTACAATAAAATAAATAATATGATTGTATGAAGAGATCAGTGTTTGAGTTAGTGTATGAGAGATTAATGCTTATTGATTCAACTTGAAAAAGCAATTTTTTTTAATAGTTACATAACATTGCTAATTGAACTTAACTTAGGTATTGTTTTAATTTGTACTGGCAAGCAAAATATGGTTTTAATGGATAACGCAAAATGGTCAACTACAACTGTCAACAAGTATTGAATTCACAATCTCTATTGAGAAGCACATACTATAGCATTGTATTATAAATATATAGGACCAATTTCTAATTGCAGTCTCATATATCTCTCTAAAATTGCTTTTCTATTTCATATTTCCTAGCAATCTTTTAAGGCATTTTGGTCCAGTTAGCTAAAAATATGGAAAGTTGAGTATGGCCAGCTTAGGAGCATTCAGGTGGATTAAATTTGGGGTTGACTGCATATGTATAGTTAGGTATAAAAAAAACAAACCTTCTAAAATCAGATACATCTATCTTAATCAGTGAAAAAGGAAAAATGTCATGGTATTATATTATTTTATGCAAGTATTAAAAATATAAAAAGAACCTTTTCTCGATCAGATACAGACTTTCTATAACAATACATCATATTACTGGTAAAAAAGTAAATACATCCTGGTGTTATTGGCTAGATTTCTTATTTTAGTTCATGTCGCTCAGAGTTATATAAGTTTTTAGCATTTCAAAAAGATATTGCATGAATACTTCTCTATTTTTTCTAAACTGTAATTTGATGTCCTTTCTTTGAATTGATTTTTAGAATTCCTTGCTGCTAAATGCAGTATATTGTAGAGAGAGCTATCCCTTTTAATTGACTGATTTGTAGTTGTTTTCTTTTTATGGTTATTACTTATTAGGCACTTGATTATGACGTGCACTCTGATAAGTATCACATGTTATTGGACAATTAGTTTAGTTATCTAACTTTCCTTGATATTTAATGAAATATTACTGACTGCAGTTATGCGCATGAACGGTTGCCATATGATTGGAGATTTGGAGTGCATCAGACCCGCATCTGGTAAAAGTAAAAACTTCTAACTAGCAATATCACAACCAAAATTGTAACTCTCAAGTCCCTGCATAATATTGGTGGTTGTCCACACTCATGTACCAATATTAAATGATTAGTACGGTATCAATATTGGGTAAATACCAGAATAGTGTTGGATGATTGATAAGTGACAACAATATTGAAAGTCTTATACTTAGTCAATATCAGCATATATTATTAGAAGTAGGCTCAAATTATCCCTAATCTTCCATTGATTTTTCTTCAAGAATGAGTGACAACTGACAACAAAGGGTACTTTTGGCATTTTTAATAAAATTGGCAAGAATTTAAGAATGTGGTTGGTTTCCTATACATCTGGGATAAATTTTTTTTTACGAGATTTGCTCTTTTCAAATTAATTAAAAGTGCTGAACGTTTAAAGCTAATAAAATGTTGTGGTATATTTCATCTGTTTACAAATTTTGACAGGAACCATGTCACTAGAGCATTGGCCAAACTTGGCATTGAAGAGACTTGCTTTGAGACTATGAATCCCTTCTCTCTCTCTCTCACACACACATATATATATGCATTTCCTAACTTATACCTTCCATGATATCTCATTATTATGCAAGAATGCTACTAATTAAGTGTGCGCCTCTAATGATACAATATTTACTGTTTAAGACTTTAAGTTACTAGATATTGCCTGAGATATTGGTATAAAAGATAATTAACATTGACATGTCAAGTCTTATGTCCCATTCTTTTTTACATTATTCGAGGCCAGGATCTGTAAAGCTAAAGCCCGATATGTACTTTTTATTAGATAGATGGATGGATGGATTGAAAAATGAGATATCAGTTGCAAATTCCATGTCCTTAACATGGCTTGACTTGCCATAAGGGATTAAGCCATCATAAAAGTTACACCCTCCTGCGCACCAAACGCATCTTATGGATGTGTTTCAGATATATGTGTGTTTAATCGTTTCAGAATAAAAAATATAATTAATTTTTCAGGATTATTAGATGCACCCAATGAGAATAGGATGAAGATTAGCTTTGATGAGAGAGGTTGTGAATTGTGTTTCTACTTTGTTTTGGGTTTAAAATCAGTAGTTCTTTTGATTGCTGATGGTTTCATAACAATTCTATTGGGTATTCATTTTGATTTGTATTAAAATCACGACATGTCTTTGTTTTTTTTTTTTTAGTCAATGTCTTTGTGATTTCTATATCAGCAAAATTATATATCGTGTTGAAAGCTTATAAATTTGGACGATAATTGTTCTGCAATAAATAATTCTTTTGACTCTCATGTATGCGGAGGCCTAAGATGCCAAAGTGCTTTGCTTATTGGGCCTTTTCCATCATAACAATAATTAATGATTTTTTAATTCAATGTATATGGAAAGTGAAATAGCCGTTGCCTCTCATGTATAATGCTTATTTATGCCTCTTCAGTCATAGTAGTAATTGCTTTGTAACAAATCAATTTGTTTCTTAATTTTTACTTTATTGACATAATAGCAATTGCTTTGCAATAAATAATTTTATTGACTTTACTGACATAAATTACTGTCTTTTTTATTAAAAGGGCTGTATGTTTTTAAATATTTGTTAAACATTTAATGTTAAGAATATCAATTTACAAACTAATGCTAAAATGTTAAAATAATTATTATTCCAATAAAAATAAATGAAAGCTGAGGAGTGAATTATGAGAAATCTAAAATAATGCCAACACAAAATCATATGATCTGACTATACAATAATAAGATTATTTCAAAAAATACTCATATATTAATATTGTTATACATAAACACAAAACAAAAGAACACATCTTCTACAAAATATATATTTTTATTTCAGATAATTATAGCAATGTTATATTTCATTAATAATTTCAAATGAATATACACCATATTATTTCAGATAAATATATACATATTAACACATGTAATTTTACTACGAATGTCTATACGCTCGATTACCCCCACCTAGTCTATTAATTAACGACGAGATTCTGCAATATATATAAGCCATCTAGCCCGAAAAATTTAAAAATAATTTTAAATTAATATCAATATAATAATATTTTTTCAAATAACATCACAAGATCGGAATCTTGGATTTCGACCGCAATTACGGAATCCCGGATTCTGATCTTAGCTAAGATCGGAATTCTGAATTCCTATCTTAGCTAAGATCGGAATCCGGAATTCCGATCTTAGCTAACTACTCATTTAAATATTGTTTCTAATATTTAAAGCTAAGATCGGAATCCGGATTCCGATCTTAGCTTTAAATATTAGAAATAATATTTAATTTATTTATTTAATTAAAAAATGAATAATTAAGTTATAAATTTTTAATTAATTTACATTAAAATTATAAATTTTTAAACAACCATTTGATCTGCGTCTCGGTTGTCGTCATCTGTATAGCCAATAAAAGACTCGAGAGCTTGTTGTACGAATCTTCCCACAATCTGAAAAGATGTTTGATTGCTCTCTCTCTCGCCCATGCCAAATCTTGTTATAAGTGGGCACCACATTCGGGTATTCTTTCTCCAACAGAGATTTCACGCCCGATAAGGAAATACTGACATCTCTCTTTACTGCATTTCTGATACAGTTGACAATAACTTCAGCCGTTAGATTATCATGCGTGAAGTCTCCGGCCCTTCTCACGCATGTAGGGGTGTAAAAAAAACATGAATCCGTTCAATCGGTTCAACCCACCCGACCTGAACTGTTTTTTATCGGGTTAGCATGATGTTGGGTTGGGTACGGAATCTAATTTTGACAAATCCGTGACTTCGGGTTGGGTTACGAATTTTGTACTAGTAAACCCGCGTATAGTTCAACCCACCCGTTTATCATTATTTATTCCTTTTTGTCTCACTTTTTATCATGTCCTTACTCAAATATCTCTTATTTCATGAAGTTTCGATGTCCACCATAGGCATGCACGTGCTCTATTCCTTTCACAATGACTCGAAAGTTGAAATATGATTCAAATGCATCTCTAATGTCACACCCCAAACCAAGCCGCAATCTGGGGAGGACAGCCCCGCCACGTATGCACAATCTGTTGCGCATACGTAAGGCTATAAAACAGTGTCACAGATACAAATATCACAAATAATATTACATAATAATGGCATTGTTTGTTCATACAACAAAAGACTGGTAAAATATACAGATATCAAAATCTCCAGTCATCATACAAACAAAACATGGAATAATAATGCACAGCGGATAAATACTATTCCAGCTCGGCTTGGTCTTCTGGCAAAAACTCCTCTACTAAGTCTACCAAACCTGAACCTGCGCCACAAGCAATTATGTGGGCTGAGTACGCGAATACTCAGTGGTGGAAAAAGGATAAACCTAAGGCTTTGGTTAAAAACTAGTTAGGAACTACACCATACTTAAGTTGGATCATTTTAATTCCTATATTATAATTTCTAAGTGTAAGTATGAATTGATGGTATCTATAATCTACAACTAATGACATGCCAAAGTAAAATCTGAAAAGTATCTGGAGAAGCAGATAATAATAACATAGTAATATACGGAGTTCATATAATAATACGAGAGTGAAGCACCCGCACTCAAAGGTCAAATCATAAGTCACATAAAATCCAGAATCCATCTCACATATCCTAATATAAATGACATGAACCGTACCTACAGATATACCTAACTCAGCCTTGCTCGATTACTCAACCTTGCCCCTATTCCCACATTCCCGCTAAAGAAGTGGGCAGTAAAACACGGTACCGGCCAACTGACTCATGGGGATCGAGAGGTAGTCTGATATAATGGCACACTCAGCTCTTAGTTCAATGTCAGGCCAAAGGAATATAATACACAAGACAAATGGATATAATAGTAACACAAATAACTATCAAGTGACCGCAGTACCGCCTGGCGGTCGGTCTGCTGAGTGATCATCGGAAACGCGTTGCTCGAGATCACTATCATAAGGAGCCCACCAGCAATGGCTGAGGTACCACTCCCGATAATGGAAATCGCGTGCAAAACGCTCTTATCTCACTCGGTCTCACTATCCTGATCCGCACCAAATGCAAGTGTTGATTTAAAGCACTTTTAAGTTTATTAATCACTTTATTAATATGAATGCATATCCTATATATGCAAACTAATCTTTAATTAATGACATGCTCTTAACTGTTTACTTAATGTATATGACATGATATGCACACATTTAGTTAATGATCTAATTACTAACTAAGAATTAAACAAAACCTAAGGCATCCATATCAGTCATAAAAAGACAATCCACACCTGGAAAAGTCAGAGACTGAGAGACTACTCCTCAGGATGGTCGACGAAGTCCTGACCAGCTCCTGCAGTCTCGTGCTCAGGGTAGAAGTCGTCCACCGGTCCAGAGAAGTCTTGCGGTGCACCTAGCGAACGAAACTCACACGTTAAGGTCTATTCTAACGATCTATCCCATTCTGGTTATTGGTGTACTAAACCATACTTAAATACTAGACATTTACAAAGGAATTCAGATAAGTTAGACTTAAGATTTATGAAAAGAGATTCTGTTTTAAAATATATTAATTTATGTAGTTATTTTCTAGAAACAATTTGACAAAGTTTCATTTAAAACTGGTTGTGAAGAAATGCTAACCTAAGAGATTTTTAGAAATATTTTGCTATAGTTTGTTTTATAAACTGTTGTGTAGAAAGTTTGATTTAAAATATAGTGATTACTTTTAGAATTAATTTGCTAAACTTTGATTAATTTCTAACAGCGTTTTAATTAAATATGAAATTCCTTTATTAATCTTTCTAAAATAAATAAACTTGATTTAAAAGACTTTAACTAAGTAGTAAGAAAAAGAAAAGAAAACTTAGTTTAATTGATTTGGATTTGGGGATCATATATTGTTCGATTATATCATAGCATCTATAAAGTATTATTTTGTGGACATTTTAATCATCTCCCATTTGAAAGCCAACGAGTTAAATTTCGAATCTGACATAATTGTTTCTCGACCGAAAGCATTTACTTTAATATTCAGCCTATTCCTTCAAGCCATTAATTAGTTCGAGTTTCATTTATCAAGTTCTAGTTTTATTCTCAAAATCTACTTAATTAAGTCCATCTTAAGCTTAAATAAAACAGAAACAGAGTTTGGGCCAGGTAGGGATAAGTCACAGAGTCCACGAGAAAATCCACAAGGATTCAAACAGAGGAAAAAGGCCCACAAGGAAACAGGCCGAACGGCCCAGAGACAAGCACACAGCCCACACGGAAACAAGGATCCAAGCGGATCCGGATCACAACGGGTTCCGGGGATCAAATCCGAAACCCGACAGAAATTCAAGTCCGACCCAAAAACACAGAAATTTTGCATTAAAGTCCCAGAATTAAATTTATTTACTTAACAATTACCAAACAGACCTTAATAATAGCAGGATTTATAGACAGGTCCCACAACAGTTCAAAAGTATTTATGAACAAGTCCCTGACAGCAAAACTTTCTCAAAGAGGTCCCCGTACATAACAGAATGCATACCAGACTGGTACAAAGGCCTGTACCAGCCCTGTACCGTGTACCAAAGGCATCAGAAAGCTCATACAAGCCTCATAAAGGCCTCACAATCATAGACAGTAATCAAGCATCTCACAAACACCATAAATTAAGAAGGAAATACAGAACTGACACCAAATACTCTAAGATTCCAACTTAACAGACATCCTCAACAGATCAACAACATGCATGCAAGCCATGTGACTCACGGAAACAATTCCTCATAAGGATGTAAGACAAAAGCACAGATCAGATATTCGACTTTTGAGAGCAATTACATACAATCAATTTTCACCACTCAACATACCATAGAAACACATTTCAACTGAGGCATCACACAACATCACAGATCAATTCCAAGCATCAGAACACCTCAATCAATACACACAAGAAAGCTAATAGAATCACAGAAGTTCGAAATTAATTAATATAAAAATTTATACACAAAAAATTTTAATATACAGAATTATTATTTTTTTTTAATAAGAAGAAAGTTCCAACGCGTTTTAGAAGAGGGATTAGCAATTCCCCTTCGTACGCGGTTATAAACCGCGCTCCAACCCTCCGAACGCGTTTTATAAACGCGTACGAAGGAGAGATGCTGTCCACTTTCCTCTCGTTTGTCAGAGCTTTTTACGCGTTTATAAAACGCGTTCAAAGCCCTGGAGCGCACTTTATAAACGCGTTCGGAGGTGTATTATTTAATTTTTAAAAAAAAAAAGTACAAGCATGCTCTGATAAAGACTGCAAAAGACATGACAAGATTTTATTTTACAATGTCATCTTTCAAGTACTGAAATTATTTATAAAAGCAGCCATTGTTGAATTAGAATGCACAAACACCCACTACCTCCTTCTTGCTTGTTAAAACCTTCAGTACCATGGACAAAGGAAATAGCTCTAACTCAAATAATGATGTTCCAAACTATCGAAAAGCAACCCGCATTGAGTATTGGCCAACTTTCTACCATTACCCTGCCAATAGAAATCAACCAGAAAACGGAGAATACGAGGCAATTTGTCGCTCTTGTTATCGCACTTTGAAATACAACATCCATGAAGACACGACTGAAGAGGGAGACGTGCTCGAGTTAAAAATACACTACCAATGGCACATTAATGGTGGGCCGGAAAGGGAACAGAAGGAGTACCAGGAGCGGCGATGGCGGGAACACGAAAAGAATCTGAACCGAGAAAGGCGATATGACTGGTACAAAAAATATTACACAGAACCTCAACCCATCCCCCAACAACAACCGAAACCCTACCTCTCGTCTGAACCAACTCACTGGACCGTTTACGAGAAAATATACAACTTTAATGGAGACCACACAGTGACATGTACAAGGTGTGCTCAAGTTTTCAATTACAAAGAAAATATATTGCGTGACCACTACTATGAGCACAAACGTCACGACGAGAATGAACATAGAGCTCGGGACATAGAGACGCAGAGGATTATTAAAGAAAGAAATGAAGAAATGGATCGTAAACAAAAAATTAGGGAAGAAGAGGCAAGGAAAAAAAGGCTCAAAAAATCGGAGCAAAAATTGAGAGAAATGAATAAGAGGGATGAACTTCGACAAATTGCGGCAAGCCGAATGGCAGAGATAGAAAAAGAAGAAACCGAAGCGGCTTTTTGGAACGAAGCCGCTCAATTCGTTGACAACAGTGTTCCGAGTAATCAACAAGAAGATGATGCTGCTTTTTGGAACGAAGTCGCTCAGTTCGCTGACAACACTGGTGCGAGTAATCAACAACAACCGAATGATGAAGATGAGCAACCATGGTGGGATGAAATTCTACAACATGTAGATAGTCAAAATCTCTAAATATTTATATCATTGTAATATTTATGTGTTTTATTATTATGGTTGTTAATGTAATTTAGTTGGAATTGTTAATGCAATGTTTTTTTTTTTGTTGTTTTTTATTTTCGTTTATTTTTTGTAGTGCTTTGCACTATAAGTTGTGGTTTTAATGTGTTGACGTTCAATGGATAAAAGTTGTTGTTTGAAGTATTTCATTTATTGGCGTTTCAATACATAAAAGTTTATGTTTCAAGTAGTGCTTTGCACTCCGAAATTCCAAGTCATAATAATACACAAGTCAATCATCACAAGTCATAATAAGCAATCCAATAAACGAAAAATAGTCAATCATCATCAATAATACACAAGTCAATCACAAGTCCATAAACGAAAAATAAACGATCCGTCCATCATCAGTAATACACAAGTCCATAAAAAAAAGGAACTGTCATCATCAGCAATAAAATCAGTCCATCATCATAACTAACGTCGCCGCCGCCTCCTAGGTCCCGAAGGTGAAAATCTGTCAATCACCCTCACCGCACGCCTATCTCGCATAGCCGGGGCAGTAACATCTCCCGAGTCAGTGGAGTCCGTATCCCCATCGTCCTCCTCCTGGCGGTCCTCCTGCTGGTCCTGCTGAGCCTCCTGCTGTATGGGCCCAAACTCAACAGGCTGCCCAGCCTCCTGAGGAGTCGCTATAGGGACATAATCACCCTCCTCATCTCCGGCCGTCCGCAGTAATGTGCTGAACGAGTCTGTCCCTCCCATACTACCCAACGGAGTGCCAAATGATGGAATAGAAGAAGGCGTAGGCACCGACTAGGGCTGTATACGAGCCGAGTTCGAGCGAGTTGAGCATAACTCGAACTCGAACTCGTTATAACTCGAGTCAACTCGTGACTCGTTCGGGAGGTAGTTCCGAGCTAACCGAGCCAACTCGAACTCGCCATTTTGTAACTCGAGTCAACTCGTGACTCGGTATTCAACTCGTGAATATAGTGAATAGATGCAATAATTATTTATGAGTATTACAATAATATAAAAAAATAAATTTTATTATCAATTTTATTCTTTTCCATTGATTTGAAGCAAAATATGTCTTGAAACTCAAGATTAATACTCATAGATCATGGTGATGATCTCCAAAAAATTAAAATTTATTACGTCACGAGTCAGCTCATGAGTCAACGAGCCGAGTTGAGCCTAACTCAAACTCGACTCATTTATTAATCGAGTTGGTTCAACTCGAGTTATGCCAACTCGAGTTCTTTTAGCTCGAGTTATAATCGAGCTTTTCACGAGTCGAGTTTGAGTAACTCACGAGTTACGAGCTTTTTGCTCACCCCTAGCACCGACGGAACAGTAAATGGAGGAACAGTAAATGCAGGAAAAGAGGAAGGCATACCAAATGGTGCAAAGGAGTACGGTGGAGGATCCTGAGGCTGGAAAATGCCAGTGGGATCCTGAGAAATGCCAGCAAACTGCGAGGTCGATGCTGATGCACTATGCATGGATGGAGTAGGACCTGAGGCTGGAAACTGAGTAGGAAAAAACGTGCGTGGTCCTAAAATATCATCTAATCGCCCGGTATTCAGTCGACCATCCTATAATATTAAAAAAAACAATGTCAATATAAATAAATTAGTATCTGAAATTGAAACTTGCATATGAACGAATACTAACCGCATGCATCAGATCCTCCGCCTGAAGGTCTGTGGGTACAATCGGACGTGCAGAAGAAGACTCGTCCCCAGAATCTGGTATGTCCTCAATATTTGTTGGAAGTCCTCGCTGCTCCAACAAATCCTCCAACCTGTAATTTATAAATTATTGAATTTAAAATGCAAAAACGCAATCAAAAAATTAAATTATTTAAAATTACCTCAAAGGGATGGAAGCATCATGCAACTGCGAACGACAGTTGGCGAGAATTGCCTTTCCCACCCTTCTGCATCCCTTCTTCACAACCAGTCCCAATGCATGAAGTGCATTCTTCAGCGCAGAGTTGTCCTGCAATTTACGAGAATAATGACATATTGCACAATTCCATTTACCAATCATACATTCCATATTTTAAAAATTAAGATGTACCGTATTGCGAAGTCTGGACCCCATGTTTGTGTACTGCCTCTGAGCAAGAGGCAGCTGCTGAGTGCGCTGGAGACGTGCCTCGGCATCCTCTCGTGGCGTGGGTCTCTCAGAGGCACCGTATCGCCAAAGCCATCGGAAGTACCGCAGCGTATCAGTAGCACTCCAGGATCGAGTCTCCAGCTGGCGTGTCTATAATGCCTCGTCAGTCCACTCAGCATGTGCACTCGCAAAAATGGTAGCAAAATCTGGACGATCTCGATAGGTACCGTGCTGGAAACCCAGCAGGTTCTGTGTCACGTCCCAACTCTGTTAAAATAAACACGTTAGTTCTTTACTCTAATTAAATTGAAGTTGATCGTATGATAAATCGGAAAAATATAGCAAACGTACCACAGGTAGTGGAGGAGGAGTAATCTGGTACAGTCCAAACTGATGCCTACAACGGTCGGGGTAGTAGTAGGCAACAATGTGGTAGAAAATGAGCGGCAACCGAACATGCTCCGCTATGGAACCCTCCTGTGCTACCCGTGGCATAACAGCTCTGTCGAGTACGTACGAAAACCAGTTGATGTCTTCAACGTTCAACACGGCTAGGTAGTCCCGTGCGTTCTCCACTGCCCCGCGGTGCTGGCTCCGTTCGAAAGACCGAGCTTCGCCCCATTTCCTGAAAATTTTGAACGTTAGGATTGATGTGTTGTAATTTGCATAAAATTATTGAAAAATTATTATAAGTTATTACCTGCCAAACGGCACACATGAATCTAGGTTAGGCTGTCCTAATCCACCGATAGGAGCAACCTCTGGGCGACAAACAGGGAGGTATGACCATGCCCAAAACAATAGTAGCATCCAAGGTCCCGTCACAACCTTGAAACGCATGGAGGCACGGTCCAGAGCACGATATAGACAAGCAAGCGTGGCACCTCCCCAATTGAAGTCCGGAACTTCATTCAAATTGCCCTGCATTTAAATTAAACAACGCATTAAAAAAAATAATTTCAACATTGAAAATAACAAAATTAAATTGCAACATTGAAAATAATTTCAACATTTTTTTTTCTTTTTTGTCATTTTAAATCAAATCAGACGGCCCAGATTTATTCAAGAAGTAAAAAATAAATTTAAGGGAAGCACATTGATTCTTTATCTTCGATACTAACTGATGTATTAAATTATTTCAAATTATTTCAAATTATTGAACTAATTATTGAACTATCCAAATTATTGAACTATCCAAATTATGAAGAAATTATAAAAATAAACTAAAAGTAAAGTCTCTTCAAGTGGCAGCTTCATTATGTGTCAACAAATAAAAATATTATTTAAGTTAAGAAAATTATACCGATACGAGCTCTAAATAGTATGCTGGGATGGAATTCTGAGAAATATCGGGAAAAATCAACGTCCCAAATAGCTCTAGAGCCACTGCACGCGTGTATCGGTCTAACTCCTCACCAGGAGCATCTGCCTGTGGCGCCACCCCGCAATTTTGCCGCAACCATTTCAACTTGATGTTGTTGCCCACAACAACATCGCCCCTGCATTGTACAAATTTAAAATAATCAATACAAGTAAGCAATGCATATATTGAATATGCAAAATCAATATTGCATTCTTATTTTTTTCACTTACTCCCTGCTTCTCCTTTCTCGGTGCCACTCTCCCAAATCTTCATGAGGATAAAGATTTGCACGAATCTTTTCCTCCCAGGGCCCTCTCGTATTCGATCTAACTGGAATGCCCGTCGAGCGCAAACCATATAAGAAGGCAACATCCTGGTAACAATTACATTCGTGTCATGTTAATATTCTGCTCAATTTTAATTTTGTGACTAATTACCCTTAATTAATCCAATTAAAACACAAGCAAGAGAAGATCTAGTACATAAGCTCATTCGACACAAAGAGATAGGTGGAATATTGTACCTCCCACGAAATCGTATTCGCGGGGCTCGATCCTACGGCATGGGAATCGATGGGGTGCTCTCCTTCGCCTCCTCCACGTTTGGCCTCGAGTCCACCAAGGAAACTAACCATTCTCATAGATCCTATGCTAGTAGGAACTAGAGGTATGCTAATCCCTTTACTATTCTTGAACTAATTTAGGAATAGCTATTCTCAACACATGAGACCTAACAATAATCAATGGAAGAGAGGAATAGAAGAGAGAAAACTATTTTTCTCTCTTGTGTGAAATGGCAGCCAAGAGGGAGGAGAGAAAAACAAAATGCGGCTAGGGTTTTGGTCCTCCAAATGATGCTTATATAGCTATCTAATCCAAAAATTAGTGGGGACCATTTTCTCTCCCAAGGCCGGCCATAAAGAAGGCCTTAATGGGCCATTTATATTTCTTAATTGCTCTCTCTTTAAACCTATTATATCAATATATAATGGGCCTATTCAATTGATTATCATTTCGGCTCATAACTGCTAATTAAATTAAGCCTATTTATTCAATATAATTCCTACAATTATATTAAATGTTGTTGAGCATAATTAATCATCAACTTAATGATAATTACTTTGGGATAAGCATATGTATTAAATTAATTTCTATATGATCCTTTTGATATAATTAATTATAACGGTTTGCAACAGTATATAATTAATTAATCAACACATCATATTTTTGCATTCTCCAATGCAAACAAATCAATTAATACACTGTATGGTTAAAGTCCTATTTGTGTGACCCTTTGAGGATTTATGCTATGTTGGCCATGGAATTAAATCGTTATTTAATTCCAATAATCATAAGCGGTATCTAGCAACACGTTATGATTCCCAATTCGCATAAATAGTGTACTGCTACAATATTTCAATCCTGCATAAGAGAATAAATATGTTTCTCTATTTTGATTCTTATGTCTCACGATATCATCGTATAATCCAAGATAGGAATGTGTCATTCTTGCAGATTATACGTTTCTTGATCTAGAGTTGATCGCTTAGTTGCGCGCATACGATCCAACTCCATCAAGGGGCCCAAACAGATATCGTCACTCACTAAGTGAATTAATGAGGGACATACGATTTTCTTGATGATTAGCTTTTCCCCCGCACAATTCAAGAGAACATAAATAAAGTCCGTATAGCAGCCCTTATCGGGAATCAGCGGTAGACAATATTTATTGAACCTATCCTCATGTGGAAAAGATAAACATCTCAAACTTAGAACCAAAATCATAACGAAATAAACAATGACACATAACACAATCCATATGTTTATTTCGTTGGGTCAAGTCCTGTACTATGTTCCATAACATATACATATGCAATTAAGTTGGTAACTTTTTACCTATGATTTGTAGAACTTAATCATCACTTAACTTGCATACTAATCTTATATGATAATTAATGTTCCTTGTTAATTATCAAGATTATGGACCATTTAGATTTATTATTGTCATTCTAAAGAATGATCCACAGAGATCCACAATTCAGATCCTCAACCTGAATGATCTGTCAATAATAAACCTAGGAACATATGATAAAATATCATCCAAGACATAAACTAATAATTAAGTCATTAAATTATTGACTTCTAGGACATAACTCTAACAATCTCCCACTTGGCCTAGAGTCAATCAATAGTGACTTCTAGCCAACGAAGAATTGAGAACAATGTCACATATCTACATATATACATGTCTCGGACCTCAAAATAAATAATACGCTTAAAGCTAGTTACTCATACGTCCACCACGTATGGATACATAACTGCATCTCGTATACTGCTTAAGGTAGAGGTCATGTTAGAGTGTTCACTGTGTTCGTGAACCTATCCAAAATTGTTCGACCCTATATATATACTACTATATATATATTCTTGATCATCATCATATGATATCAAGTGATATCGTTATAGATCATATTTGAATCTCCAATGTAACATTGGGTTCTTTAGGAGTAAGTTATGATTCGAGATGCTTAGAACCATAATAACTCAACTAAGAAATCGATCCGAAATAAACTTCTTTTATTGCTTCACAAGTTGCTATGTATTTTGCTTTGGTGACGGAAACGGTTGTAATATTCCATTTAGAACACCTTCTAAACTTACAACACCACCTTTTAGCAAAATATGTAGCTCAACTGTGATTATATCAATCCTTTGGAAAACTTTTATCAGTGTAACAACTTACACGAGATTTCTTTCATCTTAAGAGATGAAGCATTATATCACTCTTTCTCATAAGGTACTCGAGGATATCCTTGATTATCGTCCAAATGTGTCTCTCTTGTATCCATTTGACAACTGTTTGTCATATCCTTTGGATACTACATATTGGGGCATATGCATAAATATGGCGTACGAAATGAAACTCATAATGAAAGAATGCTTGAACTATTTCATGCACTTTCTCGAATTGAGTTGCAATAAATCGAGTTAAATACTCAAGTCATGCCATGTGACGTATAGTTAGACATCCTTTCTTGGAGTGTGACTTTCGTGTTTCTAGAACACTTCGTCAATATATGCATATTTGCTCAAACCTGACATCCATCATAATCTATCTTTATAGATTTTGTTTCCTAGGATTAGGTGATTTCGTCCAAGTTCTCATTTGAGAAAGCATTCTCCAAAGAGATCTTGACAATATTCATTTTCTTAATGTTATTCCCAATTAATGAATTGTTATCTTGAACAATACAAGTAATACAATCATGCTCTCACTGAATATCTTGTCTATACAAGATACTTTTGACGAAGTTCAACTTCTTGACTTCCTTGTCAAAACTTTTATTCCAATCTCCACAACACTTGCTTTAATCCATTAATGGATCCTTGAAGCATGCGTATGTTTTTAGCAATACATAAACATCGATTTGTGTCAAATGCACAACATATTCCTTCATTCATACGAAGAAGGCGGTTTTATGTGTTTTTCCATATATCGATATATATGAAATACAACTATTGCTAGAATGATCTTTATTGACTTATACATAGCCACAAGCGAGAAGTTGTGCTTTGTACGTAGTCAACTAGTCATCGACTTAGACATAGCTACAAGCGAGAAGCCGTGCTTTGTACATAGTCGATTTGTTATCCATGTCGATCTTTCCTTTTGAAGATTTAAACGTTCTTGATGGATTGCTCCTTCATGAACATCAACCAAGGTCTATACCTTGTTGTTATACATGGATTTTATTTAAAGATCATATGAATTCAAACCATATATGTGGAATCGGATCGTTCCATCGTTTCTTTGTTTATCAACGGATTCTCATATGCTAAGTACGAGAATGTTGTGAAAACCTATGCACCAAACGGCTTAGGATATCAACTCTCGTTGATCTTTTGTAGGATTGGTACTTGAGATTCATTAACTTCTTCTACAACGATTCGGTGAACGAGTTCTTGAATTCTCATATATTCCATGAGTTTCTCGAACATCATCAACTCGTGAGATGGTTGAGTCCTCATTGGAAGGAGCGTATTAAACTTCTTTCACAACAACTTGTGAATAAAGTTCCGCTCAACTCCCACTAAGTACCATGTATGGAGTGACAAGTTTCCTATAAGAGTACTTCTTGTAGTGACGCATAAACTATTTTAATGCTCACTTTACTCCCACTACTTCTTCTTGAGAATATCATTCACAAGATTACGTTATGATTAGCAACAACTACTTTGTTCTTATCGTGTTTGTAGAAGTAGTACCTTTCGGTTAAGTTAAGATATCCTACAAACTTATAGTGTCTTATTTGGTTACAAGCTTATCAACGATCTTGAAATAAGCTTATCAACACCAAATCTTGAGAAGCATTATACTTAGAGATCAAAATCTCGTAAGATATCTTCCTCAATAGACTTCGATGGAACACCATTCAGTGTAAACAATATTGTCCTCAAACATAATTCCCTAATACGAGTCGAATAAGTCAATTTGATTTATTATTGATCGAACTATAATAAATATTGTTCGATACCTCCATTCTTGGACATATTATTCCTCATGGAGCGAGTTGTGAAACTACTTTCATACTCTTTAGATAATATTTTAAATCATATGACTTATTTACTTATTTACCACGAATAATTGTAAGACTTCCATTTTTCTTGAACGGTCTTTTAAACTTCACTCTTGAACTCCTTTGAACTAGTCAAAAGGTTCATACTTATACCTTATCAAATAGATATGTTAATATCTACAATGATCGTTGGTTAAGTAGTAAAGTATCAACAACCTTTCATTACACAAGTACTTATTGGTCTTTATACATCGA